>JBBGZY010001427.1:1020000-1620000 GCA_037952925.1 Lithobates clamitans | reverse complement strand
CCTCACATTTTTGAAAATATTTTATTATATCTTTTCATGTGACAACACAGAAGAAATTACACTTCGCTACAATGTAAATTAGTGAGTGTACAGCTTGTATTACAATGTAAATTTGCTGTCCTTTCAAAATAACTCAACACACAGCCATTAATGTCTAAACCACTGGCAACAAAAGTGAGTACACCCCTGTGAAAATGTCCAAATTGGGCCCAATTAGCCATTTAACCTACCCGGTGTCATGTGACTTGTAAGTCTTACATGGTATGAGGTGTGTTAAATTTGGTGTTATCGCTCACACTCTCTCATACTGGTCACTGGAAGTTCAACATGGCACCTCATGGCAAAGAACTCTCTCTTGGATCTGAAAAAAAGAATTGTTGCTCTACATAAAGATGGCCTAGGCTATAAGAAGATTGCCAAGGCCCTGAAAGTGAGCTGCAGAACGGTGGCCAAGGCCATACAGCGATTTAACAGGACAGGTTCCATTTAGAACAGGCCTCCCCCAGGTCGACCAAAGAAGTTGAGTGCATGTGCTCAGCATCATATCCAGAGGTTGCTTTTGGTAAATAGATGTATGAGTGCTGCCAGCATTGCTGCAGAGGTTGAAGGGATGGGGGGGTCAGCCTGTCAGTGCTCAGACCATGCGCCGCACACTGCATCAAATTGGACTGCGTGGCTGTAGTCCCAGAAGGACTCATCTAAAGGACTCATCCTCATCTAAAGATGATGCATGAGAAAGCCCACAAACAGTTTGCTGAAGACAAGCAGACTAAGGACATGGATTACTGGAACCATGTCCTGTGGTCTGATGAGACCAAGATTAACTTATTTGGTTCAGATGGTGTCAAGCATGTGTGGCGGCAACCAGGTGAGCAGTACAAAGACAAGTGTGTCATGCCTACAATCAAGCATGGTGGTGGGAGTGTCATGGTCTGGGGCTGCATGAGTGCTGCCGGCACTGGAGAGCTACAGTTCATTGAGGGAACCATGAATGCTAACATGTACTGTGACATACTGAAGCAGAGCATGATCCCCTCCCTTCGGAGACTGGGCTGCATGGCAGTATTCCAACATAACGACCCTATACACACCTCCAAGACGACCATTTCCTTGCTAAAGAAGAATGTCTCCAGATCTAAACCCTTTTGAGCATCTGTGGGGCATCCTCGAACAGAAGGTGGAGGAGCGCAAGGTCTCTAACATCCACCAGCTCTGTGATGTCGTCATAGAGAAGTAGAAGAGGACTCCAGTGGCAACCTGTGAAGCTCTGGTGAACTCCATGCCCACGAGGGTGACAACAGTGCTGGAAAATAATGGTGGCCACACAAAATATTGACATTTTCGGCCCAATTTGGACAATTTTACTTAGGGGTGTACTCATTTTTTTTGCCAGCGATTTAGACATTAATGGCTGTGTGTTGAGTTATTTTGAGGGGACAGCAAATTTACACTGTTATACAAGCTGTAAACTCACTACGTAGCAAAGTGTAATTTCTTCAGTGTTAAATATTTGCAAAAATGTGAGGGGTGTACTCACTTTTGTGAGATATTGTATATATTTTTTCATTTTTGGGGGGTCTTTGTCATAAAGTGGCTGTCTAATTAGTCAGCCTTCAGACAAAAATAATGCTCAGCTGAAGCACTTTTCTAAGAGGCAGGCTTGTAGATATTTTATTCAACTAAGTCTGGTCTCAATAATCTTTTATAGTGCATATAGTTGCTCTGCTGGGTCATAACCTGTTATGATTATTGGGAATTTATGGTCTGTCCTTGTGTCACAGGAGGATATACAAGCAATTAAGTGCTCAAGGAGTAATTTTTACAATTAAATACTCTCAAATTAAGGACCTCAAAGGTCCCTAAAGTAATGATTTTCATGCAGTCTAAAATAAAGGTTGAACAAGAACCAAACTAGACTAAATAGTGCTGCAATCAGCCACATTAAACAGATTATTTTGCTTATTTTGCTCTACTGGGATACTCTTCATATGTTACGTTTTCTACGAGGCGCTTTTATCTGCTGCATGCTATTCTTTTTCCTGCATACTTTTAATTGCCTATACGCATATACATTAAACTGTTACCCGACTAGTAAAAGCTGCATTAAAATGATATAATAATAATATTATAATTGACTCTATTTAAGCAAGGCCAAGCAGCCAGATCTTCTTTGAGACTTAACATGGTGAAGGCAGGGTGTGTGAAAAGATTGAATGATATTTAAAATATATAACTAATAGCTGCTTGTCTGATTCTCTAATTGCTGTCATTACTGAGAGACGGGGGGGGGGGGGGGGGGGAGTCGTTTTAGACCTTTTCTGTAGTAACATTGTTGGCCTATTTTTAGCAAGCATACAAGTCATGGATTTTCAATGTATGAGGAGCTGAGATGAATGATAAAGCAAATCGTTAATTTGCATATCTTGACAGTGCTCTGTGTAGGATTTTTTTTTTCCCTCCCAAGCCCCAGTCACAGTTCACATAAAAGATGTGTTAATTGTGTGCTAATGTATAGCGTTTTACAAGATTCTGATACAGTAGTCTGTCAACGGTAATACTAATTCCATTACTTAAAAAAATTGAATAGGCATATAAGAGAAATTTCTTCTGTGATTCATGCCATATTAAAAGGCTCTCACATATTTATTATTTCTGTCAAGAATCATTTTTTTTTCCCGGCCTGATATTCCACTTGTTCAGTCCTTATTTTAAAGCTGTTGTACACCAGTAATCTTTGCTATCAGTACAACAGGCTAACATTCCAAATGTGGGTTATTATAGGGGTTCAAATTAGGCCTGATTCCCACCTATGCATTTTTAGAGCTTTTTGCATTTTGCAGATTTACACTACAGAACGTGTTCCATAGGAAACCATGTTAAATGGGCTGTAGTGCAAATCTGCAAAATGCAAAAAGCACTAAAAATGCATAGGTGAGAATCAGGCCTTAAAGTGAATTTCTCACATGTGAGGCAAGGTCGCAGTGGGGTAAAGTGCAGAAAAATTGTCTTGAAATTGCTTTTACTTTTTAAAGGAAACTATAATAGATTGGAGTACAGTCTTCCTTTTTTTTTTTTTTTTTTCATATGAATGATAATTTATACATTTATATACATGTAAAATATACTATAAAGCAGAGTATGGAGCAGAAACTGTATGCCTTCAAGCACACTCACAGACTCCTATACATTCCCTTTGAATTCATACTACTATTGCCAGGTAATTTCCAATGGGAAAAAGGCTATTTTAGATCTTTTTTTTTTGGTGGATGTAGTAATTCACACTGAGACTTGGCACAAATGTACTCATTTACCTTTAGTACTTCCTCCTGTCCAAGAACAATTCACATGCTGACAAACTCATTTGACTTTCAGAATAGATTCAATATTTGGGAAGTGGCAAAAGTTAAATGTTTTTAACATGCTGAAGATTTTTACCACCAGATTATAGATCTCAAAGTAGACATGCTATTGAATTTGCTATGCCCTATCATTGTATAGGACACATGTGAACATTAACTGATGCTATTTATTTTTGAGCCAAAAGTATATTTATTTTCATGAATAAAAAAAAACCCTTCTTAGGAGCTAATGCATAATGTAAAGTCATGGCAACAATCGTATGGCCTCTGGTTAACAGGTGAACTTGCGGGTCATTAGTACAGCTTCCACAGCAATCACTCATGTATGAAATATACATACTTATATTGGTCCAAGTTGGATCAAAATAACAATGCACTGAAAATCATGTTAGTGTAAATAAAGCAAAAATCTTGTGCTCCATGTAAATATCGACACTGCAGCACTCCAATATCAGAATATAAGATAAATATACATCAACCCAAAAATACATATACATTAAAAAATAGACAAAAACATTAATCAAGGCAGCGCTACGTAAACACACAATCCTACTATTATGGGTGTGTTGTCATGCAAGTGCATATAAATTTTAAAGTCCAAAAATAATCGTTGCAGAGATGTGATCACTTCACATTAAGACCCCTTTTACACTGGGGCGTTTTCAGACATTTTTCAGGCACTTTAGCGTTTAAAAAAGCGCCTGTAAAGCGCCTGAAAGAAGCCTCATCTGCAATCTCAATGTGAAAGCCCGAGTACTTTCATACTGAGACCCCTTTCACACTGGGGCATTTTTCAGGCGCTTTAGCGTTCAAAAAAGCGCCTGTAAAGCGCCTGAAAGAAGCCTCATATGCAATCTCAGTGTGAAAGCCAGAGTGCTTTCACACCAGGGCGGAGCGCCCGAAAAACCCCTGAAAAACGCTCCAGTTTGAAGGGGGTCTTAAGCGTCGCTTTACCAGCGTTTTCGGGTGCTGGCAGTGTGAAAGGGCTCGGGCTTTCACGTTGGGATTGCAGATGAGGCTTCTTTCAGGCGCTTTACAGGCACTTTATTTTAACGCTAAAGCGCCTGAAAAATGCCCCAGTGTGAAAGGGGTCTTAGATTTAGAGTCCAACAAAGATAGAGTGCTTGATTACATCCTAGATATAACCATTCCACCATCACCTCCACACGTGTAGAGTTGGGGGGGGGTAAAAAAAATCCCCCTATGAATCAGACTCTTACCGAACTGTACTAGGTAACAGGCGCCTTACAATAAAGCTATAGACCTCTAGATAATAGGAGGTCATCAAGGCATATGATGTTATAAATCACTAAGAGGGAACAAAAAAAAAACATCTTATGTAATACTGTGGTGGAGTCGAATTTATTTTTCACAGAAAGGTACTGACAACGTTTAAAGAATCACTGAGCTTGGGGCAGCAAATGTGATGTCATGATTAGGCTCCGCCTAACAAATTTCATTGCTAAGGAATATCTTCAAGGGATAGGAGCCTAGCCTGTGGCATCCACTGATGCTTTTTGCAAAAAATCATTCCTAGAGTTCAGCTTTTAAATAATTAATTAAACTAAACATTTAAAACACAACACTTTAGTGCAAAGGCTGCCTGGTTGCATACAAACTGAAAAGAGGTTTAAGGGAGGTCCTCAAAGTACATAATTCTTTCCTTAAGGAAAGTATGAACTATTTCAAATTTATAAATTGTATTATCTTTTTCAGGCAACAGGTGGTGCATTATGCTTTGTTTCACCTTTTCCAGTTTGAACTTTCCTTCTTTTGTGTAATGCCTGGTGTTTACTGAGCTCACCACACAAATAAAGGTCATATAACTGTGACTTCTTCTCCTCACGTCTCCCCCACTCCAGTATTACTTTGTCCCTGGTTTCAATGAGAGACAATGTACCTGAAAGGTGATAACTAGTTCTGAGCTTTCTCTTAAATAAAAAGGAATTCCCTGTGAATCCTTTGCAGTGTTCTAAATGTTTGTTTAGCAACCCACAAATACTACAGTTTACCCTTTAAAGTGAGAATGCGAGGATGTTCACAGCAGAACCTCTGTGAAGCTGTACTAGGCAGGAAGAAGATGCTGTAAATCTAATAAGTGAAAATGACTGCTCCATGCACTGTATGTGTCTACCTAGAGCCAAGGTTTTTACAATCTTACCACACCATTGATAACATTATTTACAATAAAATTGAACTTCTGACATTTTTTAACCACTTCAGCCCCGGAAGGATTTACCCCCTTCCTGACCAGAGCACTTTTTGCGATACGGCACTGCATCGCTTTAACTGACAATTGCACGGTAATGCGACATTGCACCCTAACAAAATTTACGTCCTTTTTTTCTCACGAATAGAGCTTTCTTTTGGTGGTATTTGATGACCTCTGCGGTTTTTATTTTTTTGCGCTATAAAAAAAAAAAATTGTGACAATTTTGAAAAAAAGCAATATTTTTAACTTTTTGCTATAATAAATATCCCCCAAAAATATATTAAAAAAATCAAATTCCTTCCTCATGTATTCTTCTACATATTTTTGGTAAACAAAAACGCAATAAGCATATATTGATTGGTTTGCACAACATTTATAGCGTCTACAAAATAGGAGATAGATTTATGGCTTTTTTTTTTTTTTTTATAAGTCCTCCTTAAAGGTGCAGGAACACATTTGATGCCCAGTAGACAGGGCTTTTTTTCCTCATAAAATAGATGCAAGAACTCAATTATGACCCCCCCCCAAAGCCCCCCTTCCCCCACCTACACACACACACACACACACACACCCTCCAAACCGCATCAAATAGTGGGTGTGGTCAAATTTTGCAGTGGGAGGGTCTTAAAGGGGCATTAAATACCAGGAGTGCATAGTACAGTACATATCAAGTACAGGGTGCAAAGTTCAGGGGTGCACTGCATACAGAGTGTAGAATTCAGGGGTTCTTTCACAGCTGCTATCTTCTGCATCCCCCATCCACATCTCACTTTCACCCCTCTTCTTCCCTAGTACCTCCCCACACACTGCAGGAGGCTCCGCCTCTCTCACTTGTAGGAAGATCATTCAGTGGGAGTGTCAGCTTCCGCACTGCACTCCAGGCACCTGCATCTCTCTTGTCCCCATCCTGCAGTATGTGGGAGCTGCTCAGGAGATCAGATCTGTGGGAGCCTTTGGGTGACCAGCTGTGACTTGTAAATACAGAAGCTGGGCTTTTGTGTTTACAAGTTATAGTGTTGAGCAGGGAGCAGAGGGCTTAAGCCAGAGGTGGTGGAATTCCACCAAGTTCCAGCTGAAAAAAAAGTCCTTCCAGCAGATGCACAATGGCAGCTGAAAACATCCCACGCATTATATTTTTTTAATGCTACATTAGGCCAGCTTGTTTACATGATTATCTATCTGTCAAATCCTGAGGGCCGCTGGGGATGCTAAAACATACTGTAGTAGACTGTGCTATATACAGTCACTGCTGGGTGCTGCTGTCATTGCCATCTGTCTGGGCATGACATCATCCGCCCCTCCTCTCCACCTTGTCCAATTAAAGAATGCCTTGTATTTATTTAAAAAAGTACAAGACATTTGTTAAATGACTGGGGTTCAGGAACAAGCAATTCCCTGTGTTTGTCGTACAGATGGCTAGTCGCTCTAGCAGCACCAGGGACAGGACAGTGCTGACTGTATGCAGCAAAGACTGCTACAGTGAATGTCAGCATTTCCGCCAGCACATTGGATGTAGCCAAGCAGGCCCAATGTTAATAAGATAAGTAATATCATTCTTGGAGTGCATCACTTAACATTACAAATACATTCTTTTTTCTTAAAGAGACACTCTTACTACAAAAAGTACCCTGTGAAAAAAGAGCACTTGTGCCTCGCTCATCCTACCACCCATTCTTCAGACCTTTGCTTTCTTGCAGAACTATTACTTCTGGCAGAATCTTTACATCCTACAAACCTCGGGGGGGGGGGGGTTGACAGGGGCAGATTCCTGGTTCCCCACTGCACGCTATGGAACCAGAGAACACAGTGGTGAATGTGAAACACCCTACACACCAGCAGTGTTGGATGTGAAAATTCTCCTTTTCTGCTTGAGGACATTTGTTTTTATGTTGTTTTTTTTTTTTTTTTTTTTTTTTTCATAATTGACCACTATCATAGCATGCATATCAAGTCCTTTAGTTAAGGTTTGGAAAGAGAAAACATCCCATTCTTCATATAAATGCAAAGTAGCGCAGGTGTGAGTGTTCCTCTAACAAATGCTAATTTTATGAACCAACCTTGTGCTTAAATCACCACAGTCAGGTACATTTTCCTCTGTGGGGGCAGTTTTTTGTCTTTTTATTTGCAATTCCCGATATGTCATTCCATCTTATCATTGCTGCAGCTGTTTTTTTTTTGGGGGGGGTGGGGGGGGTTCATTCCTTTTGCTAGCTTGTGACTTGTCTTGAAATGTTGTGGCCTTAGGGGGTGGTAGCATTTGACAGCTAGCTAATATCCACATGCACCATTTATATAAATAACTTGCAGCCAACGAATATACTCTGCAAGAATAAACATGGAACCTGTGATACACCCACCCCCATGTAAATTACCAAAAATAATCAAAATAAAGAACTTGGTTATAGTTTAATTGATGTACCATATTTAAGATAAAAAAACACAAATTCTAAAGATTAAAAAATAATGTGCACACTAAAAATGATTTGCCACTTTTTTCTGAAGTTCTCTTTCTAATCTTATATAGCCGTGTTCCCTTTATCTCTTGCTGCACTCCCTGGACTCTGAACAGTAGGTTGCCTTGACAAGTCTATTCAAGCTTTCGTTCCTTGGCCTTTATTGGTGGCGATTCAAGGCTTTCAGATTTTCCCCTCACTGCTATACAGCTGACATCTTTTTCCAGACAGAATGAATTAAAGAAATACAATAAGACACTTGATCTACCAGTCAAGGATCTTTCCACGTCGTGGATGGATTCCATGGTGCACAAGCAGGGTAGCAAGCATCTAAAAATACACAATACCGGCTTGTTTACCAGACTAGCAATCAACCTTTTTTTTTTTCTCTTTTTGGCAAACATGATTGATGGGAGAAAACTGTCTGGACTTTTTCAGAGAAAAAATATAATTCACAGAAGGATACACCATTACAAAGTAGTGAAACAGTATCTTCTATTTGAAATATAATTTTTTTTGTACCATTCAGGCTTCAACATCAAAGAGAGTCAATGTATTGGTGTCTGAGGCAGTGCGACATTTGTAGAATGTATCATTCTCTTGTTAGAAGTCTGTGATGGATGTTTTCTAATCAATCAAAAATGTCGTATTTACATGGCCTATAATCCCTTTCACATTTGTTTTCAAAGAATAATTCATGCCAGTCGCTTCTTCGGATAGAGCGTTATTGACACTCATCAACATTTTAAGTTCAATCTTTGTCATTGATTTGGGGGGGCATCATTAATAAACTTGACAGTGCATGCATGCAGGCTTTGAAGCATACAAAGGGTAAAATTAAAGAAATCAAGAACATTCTTATATTTGTTGACAGTTGGGTGGAGGGAAAAAAAAAAAAATATATATATATATATATATATATATATATATATATATATATATAATTTTTTTTTGTACTAAAATTGTCATATTGGCTTTTTGTGGACTTTCTCAAGCTATGTGATTGCAGAGTTGAAAATACAAGCACTTGTCTGGGAGATGGATTCTGGAAACCATGCATACTACATGGTCTGTAAATGGAATGTGGATGAGAGATGGGGTGTGGGGGGGCACTGTATGTCAGTGGCTGCACTTTTTCTGTCTCAGATGTGCTTCTGCATACAGTAGCCAGACATTAGCCCTGCATGGGTTATTTAGTGGGGAAACTGCTAGTGATTTCAAATATGAAGCCTTGAAATTCAAAGGTATAAAATTTCATAATTTTAACTTATGTGGGTGGCTGCAGCTATACATGCAAAATATTTGTAATTATGTTTGTCCTCTAAAGCCTGGTACGCACTATTCGTTTTTTTTGTTCAACCCAGTGGGCTGAACAGAAAATAGCTGAGTAGCTCACTGTACTAACTATGCAATGTTGATACAGCGTTCCCTCCGCTGAGCTATTGTGTTCTGACTGGGTAACTGCCTCATCCCCCACCCCCACCCCAGAACACACTGGTCAGTGCTCACAGCCATTGACTGCGAGTGCTGATTGGATGCCAATCGGCTGCTGGTTTTCCAGCATGCCAGTTCGACAGAAGCTGGCTGCTGTGCACACTGACCAAGTTGTAGTGTAGTTGCCCCAGCTATTACAGTTGCTCCAGAGTTTAGTAAATGAGAGGAAGCTCTGCTAACTTCGCCATCATCTAATCATGTGCAAGTAAAAATGCTGTTTTTTTTTCCTTGCATCTGATTGGGTATTCTTTGCAAAGTGAAGATTCACTGCAAAGCTCTGGAGCAACTGTACCTGCAGAATGCCTTTAGTAAATCAACCCCAATGAATCGTTTTCTTAGTCCAGTAAGCAGGAGGTAGGTGGCAAAGGCAGCTGACCTGGGAAATAAAGATGTAAATTTCCTGGCTGTACAGTATGGCAGAAGTGTGTGACTCAAAGGGTTGGCTGAATAGAATGCAAAAATCATCTGGTAGATCAAATGGTTCAAATATGTTTTTTCTACTGTATATTTGCTGTTTTTCTTGAATTATGTCTTCTATAACAGGATAGAAAAATCTCTTAACTACCTTACAGTTATAAGGGTCTCACTCTCCATGTTGGAATTTTAGTTTATTTTATGATATGACAAACTCAGCTAAAAGGATAGAAACACCTAGGAATTCCTCTGTAGTATTAGGACACGCCAAGCTGGCTGGCTACAAAGCAGGAATGTTAGTAGGGAGCTCTCACTGAAGCCCCTAAAAATATAAGAAAACAGCAGGCCCAGGCGTGTTCTGTAAGCCTCTGTTCACTTATGTGCGGTGCGTTTGTGCGCACATGTTGGCGGAAAGCAGCCCATTCCTTTTAAATGGGCTGCTGTACCCACAGGGTATGTGGGGAAACAAATCCCCTAACTTTTTTTAAATTGTGCCTCACGGCGTCCTATGGTGCCACAGCACCATGCGATTTAGCCCGCCATGCTGTTAAGATTACAAAAAATATATATATTAAATATTTAATAATATTTATTGCCTTTAGTCCTACTTTAATCTGTGGCATTTTTAAAGAAGTATAGCCATAGCTTTTTTGGCTGTACTTCCCCTATGGATCACAGGAGTGCAGTTCGTTCTGCACTCCTGCAACCCATTTTCATCTGACAATGGGCTAAAATCTACTGTTGGCTAACATATCAGAGTCGTTCCAAGCTCTTAAAAGCTCTTAAAAGATATTAGCAATCAGCCTTTCAGCGAACCACTGAAAGCCTGAGCCAGCTGCTCCTGCCTCTCGACAGCCCAGCACTCCAGTGAGTACTAGAGGGGCAGAGCAGAGAGCCAGTGACTGACAGTCACTAGCTCTTTGCAGCTTGAAGACCAAGATCTCTCAGTTCTGCTAATTACAGTTTTTTTTTTTTGTTTTTTTGTTTTTCTTAGAGTGTAAACTTCTACTTGTGCTACTAGGTACATTTTAAAATACAATACACCATATTTGATTATCCATTGTATCAGTAGCAATGATCCTGAATCAGGACATGACCTAGTTTGTGATTGCAGAAGGGTCATACCAGTGGTTTCATCTCTTCTGTTCACACTGAGGCGCTCAAAAACTAGCCATAAAACGTTAGGCGTTTTAGCTGTGTTTTTGCGGCGCATTAGCACCGTTTTTGCGGCGCATTAGCACCGTTTTTGCGGCGCTTTTGTAATGTTAGCTGTGTGCTTTTTTTAAGCTCATGTGACAATGTGACCTTGAAAAAAAGTGAAAAGAGACATTTTACGGCGCTTTTGAAGCGCTTTTGAAGCGCTTTGGAAGCACTTCCCATTAATTTCAATGGACAGGCGTTTTTCAGGTGCTTTTTAAAGGGCTCCAAACATGCCCCAAAGATGCTTCTTGCAGGACTTTTTGCACCGCCCTGCCAGCGCACCACCCCAGTGTGAAAGCATCCATTGAAATGAATGGGAAGCAGTTTGCAGGTGCTTTTCTGGTGCTAATTTTAGCGCAAAAGGCATGAAAAGTGCCTCAGTGTGAAAGGGGTCTAAGTGTTAAAACTCTGAGTGGCCAGAATGCTGGCACTACCTCTGCCATTCTGAGTACTGCTAAACATGGAATTACAGGAGCCTCAAATCAATTCAGTTCAGCTCCTTCTGTAAATATAAATGTAGTGATTTTTAAGTGAATGCATCACTGGATCAAATTGTATTTTTATAGCTGCCTGGTTTTCAGCTTTCATTTTTATTTATATAGTAATGTTTTATACTATATATGTTATATGTCTACAGAACTGCTGCAATTGGGTGTCCAGCTCTGAACCATTAGACACTTCTGTGGAATCAATGCTGCCGGACTGCCCCCGCGTCTCTGCAGGTATTGTTTTTAAGTTCTTCTTCATATGTGGACTGCTGAATGCAGTCTAGAATTGCTACAAAAAGACTTTACATTGCAGAGATATACAATAGATATAAATAGATTACATTTTCATTAAAAAGTTCTAGAGGTAAGCATTACCAAATTGTCTGTTGTCTGTAAAATGTATTTCTTTTTTAATTAGTGGTACACTGCCAGGTTTTCCTTATATGACTGCTTTGATCTCTCCTTCATGTTCTGAGTGCTGTGTTGTAAAAGCAACCTGGTGCTGTTGCTTTGTCATGGTTGTGGTTTACTTATTTATTCCAAATCAAAAACATTTTTTGTTGGAAAAAAAAATATTTTGTGTTCTGATTAGGGCTTGGTAAGTACACATTTTATTAGTTAATTGCAAAATATATAACTGAAATTTAGTTGTTGCACTTTTGATATAGTGACTCTTAATTCCAACCCTTACTAAACTCTAGGTAGGCTGATAGATGTTAAAAATTATGCTTGTCGATTTAGCCATGAATTCTATATCACTTACTTTGAACTACTGAAATTATTTGTATAAACTGATGTCAGCCAAGTCACTGAACTGATGGCCTCACTTTTTAAGTGGAACGGAGTACTGTACTGTGTTAGCCATTGATAAATACAGAAAGTTTGACGTTTAAGTGATACCCTTTACTGGCTAACTTAGGTTATTAAAAATGCTAAAAATGAGGTTTGATATAGTGAAAATGTAAAAGTGATTGAACGTTAGTTTGGCAGTCAATGTGATGACCATATCTGACAGATGTGCAGTCTGGGCATCTGGCAACCTCACATGTCATTCAGGTGATAAAAGAAGCAAATATTTAATAACACATACATGGTGTTAGTGCAAATTTGAATATTTTTGCCTTGTCTTCGCTGAGCAGATATCCTTTGGCTGTGAGATTAGGCTGTGAGCTACTGGTGAGATTAGGCTGGAATATTGGTAAATGTGGTCTATAATGATATTTCTCTCCAGATATTTTGTATATGAATGGTCAATAATGGATTTGTTCACCCTGTTGGATCTCAGAGCTGAAGGTGTTCATACAGCTCGTTGGATCCTCATGAATCCCTGTTTTTCCACCATCTACTCTAAATGGTCATCAGGAGTGTGCACATGCTTCCAGTATATTGAAGAAAATAGTTGTAAGAATACTAGTTCCCTGGCTGTCTCTGGCTTCAGTGTTTTTGGAGTAAGTGGCCTGAAACAAGCTTGGATTGTCAGAATACAACAAGTATCCTTATCTGCATAGGTGTTCCAGGGCAGTTCCTCAGAAAGTATTGAAGTATTTGGATCAGCATGACAATTCCCATTTTCAGTAGGAGATGTCAGCAATGGCAGTTCCATATTCGTTCAGCACAGGTTTCTTTTAAAGTGTAATTGCCCTTCTCTCTCGTTGCATTGACACCTGTCAACAGTTGGATTTCCCTTCACTTTATGTATTAGTGACCACTTTCAGCTGGACAGGAAATGTGGGTAAACATCCCTTCCCCACTCTAAAACTAGATGAATTTTGGATTGGAGTTCCATTTTAATGTGGAACGATGTTGCTTCAGTGTGGGCACCGCTCACATTGACAGGACCAATTGGTACTTGTTCTACAAAGAAAATGGAAGCAAACCTTCACACTATGTATTAAAATTAGTGTTTACCCATTGAATATTTAAAAAAAAACAGTACTTAAATGATCCCACCACTGTGCACTTTAAAAACAAAAAATATTTTTTTTTTGATGAAATGACTGTTTAAAAGTGTCCACCAAGAAAAACCGTCTGGAATTACCACTTGCAGTTCTCAGGCAGCACACCCTCATTGTTTTTCCTTGTTTCTTTGAGACCAAAAGTTACAGAAAATGTCCCCAGTGGGATATCATGCAGCAATCTAAAACTGACAGATCTTTCACTTCTCCCCACTATCCAAAACTTGAAGGTTTTTGTTACACTTTATATCTAAACAGAGGTGAAAAGGATTTGAAGCAAAATATAAAACATGGACTCAAACGGGACAAAGCAAAGTAAATAATTAGGTAGCATGATATATTAGTAATTTAAAATATAAAGAAGTTTGTCTTTTTTACCTTTCTTTATCCAATTGACCAGTTGTACCACAAACTTTTTTCCCCTTTGGTGTGTAAGCCGTATAGCCCTACTTTTGATCCTCCTCCTATCCCCTTCTGCTTCGTTGTACCCTTCTCCTACCCAAGCCCCTGATTGGCAAATAAAGGAAGAGCATGACATTAATGACCAACAAGAACCAACAAGAACAGGAAGGAAATATAAAGACACATTCAGTATTACATGTGTACTGAGCAATAAGTTAATTTTTTTTTTTTTTTGCATAACTGGATTAAAGAGTGTGTGTGCTGTCCAAAATTTTGTTTTACGACAACCTTGTTGGGAAGTGGAAAACATTACAACAGCAGTACCCTGTAAAGCAAGAATCTTTACACTTACCTCATCAAGGGACGCTGTCTTGAAAATGTTCTCTCTTTAACAGCTTTGGGCATCACTAGTATTCAACAGATCTGGGTGCACTGGATAGTGTTTGCTGTTGGCCACTATTATTAAGCCCACCAACTGCCAAGTCACTATAGGGCACAGGGAATAACTACAGCAACAGTATGGGACATGCTGCACACCCAAAAGTGTCAGATGGAAGCAGTCCTGGAGTTCTGCAAGAAAGCAAAGTTTTAACACACTGCCCACTGGAAAGCCTTGCCCAATGCGCGTGGGGAGTGGATGGTGGCCCACATAGTTTGATTTAATAGAAGAGCTACTATAGCACAAACTGTTGAAAAAGTTAATGCTGGCTCCAGTAGAAAGGATTCAGAACACACAGTGAATTGCAGTTTGTTGCATATGTTCAGGATGCCCTTACTGACTAGACCACGGATCAATGGAAGGTGGCCTGGTCTGATGAATTTAAAAATGGTTTGAGGAACACAGCAGCAAGTTTGAAGTGTTGACTTGGCCTCCAAATCCTCTAGATCTCAAATAAATCAAGCATCTGTGGGATGTGCTGAGAAAGCAAGTCCGATCTATAGAGCCCCCAACTCAAAACTTTTTTGTTTTTAAAAAATATATACTTATTTCATATATACAATATATACATATATATATATATATATATATATATATATATATATATATATAAATGCTTAATCTGGTTACATTTCATTCTGTACTGTGGGGCAGTGCATGAATACACCATATTACGATACAGTTCCAATTGCACAATAAATTATATTCACACAGCAGTATGATGCCTAACGTATTGTGTATAGTTCTCCAAACCATCATGTCATGCATGATACTGCTTTATCCTGGAAGTATTATATGGCCCCTAAGGTATCATCAAAATACCTAGCAGTGCAATATCAGGCCTTCAGTGCCTTAGAACCCTGCTCCACACGTCCTACATGGCACCTCAACAAAAGCACACCATTCAAAAGCTTTCAAAACATTTCAACAAGCAAACGATGTGATGGAGGAAAGGGGGGAAAGGGCAAAGACACATAAGGTTGAGTCGGGGGAAAGGGAAATTTTTCTTCAGACATCCTATTCCACCTTAAACTCCATAATGTTATAGTCACTGAGCTGACAGTGGACCAGGCTGCAACAGTCTTCAGTGTACTTCCTCTCCCTCTGGTGGATGAGGTACTTTCTGGCACACCACTAAGCGTCCTTAAAACAATGCATCACCTGCCAGGCGCCATCGATGTCCTCCTGTCCCGATGTCCCACAGAACAATTCAGCACCCCTAAGTGTATAATGGCTGCCTGTGGTACAAAGTTTTTGAGTTCTGGTTCCAGTACCCCAACAAGTCCTGTGCAAAGAGGCACTCCCATAAAACATGCTGAGCAGTTTCTTCATGGATGATACAAAAGGTGCAGTACCTGTATCTGCACGTTCCTGGGCCAGGAATTCTGGCATGCATACATTTCCTTATTGTCAGCCCTCCTTGGATCTCCATCCATGCCAGATCTTTGTGCCTGTTGGTTAGTTTTTTTGAACAAACATTCCTCCAGACCATGTTACAAGTGGTTAGAGGTAGGCCAGGAACAGAATCCACAATGTCCTTGTCTCTGACTTGTAGACAGTCCTTGGTTTCCACAGGGCTTAACTCCGTGTCGCTTACAAACAAACAAAGATTTCCCAGCACACTTACTAGTTAGCTTGCAAAAAAAACAAATTGACCCTGTCTAATAATTCACTGTTAAAACAAAAGGTTTTGTTTGCACACGTTTGCAAATATATGCGTAAGCTACAGTGCCTACATCAAGGTTCTTCTGTGTACTGTGGTCCTAACTGTATACATTTTAGAGTCTCCGAAATTGGAGCACATAAATCAGTGGATAAATTAAGGGCAGGTTTGCCTGGAGGGAGCCCACTCCTCCTTAAAGGCACAAGGACACAGAGGATGACCAGCAACAGCACAATGACAGCTGCCGTGTTTTTTTTTTTACCGGGAATTTTTTCGTGCAGTGCCACTTTTTTGTACAATTGGTTTCATTTGATGCTGGGATGCACTGGATGCTTTCAACTGCGATTGTGCTTGTGCTGGGCATCCCGTTTATGTTATTATTATTATTTTAGAGTTAGGACCCCAGTTCAGAGAATCCTTGATGTGGCCACTGCAGCTTACGCATATATTTGCAAGTGTGTGCAAACAAAACCCTCTGTTTTTATGGTGAATTGTTAGACAGAGTCAATTTGTTTTGTTTTTTGCAGACTAGCTAGTAAGTATGCTGGGAAATCTTTGTGATATGCATTGCCCTTCCATGTGCACCTCACTGCAAAGGCTAGTTATAGGTTGGGGTGGTTGCCTCTTTTTTGTTAACTTCATGTAGCCACTGCTCCTTGATAAACTTAAATGTGTCCAAGTAATACCAGGGAGTGTCCCTATTAAAGGGGATGGAGCTGTCCTATTTGTCCCATCCAAGAGACCTCCAAAGAGGCAAGAGAAAAAAATGAGACTTTGAATTTTCATCAAAGTCCACTGTTCGATCTATCAAAGTCCTGCGGATGCGGTTACAGCAAAGAACACTTGTAGTTGATAGCAGTGACCTTTACCGCCTTTGAGGGGCTCCTTGAACATGACTGCCTGCTTTGCTCTGTCCATCTTGTAGCCCCAGATAAAGCAAAAACACCACCCTGGTAATGGCCTTGCAGGTGTTGACACGGGGGCCAGGTCTGGGCGAGGCACTGCAACACGGGGAGGATCTCATTGTGAAGTACCAGAGTCTTTCCTTTGATGGTGAGTTCTCTGAGGCTCCAGAGTGCAAATTTCTGATTCATCTTTGATAGTCAGTCCTCCCAAGACATCTGATGCTGAATGGAATGGATACAGTGGAAGGAAGAAACCACTTTTTCTGAAGAGCAGGGCCTATGACTTCCTACAGTTGACATTTGCCCCTGAAGCTCGGCCGAAGTCCTCGCAAGTCTGGACAAGTGAGTCAATTTAGTGCTGCTGAGCACAGAACACAGTCACGTCGTTCATGTAGAGCAAGCACTTGAGTTCCCTTCTGTCTGGGCCAGTGCAGTATTGCCGCTGATCTCTGGATTCCGCTTGATGCATTTGGTGAAGCGCTCTATACAACAAACAAAAAGCAGAGGTTAGAGGTGGCAGCCTTGATTAACCCCGGAGAGAACATGGAAGGGGTTTTACCAGCCATTCACCAACACTGTGCTGCAAATGTTATGGTACATCAGGTTAACATACGAACAGAACATTTCTCCAAGACCAAACCTGCACAGGGCTCTGCACATAAACCCATGGGAGACATGGTCAAAGGCCTTTTCCTAGTCGAGACTCATACGGCCATATGCACACGGTGGTCTTTGATGTACTGGACTGTGTCCTCAGACAAGCAAAAGGCTGTTTGCAATCCTGCATTCAGGAATGCCACAAGTCTGATCTGGTCGTTTGATCTGTCAGGTGACAGCCTTAAGCCGGTTGGTCAGTACCTTGGTGAGGATCCTGTAGTCCACTTTCAAGAGAGAGATGGGATGGCAATTTTTTCAAGTCATAACCCCCCCGCCCTTCCACTTATACTAACTCGAAACTTACAGGACCCAAAGGATCTGTGACTTGCAGCTTGGTCCCAGATATGACACCATACCTTAAGACAGTGGTTCTCAACCTGGGGGTCGAATGATGATTTGCCAGAGGTCACTGAATCCCGGGCTGTTCCTGAAGCCCACACGGCTCTCCCAGCCTTTTTGCTGCCACCCAGCAGGGCTTTCCCTGGAACCTGTGGCCACTCAGCGGGGCTGTTCCTGGAGCCCGTGGCCGCCCACTCAGCCTCTTAGCAGCCGCCCACTCAGTTAACGGCATGGCTGGGGGGCAGAGACTAAAGGTGAGCCGACTGGTGAGGAATGTGAAGTGGAATGGGGCTGGAGGAGACTCTATCTCCTGATTTCGGCATAGGTGTCACTGTTACAAGACACCACAAAGCCGGAGGCACAGTGAATCTGGAAACACAGTGAATAACAGCGAATAACACTACCTGTGATTAGTTGCCATTAAAAGTCCCCACTACAGTTCTCAGATCAGCAGATGACCTTGATCAAGAGCACCTAAGTTGGAAAGGAGATGAAAAGAGGGGGAGAAACAAAGAAAAGGAGAGAAAGAATAAGAGAAAGAACAAGAAAGATGGCTAGAGAGAGGGATGGAGGAAAAAAAAAACAAGAAATTAGTGTAGAGAGAGATAAAAGGGAAAGAAAGGAGAACAAAGAGAAAGAGTGGTACATCCTAAAATGTACCATAAGTTTTAATACTGTACGAGTGGAAGGGACTCGGGGAGCGCTAAATGTACATGAGTTAGGGGGGCAAATTACTTGTCTTGCCTTAGGTGCTGACAATCCAGGCTACGGAAACAATTTTACTGTTAGGGGTCCCCACAACTTGGAAAATTTTTTATCAAGGGGTCACGGCACTAGAAAGGTTCAGAACCACTGCCTTGAGGTCTAGTGGAGTCCATGCCTCGAAGAGTTATGGTGGGTGGTCATATTGTTATGGCTGATTGGTGTGTATTGACAGGTCAGTTCAGATTCTACAATGTTCTACAATATATCACATGATTAAATATGGACATGAAAAGTTGTTATTGGTCAAAAAGTCAAAGTAGATTTTGTAGAGATAGTTTAACTTCAATATCATGACCTTCTATACAGTTTAAAATAAAAAATACATGTTGCAGTTTGTGTGCTTTATATATTGTAATTTGCATCTTCATAAGCTTCTATTGTGTCCATTTCAAAAATCTTGCAGATGTATATGTGTATGTTTATGCAGCAGATTTACTATTGGTACATAAAACACTGAAATATGCTGCATAACTTACGGGAGATGTCAGACAATGTGTTTAATTAAAATACGGATAAAAGATAACACATCTTTCATGGTTTGGTCGCTTACATTATCTAGAAATGATATCAAGTGAAAACAATCTCACACGTGTTAAATGTAATTAGAAAAATAATGCTGTTACAGCAGTGGGAGGCTGGAGCTCATTTGTGTAGAATTCTCAGTCATGTTGGAAGTTTGCTGTTACAGGTTCTTTTTAGATTCGTTTTCCCTTTTATTTAAGAATTGTTTTCCTGCCTTTTTGTTTAAGCAAAGACTACTATGCATATAATTCTTGAACCAGTATATTGTAAATGTACAATGAACGTATTTAGCGGTTGAATTTCATTCTGAAGAAACATACTATGTTTTTAAACTGCTTTAATATTCAAACCAAGAGTTCAGATTCAGGTGGGTATAAAAGAAGTGCAGAGGATCTCCTTGCCCATCATTGTGAAGTTATACTCTCTAGTGACTCTGCTGATCGCCTTTCATTAAAAGCTTTGGTGTCCCTACAGTCCAGCAAGTGTAGCATAGACAGTCTGACAGCTTCTAGAGTATGAATGAAGAGGCTATATGATAAGATATTCACCATATGTTCATTGTGTGGGGCAGAAACAGCATGAGCTCTGTATAGAAAGAAAGCGCATATGGGAGGTATGCTTGGAATCATTTTTTATGGGTTGATATGCAAAAGCATACAAGACAATTGGCAACATACGGTGTACATCACGCATTGTGATTATAATATATTATGAGAGAGCTGCCATTTCACAGGATTTTAGTATTTTTAAGTAAAGATGTCACATTCATGCTGACTTCCGCATTGATTACTTTTAAAATTGCCTTTTAACATTTGTTTTAACTTTATGAAGGTCCAATGAATTTTTGAAAAAGGTCATTTACTCATTTATTGTGTAAATATCTGATATGCAGATAAGCCTTTCTAAAAGGAAAACAGTAGATCTCAGTAAATGTCATTTTATTATGGTGGACTTGTGACTGTACCCCCGTTGAGTTCTTAAAGCATCAAAAGCATTGCTGAAAAAAAAAAGACAAGGCCTAGCAGACCAAAGCAGTATCATCCTCACTGTTCTGGTTCAGCAAAGGCCTTGTAATGCTTTAAAATTTAAATTAGTAAGCATTCACTTATAACCTTGCCATATAAAATGGCATTTTGCCAGAAGTCTTAATGCTTATTTAGCAACATATTGTCTAAATTTAAGAGCCTTGTGCGTTCTTACTTCACTCTTTGTGCATTTATACCAGATCTGTACCTTTCCAACTTTAATGAACTTAGAAGCACTCACTGTGAGAATTAAGAAGCATGAATATTGTAAGCTGATGTTATTGCTGATGTATTGTAATATTGTAAGCTGATGTTATTGTTAGATGTTAGGACTGTTCTTGCCAACCTGTTAGAAGTACTCTATACTCAAAGCCACATAAAACCAAAATCCAGCTTCTACCTAATAATCTACCTTTGTTCAAGCTAGATCGATCAGTTAGATCAGTGGTTCTCCACTCCTGTCCTCAAGTGATGGTGACCCCCTGACATGCCACATTTGGCATGTCATTTTTTTGGGGGGCTCCCACTTCCTCCCAGGGATCCGCGGCACCGGAAGGAAGTTCACCACTCCCCACTCCCTCCCTGAAATCTTCTGGGAGACGTCACAGGTCCCAGAAGATTGTCCGGCCATTCACAGCGCACAGCCCGGCTCACGATGCGCAGTGCATGCCCGGCTGTGAAACCACAGGTGGGCGCCCACAGTACGAATACCCGCTCCATGGAGAGGAGGGGGAGAGGGACGGGGCTTCGTACGCTCCGCATCGCTGGGCCGTGGGACAGGTGAGTGTCTGATTATTAAAAGTCAGCAGCTACACTTTTTTTTGTAGCTGCTGACTTTTAAAAAAAAAAAATTTCGGCGGAAGTCCGCTTTAATGTATTCTATGCATTAAGGTGAAAAACCTTCTGTGCTGCAGCTCCCCCCAGAGCCTCCCTTTTTCTTATTGGAACCCAATCATTCCAGTAACAAGCACGAGCCCAGCAGCTCCAGCTGCTTTCTCGGGTCCTCATTGGATAGATTGATAGCAGCAGGAGCCATTGGCTCCCACTGCTGTCAATCAAATCCAGTGACACGGGAGATGAGGGCAGGGCCGAGTCCTGCTGTCTGTGTTAATGGACGCAGCAGCAGGACTCGGGAGCGAGCCTGCACAGGTGCCCCCATGGAATGCAGGTCTCTGTGGAGGCACTTAATGAAGAGGAGCCAGGAACACCACATGGGGGACCCCAGAAAAGGAGCATAGGAGCCGCTCTGTGCAAAATCCTTGCACAGAGCAGGTAAATATGACGTGTTTGTTATTTAAAAAAAAAAAAACCTTTACAATCACTTTAAGTATTATATTGGGGAGATGCCGTCTAGAACACTGAAACAATGAAATCACCTGTAAAACCTAGCCTGTAAGTGGGTCCTAAGGACAGGAGTTGAGAACCACTGAGTTAGATGCTCTGTAGAGTGGCTGCTGTACAAAGCATGCTGTGAGAGCTGAAGAAGGTTTAGGAGTGGGAGTGCTGCAATGTGCATGTCACATTTAAGGGGAGTGGTCAAGAGAGTGGTAGGTTCTCCACCTGCTGCTGAGTGAGATGTGCATGTTAACCACTTGCCGACCGCTGCACGCCGATATACGTCGGCACAATGGCAGAGGTGGTCAAATGGGCGTACCTGTATGTCCCCTTTAATAGACCACCACGTACAGCGTGACCATGCCCGCGAGACCCGCGGACTTGATGTCCGCCGGTATCCCGACGATCGTGTCACAGAGCCGCAGAACGGGGAGATGCCTATGTAAACAAGGCATTTCCCTGTTCTGCTTTGTGACATGAGGGAGATCACTGTCATGTGAGTGGAAGCCCACCCCCCCCACAGTTAGAATCACTCCCTAGGACACATTTAACCCCTTAATCGCCCCCTAGTGTCTAACCCCTTCCCTGCCAGTGTTATTTACACAGTAATAATGCTTTTTTATAGCACTGATCGCTGTATAAATGACAATGGTCCCAAAATAGTGTCATAAGTGTACGATATGTCCGCCATAATGTCGTAGTCACGATAAAAATCGCAGATCGCCGCCTTTACTAAGAAAAACAAAATTAATAATAAATAATCCTTTATTTTGTAGACGCTATAACTTTTGTGCAAACCAATCAATATACACTTATTGCGATTTTTTTTTTTTTTTACCAAAAATATGTAGAGGAATACATATCGGCCTAAACTGAGGAAAAAAATGTTTTTTTTATATATATATATATATTTGGGGGATATTTATTATAGCAAAAAGTTAAAAATATTGCTTTTTTTTTCAAAATTGTCGCTCTTTTTTCGTTTATAGCGCAAAAAATAAAAATCGCAGAGGTGATCAAATACCACCAAAAGAAAGCTCTATTTGTGGGAAAAAAAGGACCTCAATTTTGTTTGGCTGCAACGTCGCACGGCCGGGCAATTGTCAGTTAAAGCGATGCAGTGCCGAATCGCAAAAGTAAAAAAAAAAAAAAAACAAGTAAAAAGGCGCAAAGCAGGTATACCTCACAAAACAGATCCTAAATAGTCCAATGGCAGGGTTGGTATATATAGATGTATATAGATGTATATAGATGTATATACAGGAGAAAGTCAATCAGGGCTGCCACCAAAAAAAGACCAGAAGCAAGGTCCAATAGGCTGAGGAAGATAAAACAAGGAAGAGGGGCGCCTCTGAGTATATATCAATAATCATTTATTTACAACAAACAATATCCACTCACATGGAAGACTGTAGTATTGCGTTCCGGTGCATCTCTGAGTAGAGGAGAGTCTGGAGGACCACAAGTCTCAGCAAGTCCGTGCAGTGCTGGTCACACATCAGGTCCTGGCAGGGATGGATGGTGGTGGCAGAACACGGTGGGAGCTCCCTCGGGTCTCCAGGTGGCACTTCCGGATAGATGGTGGGTTTAAAAGTAACATAGACCAACGGTCTGTGGGTTCCAGGGAGGGGGAGAGGGGACGCCAAAGGCCGATCGCCGGGCGCGCTGCCGTCTGAGGCTCGTACGGCTCCGTGGGAGAGAGATGGTAACGGCCGTACAGGGAGCCAGAACGAGGCCTGGAAAGCAAGCACAGCGCGGCGCCGGACCGTGACATCACAGCTATGCGACGCGTTTCCGAGTCTGCGCGCTATTGGTGACAGGAATAGCGGCACTCCTTTCTCAAGCATAAGGGGCGGATGTTATGGCAGTCCTTTTATAGTCTTTGGGAGGAGGGGGGGGGGGGAATCGCAAAAGTACTCTGGTCAGGAAGTGGTTAATAATAATGCTGATTTCACCACAAACATATAGAGGATACATTCTTGCAGAGTAAGCAATCCCAATTACTTACTCTAGCTGGTATATCCCTGCAATAGAAGAGCTATCATCTCCTCTCCATTGACCCATGTATACTACATTCCTCCCTTAAGTGCTTCAGCCCAGCTTTTTGGCGTTCAATATTTCTGGAAGTGTCAAATGCCTCTGCTCCCCGCTGTATGTCAATGTATTACCCATGCATGTTGCAGAGAAAAGCAGAGAAAATTGGCTTTGCAGGTTTGGATTCTGGAGCCCAGAGACTTTGTAGAGTCTTGGGGGGTGAAACTGCCAACCAGGGTTCTGATCTGGACAAATGTGCACAGCCCTCTTAAAATGGGAGCTGACCATTGTAAATGGTACGTACACACGATCAGAAAATCATACGGAAAAAAAGCCTTCGAAGCAATCATACGATAATCTGATCATTAGTACACAGCTTTTGAGAGCCGATCACGCCAGTTTATCCGATATTATCCAATGGGACAAGCACAAAATTTTTTCTCGTACAATACCAGAACGTACGATTTTCATTTAATCAGAACAATTGTCATTCAAAAATACAATACAATACAAATACACTACAACACATTACATCACTTCCAAACTTTTATGCAGTCATACGAGAATTTTCATAACTTTGTAGACTCTTTATTTTTTATATGAGATTAGCAAGCAAAAAAAAAACATCATTCGTCCAATAATCTCATGGTGTGTACCAGGCATTAGGCCTTCATTCTTTAGATTAAACCCTTGTGCTTCCAGGGAACAAAAGGTGCACAGACCTGCTAGAAGTTTTTGTCTGGAGCAGCAGTGTGTAAATACTGTCATGTCCTGGCTGGAGAGATTGTGATATAATAGGCTTAGAGCTGGTGTAGCTTGCGTGGGGCTGCTTTATAGCCAGGTGGCTGTAGTTTTGTATTGGATATCATGAGGTGCTGCCGAATTTCCTGCTTGGAAAATTCGAGCGGGCAAAGAATGCCATGAAAGAAATATTGGCGAGTGTACTGCATCTATTCTTTTTGGTAATCTGTACAGTGCCTTGAAAAAGTATTCATACACCTTGAAATTTTCTACATTTTGTCATGTTACAACCAAAATGTAAATGTATTTTATTGGGATTTTATGTGATCGCCAACACAAAGTGGCACATAATTGTGAAGTGGAAGGAAAATGGTAAATGGTTTTCAAAATTTTTTACAAATAAATATCTGAAAAGGCGTGCATTTGTATTCAGCCCCTTTACTCTGATACCCCTAACTAAAATCTAGTGGAACCACCTGCCTTCAGAAGTCACCTAATTAGTAAATAGAGTCCTCCTGTGTGTAATTTGATCTCAGTATAAATACAGCTGTTCTGTGAAACCCTCAGAGGTTTGTTAGAGAACCTTAATGAACAAACAGAATCATGAAGGGCAGGGAACACACCAGACAGGAGTATAACTGCAAACCTACCAAGAAATGGCCATCCACCTAAACTGACAGACTGGGCAAGAAGAGCATTAATCAGAAAAGCAGCCAAGAGGCCCATGGTAACTCTAGAGGAGCTGCAGAGATCCACAACTTGGGTAGGAGAATCTGTCCACAGGACAACTATTAGTCTTGCACTCCACAAATCTGGCCTTTATGGAAGAGTGGCGAGAAGAAAGCCATTGTTGAAAGACAACCATAGGAAGTCCTGTTTGCAGTTTGTGAGAAGTCATGTAGGGGACACAGCAAGCATGTGGAAGAAGGTGCTCTGATCAGATGATACCAAAATTTAACTTTTTGGCCTAAAAGCAAAACACTGTGTGTGGCGGAAAATGAATACTACACACCATCCCCACCTTGAAACGTGGTGGTGGCAGCATTATGTTGTGGAGATACTTTTCTTCAGCAGGGACAGGGAAGCTGGTCAGAGTTGATGAGACAATGGATGGAGCCAAATACAGGGCAATCTTAGAAGAAAACCTGTTCGAGTCTGCAGAAGACTTGAGACTGGGGCAGAGGTTCACCTTCCAGCAGGACAATGACCCTAAACATACAGCCAGAGCTACAATGGAATGGTTTAGATCAAAGCATATTCATGTGTTAGAATGACCCAGTCAAAGTCGAGACCTAAATCCAATTGAGAATCTGTGGGAAGACTTGAAAAGTGCTGTTTACAGACATTCTCCATCCAATCTGACAGAGCTTGAGCTATTTTGCAAAGGAAGAATAGGCAAAACTGTCTAGATGTCCAACTTTGTGTTGATCTATTACATAAAATCACAATATAATACATTTACGTGTTTGGTTGTAACATGACAAAATGTGGAAAATTTCAAGGGGTGTGAATACTTTTTCAATGCATTGTATACAGTGCTCAGCATAAATGAGTACACTTCTTTTGAAAAGGAAGATTTAAAGTAATATCTCAATGAACACAAGAACAATTTCCAACATTTTGACAAAACTGAGTTTTATAGAACATTTGTTTAGCTCCATTACATGAAAGTAAGGTTAATAATATAACTTAGATTACAAAATCTTCAGTGTTACTCAAATTAATTGATGCAAAAATGAATACACCCCACAACAAAAAATACTACATCTAGTATTTTCTATGACCTCCATAATATGTAAGGACAGCACCAAGTCTTCTAGGCATGGAATGAACAAGTTGGCGACATTTTGCAACATCTATCTTTTTCCATTCTTCAAGAACGACCTCTTTTAGAGCCTGGATCCTGAATGGAGAATGATGCTCAACTTATCTCTTCAGAATTCCCCATAGGTGTTCGATCGGGTTCAGATCAGGAGACATACTTGGCCATTGAATCACTTTCACCCTGTACTTCAGAAATGCAACAGTGGCCTTAGATGTGTGTTTTGGATCATGTCATGTTGAAAAAGTGCACGACGACCAAGGGCATGGAGTGTTGGTAGCATCTTCTCTTTAAATATAAAGCAGTACATCTGTGAATTCATGATACCATCAATGAAATGCAGCTCCCCAACACCAGCAGCACTCATGCAGCCCCACAGAAAGACACTGCCACTACCATGTTTCACTGTAAGCACCATGCATTTTTCTTTTTACTCCTCACCTTTGTGACACCATACAGTTTTGAAGCCATCAGTTTCAAAAACATTTATCTTGGTGTCATCACTTCGAAGTACAGAGTCCCAGTAGTCTTCTTCCTTTTCAGAATGGCCCTGGCAAATTGTAGGCAGGCTTTTTTGTGAATAGGCTTTAGGAGAGGCTTCCTTCATAGACGACACCCATGCATGCCATTTCTCTGCAGTTCACGCCGTATTGTGTTACTGGAAACAATCACCCCAGTTTAGCTTTCTACTTCTTTAGCTAACTGCAGTGAATGTGCATGGCGATTTTTCTTCAACCCTTCTCATCAGAAGACGCTCCTGTCGAGGTCTTAACTTCCGCGGACGGCCTGGACGTCTCTGCGAGATAGTTGCAGTTCCATCTTTGTTAAATTTTTGTATCACTTCTGCTACAGTATTCTGTCTGATAAGTAAAGCTTTGCTGAACTTCTTGTAGCCCTCACCTTTCTTGTGTAAAGAAATTATTTTCTTTTTCAGGCCTTGTGATATTTATCTTCAAAGTGGTGTCATTGCTGACAGCATGAAATGGGAAGGGGTTTTCTTTGTTAAGCAACACCTTTTTATAATCAACTGTCTGCTTGACACCTGTTTAATGAATAATTAGACTCACCTGCATTTGAATTCTTCTCCATTTAATAAGGATTTTGTTGTCTAAAATTTAGCTTTGTTCCTAGGACTTTCATTGGGTTGTATTCATTTTTGCAACATGGTCTTGAATGAATTTGTTATGAAAAATCCTTTTTTGTGTTTGCAAATTAACAAATCTTGGTTGCAATTAGTGGCCCGCATTTGTGGGAGTATTTTGTTGTATAGTCTCCTATAGAAAATGTTGATTCTGAAAGTAAAATAAAGTTTTTCTGACAAATCTTTTGGGATGTACTGATTTATGCTGAGCACTGTATATATATATATATATATATGTATGTATATGTATATATATATATATGTATGTATGTGTATATGTATATATATATATATATATGTATGTATGTGTATATGTATATATATATGTGTGTGTGTATGTATATGTGTATGTATAAATTACTGTGTATATCTTTTTAGCTGTGTGTATATGTGTGTGTATGTATGTGTGTATGTGTATATATATATATATATATATATATATATATATATATATATATATATATATATATATATATAAATTACAGAATATATTGTAGAGAGGCAGACCCCACCCTCCCGAGGCGGTCAGTCTGTGCAAGGGAGCTGTTGCTCCATACTGTTCATGCTGGGACAGTGAAAGGCAGAGCCTGTGTGGATGTAGCAGCAGGGAGCTGCAGGAGAAACAGTCAGAGCTGAGGAAGGTTTAGCGTTTAGTGCACGAGCACTGGGAATGTGTGTTTGACGGTCTGGTGGATCAAGGCAGGAGGCCTAAGCAGAGATACTGCAGAGAAGAGCCACGAGGTGGAGTACTGTTTTTTGTCACACTGATAGTGAGAAAAATGAGTCTTATGTGAACTTTTACTTTCTTTTCAATAAAAGTGGGCAGAAAAAGCCCTAAAACTGACTTTGTGGAGTGGACTCACTGTTTGGCACTACTAATGAGCTAAAATACCCCAAATCATCACAAGAAATAAAAAAATAATATATATAATAAATATATATATATATATATATATATATATATATATATATATATATATATATATATATATACACATATACACTGGAGATCAAAATTAGAGAACAATTTAACCACTTCAATACCAGGCACTTTCAAACCCCCCCCCCCCCCCCCCCTCTCAGGACAATTTTCAGCTTTCAGCACTGTTGTACTTTAGATGACAATTGCAACACTGTACCCAAACTACATTTTTATAATGTTCTTCCCACAAATAGAGCTTTCTTTTGGTGGTATTTGATCCTCTGCAGGTTTTTATTTTTTGCGCTATAAACAAAAAAGGCCGACAATTTTGAAAAAAAAAAAAAAATGATGGGCACTGATAGTCGGCACTGACGGCCACAGATAGGTGACACTGGATGGGCAGCACTGATGAGGAGCTACTGACAGGCATGACTGAGTGGCACCTGAAAGGCACTAACAGGCATTACTGATGGGGCAATGATTGCCACTTTTATGGGCGTATATTATGGGGCACAGGCTGGCAGGTGATGGACACTTATTGGAAGCTAATGGGGCACATCTGATGAGGGCTGCACTGATAATCAATGTGCTGATCATCAGCGCAGACCCCCCTCTGATAGGGAGAACCGCCGATCGGCTCTTGCTGTTACCGTGAACCGAGGAAAGCAGTTTAAAGACACTTCCTGGTTCAGGTGATGATCAGCTGTGATTGGCTCTATACCACGATTGGAGTTGTGGTGTGTCAGACTGACACACAGCTCCTCTGAGCGTCGCACTGCGCGCGCCCACGGGCACGCACCAGCTTGTTATCCTGATCACGTCATATGATGTCTTCTCTTGCTATGGCTGAAAGGTCATCCCTTTGGCCTTCATCTGGACAACCTGAAGGTTTCAGTCACTATAGAATGGCTCAGGATGATTCACCATGCCATTTGAAGAAGTCTTTTTGACGAAACATGTCTGGGGCTTGGTTACACAGCATTCCATCGCACTGACATTAGACACTGCTGTCTGGAGAGGACTATGCCAATCGGACAGCTGGGCCTTAGAAGATTGAATGAGAGACACACCAGTTTACACTTCAGGTCCGCTGTGACCGCGGTGCACCGTTGCATCATTGATCCTGTTGTTTGCTGTGGATTTGTTCAAAGGCTTATTTGTTTCAGTTTAAAAGTGAGTGCAACCATTGAAGTGTGCTTGGAGTGATTTTAATAAATTTGTTAAAACGGTATCACGCTATGTGGAGCACTTTATTCATTTGTCTTTCACATATGGAGATGGTTTGATTGCAGTTACGGTTCATCACATGCAACCCAGGTGTGGTTCATTTGCTGTTTTGCCAAACACAAGAGTGGGAGCCTATACATTCTGGTGAGTGCGCTCTTCAGAGGGAGTGTTGTCACTGGTATCACAGTGGTGTGGTGGAAGAGTAGAAGATCTATCACATAGGAAGATTGAAAAACTACTGTTGTGCTGGATTTTTTTCATGTGAACTTTTTCCATGGACTTTTCACAGTTTATGATGTTTGTAGTGTTTTTATTTTTATACTGACACTTTTCACGGGGTGTTATATTCCTATCTTTATTACGTTTTTTTGTATAGAATCAGAGTGTCACCAGTATCATGTTGTTTTGACTCCTATCTTTACACAGCCATTAATGTCTAAACCGCTGGCAACAAAAGTGAGTACACCCCTAAGTTAAAATGTCCAAATTGGGCCCAATTAGTCATTTTCCCTCCCCGGTGTCATGTGACCCATTAGTGTTACAAGGTCTCAGGTGTGAATGGGGAGCAGGTGTGTTAAATTTGGTGTCATTGCTCTAACTTTCTCATACTGGTCGCTGGAAGTTCAACATGGCACCTCATGGCAAAGAACTCTGAGGATCTGAAAAAAATAATTGTTGCTCTACATAAAGATGGCCTAGGCTATAAGAAGATTGCCAAGACCCTGAAACTGAGCTGAAGCACGGTGGCCAAGACCATACAGCGGTTTAACAGGACAGGTTCCACTCAGAACAGGCCTTCCCATGGTCGACCAAAGAAGTTGAGTGCACATGCTCAGCGTCATATCCAGAGGTTGTATTTGGGAAATAGACGTATGAGTGCTGCCAGCATTGCGGCAGAGGTTGAAGGGGTGGGGGGGTCAATCTGTCAATGCTCAAACCATATGCCGCACACTGCATCAAATTGGTCTGCAAGGCTGTAGTCCCACAAGGAAGCCTCTTCTAAAGATGATGCACAAGAAAGCCCGCAAAAACAGTTTGCTAAAGACAAGCCGACTAAGGACATGGATTACTGGTACCATGTCCTGTGGCCTGATGAGACCAAGATAAACTTATTTGGTTGAGATAGATGGGGTCAAGCGTGTATGGTGGCAACCAGGTGAGGAGTACAAAGACAGGTGTGTCTTGCCTACAGTCAAGCATGGTGGTAGGAGTGTCATGGTCTGGGGCTGCATGAGTGCTGCTGGGACTGGGGAGCTACAGTTCATTGAGGGAACCATGTACTGTGACATACTGAAGCAGAGCATGATCCTCTCCCTTCAGAGACTGGGTTGCAGGGCAGTATTCTAACATAACGACCCCAAACGCACCTCCAAGACAACCATTGCCTTGCTAAAGAAGCTGATGGTAAAGGTGATGGACTGGCCAAGCATTTCTCCAGACCTAAACCCTATTGAGCATCTGTGGGGCATCCTCAAATGAAAGGTGGAGGTGCGCAAGGTCTCTAACATCCACCAGCTCCGTGATGTCGTCATGGAGGAGTGGAAGAGGACTCCGGTGGCAACCTGTGAAGCTCTGGTGAACTCCATGCCCAAGAGGGTTAAGGCAGTGCTGGAAAATAATGGTGGCCACACAAAATATTGACACTTTGGGCCCAATTTGGACAATTTTCACTTAGGGGTGTACTCACCTTTGTTGCCAGCAGTTTAGACATTAATGGCTGTGTGTTGAGTTATTTTGGGGGACAGCAAATTTACACTGTTATACAAGCTGTACACTCACTACTTTACATTGTAGGAAAGTGTCATTTCATCAGTGTTGTCATATAAAAAGATTTACAAAAATATTTACAAAAATGTGAGAGGTGTACTCACTTTTCTGAGATACTGTATATATACAATGCCTTGCAAAAGAATTCACCCCCCCCCCCCCCCCCTTGGCAGTTTTCATGTTTTGTTGCCTCACAACCTAGAATTAACATGGATTGTTTGATGATTTGCATTATTTATAGAACAACTTTGAAGATTGTTTTTTGTGAAGCAAACAACAAATAGGACAAAATAACAGAAAAATAACAGAAAAAGTCAATGTGCATAACTATGTACCCCCTAAAGTCAATACTTTGTAGAGCCAACTTTTGCAGCTATCACAGCTCTAAGTCGCTTTGGATAAGTCTCCATGAGCTTGCCACATCTTACCACTGGGATTTTTGCCCATTCCTCCTTGCAAAACTGCTCCAGCACCTTCAAGTTGGATGATTTGCGCTTGCGAATAGCAATCTTTAAGTCTGACCACAGATTTTCTATTGGGTTGAGGTCTGGGTTTGACTAGGCCATTACAACATATTTACATGTATCCCCTTAAACCACTCAAGTGTTGCTTTAGCAGTGTGTTTGGGATCATTGTCCTGCTGGAAGGTGAACCTCCATCCTAGCTTCAAATCACACACAGAGTGGTACAGGTTTTGCTCAAGAATATCCCTCTATTTAGCACCATCCATCTTTCCCTCAACTCTACCCAGTTTCAAAGTCCCGACTGCTGAAAAACATCCCCACAGCATGATGCTGCCACCACCATGTTTCACTTTGGGGATGGTGTTCTTTGGGTGATGTGATTTGTTGGGTTTGCGCCAGACATAGCGTTTTCTTTGATGGCCAAAAAGTTAAATTTTAGTCTCATCAGACCAGAGCACCTTCTTCCATACATTTTGGGAGTCTCCCACATGCCTTTTCGCAAACTCAAAACGTGCCATTGCGAATAGCAATCTTTAAGTCTGACCACAGATTTTCTATTGGGTTGAGGTCTGGGTTTGACTAGGCCATTCCAACACATTTACATGTTTCCCCTTAAACCACTCAAGTGTTGCTTCAGCAGTGTGTTAGGGGTCATTGTCCTGCTGGAAGGTAAACCTCCATCCTAGCCTCAAATCTATGGACTCTAATTTAGGGCTGGATTAATCTAGCTTTTGTTGTGATTTCTTTTTTATACCTAAATTTGCTCATGGTATACACTTATATATATCCGAAGGGATGTGTATGGTGAAGTCTGAGTGACCACGCACAGCACTTTCTTCACATGTGGTTTATATGTACTGTTATTTGCTTTACTACATTTCATGTACAGCTATGGGTACACTCATCCCTGGATGGTACACTCACTTTTACCCATTTGGGATAGCACATTAATGTGTAGTTGTATAGTATAGACACTTCCCTGTCACACAATCATATACAATATATACAAATTTTTCTTTTCTGTTCACATACCCTCCTGGTACACACACATTTTTAGGGTAGCGCCAACCACCCCATCTTCACATTTTTATATATTTTAAGTTCTCTTGGGAACCCCACAGAGGAGGCTGCAACCCGTATTGTCCTGTTGTCCTGAGCGCGGAGCTTATCATTTATTTAATTATCCCTGTATTTAGCACCATCCATCTTTCCCTCAACTCTGACCAGTTTCCAAGTACCGACTGCTGAAAAACATCCCCGCAGCATGATGCTGCCATCACCATGTCTCACTGTGGGGATGGTGTTCTTTGGGTGATATGATGTGTTGGGTTTGCGCCAGACGTAGCGTTTTCTTTGATGGCCAAAAAGTTCAATTTTAGTCTCATCAGACCAGAGCACCTTCCTCCATACATTTTGGGCATCTCCCACATGCCTTTTCGCAAATTCAAAACGTACCATTTTGTTTTTTGCTGAAAGTAATGGATTTCTTCTGGCCACTCTGCCATAAAGCCCAACTCTATAGAGCGTACGGCTTATTGTCGTCCTATGTACAGATACTCCAGTCTCTGCTGTGGAACTCTGCAGCTCCTCCAGGATTACCTTAGATCTCTGTGCTGCCTCTCTGATTAATGACCTCCTTGCCCGGTCCGTGAGTTTTGGTGTGCGGCCGTCTCTTGGCAGGTTTGCTGTTGTGCCATGTTCTTTCCATTTGGTCATCAAAGATTTGGATATTTTTTTTATAACCTAACCCTTACTTGTACTTCTCAACAACATTGTCCGTTACTTGATTGGAAAGTTCCTTGGTCTTCATGGCAGTGTTTGGTTAGTGGTGCCTCTTGCTTAGGTGTTGCAGCCTCTGGGGCCTTTCAAAAAGGTGTGTATATGTAATGACAGATCATGTGACACTTAGATTGCACACAGGTGGACATCATTTCACTAATTTTTTTACTTATGAAGGTACCGTATTTATCGGCATGTAACACGCACTTTTTTCCCCTTAAAATCAGGGGAAAATCGTGGGTGCATGTTATAGGCCAATTTTGGTTGATCGGAGCGATCGCCGCCGACATACACAGCTGTGTGTAAATTCAAATATGGCGCCGAGACTGCAGGGACTCGGTGGAGCCGAGATGCACATACCCGGGTGTCCTCGGCTTTTCTCGGCGCCGCTCACAGTCACGCCCAGTCCCGCCATTGGACCTGTGTTATGTCCATCATAGGGCGGGACTGGGGGTGACTGTGAGCGGCGCCGAGAAAAGCCGAGGACACTCGGGTATGTGTATCTTGGCTCCGACAAGTCCCTGCAGTCTCGGCGCCATATTTGAATTCACACATGGCTGTGTATGTCGACGGCGATCACGCAAGGCTGCACTGACAAGGCTGCACTGGGGCAAAGCTGCACTGACAAGGCTGCAATGGACACTGGGGCAAGGCTGCACTGACACTAAAAAGGCTGCAATGACACTGATAACACTGCACTGATGGGCATTTCAATGTAAGTTTTTCTTCCTTAAACTTTACTCCTAAAAGTTTTTTTCCTTAAAATTCCCTCCTAAACTTGGGGTGCGTGTTATACGCCGGCGCGTGTTTTACGCCGATAAATACGGTAATTGATTGTACCAGAGCTTTTTATGGGCTCCATAACAAAGAGGGTGAATACATACGCACATGCCATTTATCATTTTTTTATTTCTGAAAAATAGTTTTATGTATATATTTTTTTAATTTTACTTCACCAACTTAGACTATCGTGTTCTGATCCATCACATATAATTCAGATTGAAAAAACATTGAACTAGAGGCTGTACTGTAACAAAATAGGTAAAAAGCCAAGGGGGGTGAATACTTTTGCAAGGCACTCTGTATATAATATATATATATATATATATATATATATATATATATATATATATATATATATATATATATATATATATATATATATATATATATACATAGCTCCAAACTGTCCCTGATTTGGAGCAATGTCCCTCTTTTCTCTTCATTTGTCCCTCATTTTGGTCTGATCTATATAGTTATATATAAAATGAAATGCAATTTTTAGCTTTCAAAATGTGTTTCCAAGTGGTAAACCTTGCATCTAATTTCTGAATTGCTGTATTTGTACATTTTAAAAGCCAATATAAAGGAATAGTAGTGGTAAAAAAGTCCTTGTGGATTTAATTAACCTTTTTTTTTTTGTTAATTCTCCTTTAAGGGGGTGTGGCAGGGGGCATGTCCTATACCTACATACGTTTGTTAGTAGGTGTCCCTCATTCCCATCTCAAAATGTTGGGAGGTATGTATATGCAGTAAATAGAAATTAGATACAAGGATCCAGGTATCATGGTCATCCTTGTTTTGTGACTTAGCAAGACTGACAGTAATACAAAAAAAATATCAGGCCATGAGTTTTCACTTTAATGACTGCATAGGAAATAAATGTAAATCCTTAGGCCTATAAGGCATTCACTAAGACACCGTGGATGTTTTTTACTAAAAAAAATAGGAATGACAAACTATTCTCTGCTCAGGCATGTCTGTCTAATAAGCTTTTCAGACCTGTAGCCAGCATCTATATATAAGCACTTTATTAGTAAAACTGCATTTTGAAAACCTCCCTCACTTATATTAGATTGCTCTTTTATTATCCTGCTGGTAGGATGTTAATCTGCAAAGAATGAGCAGGGAGAAGTCTAAAATTATAGAGGAAAAATACATTTACTAGGCTGTAATACATGCGCTGAGTGCTTGATGTAAACACATACTAGATAGCATGCTGATAGCACTTTGGCAGAATCAAAGTATTGAAACTCCACACAGTGCATCAATGCTATGGGCTCATCTCGCTGTGTTTATGTAAACTAGTTCACAGCACGACCCGCCAAGCTGATTTTAATAACATTCTCCCCAATCAAGTATGTGCCCTACAAACAGATTAATAAACTGTTGATGGGTGGGGTTATGTAACCTTTTTTGGGTTCTTCTCAGTAAGAAAAGTCTGTTTGGAGTGGGGGACATGCTGGTGATGTTTGCTAAAAGCCACAAGCAGCTTACTATAAATAAGGGGAGCCAGCTGTTGTGAAGGATCGCTGCACGAACCAGGCTCGTTTAGAGTGAAATTGTAGTTATTTTGTTGATTGCTGTTGCTTGGTGAAAAAAAGACAAAAGGAAGTTATTTAAACTGAAATTATATCTTTCTTTAGGGGGAGGAGCTGTCTGCGAATGAAGTGTTTCAGTGTTTTTCGGGGTTTCTTGTTATGTAAAGTGGCGTTTGCTCATGACTAGAGGCATGTGTTTCTGGTCAGTCCTTTCCATCGTGGGACTATGCTTGTCAGTGCTGTCTTGGAATGTTCAGAAAGGTTAGGGAAGTTCCTGAACCCCTCCACATGTGGCCACGGCACAAAGTGACAATAGTATAATGGACAAGGCGAGCGCTGCAGGAAAAAAAAATAAAAAAAACGCAAGAGATAGAAGGTAACATATAATTATTATGTGCCGCGGCTCTCTGCAGTACATTGTAGCCTCTCATGAAAGAGAAGATAATAAGAGAAGCAGCTGGTAGTATTGGAGAGTCAATCTAATTGATGCTGGAAATGAATTAGCTTCAACAACTATGTTAAGAGACCCCAGATTAGACAGAAAAGGAAAAAAAAAAAGAACAGCCAGAGTGCAGAGTGATCAAATAAAATCATACATGAAAAATGATAGTAAATATTAGTGCTTCAATTACAAGGGATATTAGTAGGGTCCCTGGGCTCATTGCAGAAAGCCAATCGGAGCCATCCCTGCCAGAGGCTGTAGGGGCTTACACTAAGTGGTCAATTAAGGTAAAATAATGAAAATGTCGGGATGGATTTATTTATCCAATTAATTATTTGTTAATTGTTACTCCTTTACATGTATGGGCCTTAAGAAAAGAGAAGTGGAGATAATGACAGTGTTCCTGTGTAGACTGTACCCAGGGAGCAGTGTTAACTCTTCAGCATTATGATATCCTTTTCTAATATCCCTCAATGCAACAGAAATAATTGATGCCTATACCATTTTTTTATCACCCTCAGAATGATTATACTTTGTCTCAGTTTAAAAATGTCTTTTTATAACAGCTAGATGTACACGTAAAATATGCATGTAAAATCTTCTACTAAAGGATTTGTAATTCTGTTTAGATACTCTTTTAATCCAGGCATGCCTGCCAGATAGCACTCACAGGTTCTGGACCTCCATGCAGTCTAAGTACAGCTTGATCCAGAACCCACTCCCAGCCTGCTGACTGGCACAATAAAGGAGCAGTACAACCCTCAGGAATAATCACTCTGTTCTCTTCTGTTCGCAAGTTCACTGTCAGCACCTGTGCATTACAGTAGATCCACTAAATTCATTAACTACATCTTAATGAATATGTATCTGGACTGAATGCTTTTTATTATTTTCCTGGAATTTGACCTTAATCATCCATCCAGTTATGACTGAAAATCAAAATTTACAGCAAGTCTGTAGGAAACGTGGGCTTAGAAACCCTCTTCTGGAATGTTGCAGCAGGTACATTTTAAGGGTCTGCACACATTTATCTTCAGTGCTCAGGTAGCCCTGTAACCAGGGCCATGTTAATAGCATCATGGGCCCCTGGGCAAAGTAATGCACTGGGGCGCCTACAAACCTGCCCGAAATTATGCACCTACTCTCAATAATTAAAGTATAAATAATGGATCGATATGAACATATATTTCTTAGTACTCTCAAGAAAATTTTTTTTTAAAACAATAACAAAACATGCCATAAATCAAAGACCAATCAACACAAATATCCAAACAATATAAAAAGTTTTGGAGAACAAAAATGTCAGCATATACATAGTGGTAGTGCAATGGGTAACGCTTTTTTGTGCACCCCGCTCCCAGACACAGATTAAAGGTTAAGCCGCGGGCAGAAGCGGAGCCACCGATCAAGTATGGCAATGGCCAGATGACAACTTGGAGATGGCAGACAGCAGATGCTGGCGCTGCTATCAAAACTAAAGAGTTACTCTGTGTGTAGTGTAGTTACCATGCCACCTCAGCACTGCCAGCAGCATCTCCGTAGATCCAAGCCGGCCCTGATGGGGCCCCATGGGCACCTTGGCAGTGCCCTGGAGTGCCCACTCGATAAGATGGCCTTGCCTTTAACCTGGGGTTTGCTTTTATGTAAATACTGACTTCAGGTAGAAAATACTTGGTCCCACAGTATGTAAGAAAGTAGCCACCCTCTCTTGTTTGCTCCCAAGATGGACTAAGGACTATGGGATTTGTAGTGTGCATAGAGCAGTGTGCATGGGTGCAACTAAGATGGACAGCTCACTTCAATAAACAGAAGTGAGGGGGAAAGAAGATGGCAAGGAACTCGTGGATGACATTACATTGGGGCAGAAAAGCACCACCCTGAAATGAAAAATAGATTACAGGGCCATTAAGTAGAGAAATGTATATAGATTTTTGTAGAATAAGGATATAATTTAACTTTAAAGTATTGACTTTTTATTGAACTTGGATTTTGGAGATCTGAGGGGCATTCTGGGAAGGTAACTAATCTAAAAGTTACTGATCCAAGATATTGAATGGTTAATGAAAAGTTTCTATATAGGATAGGTAGATCACACTAATAATAGAGATGCTGTGCATGTTCTATTTTCAGTCTGTGGTACCTCTGCAATGCTACAATTATACTGGTACTCTGGAGACCAGGACAGATATAAAACTTTACAAAGCTTTAATGTGATGCTTCTTTGCAGTCATCTTGATTTTTTTCATGATTATTTATATACATTCGAATAATATTCGTTTTTGTTAGTTTCACAAAGAAACTTCATTAAAACTCACCTATTTTAGAAGTTTAGCTGTAGTCTTATTTCCAGTATAAGAATTTTTTTCTGTATGAGGATCAGTTTTTCAAATGTTTTTTTTTTTGGTTTTTTTTAGTTTACTCTCTAGAATAAAACAGTAATAGGAATGGACCTCATCTCCTATAGCATTTAATACAATTACCGTATATACTCGAGTATAAGTCGAGTTTTTCAGTACATTTTTTTGTGCTGAAAGTGCCCCCCTCGACTTATACTCGAGTCAAGCACTTTTCTGCAGCAAAAAATTTCATTTTCCGAACCGAATTTGGGGCCCAGTATCTCAGGGCCACTTTGTGCTAGGAACCCCAAATTTCGTGTGCAAACCCAGTGGAACTGGTACCACAACATATCCAAAGCTGGGGTTTCTAGCACTAAGTGGCCCCGAGATACAGGGCCCCAAAATCGGTTCGGAAAATGTCATTCTCTGCTGCAGAAAAGTGCTTGACATTTTCTGAACCGGCTTTGGGGCCAGGTATCTCAGGGCCACTAGGTGCTAGGAACCCCAAATTTGGTGTGCAAACTCAGTGGAACTAGCACCAGAGATACGGGGCCCCAAAGTCAGTCAACTGTGTCCATCTGCAGCAATGTCATTTCGGGACCATTTGGGTTCAGAGACCCCAAATTTTGGCTGCAGCTAGGGGGCATCTAGAAACCCTTAATTACCGAGTTTGAAGTTTGGGGGACCTATGGCTGCAAATGGGCACAGTGAGGCATGCAAAAGGGCACAGTGAGGCTGCAAATGGGCATTGTTGACCCTCTTTTCCACTTACAGTGGCTGTGCATTTCTCATCCTCGTCTTATACTCGGGTCACTAAGTTTTTCCCATTTTTTGTGGTAAATTAGGGCCTCGACTTATACTCGGAACGACTTATACTCGAGTATATACGGTAAGTGAAATGTAAATTGCATTGCACAGTATCCCAATGCTTGCTGTGCCACATGTCACAACCTCCTTATACATTTTTTTTTAATTAGGAAAATAAGAAAAAATTAGGAAAATAATTCAGAAATGGGAACCTTCCTGCATCCTTTGCAGAATATAGAACACAAAAACCATTGGGCACAGCTCAGGTGCACCCCCAGCATTTAAGGAATGAGTGCCCTTCATCAGACGCTCAACTGGCTGCACATGCCCAGTTCTTTCTTCCTCCATCACAGCAGTGGCTGATATCAGCCACTGCTGTGACCGGAAAAGGGAGAGCGCATTGCACATGCTCAATTGTATGCCAGAGGAAGAGTGCTCATTCCTTAGATCCTGGTCCAACAGTTCTCGTGTCCTAGACATGATGTTCTTTCCGCACCAAAGTCTCCTGCTAGCTGACAGAAACATAATATGCTGATTGACTGTGCTACAGTAGGTGGCACTATGAATAATGTGTGTAAATAAAATTTAAAGAGGAACTGCAGTCTGCTCACATAATTTGTAATAAAAACATCTTTGACATACTGAAGCCTCCCTCCAACCACTTTTCACGTTATTTTATATATACTGTGATTCTGTACTTGCTAAATATGCTGCAGAAATCTCCCTCCACTGAGTCTGTCTGCATCCATTTTATATGTGGGCAGCTGAAGCTGCTGCCTGTTCACTTCCTGGAATTACACAGAGGCACACCTCCAGCTCTGCAGCCCTACAGTTCTCATTGGCCCTTGTATGACTCATCCCCCCTCCCTTCCTGGCAAACTCTCATGAGAGTGAGAAAGAGAACTGTGCATGATATCATAAGTCTAGGCTGTTACCAGATAAGAAACAGGAAGTGGGCTGTATAAGTTATTTACTGGAAGAAAAAAAATGTTTTACTATCCAAAGTTAGAACAACAAGGGCAAAGGATTTAACTGATGGAAAGTTGAAAAAATGACTGAAGCTTACTAAACCCACGAATGTAAGAATAATACATCCGAGCATTATACAGAGGTGACGTGACATATAGCCGAGTCCTGAATATTCTTTTAGGATATTCCTGGGACTTCACTCTCCTCTGACGTGTCTTGTGATGCTGACTGACCCCCGAGCCTCTATCCGACCAGTGCAGATTAAATGAAAGAAAGAGGGATGGAGGGACTGTATACACACTCAAATGTGTGATGTTAATACCATGTGACCTGACTAGCTCAGATCCAACAGGAAGTGTTCTCTCCAGCAATAGAGACCAAACTGAGCATGTGCAGACTGACTTTACTAACTCTGTCTTATCTGGATATGTTATGGGGACAATGCAAGAATGAGAGGATCTGTGCATACAGGATCAAACTGCCTTTTTAGACAAAGCAGAGGATTAACCCCTTTCACAGTGAGTATAACAAGCATGCTTTACTGCATATACAGACTGATTTTACTGTTGTGGGTTTAGTAACACTTTAATGGAAGATTAACAGTTGCCTTGTTACCACTTATTCATGAACTCACATTGGGGCAGCCCACTGAGTAAATGCAATTTCTTGGTGTAAACAACAGGATAGCTAGTACTGTGTAAATATGTAACAATGTAAGTATACTGAATGGAGTTGTTAGGAGTACATAGGAAAATGGTAAATCTGGAACCCCCGACTGGTGTAAATACAAAACAAAAGGTTCCTTTAGCTTCTTTTGAATTGCTTTTCAGACATATTCCTAGGCTGCAGCATGACGTACAGAGCGGGAGGCGTCATCTGAGGTGAGGGTAATGTAACAAGTGGCTTAGAGAATTGCTTGTGATCATATCCATTTACAGAGTTTACTACAAATAAAACATAAGAAGGTATTCTATTATCTGTGATGTGCTGCTTATGTTCTGTATTTTTTGACTTAATGATAAGCCTAACAAAGAATGTTTACCACCAGCTAGCTGCGGGGCACATACACTGATCTAAGGTTATTCTGGCTTTGCCTTTCACCAAACTTTCATATTTTGTCTTTAAACTTACACTGTACCTTCTCCAAAGTACAAGAAAAATACATTATGGATGATAGAACTTCAGTATCGTTTAGAGACATGTGCCATTTTTAGGTTTTGTTTGCTTGTCATAAGCCTGACATATCATTCTGCATCCTGTTAGTACAGTATTATCAGCTTACTTATAGTTGGAATTTAGTACTCAGGGCTAAAGATGGCCACATGCAAGTAGATTTTCTCACATTTATACGAACATTCGTACAAAAGATCTCAGTACATTTGATGGCTTGACGAATATCTTTAAAAATACTTTTGTTTGCTTTTTTAAAGCTATTTTATTTCTAATCTGGAACAAAAAACACATACACTGTTAGAAATGAATTAATTCGAGAAAAAATTTCCATACTTCAAATTTTTTTGCCGTTGTATTTGAATAAAGAATGTCAATTTAACCCCATTAACGATCAAAAAATCGAATGTTCATAGAACTTAAAATTTGCACACAAAATTCTATTAGTGTATGGGTAGATATATCTCTATAGCCTGTTCTGATATAAGTCTTCAAACCAAAGGAACCATAGCATTTACCCCTGGGACGCTGACAGTGCAACAAACTGTACTTTTGCTGCTATGCTCTTTGTCACTCATATACAGTTTTTTAAACAGCAGGATAACAAATGTATCTGACTAGCTAAACTGTTTATCACCATGAATAGGAGGGAATATGATTACAATGGACAAATACATCAAAGGTGACTATATAAACTGTAATAACCTGTTTACTCTCAGGTCCCTGAAGATAATAAATGGCCGCAATTTAGGACAAAATGAGGTTTCATCTTAAACTGTGAAAAGGTTTCTTTACTATTAGAGCTATGAAAATATTGAACTCTCTTCTCCAGAACGTGGTATTAAAAAATGTGAATATATCAACACTCTCAGCTGTTTTACATTTAGTTGGCGTTGAAACCAGGAGTTTATCCGAATGCCAATATATGTAAAACATAAATTCACACATACAATTCTGCATGTGAGGATGCATTGCTTTATTTCAGGTGTTTTATGGGAGGCTTAGCGAACAGTTGGCCATGTCCTTTTTCTTTCTTCCTGCTTTACTTCCTTCCTTCCTTCCATTCTCTTATTCTTCTTGCCTTACTCAAGATCCACATTTGGAGGGAGAATACACATTCACCAAAGGACAGCACTTTGATCACAGTAGTGTGTATTGCGTTCAGTGAAAAACCAAATCCTACCAATTCTTTCCTACAGTGGAAATGTCTTTTTCTTTATTGACCTTTGAGGGACACAGGAACCTAGTATTTCTTAGATGTGTGGGTTATATGCTAGTGTCCTAAGGAAACTTCTAGATATACTTCTATCAACATTCTATGTTCACCTCAGATTTTTTTTTTATCTGCATTCAAGAGGTTTACCATGCTGCATGAGCTGGTTTATATGGCAGCTATCTAGGTCGGCTAATCTTCTTGGAAGCCATGCCTAGACTCCACTGGATCGAAGATTGAGGGACCTGCCTGCAATGTGACCTTTGGGCGCTGGCCTTTACTTGTGGTGCTTTCTGGACTCTGTGTCCCATACCAGTTAGCTGCAGAAAAATCTTCAGATCCAGAGCAGTTGGCACAGCCTATGGTGTGACCCAGTTTCTAAAGCATCACTCTGAATAAGCCCATTGTCAGGTAGATAATATACTGGAATGTGACTTTCGGTTACTGGGTTTTGCTTTATGGCGCTTTCTAGACCATTTGGTATTGTGTCAGCTATAGAACACTCCAGTTTAAGAGCAGTGGTACAACCTCCAATATGTACCCAGTCTCTAAAGTCTCCCATTGATTTAGATATCTTGGTAAGTGGCATCTACTCTATAATTTCTACGTTGGGCACTTTCCAGACTTGCATGTACTGGTCAGTTAGTCGCAGAATGCTAGCCCAAATTTTAAGAAGTGGTATATCTTTTGGTATTACCCACATTTTTATATATTTTCCTGTGAATATATACCTCAGGAAGTTGGAAAAGCATCCTAGTGTGTTACCTCCAGATGCTGCACTCCACATTGTGGTGCTTCCCAGACCTGCGTGTTCTAGGTCTATTAGGATGTCTATTGGCTAGAAAGCTAGTTATCTCATTATTCGGAACTGAGGTACTACCTGAGATATTCTTGGTCTCTGCTAATAACTTCCTTGGTCTGATGCAAATATAATAATGTTTCATTTGGACATTCCATTCTACCATAGCTTCTTCCATTTCCTATACTGTGCCTGTTAGTGCTGTGTTGTTTCCAAGCCCAGAGTTGTGACACTGTTTCTGTGTGTCACAATCTCTGAACACTGACTCTATCTTTAAATGTCTGTTATGGTTAACATTTTGTTGTGTGACTTTCTCTGTTAGTATACTACTGTCTCCCTCCTCCCTTGATTGTAATCCTGTATTTCATTAATTGAATGAGCTGAGTTGTGATGCAGGAACAACAAAAGTTGCCTCTTGGTTCTTAGCCGCTAGATTTTATTTTGATGCTTCTTGCATTTTTTGTCATCAACACCATCAGCTTTTGAGACCACGCTGCTTACTTAATTTGCAGTATAGAGCACTCCACATGTGAAATACTTGTGCTGCTGTTCTTATTTACAAGGAAAACATGTATTCTGTGGTCTCTGGTGTGATCCACCGTCCCTTCAGTGACTTTGCCATCTTCTTCTGTTGAAGCTGGTTAACGTTGTAAGCTGGACCATGCCTATAGCAGTTCAATCTGCTGATCTACATATAGACTCTTCTATGGCTTATACTGCCACAAAGACCTTCCCTGTATCTTCCTTTCTGGAAAACGTCCTGTGAAATGCCTGGGAACTTCCTATTTTATGATGGATTTCTCCTGTGAGGCAGTATTTTCCCCTGGATAGGAAATTCCTGAATATTTGATCCCTACCTTCTCTAGACTTCACTGATGCTCAGTTAGAGGTCTTGTTTAAATCCTGTATGAATTACCCGGAATGACTCTCTGCCCTTATCTGATGGCAACTTTAATTTGTGAAGCCATGTCTTAATGATTCACATCTTTAAAAAAAAGATTCCTTTAACTCAAGTCACGATCCTCAAGTTTTAACTTCAGCTGTGTTGACTTCTTAGAAGCCATTAGTGTCTCTCATAGTAGCTACATCTGTCTATATGCTCGTTGCACTGTAGTTATATGTATGGGACTTAGATAATATGTTTAATTTAAACAACTTATTGACTTACCTTCTCAAGAAAGCATCTTCTTTTCTGATACTATTAGCAGTGGCATGCTCGAACCTCCTGATTTATTCTTCTTCATGCCTGCCTGAACCTAGGCGCTAATTCATTGAATGGATTGTGCCTTTTTATTGGTGGGGGGTGGGGGGATAGGGGCCAACCATGCTATAATGCTCATATTTTCCAGCATGTTGAAAATTTTTGTGAGGGATATTTAAATTTGCTCAAGATCATAGTTGCTCATTATTATACTCACCTGCGAACTGCAAAATTAGGCTTATCCCATAAAAAAATATGTATTTCAGCCTAAGAGTTGGTAGTGACTCTAAAGCAGAGTCATTCAAAGTCAGCACTGTAGTCACAGCTCCCAGTCCCTATCTGCATGGAGTATATATATTCTCCTCACTGGGTCGCTTTTCTTTCTGACAACATTGAAAAAACAAACAAGTCAGTAAGTACTTAAAGTGATTGTAAACCCTGCTTGTTCATTTTTACCTTCAGGTAAGCCTATAAGAAGGCTTTGTTCCAAGACGAGTTTTTCATAATGTGCTAGTATGCGATGCATACTAGCACATTATGCCATTGCCTTGCAGGGTTTTTTGTTTTTATTAACATCCGTGGTTTACAACTGCCTTAAGTTGGTCCAAGGTTGTGTGAATGCTTTTAGGGCCAGTTCACACCAAAGAAATGCAGTCCAGATGCTCTCCAGGTGCTTTTTTGCATGTGCGTTTTTAATGCGTTCCAGTGCGTTTTTGATGCAGTCCAGTGCATTTTCCCTCCTTTTTTTTTCCTTAACCTTAAAGAGGGAGTCCACCTAAAAAAAAATATTAAAAGCCAGCAGCTGCAAATACTGCAGCTGCTGACTTTTAATAAATGGACACTTACCTGTCCTGGAGTCCAGCAATGTCGGCAGCTGAAGCCGCCATCCTCTGTGAGGGAATCAGGAAGTGAAGTGTTGCGGCTTTACTTCCTGGTTCCCTACTGTGCATGCACGAGTCACGCTGCGCGTCCTAAGTGGTCCCCGCTATCTCCTGGGACCTGTGTGTTTCCCAGGAGACAGCGGGGGGTGCGGGAAGGGGCGTGACTCCCGCGGGAGTCTATTTCATGAAGTGGGTGCAAATACCTGTATTAGACAGGTATCTGCACCCCCCTCCCCCCTGAAAGGTGCCAATTGTGGCACCGGAGGAGTGGATGAGTGGAAGTTCCACTTTTGGGTGGAACTCCACTTTAAATAAGAACATGGGTGTTCCAGTGCGTTTTTAGTGTGTTTAGGTGCGTTCCGGTGCATTCCCGTGAGTTTTTGATGCTTTTTACGGTGTTCCAGTACAGTCCAGTGCAGGAAAAATGCAGCATGTTCTACTTTTTTTTTTGGAACTGGAATGCACTGGAACTGCAAACACTGGTGTGAACTATGCCATTGAAAGCCATATAACCTACTTTCGCCGAAAAAAAGCGCACTGGACTGCATGTGGTGTGAACTGGCCCTTATGGTATGATGTGTGGGCATGAATTTCATGGCAAAACCGAGAGACTGATGTAAATTAGTAAAGCACTGTAGAATATTTTGGCAATATATCAATACAAGCAATAAACAAAAAAATTACTCTGGGGCAACATAAGCTGTGCCTGCCCACCGTATATAAGATGATATAAACCTTTTTTGTAGTATTATTCATGGAACTAATTATTTTGTACCGGGAGACTTTTCCGCCTTAGGAAAAGTATCAGGCCTATATAGAAAATAAACCCACTTTAGGTCGGCCATATACATTGTAAAAAAGAGAAAGTTGGCAAACGTCATTTCAGATGATCACCTAATGTTTTCTGATACTGGGACAGACCATTTCATTTCAGTAACATCCCCATATTGAAGAAAGGAAATGGGAGTGCTAAGTGAGATGGAAAAATTGGGTTGGTTCTAATAAAGAAAACGAGAAATCCATGAGCAAAGCAGATGAAAGTGATATCACAATTACGAATTTGCTGCCTTTTTTTTTCTTAACTTGTACATTTTTTTTTTTTTACTTGTTGCTTAAAGGGGTTGTAAACCTTCGTGGATTTTCACCTCAATGCATTCTGTGGGTGACTCTCTCTAACGGGGACACAGACAACAATAAAAACCCAACAGGTGTTCTTATCCCTCTCCATTCTATCCAAAACCCATACATTTTTTCTACGTGAGCAAAACGAGCAAAACACGGGTTCCCTTTAACCACTTCAGCTCCGGAAGGTTTTACCCCCTTCCTGAACAGGCCATTTTTTACGATACGGCACTGTGTTGCTTTAACTGAAAATTTCGTGGTCATAATAAAATTGATGTCCTTTTTTTCCCACAAATAGAGCTTTTGGTGGTATTTGATCACCTCTGCGGTTTTTATTTATTGCACTATAAACAAAAAAAATGACAATTTTGAAAAAATATATTTTTATTTTGCTTTCTGCTAAAAAACATATCCAATTAAGTAATTCGATTTTTTTTTTTTTTTTACTTTTTTTTTTATCAATTTAGTTCAATATGTACTCTGCTACATATCTTTGGTAAAAAAAATCCCAATAAGCATATATTGATTGGTTTGCGCAAAAGTTATAGCATCTACAAACTATGGGATATTTTTATAGAATTTTTATTAATTTTTTTTACTAGTAATGGTGGCGAACCGCAAACTTTAACGGGACTGCGATATTGCAGTGGACAAATCGGACACCTAACTGATACTTTTGACAATTTTTGGGGACCAGTGACACTAATACAGTGATCAGTGCTAAAAAAATGCACTGTTACTAATGACACTGGCAAAAAAAGGGGTTAACATCAGGGGCTATCACAGTTTTAAATGTGTTCCCTGTGTGTGCTTTTTAACTGGGGAGGATGTACTTTCACTAAAAAAGAACAGATCTCCATTTTCCCCTCTGGCAGAACGGCGGTCTTCCTTGTCTACATAGGCAGACCACCGTTCTGCCTCTCCTCATAATGATCGCTGGTTGTCGGATTGGTTCCCACTGTATCCAATCACAGCAGGAGCAGGGTTCTGGCAGCGCGTGCGCGCACTCCAGAGCCGAGGAAAAAAAAATCATGTACAGGTACTTGATTTTGCACTTAAGGGCCGTCCTGCTGCAGTATATGTACATGTGGTGGTCCTTAGGCAGCTTTGATGTAAAAAGAAGATTTAAAAAAATAGAGAAATGCGAAAATGGCTTTAGAGTTTAAAGTAGAACTTTAGGCAGAAATTTAAGTCCTGCTGGATGACTTCAGCCTGGCCCCTTTTGCCAAGTATAGCTATGTAAAACATTAAAAATAATTGCCTATACTGTTCAAAATCCAGTAAAACACTGTCTCACTCTGCTCTGCACATGCTCAGTTGCTCTCTATTTTTAGGCACTGCTGAATTTGTAGACGCCGATCTGCTCACAGCCTTAAAGCGGAAATAAACTCTCCAATCCTTTACAGTCAAGGCTAGATTGTTTGATCTGCAGCTGCCATAGTGCTGCACATGTGATCAGTTATGACACCAGCCATTTGATGGTTAGCCGGTTTGATTGAGGACACAAGCAAATGTGACAGTTAGCAATCCCAGCATTCCAGGAATGTAACTGTTTTTTTAAACCGTTAAATCGATGGGTTTAGTTCCGCTTTATGATTTACTGCTGTTCAGTGGCTTTAGCAAAAAGACTTTAGCAAAATGTCAGCCTCCAAAAAGAAGAAACAGGAGCAATGCTGGAGGCAATTTACAGCACACACCAATTTTGGTAGCAGAATTATTAATGTGGAATGCATGTTCCTTGCTAAAGAACATTATTTTTTATAACGTTGTTATGGGTAAAGTTCTGCTTTAATGGGTAACTCCTCTTTCGTGGGGGGAAAAAAAAAGCAAATTAAAAAAATAACATTTATAGCATATACAATTGTGACACTAGACATATTGTAATTGAATGTTAATAAACATTACTTTTCTTTTTCAAATCTGCAGCGCTGTTATTTTCCTAAAAATGCAATGCAATATGGCAACCTGAAGGCATTCTGTACACAGATGGTGTACCAAACGCCCCCTGAAAATGTAATTTCCTGCCTGTATGATTGGTTTACTGATTTTCCCAGAAGAGTACACTAAGATACAAGTCAGATTTTGGGCATCCCCTGCAACAAAAATTTTCATTTTTGGTGAGAGCTCCCAAAGGGAAATCACATCTAAAGGGATGTAAACCCTACAAGTGCAGCATCTGATTAAAACAAAAGTTATGTCTTCCAAATAACAAAATTTGGAATCTACCAATGTACATAAATCACCCAGAGCAAAATTTTTTTTTGTTTTTATACTGGACAAATGTACCTGTAACAGAAAAAAAAAATCATATCAAAGCAATGGCGTATCCTTGTTTAAAGTCATATTGTTAACAGAAATGATCACCAAGGTCTCCTTTTTTTAATCTGCATAGTGCCATGTACACTTTGGAGGAAAAGTCTTATGTAATGCTGTTAACTTGTTACAGGTAATTTGACTTGGACCACTTTCATTTCATGAAGCACTTTGTTATTCAGCATCCAAAATATTTTACAGCATAACAGCTGACTAGTATAGACAGGGCTGTCAGCATATGTCAGTGTATAGTGTGCATTTCTTCCTACAACTGCACAAACTAATATATTTTTAACAACATATTTTTAGGCATGTATTCTTTATATTGAATATCCAAGTTTCGAAAAAGTCTTCTAATCTAAATGCATACTAAATATGCAACTCTTTATATATTATTTTAAAGGTTTGAAGACCATAAATGCACCATTGTTAACCAAATTAACCATTGCTAAGGCAAAACTAAATTTCCACTGTCACGAACAGTGAGCAGGCAAGCACTGTATGCAGTGTCTCTTCTGCAATAAAATGCACCCACCTGTCTGCTTGTTGTCTTCTTCGGCATGTAAACTTAGCTGCGCATGCACAGCTGACCTTACCTGCGAGCCCGGTCTTCGTGTGCCGGGATGACTGACCTCTGTGCATATGTGCAGGAGTGATGTCATTCCACACCAGCCAACAAAAATGACCAGCAGAGAGCAGATGGTGTCAGCACCAGAGAGGTATAGGACAGTTGGATCAAAGGTAAGTTTAGTTCCCATTTTAACTTTTTTCCCATAAAATTCCATGGGTGTCCAGGAAAAATGTAAGAAGTCAGAAAGCTTCTGTAACACAATAAAAACAGTTAAATGGGGCTTAATTACTCAAGTATAATCAAATTGGAAAAGTCCTTAGACATGTGCATAAAAAAGAAATGCTCTCTGTAGTGGCAGCTAAGTGTTGGAGCAGGAAGCATATCTGGAGAGGAACAAGGAAGAAAACAAAAGTGCCTACTAAATGCAGCATGTTGTTTACATTAATAAGGTTAAAAAAAATGTTACTCACAAAGGGAATAAAAACACAAGCATGTAGTGCTGTGGGGAGAAGGTCCCCTAGGCAGCACAGCCCAGTGATTTTCTTTCTTGTGCTGGAGAGCTGGGTTCCTGCTGGCCGGCTGTTGGCTGCACTGGTGGCTCCTGGTGCTTCCTGGGTTCGTGGAAGGCAGAGCTGAACAGACGTGACGTCACTGCCTGGATGTGATGTTAGAACATTGGCGACGCATTTGCTGAGCATGCGCTCCTTCTTCAGGCCATGTCAGTGCCTTAAGGTCTGGCAGCGGCCAAAAGTTCACAATTTGGACTTAAGCACAATAATACAAAACATTCACAAAGACACTGAGTAATATGATCATATGTAAAAGATGCATGTTAAAAAACATTATTAGACAAAGGGTTGGGTCACAAAGCAGTTGTATGTCATTAGATAAATAAAAAATAATAAAAAGGGACACCTACTAATGTAAGATGTGCGATAATAATAATCATCATATTTATGTATATACTCAAATCTACGAGTCATTTTTCAAATATTGTATACATGGGCATATTATACTTCTATCTAATCTAATATTAATTCACTGATATATGAGGGTATGTGTTATGGTCTGGTACGTGCTTTGGGACAATCTGGCTAGACCTTAAGGGTCCGGAGCGATGTATATTATATAAAAAAAAGTGTAGGTGATATTGCGCTTGTGTTAAAACAAATAAATAATAAAGATAAACTGCAACATTGATTGTGAAAAATAAACACAAAAAAATATATAAAGAAAATAAGTATGTTGCGCTACAAAGAAACATCAAGCAAATATAAACGTATTCCAAAATAATGTGCTGATAAAGTCTCTAAAGTCCAAAAAACACATCAGGTTAGGTGAGACGCCAAAAGGGAAGAACTTATAGCCAGCAAAGGAGTGCTTGTAAAAATGAACCCAGAAAGAATTTGAAAACCACCAAAGTAAAAGTCAAGATGTTCTCTTACCACAGAGTGAGGACACTCTAGTTATGGAAGGTCACTTACACCTTGGTAAATCAACCACTAGAAATTGGCCTACAGAAGGCAGAGGCAATTGTAAAGACACAGTGCCAGCTCCTGGCCTAGTATCCGGTCCTCCGGGTTAATCCAGCGGTACACCCAATAAAGAGAAAGGGGCTCCAATAGTGTAAAACCTCTCACGGATAGTTTATTGACTAAAATATTACACTTGCATGTTCTCAAAACAATATAGGCAAATGACATCCAAAACGGCAAACACTGGAATGGTCAAATAACGCGATGACAGGTTGGTGTATCTCTGCCCGAACGGTTTTGTCATGAATGAACTTCTCCCGGGGCTTGAGGAAGAAGCATGCTTCGGAAGAAGTCCATTCATGAAGAAACTGGTCGGCAGAGATACACTGACCTGTCATTACATTACATTCCTCCGGGGGGCCAATTTCCAGTGGTTGATTTACCAAGGCGTAAGTGACCTTCCATAACTAGAGGGTCCACACTCTGTGGTAGAGTACATCTTGACTTTTACTTTGGTGGTTTTCACATGGTGGAGAATTCTTTCTAGATTCCTTTTTACAAGTTCTTCCCTTTTGGCGTCTCTCCTTCCCCGATGTCTTTTTTTGACTTTATAGAATTTATCAGCACATTAATTTTGAATACGTTTATATTTACTTGATGTTTCTTTGTAGCGCAACATACTTATTTTCTTGTATATTATATACCTGGGGTAAAGAATATAGAGAATTACATGGAGAATGTTTAAAAAATACATATAAAGATTAAGAATAAAAAAACAAAAAGAAAACAATTGTTCATAGGTAAGTAATAGTTTGTTGATTTCCTAATATGGAAATGGGCTGCTCTGATTTCTTTTTATTCATTTTGATGCAGCTTCATAGGCTGAAAGTTCTTGCCTCGTTTGAGATGTGGTGTAGTACCATTCTCACCCATCAAGTTCTGTTTTCAAATGTGCATAGTTTATTCACTCTGCATAGTCAAGGACAGACAAACTGACCTTAAGTTCCCATTTTTAACCACTTAAGGACTGAGCCTCTTTCTGAGATTTGTTGTTTAAAAGTTAAAAACAGGGTTTTTTTGCTAGAAAATTACTTAGAACTCCCAAACATTATACATTTTTTTTTCAAACACCCTAGAGAATAGAAAGGCGGTTGTTGCAATACTTTCTGTAACACCGTATTTGCGCAGCGGTCTTACAAGCGCACTTTTTTTTGGAAAAAATACACTTTTTCGCTTCAAAATCGCGCCCGCTCATGGAATGGCGACAAACTTTTACCCTTAAAAAATCTCCATAGGCGACATTTTAAAAAATTCTACAGGTTACATGTTTTGAGTTACAGAGAAGGTCTAGGGCTAGAATTATTGCTCTCGCTCTACCGATCATGGAGATACCTCACATGTGTGGTTTGAACACTGTTTTCATATGTGGGCGCTACTCACGTATGCGTTTGCTTCTGCACGCAAGCTCGGCGGGATGGGGCGCATTTAAAAATTTTTTTTCTTACTTATTTTACCTTTTATTTTTTTATTTTTACACTGTTCTATTAAAAAAAAAATGTGTCACTTTTATTCCTATTACAAGGATTGTAAACATCCCTTGTAATAGAAAAAAAGCATGACAGGACCTCTTAAATATGAGATCCGGTGTCAAAAAGACCTCAGATCTCATATTTACACTAGAATGCAATTAAAAAAAAAATTGTCATTTGGGGAAAAAAAAGGCCCTTTAAGAGCTATGGACGGAAGTGACGTTTAGATGTTGCTTCCGCCCTGCAATGATATGAAAAAGGATCCGATCGCCTCCGCCACTGTGCCAGCTCCGGTAAGCGGTGGAGGGCACCGGAGCACGGCGGGAGAGGGGGGGCCGCCAATTAAAAGTGATCTTGCGGTGAATCCGCCGCAGAGACCACTATTATCGGAAACCGGACCGCCCGCTGAAGAAGAGGATACGAGGGTAATGGCAACTAGCTGCTATCCCTCTTCAAAGTTAGGGCATATATCGGCGTGCAGCGGTCCGGAAGTAGTTAAAAAAAATTGTATTGCTGGAAACAAAATTTGAAAACTGATTTAAAGGTCTGTATATGTCTACGACTGTGACTTTTGTGTTTTAGAAAATGCTAAAAAGCTGAAAATGTGTATTTTTGTTTTTACTTAAGCCCCATACACACTATTAGATTTTCTGCACATTTTTGTCTTCAGATTTACCAAAACCATATAATACGAGGTCAAACCTTAGGAGTTTCAATTTGTATCCAATCAGGCAGGCCCTTGCACTACATGGTTTTGGTAAATCTGAAGACAAAAATCTGCAGAAAATTTAATAGTGTGTGTGGGGCTTTACCATACATAAAAATACAATTTTAAATGGCAATGCGAGGACTATACTTCATGACAGACAGCCCAAGACAAATTTGTCATCTCTAGTATTATGTGGAAGAAATTTCAAAGTGTGTCTTGTAACTGGGAAAGATTTATTCCAAAATAACTCTTTTGCTCTAAATATCTGTCCTCTTCTTTCGGAATCTGATTTAATAGGTGTCTTAAAACAAAGTGTTGGAGTCTGATTTACTACATCATGGCAGATGGCGTTTTACCATTAAAGATGCTTTACAAACCGCTAATACAAAATGCTATCCTGGTATTAATATTAATGTTGAGATATCAATTATATTACAGTAGACCAGGAGTTCTATGGTCTCTTTATCAGCCGTGTGACATAATGTCAAGAATTGCAGAATATGTTTCACAGCATCATAATGCAACGATTTGTATAAGTGGATTATATCATACAAAGGTAGACAGCACAATGCAATGATGACTTGAACTGGTTGAATGGATCTGTATTTGCTTACATCCATTCAATACCTCAAGTATTCATTTTGTATGGCGGGGCATTATGGAATATAAACTTGTTCTTTAGGTGGTAAGAGGAAATTATATTAAAGAAATGCAAAATAGTATAGTATTTGAATTTGTTGCAGGATAAAGGGTTTTAGCTCTGAAATTCTACAGCTATGTATACTGTTCTGTATAAAATAAATATGTGAAGGATTATTTCACTTTCATACATGAATTCTTTTTAATGGCTTTCTAATTGTGCCTGAATTTGCCATCTATGATTGACTGTGTTTTGTAATTGGTCATATGGTCTAATTATCCACCATTTAAGTCTGTCTTGGGCTTTTCATTGAATTTGTTGTTCTTGTCAATGAGAAACTTAAAGTATATGTTATCCTATATATTTATTTTTTCCATGCGTGTGTGCACATCTGTGTATTTTTTAAACCATATTCTGTATCATTTTCATGTACTTATTTCCTCTGAAGTACCATGTTGATCCTGCCAGTCACCTTTCTTCTTTTGTCTAAACTGACCAAAGCACAGAAGCTGATATGTGTTAGCATGATCGGTTTTCATCATTAGCAGGCCATTTAGATGTACAAGACACTGTGCAGACCTACAATATGCCTGTACTGGGTAGTTTGTTCAACCACCATGCCCCCTAACCAATCAGAGCCTGCCTCTGGCACATATATCCTCCCAATCACAGCCTGCCTCTTGAACACACCACCTGCTCAAGCTTAGCTGGCATCTAGACTCAGGCTCAACAGACTATGGAAAACAGGCACACTGTATGCCTGCACAGTGTTCTGTAACTCTGCCCCCCCCCCCCACCCCATCCTAAAAAAGAGATGCATGGCCACAGGACAGAACTTTTTAACCTTGTAGACATTCTGCAAAAGTATCAACCATCAGGTGGAAAAATCAATAAATGCAAAAACATATACATTTATTTTAAGTATAACTAAAGGCAAAACTTTTATTTTAGATTTGAATACTGGTGAGGTGTTTTCAGATTTTTATTGCAGTGATCCTCTTAGGGCGATTTACTCTCTCCATTTGTCCTGGTCACCAGTGTATCCGAAAATGAAAGTGAATCCAAAATGTTAATTTGCCACCAGAATAAAAATAATGAGAATTAGAAGGTAGTCAGGGGCAGAGTCAAGCTTAAAGAGAAATGCCGCTTTTGTTGAGGAAAAAAAAAAACAATCCTCTCTGAGTAAACAAAGTACATTGCAGGGATTTTAACTCAACTTTGTTGAGTCCTATCTGTTTCTGCACCTGTAAAAAGCTGTTTGTTGCCTGCAGAGTGAATCTGAATGGGAGAGACGTTTTCATTATCAATAGTCGGATGCACTTGCAGGCCTCTGAGGGAAGTGGCAGGGTCTGCATTCCTTTAGAAGTGAATAACCCTATGGGATCGTCTCACCAAGACTTAAATCTTTGTTGCAGAGTATGCCTAAATTCTGACTTGCTTCTTAATGTAGACTTCTGGGAAAATCAATGAGCCAACCGCGTAAGCCGGAAATTACATCTCTGGGGGGCAGAATGCCTTCAGGTTGCCATTTTACAGAAAATTTCAGTGCTGCAGATTGAAAAGGATAGATCATTTTTATTACCAATAAAATGACATGATGGATTGTGCCGCAACTGTATATGCCATATATTTTTTTTTAATTGCAATATTTTTTCACGAAAAGTGAAGTAACCCTTTACTTTTTACAAGTGCTCATGTTACATTATGGAGGTTGAACATTTTTTCTGAAACTGAAGGAATAAAGAATATGAATGAATCCAGTATTTAATATACCACCTGTAGTAAATGCACTGGAACCCTGCGACTCCCTTTTTCACAATTTTTTGTAATGTTATTTACTCGGTAAACCTTGATTGGCTCCTAGTGCTGCCCCTACATCCTCCAGTCTGTGTGCTGCTGTATAAGGCATGACAGGAGGCTGATATCATGACAGACTTTTTGTACCTATGCTGTTTGTATGTAAAATAAGTATATGTGTTAGGAAATTTATGCAGACCTTCGCATGCCTCATCCAACTATACATCGAAACCATAGGAACCCTATAGGTTAGAGAAGGCGGACTTTGTAAGCACAGCATAAGGCAACTTAAATAGATGAAAAAATATATAGTTTAAAATGTTTTCATTACAAACCAATAACAACACATTCTTACATGAAATACATGAAAAGATCAGTACCAGAGCGATACCCAACCAAGAAATGGAAGTATGCAATTAGCATGGAGTATTATACAACAGTATATAGCATTGAATTGCTTATAGTATAGCTATAACAAGCAGGTATAATGTCCATAATTCCGCCATTCTGACAAGTCAACGCATTACACAAAGATTTTTCGCTTCCTCTAGATTTGTTGGGTGGGTGCTGTTACAGAGTATGGAAAGCAAACGGTATGTAAATATATTATAGTCACTACAGATAAGGTATATACAGTAATGCCTTATCTGTAGTGACTAAAATATATTTACATACCTGCTTGCTTTCTAACCAATAGGGTTCCTATGGTTTTTATGTAAAGTATATGTGTTAGTTTCAGAAGACTTTATAACAATTAAATGGTATTTTCTTTGTATGTGCATTGACTTCAGCATTAAAGAGGAAGTAAAGTCTTCTTCTTTAATTGTACCTACAGGTAAGCCTATAATAAGGCTTACCTGTAGGTAATTATCTCCTAAACTTGCACCGCTTACTATATACGCTGCCGCCGCCCGCTTGTGCAATTTCTTCAGGGCCCATTCTGTGACTAGCAGCTCCCGCGCGCATGCGCAGGAGTGACGTCATCACGGCTCCTGCCAATCACAACGCCGGAGCCTGCGAAACCGGAAGTAACTCCGGGAAAGATGTCGGCCCTGTCAGCGGTGTGGTGGCACCGAATCAGGGCATTGTTCTAAGGTAAGAATTTCATGATGAGCTAGTATGCAATGCATACTAGCTCATTATGCCTTTGTTTTGCAGGTTTGGTTTTTTTGGAGAATTTTTTTTGGAGGTTTACAACCTCTTTAACCACTTGCTTACTGGGCACTTAAACCCCCCTCCTATCCAGACCAATTTTCAGCGCTGACGCACTTTGAATGACAATTGCGCGGTCATACAACACTGTACTCAAATGAAATGTTTATCATTTTTTCACCACAAATAGAGCTTTCTTTTGGTGGTATTTGATCACCTTTGCAGTTTTTACTTTTTGTTAAAAAAAATGTAAAAAACTGAATTTAAAAAAAAAAAATATTTTTTTTTTTTTATATTTCGTTATAAAAAAATTTAAAACGGGTCATTTTTCTCCTTCATTGATGTACGCTGATGAGGCGGCACTGATGGGTGGCAGTGATGGGCACTGATGGGTGGCAGTGATGGGCAGCACTGCTAGGTGGCACTGATTGGCACTACAGGTGGGCATTGATAGGTGGCACTTGTGGGCATTGATAGGTGGCACTGTGGGCAGTGTTAGGTGGCACTATTAGGTGGCACTGATGAGGCAGATGTGCCTCTTCCACTTCGGGACCGATGTCCCCCACATCCGAGCCGGTGAGCGATTGAAAAAAAAAAAAAAAGATTACCGATCTTTTGTTTACATCATGTGATCAGCTGTCATTGGCTGACAGCTGATCACATGGTAAGGGGCCGATCACCCGAGTCTCAGTGACTCGTGACCACAGCGCGCTCGGGGCGCGCGCAGGGCGCGTGCACAGGGGAGGCCATCATATGACGGCCTCCCGGGAATTCAGGTCCGCGCTGTGGCCGTCATTCGACCATAGCGCGGATGTGAAGTGGTTAAAGCCCAACTCATCCTTCCTGAAGCTCTCCTCGTTTTTTATTGATTTATTCTTCAATCCACACATACTTTATTTCCTGCAGTAATCATACAAGTGCATTGATGTTATGGGTCTTTACTTTGGTCTCTGGTGACAGCAGTGGCTGGTCCTTACTCCTGGACATAATGATGTCTGTGTACTATGCTGTCTATGAGTACAGGGCATCCAGCATAATGATGCACCCCCTGGTTTGTGTCCATGCATTCAAACCAACAGAAGCCTAGTGCTGCATTACAGAGCAATGAGCCTGCAGGACAACGGCAGAGAGGAAAACGGAAAATTCCTATCATAATACTTACCGTAATTTTCCTTTCCTGATGGACTCCATGGCAGCAACGTGTGGGTTAAGTCCCGCCTCTACTACCCTATAGGACACTACTCCCATAAATCTTTGCTCCCTGCCCCCGGCCGTGTTCGGTAACTAGCCTACTTCAGCCATTCGGGGAGGGAACTCCTGCTGCCATGGAGTCCATCAGGAAAGGAAAATTACGGTAAGTATTATGATAGGAATTTTCCGTTTTCCTGACAGACTCCATGGCAGCAACGTGTGGGAAATAACTCGCCATACACACCCGGGTGGGCTAAATGCTGAACAAAAGATTTATTTAACACTGTCAGCCGACAGCACTTTTAAACCAAATTTAACAGAAGATAAGGTTGCTGGCTCAACACAATAATGGGTCATGAAGGTATGAATCGAAGACCATGAAGCTGCTCTACAGATCACATCAGGAGCAACGTGACGTGAGGCCGCCCAGGACGTCGACAGACTTCTTGTAGAGTGAGCTGTAACCGCCTCAGGAGGAGCCAAGCCTTTCTCTCTGTAAGCCCATTGAATGGCTTGAACCACCCAAGCCGCGATGGATCTGACAGAAGCTCTAGAGCCCCTGTTTTTCCCATGGAATAGAACAAAAAGGAATTCAGATTGACGGAAAGGTGCCGTAACTTCCAAGTATTGATTGAGAGTAGCTCCTACATCGAGAGGGTGAGGATCTGGACCTCCAGTGGATTTGAAGGTAGGGAGTGTGATATCCTGGTTCTCGTGAAAGACCGAGGTGACTTTGGGATTTGTCCCAAGCATTGGTATTAGGACCACTCTGTCTGGAAAAAAGGTGGTGAATGGTTCCTTGGACCCCAGGGATTGAATTTCCGAGACCCTCTTCGCCGAAGTTATAGCTATCAGGAACGAAGTCTTGAGGGTTAATTCCCTGACTGAGAGAGATCTGTCAAGTTGAGCAAAGAAATCCAGGACTAACGGAAGATCCCATTTGGGGAATCTAGGTTTCCTCTGTGGCTTAAGTCTGACTGCTCCTTTGAAAAATTGCTGGACCAGAGGGTGCTTGGCCCATGCGACTCCGGAGAAAGCTGATATTGCGGAAACCTGGACACGCAGAGAACTGACGGATAGAGAGATGTCCAGACCCGTCTGCAGAAAACTTAGAATGTCCTGAATCGCCAGATTATCACAGGAGTTGGACCTGGAAGACATATGGCTGCTAAATTTCGCCCAGATCCTCTCATACACTCGGTTAGTACTATTCCTTCTTGAACTAAGGAGAGTGGGAATTACTTCCTCCGGGTAGCCTAGCGCCTCCAACCTTCCCCTTTCAAAAGCCAAGCCCTTAGGCGTAGGTGATCCGGGCAAGGGTGTAGCCTCGACCCCTGAGACAGGAGGTCTGGTCTGGAAGGAAGAGGGATCGAATCTCGGACACTGAGGAGTGTCAGGAGAGGGAACCAGGGCCTGTTGGGCCAATAAGGAATTATTGCTAACACCTCTGCCGTCTCTGCCCTGAGCCTCTTCAGGAACTGGAGGATGATCGGAGTTGGCGGAAAGGCATAGGCTCTGTTGAACCACCATTTCTCCGTCAGGGCGTCCACCCCATACGCTTGAGGGTCCCTGTACCTCGAATAGTATCTTGCCATCTTTTTGTTGCAGGGGGAGGCGAACAGGTCGACTTCCGGAAGGAACCCCAACGAAAGAATCCACTTGAATACTTCTTCGTGGAGAGACCACTCGTTGTTGTCTAGGAGCCTCCGAGAAAGAAAGTCTGCCTGAACATTCTGAACCCCCGGAACATATGTCGCTGTCAGATCCTTCAGGTTTTTCTGGGCCCAGGACATAATTGGCTCTACCTCTTGTAGTAAGGAGAGACTTCGAGTCCCTCCTTGCCTTCTTATGTATGCCACTGCTGTGGTATTGTCCAGTCTGAGTAGGACCGAGGAGCCTTGAATGAGATGCCGAAATGCCAGAAGTGCCTGGAAGGCTGCTCTCAATTCCAGGATGTTTGACACTATCCTTCTGGAGGGGAATTCCCAAGTGCCCTGAGCCACTTCCGCCAGACAGTGGGCACCCCAACCCCTGTTGCTGGCGTCTGTTGTTATAGTCACCCAAGCAATGGGAAGGATAGAATGGCAGTTGGAGAGGTTCTCCCGTTGGAGCCACCATAGGAGAGAGTGCCTCATGGATGCAGTAATCCGAATCAGCTGGGTCTTGCTGCCTTTCCACTGGTGAAGGAAGCCCTTCTGAAAAGGCCTCATTCTCCATTGGGCCCACCTCACCATCGGAATCGCTGCCACCATAGTGCCAATGATCCTCAGGCATTGGAGAGCGTGGAGATGAGGAGTAGAAAGAGCTGGGTGGATCCTGTCTCTGAATGTCGAGATCTTCTCTTCCGGTAACGAAATGGTGCCTCTGACCGTGTCGAAGAGGGCACCCAAAAACACCAGAGACTGCGATGGGTCTAACTGGCTCTTCTCCTGGTTCAGAATCCATCCGAATTCCTGTAGTGTGGAAATCACTTGCCCTCTGTGTGCTATGAGTTGCACCCTGTCTTGTGCCAAGAGAAGCAGGTCGTCCAGGTAGTGGTGTAGGCGAATCCCCCTGGTTCTCAGGAGAGCTACTATTGCCAACAGCACCTTTGAGAAAACCCGAGGAGAAGTTGACAACCCGAAGGGAAGGCATGTAAACTGCAAGTGAAGGTTGCCCACGGAGAAGCGGAGAAATTGTTGAAAGCTTTCTGCGATGGGAACGTGAAAGTAGGCGTCCTTGAGGTCTATGGACACCATCCAGTCCCCTGGTTGAACTGACTGTTGAATTGTGGAGAGTGTTTCCATCTTGAACCTCTCCTTTTTGATGAAGCGATTTAGATGGGTTAGGTCTATGACCGGTCTCCAGGCCCCACTCTTCTTCTGAACCAGGAAGAGGGGAGAATACATTCCCATGCCTTGCTGGTTGACTGGGACTGGGACGACAGCGCTTTGGGCCAACAAAGACTCTATGTAGGCTAAAAGTATTGTCCTTTTTTCTTCTGATGCCGGAAGAGTAGTGGGTACCCACCTGAGTCTGGGAGGGTCGGTAAAGGTCCAGGCATGACCAGAGGAGACTGTCTTGATTGTCCAGAAGTCGTGAATCGAGGCCGCCCAGACATGCCGAAAGTGGAAGAGACGGGCCCCCACACGGTCTGCCTGAGCGGGCCCACTTTCAAAAGGATTTGGAGGGTTGCCTCTCCCCTTTCGACTCACTACCTGCAGCCTTCTTAAAGGACGATTGCCTTGATTTCCAGGATCTGGAGAACTCCCGGCCTGGCTTGTAAGTACGAGCCTCTCTGGATCGATCTTGATATTGCCTCTTCGGGAAGGATCTTCTTTGGCCTTGCAGGCGTCTATCCTGAGGTAGGAACCCCGACTTCCCGCCAGTAGCCCGTGTAATGGCCTCATCCAGCTTGTTGCCAAAAAGAGAAGAGCCCCCGTAGGGAATTCGGCACCAAACCTGCTTAGAGGCTGGGTCAGCCAGCCAAGGGCGGAGCCAAAGAGCCCGCTTGGCGGTGACCGACGAGAGCATTACTCGGGCCGCCAGGCGAATGATGTCAATCGAGGCCTCACCCAGAAAAGTCGATGCTAGCCTTAATTCTTGAATAGGCGAGTTCTTCGCTGTGTCATCTGAAATATTCCTTAGCGTATCTTGAACACTATCCGTCCACACCTCCATAGCTTTGGACAGGGCTGCCAGGGCTAAGGCTGGTTTGCAAGCCATGCCTGCTGTAAGGTACACTCTCCTCAAATCAGCATCTATCCTTCTGTCCAGAACGTCTTTAAAGGACACTGTGTCCTCCAAGGGGAGTGTCACGTGTTTCACTAGCCTCATCACCGCTGCGTCCACCAAAGGGGCTGATTCCAGATGCTTCACCTCTTCCTCCCTAAAGGGATAAAGCTTTGAGATTTTGGTAAGCATGGAGTTTTTCTTCTCCACCTTGCTCCATTCGTCCGTGATGATTTCGCCCAACTCAGAAAAGAAAGGAAAGTTAACTCGCTCCTTCTTTAGCTGCTTAAAGAATTTTCTCTGTTTGGGAGGGACAGCCGTCGGATCCTCCCAATTTAAAGTTTCTCTAATCGCCTTGACCAAGGGAGGTAGCAGAGAGAAGTCAAACCCCACACAGGTATTATCTTCCTCCGAGTCACTGTCAGAGTTGACCACTGAAAGGTGACTAGGAACAGAGGACTCCCAGGTGTCCTGCAACTGAGTTTCCCTCACTGGGGAACCTGGTGGCTCTGCCTGAGGGGTAACAGGCCGGACTGCCTCAATACCCTTAAGTGATTCCTTCACAACCCTCTCAACTAGGGCTTTAAGTTGCTGGTCCGAATCACCTCTTTCCCTGGAAGCTTTGGCGAAGCAGGAATCGCACAGCGATTTACCGACAGGTACTTGTGATCTGCATCCCCAGCAGACACTTGAAGAGTGGCTGGAGTGGGCCACTGAGGAGTGCGAGCGCTCCTCACTACGGTGTCCTGATTTTGAGGAGGAGCCGTAATGTTTAGATTTGGAAGAGGTTTGCCGGTGATGCGACTTTGATGAATCACTTCCTTTGTGCGAGCTGCGACGCTGTTCTGACCTGGAAGGGCTAAAGCAGAAGACAGAGAACCACAGAAACAAAACAAAACAATTAGAAGGAACGATCATCTGCGGAAATACACCCCCCCCCCCACCCGCCTAAGGACCCTCGGCAATGGGACCTGCCCTTGTACCTTGTGAGAGGAGGCTGGCCAGAGGCAGGCGGTGGAGAGCTCATGTCTTGAGAAATATCCATCTGACTGCAAAGTTAACATAAGGCAAATAGATTAACTCGGCTGTGAGCCAGGGAGCGACAGCCCTCCTGTATGAAAAGCTACTTACCAGTAGCTGATTCACTGGAGCGTGGGGAAGGGCCAAAAACAGTCTGCAGACATTCCCAGGGTCTGCAGGCTATTTTCCCAGTTTAAATAGGGCGCCCCAGTGACGTCACCGCCCGTGACGAGCGAACGCCAGTGCGCATGCGCGATTAGCGGCGATTTGCCGCTATCGCGCATGCGCGAGAACCAAGCCTCGATCTCGTGCCGTCCGCGCATGCGCAGTACGGCCGGACACGAAGTGAAAGTAAAAACGGCGGCTGGAACGCAGGAAGAACCAGCCGCCATGCCTGCAACCACATGAACGGTAAGACAGGGGGAAAAGACACACAAGGGAAAGGGACAACAAAGAATTTCCAACAGAAACTGCTGCCATGATAGCAAGGAAACATCTCACCAATCCCACCACGATCGTCAGGCCGAAGGTAAACACCGGACTTTCCAGGGGCAACAAGGGGTCACCTGCTAATAGCTGGCTATCCGACCCATGCGCGGCCTCGCCTGCCAGTGGCCAGGGAAAACGGCTTCTTCCTGCGCCTCTTCCAACGCCCCACTCCATACCCTGCTAATAGCTAGGGCTTAGCGGAGTAATGCGACTTTCCCCGATCCAAGTCGCAGCTCGGCCAACCTTGATCGTGGGGATAAACATCTTCAGGTAGGAAGACCAACACTAGGTCTTGCGAGGAGGACAAAAAAAGAACACGGCCGGGGGCAGGGAGCAAAGATTTATGGGAGTAGTGTCCTATAGGGTAGTAGAGGCGGGACTTAACCCACACGTTGCTGCCATGGAGTCTGTCAGGAAATTAGTTTTGCAACAGAAGCTGTTTTATTTATTTTTTTCACACTTGCTGGCAATAGTTTTAATTTTTTTTGTAAAAAGTGGAGTTGGGCTTTAACATCAACAAATTGTAAGTGTGCATGTTTTTCACTTAGAAAATGTACATTGAACCCACCAATGACTCAATCTGATTAAGGGCCCCCAAACCTTTTTAATGATGATAATATATATATGGCATTTATTTTTAGAATGCATATCTGCCATGTATACAGTAAAGTATTCTCTAATCTTCAGGTTATATTGTCCCGAAAGTTCCTAATGATTTTAGCCATGCATGTTGGAGTTTTTAGGGACGTGAACTCTATTTTCTGCACTGTAGGTTTAGGTTTACTGTTCACTGTATTAGCGACTTTCTATCCCTGGAAGTCTTTAGAAACAGTGTCTGGCACCAGCTTACTATTAGGCAGTAATTAGTATAACTAACAGCTAATATGAAAGAGTAGAATAGAGGTCGTCATAAGACTTCAAAGGTCTTAACAGGTTAAGGTTGGAGGGCAGTCTCTACTCTTGCTTAATCTGTTGCCATATCTGGTGAGATTTGTTGAAATCTTCGGTGACCTTCAACCCTGAGGTGTTGCTTTCTCAGAATGTACCGGTCACATGTCATGTTCTTTATTCCAATCTGTTTAGATGTGCATGGGACTCTGGGAATAGCAGCTTTGCTTAAGAGTTCATGCACAAATGGACTGACTTAAATCTCTGAAGCCACTGCTGGTAGCAGAAGTAAGACTACAGTCTTGGCATACACACCAAGCTACCCATCTTTCCATTTACATTGTTCAGCCCACACTGCTCATGGTGCAAAACACACATCATTTAGCTTCTATCTAAATAGCAAGTTGAATATTTACATTCTGAGCATAAGAAATGTGTACTTGCCTACCCTGGGTCATTCCATGCCAGTTCAGCTCCGTTGATAAGTGCTACCCACATTATCCTCCTTTTATAGTGCAACTATATTATTAAGTGAACATAAACCTAATTGACCTATAGTTTGTGCTTTCTGTGTGCCTTTTAGAGCAAATCTACATATTATACTATTGCTTTTCACTTGTATTATCGGAGAACTGTAGAAAGTGCAGAGAAGGGCAACCAAACTGATAAGATGCATGGAGGAGCTCAGCTATGAGGAAAGAGAGGAACTGAATTTATTCCCTCTTGAGAAGAGGAGATTAACTGGGGATAAGATCAACATGTACAAGTATATAAGTGGTCCATGTAGTGAACTTGGTGTTGAATTATTCACTTTAAGGTCAGCACAGAGGACAAGGGGGCACTCTTTATGTCTGGAGGAAAAGAGAGTTCATCTCCAAATGCAGTAAGGTTTCTTCACAGTAAGAGCTTTGAAAATGTGGAATAGTGCTTCCTGCTAAATGTTTCAACCATTTCTGCTAATATTTATAAAAAATCAATTGTGTGACACCTCTTAAATGCCGCCAAGTCCTGTATGCTTCTCCATTGGAAAAAAACAACTGCCGCTGACTAATTGGCTTTACAAGGTAGAGGATATCAATATAATGAAGGTCTTGATACTTACTGCGTAGCATAAACGTGAAAAACATTCTAAAACTTGGGGGGCTTTTTGAACCAGTTTGTCCTCTCTGCAGAGGAAAGGCCCATCTCAGATCATGATTTCTATAAAAAAGCTTCATTGACTGACTATCTTTCTTATCCTTAACCTCCGCCATCTCCCTCTTTCTTTCCTTCTTTCTTTCCTTCTTTCTTTCTTTTCTTTTCTTTTCTTTTCTTTTCTTTTCTTTTCTTTCTCTTTCTTTTTTTCGTTTTCTTTTTCTTTTCTTTCTTTTTTTCTTTTCTTTTCTTTTCTTTCTCCTTCTCTTGACCTATTTACCTCTCCCCTACTCCGACCTTTAAAAATGGAATTGGGCAACCCCATGTCTTACTCAGTAGAATTAAATCTGGTGACAAACTGATAGACCACTTTAACCACTTGCAATCTATATATCTCAGAAAAATTTTATTTGTTAGACACATACAGTAAGTTATATGTTTGACGTTTTCAATATCTGCACATTATGGATGTAATGACTTGGTTTTTCCCTTTCTGGGTTTCAATAAAACGATATTTGAAAAAAATAAATGAAATGAAAGAAAATGTGGAATAGACTCCCTCAAGAGCTGGTTCTGGCCATCTCAGTATGTGTCTTTAAAAACGGTCTGGATTCTGTCCTAGGTGTACAGAATATAACTGGGTACTGACATTTATAGCTAACCTTGATCCAGGGAATATCCGATTGCCTCTCGGGGGGTAAGGAAAGAATTTTTTCCCCTGCTGGAGCAAATTGGAGCATGCTTTGCTGGGGTTTTTCGCCTTCCTTTGGGTATAGGATTGTGTATCAACTGTATAGGATTGTGTATATGGGATTGTATGATTTATTTATTTTTTTATATTTTTTATTGGTTGAACTAGATGGACTTGGGTCTTTTTTGAACCTGACTAACTATGTTACATGTCTCTATTCACATAGCACAACTTAAAAAAATAAGTAAATAAATAAGTAAATAAGTAAATAAAAATTACAGCTTACGCTTTTTAGATGTTTTATTCTGGACCCTCTAGCGAGAAGAAAAAACCCTAGGTAGTTTTCTTTGTGTAGGAGGGGGCTGGGCAGCTGTGTTTGCCACAGTTAACCCTGTCTGCACTGTGCAGGCAGATAAAAAGGGGTGAAAAGTGTAGAGGATGGGCTTCTCGCATATTTAACATAAAAAAACCTTGCAGTCATCCATGACACATCCTCCTGAGACACATCTAAAAGGTAAGAATTATTTTAAAACCATTTTTAGACATGCTGTGTGAATGGGAATTGCAAACATGTCGTAGGGTTTTTCAAATTTGACTGCAAAGTGGAAGTACACTTTAGCAGATGAGGTTTCATACCTTGTTTCATTATAGAGGATGTATTTGTTCCAGGTCAGTTCACATTTTCTCACCCCCTTAGCTTTGGCTATTTCCCTTTCTGGAGAAAGCTTTAATATATACTGTATATAGTTAGGCTTTTATGGCGGTACCATATATTATAGCGTAACTCCAATCAGTCTTTTTTTTCCTCTAATTCTGGGTGTTATGTTGTAGGACTTCATTCTGTGCCAGGTTTTTCACTTTTATAAATCCTTACTCTGGCTGTGAACAGTGCTGCTTGGCTTTTCAGCTAAAATTTCTTTTTGTATGAATTCTCCACACAAATGATCGCTTTCATTTCTTGTGTTACTATCACAAGCTGTCAGGGGAACAGGAAGTGAGGTGATATTCCCCCCATCCCCAACAAAAGCATGGTCAGCAGATTGAAAGAAGTTTTTTCTTTCCTCAAGGGGAACAAAATTTAAAAAAAAAAATATTGACTGGAGATGGACCTTAAAGAGTTTCCTGATATGTACCTGTGTACCATGTACTTGTAGGAAAAAGTATCCTGTTCTCTTTGTATTGCTTCCTTTGTGTGCAATTCCTGGTGTCCCTGCCAGTCCCTCTGCTTTCCTAAAAAAAACTGACCACACTAAGCAGGAGAACACACCCTGGTCAATTCTCTAGCTATGCTGGGAACTTACCGTGCTCTCCAATGATCAGGTTTGTCCTGACTCGCCTCCCATGCACAGCCATTCACTGGGAAGCTCGGTGTACTGCTGCTTATCCTCCCCCCAGCTCTTATGCAGCTGAGAACCGAGGGAATGTGATCTCTTATTAAAAAAAGGGGGGAGAAACAAGGTATTTATATTGCTTCTTTATACCTATACACAAATGTTTTTGCTTTCATTTCTATTTTAAACTGAGCGAGTTGTTTTACAAATCAAAGGCAATATATAAATCTAAGTCTCTTTAAATATTGCAGCAGCGCTCTAACTGTTCCAAAAGAGCAGGTTAACATATACAGTCTATGTATAGGATGACATAGGCAGCGGAGAAGGTTTGGATGTCACTTTCACTGTGTTCCGTGTGGGGGACTTCCACCATATAATAACACCACGTGACGGACAACTTCCCCTTGTTTTACCTTGTTTTACAAAGTGATCATTTACAATCACTTTAATTGTTTCCCTGTTAACTACATTCCAGAATTTCCATGATGCTTTAATGGAAGATACTCCTGCATTTTTCATGGCAATGGTAGAGTTTTCAGGGCGATCTCTTCAGTTAACTGTAAAGCCACGTACACACGAGCGGAATGTCCGACAGAAAAAGTCTGACGGAGGATTTTCATCGTCTATTCCGATCGCGTGTGCCTCATCGAACTTTTTTTTTTCGAAAATTCTGACGGACCTAGAAATAGAACATGTTCTAAATATTTCCAAATGAACCAATTCCTGTCGGGAAAACCGCTCGTCTGTATGCTGTTTCGATGGACCAAAAACGACGCATGCTCTGAAGCAAGTACGAGACAGAACCTATTGGCTATTGAACTTTCTTTTTCTAGTCCCTTTATGTGCTGTACGTCACCGTGTTCTGGACGGTCCGACTTTGGTCGGACTTTGGTTTGACCATGTGTAGGCAAGACTGCTTGAATGGAATTCTGGCAGAGCTCCGTTGAAGAAACCTTAGGAGTTTATTCCGACGGCAAAACCAGTCGTGTGTATGCGGCAAAAAGATTTGGCAGAGGATCTTACTTGTTTCCACACAACTCACAAATTTGTAAAAGTCAAAAAAGCTAGGATTTTACATTAACACCCTATATATCCAAGTAATAGGTAATGCTATATTGTGTTAAATTCTGCATCAGTTGAATCCTTTGTATCCAGGTGCCTGTAGTGACTAGTTTAGTGTTTTGCAGACATCCCTATCCTGTAACAAACCTATTGTTTGATGATGTATCTACTCTAAAATAATTAGAATGGGAAAATTAGTATTCACACAATACATAAGAGTTGATGCTTTTTCTTTGCAAATAGCTTTGCCAAGAAGAATATTCTGTGAGAGTTTCTCCCCTCTGGCCCCAGTTCACTGTGGTCCTGATCTGAATCAATCGGATTTACGTTGTGGTAATTTAAAGCAGCAGTTAAAGTTTTACAAATCAGTGGCTACTTATTAAAAGGCACTAAATTTTTCCCTTTCACAAACTAACCAAGCTAAACTTTATGAGCACTCCCAAAGCCAGCTGTATCGTTTCCACTCAAGCTTCATTTTCCTTCTTCAAAATTAGCTGAGATTTACTGTAATATTATTATTATTCAGCATGTTCAATTGTTATTTCTTGATTGGAGTATTAAGCCTAAGATCTGTTGAAATGGTATATCAGTCATGGCCTAAAACACCTCACTGAAGTGACACATTAATATAAAGTCGGGAACAAGTCTTTCTCCCAAATGTTTTCCTTACATAACAGTTTATATGTTCAGACCTGATCTGTGACATGTACTCTACAGTTAAGTGCCATTAATCCATTTACAGCTGCTTGCTGCAAAGAGCCAAAATTACCAGTTAAAGAATTTATCAGATGTTGAGGGGAATTTACACTCTCCAGCATTGTTCAGCTTTTAAATGTTAAGTGAGAAGCATTTGCAAAGGCTTAAAGTCAGCCTTTTTATTTTTCTTAAAATAGGGAGTTAGTTTGGCAACAGTCCTTGGTTCTGAGCCGCTTGGCCACAGTCCAACGTGCTGGTTGTTTGGCCACACTTAGTTCCACATGGCTGGCTCTAGATGGCAGAAATGGCCTAGCTCTTTATTGACCTATTGGCCGTGACACTCCCACCTCATTCTCAAGGTTTTCATCCCCATCAGAATCTAGAGAGACTGAATCATTGCAGCTAAAAATCAAGAATCATTCCTTTGTTAAGCGAACTAAACACTGTATCGCAAAGAAGGTGCCTGTTCATTTTAGATGGAACTCATTAAATCGTGCATTTGACTTCATAAATGTATGCTAAATTTCACATTCCACTGCATTATTTTCCACGTCTTTACACACTGTGGAATAATGGCTTGATACCATTGGCATAACTTAATTGTATTTATAAAAAATTAAACATGTACACTAAGCAAAGCAGATTGATTGCTAAGCACAAAATGTAATGAAGAGCTTTAAACTATAAAAATGTGTGAACATGCACTGATGAAATTCATATCTAGTTTTTTTTTTTTTAGTTTTAGATTTAGTTTTAGTGAAGTATAAGAAAATAAACAATCGCGAGAGTGTGTAATAATGTATTTAAAATCGTGTTACTATGTAGAGTTTGTAATTATCTGTGTACATAGGGCAGCCTTTTATATGTCACCACACAGACAATTTTAAAGCGAAATTAAACTCAAAACCAAAAATTGAAAATATTGCACCTTACCAATCATTAGATGTAGTGGCTTTATTAGTTTTCTTTTTTTAATGCCTTTTTTCCTTCTGTTTTCCCCTGCTGATCTGGCAAGTAACACTCTTCCTGTATTAGAGTGCCCCAACTCTGGATGAATGAGCACAGGGGGCAGATTTGGATGGCAGCATTGTCAGTCTGGGGTGAGTGGAGTGTTAGAAGTACTATTTTATTTTATTTATTACAGGTACTTATATAGCATAGTCAATTTACACAGTGCTTTACATATATATTGTACATTCACATTAGTTCTCTGCTCTCAAGGAGCTTACAATCTAAGGTCCTAACTCACATTCATACATGCGAATACTGGAGCCAATTGACCTACCAGCATGTCTTTGGAGTGTGGGAGGAAACCGGAGTACCCGGAATCTCCAGGCAAGTAGTCCCATGGTTGGGATTCGAACCAGCGACCCTAGTGCTGTTAGTCGGAAGTGCTAACCACTTAGACACTGTACTGGCAGATTTAAATACATTAACAAATTGAAGCTGAACTCCAGCTAATACTTTATATTCAGTTACAACAAACTGTTTTTTTTCCTTTTGGGATAAAGGTTTTACTTGAATAAAATAAAAGCTGATCGTTTTAAGCATCTCTGCCAGTGCTCTGTCTCATCTCTGTAACTACAAGAGAGCTTTTCTGTTGAAATACAGCAGAGTTACTGGCTGGATCACCAGATGAAATTAGAAGAAAGAAAGCTGAAAAAAGGAAACTAATACAGCCATTACTGGTACATCTAAGAATTGGTAAACTGCAATCTAATAAATGTTTGTTTTTGGGTTTTATACCTCTTTAAACAATACATTCTGCAGTAGTTGTTGGTAACAAAGGTGTCGTGATTGTATGTTTTTATTAGTGGCAAAAAAAATACTTACTCAAAATTAAATATTTTATAATGCCAACGCATGCACTGTTGACTAATGTGAAATGTGAATTTTAATGATAGCTTTATCCTATGTTTTCTATAGACATTATATGGGAGTCAGGTGTACTCTTGTGAACATATCACTAGTACCAGTTTATGCAGTTTCTTACATAGTTTGTGTCCGCATGCATGTAAAGTTAACAAGGATGGCCTATCATTGTGACCCCTTCCCAGTCCAGTCACAGCGGAGGCTGCGAGGTGACAAGGCTGTTTTTGTGTTATTGCAGTGAAGAAAAGTCAGGTCACTATTCTGGCAGTACTGTCTGGCAGGACTTTATATCCCCCAGGCTTGGATAGAGAGAAATGTCATTCCTTTTGGAGATAAAATAGTTAGGCCAGCCATACAGGGAGTGCGTTTCTTTCCTGCACCCACGGGTTGCAGGAAAGAAATTTGCTTGATTTCCCATTAACACAGACAGCATTGATGTGGGAATCCCCCCTGCCAGGTCATTGTCTTCTCCTGGTGGGGGGGGAGCCAACCCCACCGGGAGAAGACCGTGATTATTGCTTAGCCGCCATAACAGTTGCTGGCGATAATTGCAGGTAAAACCCAGCATGCTGGTTGTGCCCAAGTTGATCAACCAATCAGCTTGGTACATTCAGCCTGCCCATACATGATTTGGATCTTGGCCGGTTCCCGCTAAACCGGCAGAGATTCAAACTGTGTATGGCCTGCCTTACTGTCAGTGCAAATTTCTAGACTTTAGTTATTGCTACTGTTTCCTATTTAAAGCAGAACTAAAGTCTGCCGTGCAAGTATGCCGCATTCTTGCACATTATGACACACTTGCCTACAAGAGTGCCCTTCTTCAGTGCAGTCTGATCTGAGTTGTCAGCTGCTACCGTTTCTGCCGCTGCTGCCTCCATCTCCTTTACCTCTTCATCTGTGTCCCCTGTTGTCCTCTTCAGCCATTGATGATGTTAATCCTTGGCATGCACACAGGAGTTACATCATCACCCCGATCAATTCTCAGCATCTTGGAGATCCTAGGAATTAACAAGGAGTGTACACATCATGGCATATGTGCCATACAGCGTACACCGAAAATAAAAAAAAGTGGGGGAAAAGACGGCATATTTTGTCTGCCAAAAAATGCTACCGCATAGCATTTTTTTAAATTTAGTTTAGTACTTTAAGGTTTCTGTGACATGGAAAGTTCTTTGATTACTTGACTTTTGCCTCTCCTGTCCTGTAATTGGTACTAACTTTACATCAAGTTATTCTTACTGAAAAACTTATAGTTTGGATTTCAAAAGTCTGCATTAGTCCGTTGTGGCTGCCCAGATCTGTTGCAACCCTATATGTTTGCATAGGGCAACATTAGAGAGCTGTATAACATGTCATCAGTAAGTGAAGATGGTCAGTGTGTTTTGAAACAATAAACTAAATCTACAGCATGGCGTAGGACTGATAGGTAGAGAAAGTCCAGAGAGGAAAGCCTTTTTATCATCCCTTTGTTACAGGCATGTACCTTGTCACTAGATAAAAGGTCAGCAAGCTGGCAGGTATGTGATCCTTTGTTTGACATTCTTATATAACATATCGTAGTCAAATAATTTCAGTCATTGTTTTTTGTCACTGAAAGATAATCTTTCCTCAAGCATTGTGAATAAGTTTAAGTAGCTGTCTCATCTAATGGAAAAGGTCATAACATAAGAAAGTGCCACTGGTTAGTGTTGGTTGACACACTGCCCTGCTTGTCTAATTTGATTACACACAGCCAGTGTAGCCTCTAGCAAAGCTGATTTTAACGATAATCAGCTTCTTAACCTTTGCAGAACTAATGTAAACACTACCCACTACTGGTTAATTATGTTGCTCTAAAATATATAAAGTGCAAAGGTAAAAGTGTACAACTAACACCTGTTGTGACACAATTATCAAGCTTTCTTAAGAGGATTACAGAAGCTTTTATCTCATCTTTATATAATGAACTATTTCTACACCGTGAGAACTCAGAAAAGCAGATTTTATGGCACCACACACATTTTCCCTAAATATGCAAACTTTGTTGCGGATATGTGATCAATATAAAAATGATCATAAAGAGAGAATTAAACTCATGTTGGGGGACAATCATGAACACTTCCATGGGAGGCTATTATTATTGTAATAAAAAATTCAGACTTATTGTGAAATAATTGTAACAAACAAGTTACACAAAAATATGTATTTAAAGACCCACAAATCTCTCACCGCCTGCTGTGCTTGAAGACACACTTCTCATTCTTTGGCCACCCAGTACACAGTTGATGCAAAAAAGTGTCTGGTACACACCAAGGCCTGATTCACACCTATGCATTTTTACGTGCTTTTGCATTTTACAGATTTGCACTACAGTCCATTTAACATGGTTTCCTACGGAACACGTTCTATAGTGCAAATCTGCAAAATGCAAAAAGCACTAAAAATGCATAGGTGTGAATCAGGCCTTACTACACCTTACTTAATGGCCTGCTTTGAGCCACGGTTAGGCAGTGTTGAGGTTTATTTTTCCCACACCTAGTCATTTATTAAATGCATCTATTGTAGACTGCAGCATCTGAGATGTATTGAGTGCAGCATTAGCCTTCTGCCTTACCGACCTGAATTTGATAATAGCCCCAAAACAGTTATACCCAATCGTATTATATAAAAAAACGCAATGTAAAATACCTCATATTTTGTCAAGTTATATGATTCATGCTCTCATGAGCAACTTGTTTGCATATACTGTAGGTATTTTTCATTACAGTTTTAGTAACCTTTCAAGTGAGGGCTCAAGAATTAAACACAGCTGAATGAGTTATTAAGCCATAAATATATACAAAGTTTTTGACACTGTTGCCTTTCATGCAGCCCTTACACATCTTTTCTTACATCCTATACTATATAATACTCAAGAATAGTGTCACTTACACTTGGGGGATTGTGCCTTCAGTCTCCTGAGATCCAACCCCGCGCACAACCATTGGTTTTTACTCTATATCCTACCGCTAGCACACGCCTCAATTCCCAGGTTCCATGACAGTAGTGACATAACTTCTCCAGTACACAGAGCCACCTTTCTTATCTTGTATTCTATAATAAGTAATAAAAAAAACTAGAGATTTTTTGCAACTTCATCATTACTCCCTTAAGCCAGCCATAGACTGGTTCATTTGAATCATGTTTGGGCTGGCTGAATGTTGATCAATCGATCAACTTGAGTAAAAGCAGCCTTCTGGGTTTTACATGACATTATTGCTAGAAGACCACCAAGTATTGGACTACTTTATACACTTACTTTTGGGCCATATTGGCTCAAAACAAATTATGCAAATGCAACCTCTGCGCAGCGGATAATGAATCCGTAATTTACTGTTGTAACCTATGCTACATACAGGAAGCAGTTTCCTCCTCTGGCAGTAACTTCAGAGACTTCCCCTCTATGTGTTAAACAAAGAAAGTCACTTGCTGCAGCACCTCCATCAATTATAAGAAGCCTTGTATTTTTCAGTGAATACAAGGCTTCCTCTAATTGGCCAATATGAGATTGTGATGTCATCCACTACAACAGTAAATTACAGATTTACCATTGGCCACAGAGTTGCTATCTTCATAATTGAAACAGACAAAGGACACTTATACGCTACCCAATTTCTACTCAAGTGAAATAAAAGCAGAATGATAGAGAGCTGCCAGCACTATGTGTCCCCACAATTAAAAACAATAATATAGGTATGAAGTGTGGCGCTCAATCCAACCAGTAATATGAATGTGAAAAAAACAATGATTATGGCAGTTATCATCAATAAATATTATATACAAAGAACTAATTGATAAAAATAAAATATCAAAACCAAATATAAAAATAAATATATAACAAATCTGTGTGATCCCATAAAGTGCTGCAAAAACTGTAAACATTAATAAAAACCGTGACACCCTGCAAAATATATAGGTTTTAGAAACGCACAATGACGTGCCCTGATCAATAGTGATCCCAAACTTAAGTGCTGTAAATAAAATAATAAATAGTCCATAAGCTGAATATACTATGAAATCCCCAATAAAAGTGCAGTGTCTCTATCATTGCAACCAAACAATGTCCTGTGCTGGTGACTCCACTTCAAAGTGATCCATGCTCCATCACTATGCAAAATAACAGCTCACCTTAAGTTTAGACCTATCCTTTCATATCGGTCCAACTGCGCTTCAGTGACCAGCCAGCTTTCCTCCACAGGTCAGTTTCAGAACCAATCCTCCTCTCCTCAGTCCGCCACAATATGTAAATAAAAAACCTACATAGTGTAGTACAATTTATTAAAAAGTAATAAAACCACTCACGTTTAAAAAGAAAAAACACTAAGACGAGTGTTACAAGACATTGGTAATCTCCCCACAAACGATTCCTACCACAAACTTTTTGGTCTTGGCTGCGACCGGAAGTGATCAAAGAGATTCAGCAGCTACATAATAGTTATAGGGAGGAATGGAGGACCTTGGCAAGAACTGACACTCTCAGAAGAGAAGGAAGGAAGGGGGAAGCGCCACCTAAGTGCAGTATCACAGGGGGTTTATTAAAACAATGGTTAAAAACACAACAAGTAAGATAAAGGAAGGCTTATTGTAAACTGGCTTGTCCGCCAGAAGGTCCCAAGTCCTTACTCCTGCATAGTCCACCGGGTTCTGGTTCCCTGGGAAGCTGTGGAGGTGGAAGGAGGTTCCTGTGGTGTGTAGGAAGTCCACACCAAACCAGCCTGGAACGCTCGGGTGGACTTGACGTCACCAGGAGGGGAGCGAGTAGCTGGAATACTGGATAGAAACCGGCTATGCGCTCTGAGCTGTCTGCTCCTTCTGAAGGCCTTCCCCCTTCCTTATTTCTTGTGTTTGTTTGCAGAACTGGCTCAACTCTGAGGATAGCAGCCCCACAGTGCATCACAAACTTGTGCCGAGGCATCAGAGACCATCATTACCACCCCAGCAGCCATTGCTGCATATTTTGCCAGAACTACTGTCCAGCAATAACTCCATCCATGCCCCTGATCTTATGACTTTGTACTCTCAGAAGAGAAGGCTTTGCTAAGGAAAAATAAAAACACTGCAAGTGCGTTTACCTTAAATTGTTTAAGTTGGGGACAGGGTCGCTGTAAATGTTTAAAATGGCACCCACAGAGAGTAGAAGTTTATTGTCCATTATAAGGAAAGTTTAACTGGGTAGTGTGCGGTATCCATGTAATTGCAATAGAAAGGTTTTAGACACCAAAGTTAAACAAAACCCTATACTTACTACTTTTAAAATATAACAAAAAATGTCCTCAGTTGTATATATAGGAAGAAAACGGTGCACAGTGGTTCTCAAGCATGTGACATGGTTGTAAATGTCGGTCCAATCTTAGGGTTAAGCAAGTGTTTTTTTGTTTTTATTGCACTCACACTTAAGTTGTGCAAAGCTTAAAAATCCAATGAAGTAATATATTTTAGCTTACCTTAATCTAGCTGCGCATTTTCTTTTTTTTTTCCACTATGTAGTCCTGCAATTACACACTCTCTGTCTTATGGTAATGATAACTTATGTACTGTATCTATGAAGAAGCATCATTGTCACCCTAGCACAGAAAGTATGTTAGGATTACAGACTACCTGGGAACAATGTTAACTGATAATAGTCAGCAGAGGCAAGTGCACAGGAAGTTTTTAGATCACAAGATTTCTGGAAGGATGAACAGGAATCTTTCTGGTATATTTAACAAACCAAAGGGGAATAAAAAAAAGACAATTGGGTTGATTTTCTAAAACTGGAGAGTGTAAAATCGGGTGCAGCCCTGCATAGAAACCAATCAGCTTCCAGGTTAATTTGTCAAAGCTTAATTGAACAAGCTGAAGTTAGAAGCTGATTGGCTACCATGTACAGCTGCACCAGATTTTGCACTCTCTAGCTTTAGTAAATCAACCCCATTATTGTTTAGAATTAATATACACTTTCATGTAATATATGTGAGAAACAGGAGAATAGCCTGACATTCCTAGCACCAGCATTGGCAATCGACATCCAAAATAAATTCCAAACTGGCCAATTAATTAGTATTCAAAGAGCAGCTGGGCAGTGGTCTCAGCAACTAACTAATGAAGCAGATTTACCCTCTCAATACCGGGCACTTTCACCCCCTTCCTGCCCAGGCCAAATTTCAACTTTCAGCACTGTCGCACTTTGAATGACAATTGCGAGGTCATGCAACACTGTACCCATATAAAATTTGTATAGTTTTTTTGAGACAAATAGAGCTTTCTTTTGGTGGTATTTAATCACCACTGGGGTTTTTATTTTTTGCTGACTAATTGAAAAAATGTCTGAAAAAAAATGTTTTTCTTTGTTTCTCTTATAAAATGTTGAAAATAAGTAATTTTTCTTCTTCACTGATATGCACTGATGATAAGCTGCACTGATAGTCAGGGCACTGATGATTAGTGTCCTAATTATCAGTGTAAACAATGTGCTGACAGGCTCTTCTTTTCTCCCACAGACACAGTGTGGGTGGAAAGGACTGTCGATAACCTGCAAGTCTGTTTACATGTAATTGAACACAGCTGAACACATGATAAAGGGCCGCTGTGATACCGCGATCTGTGATCAGCTGTGGTGTTAATGAAGGAGTTGAGAATCTTTACACAATAATTTCCTGTTTAATATTTTTTTTTTTTTTAAAGGGTAAATTTTGTTGGGTTTTACAGGTTGCAAACAAGAACACACATTTTCCATAGATTGTCAAAGTAATATGATATACAGCAATTTTTGGAACATGCATTTAATTCAAAGAAGTACACTAGTGCCAAGGAAGGTCATATAAAGTATAAAAATATATATAACAAAGATTGGGTAGTCAAAGTAAACAATAGTTTGCTTTTTACTTGATTGGATCAATCTCTTTAGAAACCAGTCCATGTGTCTATCTATGGCCTTAAAATGGCCTTAAAGTGCTTCTAAAGCCTTAGGCACGGTTCACACTTGTGCGATGCGGGAACCAGCGAGATTCAAGTGCGGGTTCACTCGCAGGCAGTTGACAGTTGACACTGACATCTGCAAAACCACTGCAGGTGTCAATGTAAAGTTAATGACACACCCAATTCGGATCGCAGTGAAATCGGATAGGAATCAGGTTGCATGGGTGTGGACACCCATGCGATCCGATTCCAGTGCAGACCAAAAAAAGGGTCATGCACCATTTTGGTCCAAATGCAATGTGAATTCAACTATACAAACTGCACAGCAGCAAAAACTGTAGCTGCTGACTTTTAATAAAAAGACATTTAACTGTCCCACGATCCAGTGCTGTGCTTACCTGGGGGGACGCAGGGGACCATCTTCAGTCCCCAGTGCCGACATCTGCAGCTCCAAGAAAAAGCTGCTTTTATTTAGTTGCCTAAAAGCTTGAACAAGCTTGTGCTTTTGTGCGCTCTTTTGCACATTTTTATTGAGCTTATTTGAGTTTATTTGTGCTCTTTTGAGCATAAGCATTTTTTTCACAAACCCTTCCCTCAGCTCATTTTTCCTTTATTTATTGAGCTTCTTTGCATGTTTTTGGGCACTTAGGCGTCTTTCCTGCTCAAAAGCTCCGCCTCTTGGTGGGGGTTTTTTCTGCCTGTAGGAGCACATGCCTGTAAACTGCTGAAAAACCATAGTGTGCATGGACACATTGGCTAACATGGATGGGAGTTTCCAGGCAGAAAAAAATGAGAGCTCAAAAGCCTGTAGGAGCCGCTTCTATGAGCTTATTTGAGATGCAGTGTGCATGAGCCCCAACTGCGGGCATCTGGCTGTGACAGCTTGCAGTTTCACAGCCGGGTGCTGACTGCATAGGCTGCACTGTGCAACGTGAATGGTCCCACAGTATTCTGAGACCCATGACATGTAACAGAAGACTTCAGGGAGGGAAGGGGGAAGGAGAACTTCAAAACCAGGTACCTGCCCCCCCCCCCAAAAAAAAATATTTCCAAATGTCAGAGGAGGGGGAGGAGGGAGCAGGCCTTAAAGCAGAATTTCCCCTTTTGGGTGGAGTTCCAGTTTAACCGCTCGCAGACCAGCCGCAGCAGTTTTACTGCAGCAAGTTGGCGCTGCCGTGCGAAATCACGTTATTGTACGTGATTCCGAGAGGCTTGGCTAGCCAGCGCGCGTGCCCGCCATGGGTCCCGCGGACTCTATGTCCGTGGGGATACCCGCGATCACCTCACGGAGAGGAAGAACAGGGAAATGCTGATCTAAAAAAAAGCATTTCCCCGTTCTGCCTAGTGACAGGTCACTGATCACAGCTCCCTGTAATCAGGAGCGGGGATCAATGTAGGGTCACACACTGCCTCCCCCCCCACAGTTAGAATCACTCCCTAGGACACACTTAACCCCTGCAGCGCCACCTAGTGTTAACCCCTTCACTGCCAGTCACATTTACACAGTAATCATTGCATTTTTTATCGCGCTGATCGCTGTATAAATGTAAATGGTCCCAAAATAGCCCCAAAAGTGTCCGCCATAATGTTGCAGTCACGATAAAAATTGCTGATCGCCGCCATTACTAGTAAAAAGAAAGTGAATAAAAATGCCATAAAACTATCCCCTATTTTGTAGACGCTATAACTTTTGCGCAAACCAATCAATAAACACTTATTGTGATTTTTTTTTAACCAAAAATATGTAGAAGAATACACGTATCAGCCTAAACTGAGGGGAAAAATTTTTACTATTACTCTACTAATTTATGCTTTCTACAGTATGAGTCTGTGCCTGGCAGCCCTGATTGGTGCTATGCCAGACACATGACAAGAAAAAAAAACTGTTTCAGAACAGTAATTTAAATTAAATGATAAATATGAAAACACTGTTTTACAGCTCCTATTAAATCTTTATTGAATATCAAACGTTTATATTTTGTGCATTAATATGGTGTAGGAAGAGTCAAAGATGATTGACACTAGCTTTCATTTTGTTCAGATGGCATCTGCATCCAAGGCTGTGTTTTTTACTGTACAGGTATTAGCAATTACATTTGATAAGTTTACATAGTTACATAGTTACATAGTTAGTCAGGTTGAAAAAAGACACAAGTCCATCCAGTCCAACCATAAATACTTTTAATACTGATTTATATTTAAAATCAGCTTTTTGTGAGTTTCTTAGTCAATTCAATCAATCAGCATACTATATCTCGCCCCAATAGTGTTTAGCAATAGGAGGACATGGAGGAGGAGGGAGGAAGGGGAAGGTCTTACCACTGTTTATACACCCACATGTGAATTAAACAGATAAGAAAAAGAAGGAAATGAAGAGCTTAGAAAGGAACTGAAATTGAACATACTCCATAGAGGTCACCAGCTGGTCTACACAATCTCAGCCTGCAGTAGGGACACAGAAAAGATGGGACTGGACAGCTGAAGGCAGGAGCAACCAGATACAGTTGTGCTCATAAGTTTACATACCCTGGCAGAATTTATGATTTCTTGACCATTTTTCAGAGAATATGAATGATAACACAAAAACTTTTCTTTCACTCATGTTTAGTGTTTGGCTGAAGCCATTTATTATCTTTTTAAATCCTAATCACAACAGCAACTACCCAAATTACCCTGATCAAAAGTTTACATATCCCAGTTCTTAATACATTGCCCCCTTTAACATCAATGACAGCTTGAAGTCTTTTGTGGTATTCGTGGATGAGGCTCGTTATCTTCTCAGATGGTAAAGCTGCCCATTCCTCTTGGCAAAAAGCCTACAGTTCCTGTAAATTCTTGGGTTGTCTTGCATGAACTGCACGTTTGAGATCTCCCCAGAGTGGCTCAATGATATTGAGGTCAGGAGACTAAGATGGCCACTCCAGAACCTTCACTTTATTCTGCTGTAGCCAATGACAGGTCGACTTGGCCTTTGTTTTTTGGATGATTGTCATGTTGGAATGTCCAAGTACGTCCCATGCGCAGCTTCCTGGCTGATGAATGCAAATGTTCCTCCAGTATTTATTGATAACATACTGCATTCATCTTGCCATCAATTTTGACCAAATTTCCTGTGCCTTTGTAGCTCACACATCCCCAAAACATCAGCGATCCACCTCCATGTTTCACAGTAGGAATGGTGTACCTTTCATCATAGGCCTTGTTGACTCCTCTCCAAATGAAGCGTTTATGGTTGTGGCCAAAAAGCTCAATTTTGGTCTCATTAGTCCAAATGACTTTGTGCCAGAAGGTTTGAGGCTTGTCTCTGTGTGGCGTATTGTAAGCAGGATACTTTGTGGCATTTGCTTAGTAATGGCTTTCTTCTGGCGACTCGACCATGCAGGCCATCTTTCTTCAAGTGCCTCCTTATTGTGCATCTTGAAACAGCCACACCACATGTTTTCAGAGAGTCCTGTATTTCACCTGAAGTTATTTGTGGGTCGTTCTTTGCATCCCGAACTATTTTTCTGGCAGTTGTGGCTGAAATTTTAGTTGGTCTACCCGACAATGGTTTGGTTTCAACAGAACCCCTCATTTTCCACTTCTTGATTAGAGTTTGAACACTGTTGGTTGGCATTATCAATTCCTTGAATACCTTTTTATATCCCTTTCCTGTTTTATACAGTTCAACTACCTTTTCCCGCAGATCCTTTGACAATTCTTTTGCTTTCCCCATGACTCAGAATCCAGGAACGTTTTTGTGTTATCATTCATATTCTCTGAAAAATGGCCAATCATAAATTCTGCCAGGGAAAACTTATGAGCACAACTGTATATATAATGAATGCTTTGGTGGCTTTGTGAGTATGAACATATAGCATGTAATGAGAGTTTTTTCATAGTCTGGGTTTAAGGACACTTTAAAGGTGGCTACACAACTTTGATGAAAGCAGGCAATGATACAGATTCAGACAATGCTTATGTCAAATGATGAGTCAAGTTTAGTTTAACTACAAAATGAAAATGAGCCCTTGCGATCGCTGGATTTGTTTTAATTGTGCACAGATTTTTATGATTTTTCCCACAATTCTTACCATATATGCATTTTTTAGACCTCTTAGAATGGTTTCTAATATTTAGGTTGTAATGTCGATGTTTCTGAAAGTGCTGTATGTAACTAAGCTCCATTAAGGACTTGGCCATGGTATCTGATTTTTCGTGAAATTATTTTGATGGCAGGTTCTCGCACTACACTTCCTGCGAATCACTTCATGTGAAATGAAGTTCAAATGTCAGTGAAGAGAGTGAAACGGCATCGGGGCTGTCATTTTAACTGTATTGTGTAGCAGTGAATAATCATACAATGCTGACCTTATTTAAGAAAATGAAACAATGCAGTTTGTTATCAAAAAGTAAAATGGTTAATTTCCTTTCATCTGTAATCTATAATTTTAATCAAAAGTGTGTATGAGTCATTAAAATTCTGTTATGGCTGCTTGATAACATTACATTCAATGAAAACATCAGTGGCCTACGAGATCAATATTTTTAATATGTGTGCATTGCAGTGCTGCAGATTTTTTGGCTAATAGATCGCACCCATATTGATTTCCATGGGAAATGTTAGACTAGTAGTGAAATAATTAAAAAAGAAAAAAAAGACTGGGTTATTGGTGTGGAATCTTAAAGAAGATAGAAGTATAAAAATTGGTTATTGACTAAATTGCTTGGGGTGAATGAACTTTGGGCAAATGCAATAAACAGATTCATACTGAGTAGCAGCACAACCCCATCAACCTAAAACAGTCAATAAGCTATTACAACAATGCAAATTGTGGTAAAAATACCATGCTGTGCATATATATATATATATATATATATATATATATATATATATATATATATAAAGAAAAAGAAAAACAAAAACATACTATTGACTAAACCTAAACTGCTATAACTGTGCTTCAGAGCTAAACATGGGGCACCTTTTGTATAAACATAAGCAAAATGATTGCATTTCATACATACTTCACCATATTCACCAAATGCCTCTCTGGTTTCCTCTAGTTTGAGTTATAAAATGTACAAAGGTTGGCAAAACTGATAAAATGTGTCCAAAAAAATGGCTACTTTAATAAAAGTTTAGCTTTTCCTTTAGCTTCTCCGCATTAAAAAAAATAGTATTGCAGGTTTAGGATGTGTAAATTCTTGTCATTTTTTGGCATCTCAAAGTTGTCTGTAATGACCTATTTTGACAAAATCTTCATCTTCACATTTTGTTGAGGTATGAGGAGAATAATATTGTACATTAAAATACTGGTCAAGTTAAGTTGTATATGCACATTCCCCTTAAAAAATGCTGCAATTACTGAAAAATACACATCGATCCTGCCAGAAATCCAGTAAGATCCTACATTCTCAGTGAGGGGTGGCAATGCTGACTCTGCTGCACTGTATTCTCAAATTGCATTGTCAACACTGCCAGAGATCTCCTCTGCTGGGCTATGACAGCACATTCCCCTCTCATTTGCAGAGACCTTTCTTGTTTACTATCTCAGCAGACCTTCCCTACCCACACAGGCTTCTGGTTATTTCTTCTTCTGTATGCTAACTGTATAGCAGCCAGTAGATCTAGAGCTGTAACCGTGTATGCATACATACATTTCTTTCCCAGGACAACAATGCTGCTTGCTTGAGCCTGCCCACATCTGTTTTGTAGGTATAGCACTCCTGGAAGATTCATTTCTGGAGATTTGCTTAGGTCTGTAGGAACTGACATGGAGTGCCCTGTTCATCCCTTTTCCAACCAGCTGAACCTGAAAGATATGAAAAATGCTGTTGCCTGCTTGGAGATTAGACTGGAGTTATGGTACAATTATGGAGCTTTTACCGTTTCCAATCTCCAGTATTTACCACCACCTACAGTTGTTCAGACTTCAAAGCAGTTGGAAATCAAGTTGCAGTGTGCGAAGAATACTTTAATTATTTCACCAGTAATTATGAGAAGAGATCTGGAAAACATGACCTGTTAGTGCCCCACTGAGAACAATTTTGAGGAAACCAATAGCATTTATACAGTATATGTTAAAACTGACCTAAAGTCCATTGACTCACACCTGTTCTAAAGTTCTACCTTCACAAAAATCATGTTTCACTTATTTCTGACCCTATCCTCAAATTCCTTGCAATTTCCTTCTCTACTAACCTATTAATGTTTCCAGTCCACGTTGCTTCTATCCTACTTGTTGCCTTTACTTCAAGATACTTTGATCTCCCTTAAATGTATCTAGTAACCCACTACTTCTAAGATTTATGTAGGCAGCACCTTCTTCTTCCTTGTGTCTTGTTTTTGTATATTCTTTGGAGTCTGCAATTTGCACAATTTTATACATTTTTTTATGCAGTACTATATAATATGTTGGCATGTTAATAACAGGGGATTGTATTAATAGAATACAGGTATCTTTGGGTTCTGCTAGTAAATTCAGAAACACATGTAAAAACATTGAAAAAGCATAAATTATGATTAGATCCAAAGCAGTTACTTTGGTGCATATAGAACTGTTGGAAATGCTTTATTTGGATCTTATCGGAGGCGACTGGTAGAGTAGGAAATCTTTAGCCAAAACCCCATATCAGCAATGCTGGGCATTGAAGTTGATTTGCTAAAACTGAGGGATGCAAAATCTGATGCAGCTGAGCATGGTAGGCAATACCTTTTAACTTCAGCTTGTTCAAATAAGCTTTGATAAAAAAAAAAACTGAAAGCTGATCGGTTTCTATGCAGAGCTGCACCAGATTTTGCTTGCTCCAGTTTTAGTAAATGTGTTGGTATTACAGCTTAGTAGTAGACATGTTATACTGACTGCAGAGATTTCACTAGTGACCAGGGCACGAGGTTAGAGAATATTTGCCTTAAAGTGGAGTTCCACCCACTTTTACAACTCTTCAGCATCCCTCACTAAACTGTGCACTGTAAACAAATTGGTTATTTTTTTATTTTTTTTCTCAGCACCTACTGTATATCTGCTGTATTCATTTTTCACTTTCTGCTCCCTGGCCGCGGCCCATCGCATCATTTCCTGTTTGCAATGCCTTCTGGGAAGGGGTGGCAACTTCCTCTGTAACTGCCGTTGCCATGGAAACCTGACCTGAAACCTATTACACTGCTTGTGCTGCACTGAGCATGTGCGAGATCTGCAAGGATGAGATCCAGGAAGAAATACAGTCTGGCTTCAGATGCCCACACTTAAGATGGCCATGGCCTGCTGTAAGTTTATAAAATAACAAACTACTGCTATAAACTAACAAAATAGACCTTAGTTTACAGACTAACTTTACTAGAATACTTCAAGCTTGTGTATTATATGGGTATTTTTATTTAAAAAGTACAATTTCGGCCGGAACACCACTTTAAGTCCCACATAACCAGCACTTCCTAATTCTCACTCCCTGAGCATGAAGCCATTGCTGGGACAGAGGCCATCGGCGTCTCTAACTGTAGAAATCCAAATACTAACAGGAATGCTACAATTATTTCTTTGGTCAGTCACCATTTCCTGTGATTTAGTGATAGAGTGATATGTGTGTGTTTTGAAGAAAGGCGTTGCACAAGAATTCATGCTTGACCATGGCAATAGCAAGGCCCTGGGGAATTGTCAGTTTAAATTTTGATTGGTTGCACTCCAATTGAGACAAAAATTCTGTCTAAAAATCCCCCGTGTTTGTGCTTTGAAAATAAAAGAAAAATGTAAATAAACTGTCTATTATAGTATATGTAAAATCTTAAAGTGGTTGTAAACCATTCTATGCATTAAGGTGAAAAAACCTTCTGTGCTGCAGCTCCCCCCAGACCCCCCCTTTTTCTTACTTGAGCCTGATCCAATCCAGTGATGTACACGATCGCAGCGGCTCCAGCCGCTGTCTCTCACCTCATTGGACAGATTGATAGCAGCAGGAGCCATTGGCTCCCCCTACTGTCAATCAAATCATGTGACTTGGTGGGCGGGACTTTGCCCCACTGTCTGTGTCAATGGGCGCAGCAACAGGGCATGAGAGCAATCAAGCATGGGTGCCCCCATGGAAAGCGGCTTTCCATGGGGGCACCTGACAAAGAGGAGGGACCTGAAGCACTGGCAGGGGACCCCAGAAGAAGAGGATTAGGGCTGCTTTGTGCAACAGCATTGCACAGAGCAGGTAAGTGTAGTCATGTTTGTTTTTTTTACTACAAAAAAAAAATGCTTTACAGCCACTTTTAGGGATCTGCAATAAGAGTGTTTGTAATTCATGTGTATGAGATTTACAGTGTAACTGACAAAGTAGCTGTGATGTTTTATTTGGATATACTGGAACTGCACTTTGAAAGTATTTATTTTAAGACCTTGAATGGCCAAATTTCAAAAGTACTACCAAGTGGCCAATCTATCCGTGTTATACAAATATCCAAAAATATAGTGTTAAAGCTGAACTATGGGCACAAAAACATTTCACAATCACCACTTTGTATGCACCAAATGCCTTTGCAAGTCCAGATAATACCTTGTGACAGTGGCAGTGACATAATCTGTGCTGTACATAATCTGTGCAGAGATAAGAACTGTGGTAGGGGTCCAGCAAGCTGCACCTACTACAGGGAAACTGCAGGAGAGGGCAGAGACAAGACCTGTCACCCCACACAAGGAATGACTGGTCTTTATTACAGGATCTCCTGCACAGAGGCAAAGTTTTACACTGCATTCTTGCACAGATCTAAATGATATACACAAAGCGCATCAGGATTAAAGGAAGAATACACATAACAAATGTATTTAGATAATATTTGTTTTTCAGAGAGTTCAGCTTTGGCCCCGTTCACACTATTGTCGGCAAAGGTACTGTTCAAATCAGTGCGATCCAGATTTGAAAAAAAGGTCCCTGCACTATTATTTGTGATTGTGAATTGAAGTCCTGACCTGCAGCTTTGTAATCGTGCGATTTCAAGTATAGTTGCACGATTTCAAAGTCCGATTCAGTGTAAACAGGGGCTTAAAGTGGTAGACTGCGACCTGCTATCTATGCATAATAAATATACTATGGCTACATCCCAGTGACAGGAAACTCTTCTCAAACCTGATCAAGAACCAATCACCACTCAAATTTCAGGATACTGTGAAGCATACCAGAGGATTGCTTTCTCCTTATGTGCTGTTGTTCTCCTTCCCCCATCCACTTGTTCCTTTTCTGCCTGGGGAAAACTTGTCATAACCAGGGTACACAAACTCATAGGCTCCGATGGCATAAACCTTACCCGGTCCTGCAGAACAAATTTGACCTACCTAATACCAATTGTTTAGATATTTGTAATTCAACCACTTCCTATCACAAGTAGTCAAAGCTCACCCCCTCAGTTGTTAGGAACAGAAGTACTTGCTGGCCCCCAACACCTCTGATTTAATCAGCCTGTTGTTCTCTATTCTTGTTACCAAGTTAGCCCTGAAAAAAACTTTCAGGTTCTTTCCCGCTGGTATGTAGTTTCAAATAGGATAGCTAAAGCTAGCCATAGATGGTTCAAATGTGGGCTGCTTCAGCAGGGACCAGCCAAGTTTCAAACCATGTATGGGCTGGCTGATTGTACCAGGCTGATCGATCAATCAACTTGGGTACAACCAGCCTATCTGATTTTTTCATGCAATTATTGCTAGTGGCTAGAGCTGCTGGCAATAATCGCTGTGTGTTCTCCTGGCCAGGATGACTCCCCTTGCCCCCTCTACCTCCGGTAGAACACAATAACTCAGTGGGAGGGATTCCCCCATTAACACTGACTGTTGATGGGGGAATCAAGTGATTTGGTTTCCTTTGCAGGAAAGAAAACGCTCCATCTATGGGTGACTTAACATTTTTCCAGGTCCCTACTTGGCACTCCTTGATAAACGATACCCAGAAATCAGCTATGCTCAGTTCAAGCTTCAATTACAGGTACTTACAGCAGCTAAACAAATAATAGTTTAAGCTCAGAAATGCCCTAAGTAAAAACAGGATCACACAAGCCAGGATACATGAAAAGATTGAAGCCACCTTAGCAGACAGAGTCACCAAATATGTTTGGGTATGACAACCAAGGGTTAACAAATATCTGTCTCGGGCTTTGACAGCACCCTCCTGGTGCCATAATGACCCACTTCTGTTTGCCAAAACACATGGGGGGTTATTTACTAAAGGCAAATCCACTTTGCACTACAAGTGCACTTGAAAGTGCACTGAAGGTGCACTTGGAATTGCAGTTGCTGCAGATCTGAGGGGGACATGCAAGGAAAATAAAAAAACAGCATTTTAGCTTGCATATGATTGGATTATAAAATCAGCAGAGTTTGCCCTCATTTCAGATCTTCCCCTCAGATCTACAGCGACTGCACTTCCAAGTGTACTTGCAGTGCACTTGTAGTCTAAAGTGGATTTGCCTTCAGTAAATAACCCCCCCTTGTTGCATAATGCTTTCAGAGGAGTCTCATATTTTGCCCTGGACTCTCAAGGTTCCTTCCCTCTCTCTCCCCCACTATCCTCTCTACCCCTTGTGCTTTTATGCATGTCTTTAGCCTCCCGAACAACACAACAATTTATTAAATTTGATAAAAAGATTTCTATCCCTATGCTGTACCCAATATGGCAAAGTACTACTATACGTTTTAGATGTGCATATCTTGTTAAATCCTGTTTTTGAAACTTAATAAAAAATGATTGAACAAGAAAGTATACAGTTTAAAGCTGTTTCTGACTGCCAGTCTTAGATGATCACAAAACAGCACACATAAAATCCAAGCTGCTTTCAATCTCTTTTTTTTTTTTTTCTTAGAAATTCTTTCTTTAACCCCACAAAATGATAATGGAGGCTGTGCTTGACTCCACACCAATTTGTCTGAGTCTCCCCAAGTCTGTTTATAAACTAATCCCATTGCTCAGTGAGTATGTATAAGTACTAATTGGAGCTGCCAGTAGTGACTCTGCAGGAAACTAATTCTACCTTCTAATTACCCTTATGGTAGAAAAACTCCTAATAGGTTAGATAAAGCTCACTTTGTCTGATGTTTCTGCATGTCGGCTTGTGTGATTTATCAGTTTGAAAACGGCATGGACTCATTAAACCTCTTCTATGGACAAAATCTATTTGTCATTGTCTCCATCTGAGTGCTGTTCATGAAGCCATCTTCCCTATGCTGGCTCGGGCTGGGGGTAGTGTCACATGACAACATCCACCATTGAAATCTTCGGATAATGCAAGCTGCTGAATTGTTTCTTTACTGCAAGCGCTTTCTTCAGTTCCCATAGCAAATGTATCCAAACTGCCATGCTGCTTTTTAATTCAGAGAAAATGATTTCCCTATGGATTGGGCATCTGCCACACTCATATATATGCATTTTTATATATATATTTTTTTTTACATTAAGGAAATGTATGGTACAAGAGGGTAACAATAATGCTGCTTCCTTACAGTTGATTTTGTTTCATTGTGGCTAATTTGCATACTCTAGTCATATTAGACAATGTAATATTCTTAAGGGTAAGCAATGAGACTCTTTAGTACTTTTTCGTTCTTTCCTGGGAAAGGAATGCCGTCTCCATTTTGGACTTTGTTTGAAGTTATTGGCTTTTGTGTGTGTTTATGCTCTTCCTATTAAATATGATGTTGTACATTTTCATCGCCACATGTTTCTGCAGAAAGTCCCTTTTTTGCCCACCTCTGTGCTCACTGTCAGAATTTATGCTGTATTGTTGTGAGGCAAGTTCTAAAGTACAATGTGAGGTGAGCTTATTCTTTTTTTAACACAAGAGCTGCAATGTTAAGTATTCTTATATTTCTTTATACCATCTTTGGTCACAAAAGATATCAGACCTGCCCATCCTTGGCAAGCATCCAGAAGTCTATGTTAGATTTTGCCTTGAACTTTTTTAAACCATGGTGCCATGGAACTGGGAAAAGTGAATATTCAGCTGCAGACATCCTTTAGCTTACTTGAAAATGCATGCATGCATTCAGTTCTTGTTCTTGGTGATACTTTGTTCATGGTGATTTATTGCTCTGTTACTTTAACAATGTGTTTACTTTACTTATCCATACCTGGACTATAAAGTAGTGTGATAATGTAAGTGCAATCTACCTTTCTCCTACTGCCACCATATTACATAGGAGAAAATCTACACTATTTTATTGGTCACTTGAATTTTCCCACTGTACCAGAAGTTTTTTTAACTAGTGCTAACACTAGAACACAGGATGGATGCAAAGAGTACGTTTTTGTGTTTTTTTACATGTAAGTTTTATTATTTGTTCACCCTGCAAAAGTAGTAAAGCAGTAAAACTTTTGTCGGGTTTTACTGCTATACTGGGCTCTGTTATAGATATTTTCCCTCAGTTCCTGTTCTGGTGACACAGTTTTACTAGAAAGAATTGAAAGAGAGCTCTCCAATTATCTTCTAATTATTTACAAAGACAAGGTTGTTTTGAGGCCCAAAGACTCTTTCTAAGGTGGTTCCTTTCTTCCACCTAGACATTTTTTTTCCACCTCTCCATTCTACTCTGGTTCATTGTACGGAGATATCTCCATGGATTTGGTTTGATCTGTTCTGGTCTTCTCAGCTATGTTTTCTCTGATGCCGTATACACGAGACCGGACTTTACGGCATACTTGGTTCAGTGGACCGGAGTCCGTCAGACAATTCAATCGTGTGTGGGCTCCAGCGGACTTTTTTTTCCCCAAAAGTTCGATGGACCTAGAAATGAAACATGTTTCAAATCTTTTCGACGGACTCGAGTCCGGTCAAAAAGTCTGCTCGTCTGTATGCTAGTCCGACGGACAAAAACCGACGCTAGGGCAGCTATTGGCTACTGGCTATGAACTTCCTTGTTTTAGTCCGGTCGTACGTCATCACGTGCGAATCCGTTGGACTTTGGTTGATCGTGTGTAGGCAGGTCCGTTCATTCGGAAAGTCCGTCGTAAAGTCCGTTGAAAAGTCCGCAGGACAAAGTCTGCCATAAAGTCCGCTCGTGTGTACGCGGCATAAGAGAAACAAACTCACACTTTGTCATTCCAGAACGTCTCACAAGGGACAACCTGCCTCCCATTCCACCTTTTTTTAGTTGCTCAGGCTGGTCAATGTTCAGCCTACCAACTTAAAGTATAATTAAAGGCAAAACTTTTCTTTTTTTTAATTTTTGAATAGAGCGAAGAGTGATTAGAAGACCAGTCAGTTTTTATTGCTGTCTGTGCTCCCATTTGGGAAATTCACCCTCTCTACTTGTCCTGTTTACCATTATCATTGAAAGTAAAAGAAAATCCCACATTTTGGGCTGTCCCCAGAAAAGTAATAGGGGGGAAATCTTCCAATGGGGACACTAGTTCTGGTGATCTGAGGGTCCCCAAGGAATTCCCTGCTTGGCACAGGAAGTGAAGGGACAGGAAGTGAAGGGAAATCTCTGCAATGAGACCCAGATGGCGAAAAAAATCTGACCAGGGTTATAACCCTCCCTTACTCTATCTGAAATTAAAAAACAACCCGTGCCGTTCCTTCTGAGCCCTGTGCAGTGAACAGCTGCTGTGTGCATGCACGGGAGTGATGTCATTGCGGCTTCGGCCAGTCACAGAGCCAGAGCCCGCAAACCTGGAAGCAAGACGGGTGAAGATGGAAGCGGCTGCAGTGCTGTCATTGCAGCACTGGAACAGCCTCGTTTTAAGTTAAGTTTTACATAATGTACTAGTATGCATACTATGCACATTATGACTTTACCTTGCAGGAAGAAAAAACGTTTAGCGGAAAATTCTTCTCTTGGGTTTCTTTAAGGGACACAGAGTCCACCCCGTTGTATTTATGTATCTGCTCCTAATACTATCTGCTCCTGAGAATCATTTGAGTGGTGGAGGGTTACACTTGGCTGGCCAATGAACCTAAGGTTCCTGAATTCCTGTGTTCATGTTTCCTTTAATGCACTCCAGGAAAAGGATTTTATGGTGAGTTAAAAAATCCTGTTTTGTAAGTTAGATGGGGAAATGCTATAATCCCAGACAGCGTGTTGTTGTTTTCTGTTTCTCTGTTTCATTTTCCCTCACTTCTTGTCTGGTAATAAAAGGTGTCATCAGGAGAGAAAGTGAGAGAAAATCTTTGTAATGGAGCCCAGAATAACAGTAAAACATGAGAAGGGTTCTAATAGCTTTGGCTATAGATAGATAGTCTTTCTTAATTGTCCTTTTGGGTGGAACCAGGAATATTTTTAAAGCAAAAGTCAAGGTTTTGGATCAAATTATTATATTTCAAATGCGGTTTTCTGAGGGCAATGAGGCATGTCAATGGAAGAGCAAATGCATGATCTCTCAGAGCTCCCCTTCATGGGTTGTAAAATTTCACAAAAACTCTTTTAAGAGCTATCCCTTGCTAATGACGAGGAAGGAGGACAGGGCTGACTCACCAGGTCAACTTGACCTGGTGAGTGACCCTAGACATTCAAATCTTTACTTGGAAGCATTCAGAAATGTATCCCTCCAATATGGCGTCCTCACTTGTGAAGCCCAATGTATCAGACAGGCCAGGGGACATAGCAGCCATATGTAATTCCTCCCAACGCTGCAGCTGTGACAAGATCTCCACACCATCTGCCTGCTTTACTGGCTTACCCTTCAGTGTGAGCTCAAAAACAGACACACACAAACAAATACCAACATACATTCACACATTCTCTCACACTCCATGAAAACATTGCTGGTTGATCTGGTCAGCAGTATTGAAACCGGCTTCAAGGCCAAGATAGACAGTCAAGCAAAAAGACGTTAATTTAGGTTGCAAACTTTCCATCCTTGAGGGTGAAACTACCAGAGAAGAACGTTTGAATGTCTTAGAAGCCCTTTGCAACACTTACCAGCATTGGTTCATGCAGCTCTAGCTTCAGATAATAGATGCAGAGAACTGAAACGGTTTTAGGTTTGAAGAAGCACTATTTCAGTGTGAAACGCATCACCTCTTTGTTGTTCCTGTCTTTGTTGGCAGTCATGTATACCAGTTTGTCACAATAAAACTTTGTTTCAGTTTCCAGAGAACTGAAATGGTCAGAACAACTTGCAACTTCATGGCTTTCCTGCGACATCAAGTCAATGGTCACAGCTATCTTCATTAGAGTCCTGGAGAGGCCACTTGTGGCTTGATTTTAATTGAGTGCACCGTACAGCATGATTGATTTGCCTAATCATCTCAGAGATGTCCTGTATCAATGCATTTTTATATAATAACCACTGTCATTGTACATTGGAAATGCGATACTAAATACTGTTGTTATGGCAGCAGATAGCTGCCATAACCCCAGTATTATCAACAGTGGCGAGCGGCTGGTTTTCAGATAAAAGTGTTATAAAGGAATAAACTTGCTCGCTACTATGTATAATTTTAAAGTGAAAGTGAATAAAGTCAAATAAACTCAGAAAAGGAAAAATATATATAATAAATGTATAGTGACCGTGAATTCGCTGCAACCACTTGGTAGTGTACCCAAAAAAAATGCATAACCAAATGTAAAAAGAAGAAATAAGAGTGGTGCGCTTATTCAATAACGTAACATGAATTAATATACTTAAAGAAAAACATGATAAGTATCCAACACATTCAAATAATAAATGTGAATACAAGTTGAACTAAAGCCCAATGGTAGGAGTCAGTTCATATAAAGATAAAAATCTCATAGGGGTAACTTGATAGAAGAAAAAACAGACAGCACATCAATCCAAACATCGACTGTTATATTTATGAATTGGCCGCTCACCACCAAAAATGACCCAAAGGTCAAACCAGGCTCATCGGAAAGTCAGAATCCTGCTGATAGATCTGTAAAGACATCCAGGTCCCAAGCGAAGACTAAGAACTATGTCCAGATCTTAGTATCAAAACATCTTGGGAAACTCTATATGTAGAGGAAACAGCTCGCTCCAAGAAATGGCACTTCTTGTATGAATGGCGCTCAAATGAAACAAAGAACAGCCATAGTGCAATATTGCCAAATAAAAAGTAAATTTATTAAGTAAAAGAAGCTGCTTAGATCAAGTAAGAATAAAAACCGCAGTAAGAAACAATGGGAGTAAAACGCCACTGGAAATGACGTCACAAGGCTCTACCCGACCCATTGCGTCACTGGTCACGTGACTTCCTCCGCTGCTTGCCGGAGCTGCCGGTAACAGCAGAGATGATTGCGTCCTTCCCCCTGACAGGCATGGTCTTTTTGACCCCAGATCTCACATTTAAGAGGTCCTGTCATGTTTTTTTTCTATTACAAAGGAATGTTTACATTCCTTGTAATAGGAATAATAGTGACCCAATTTTTTTTTTTAAAGGACAGTGTAAAAATAAAAAGTAAAATAAGAAAAAAAATTGTAAGCGCCCTGTCCTGCCAAGCTCGCACGCAGAAGCGAGCCCATACATAAGTTGCTAAAAAATAGTAAATGTGCCCGCGCTAGTATAGTGTCACATATAAAATATATAATATATAAAAAATATTTTCACATATAAACATGTAATGTGATAAATAAAACCATACAGGTAAAATATAATGCAAATAACTATAAACGATAAACCACCAAGTGCATATAAAGGTGCAATCGTGGTAGTAACTAATAGTGCAACGTGCTAAAATATAAATAAAACACTTTCCAGTGACAAATGAGTGTATATCCCAATTAATAAATACAAATCACAAAAAAACGTGAATAAATATTGTCCATAAAATGAATAAACATCATGCTTCTTCTGATGGGTGTATAAATCACAACACGTGAAAACTGTGCTCTCCCGTGACACCCCACATGTGCTTGCGCTCACCTTCAGTCCTGTGACACAGTAATTAAACGGTGTCAAAATAAGCATTGGGGCCACTCCTAGGCTCACTCAGGATACAATGATGCAAAGATACTCCTCCCAGGTGAAACTGCTAGGCTCACTCAGGTTACAATGGTGCAAAAACACTCCTCTCAGGTAAAACCAAGATCCAAAATCATAGAAAAAACAAACAGAGGGACTCCATAGTGCAATATAGCCAGGACATTTATTAAAGAATAAGCCCTCCAAGAGGGTACTAACATTGGATGGGTGCTAGAGTGCACCAGACTGTACAGGTAAAATAATAAGCAGCTGATCGTATGGCGTGCGGTATGGCATGTGCAATCCTCCTCCTCTGCTGACAGCTCCGTCCTACCCCTCCCCGACGCGTATTCGGCACAGGGGTTTCCTGCCTTCCTCTGGGGGATAACATTGGACGGATGCACAGTGTGAGATATATATGCTGTCGGCGGCCATTTTGCCGAGGACCGCCGACCACCGTATTAAGAGACAAATCACTAAAGCGGACATTTTGCCTGTGCCCACCAGTCTATAATGTGACTTCAATACTGTGTAATGATTGGAAAGTGAAACCTAATCACATATCATCCAATCTGATTGTGTCGGCGGCCATTTTGCCTAGGCCCGAGGACAGCTCTAGTGATGGGCTACACCTATAATGTGACCTAATCACATATCATCCAATCGGATTGTGTCGGCGGCCATTTTGCCTAGGCCCGAAGACAGCTCTAGTGATGAGCTACACTATAATGTGACTCCAATACTGTGTAATGATTGGAAAGTGAAACCTAATCACATATCGCCTATCATCCAATCGGATTGTGTCGGCGGCCATTTTGCCTAGGCCCGAGGACTGCTCTAGTGATGGGCTACACCTTTAGGTAAACAACAATAGTTATCATCAAGTGACAGCAATTACCAGCTACCTGAAAATTTATAAAATTAATAATAATAAATAGAGTGGTACTCATTAATTGTAGTGTAGTGACATAATGTGTATAGATAAATCAGGATAGAGCTGTACATATAGGAGCCATGCCACACCGCACCTCATCTAACTTTAAACATTATAGATAAAAACAACCCCAATATGTTATCTTTATTAAAACGAATAATAAATTACATCAAATTCTCCCCCTCAGAACCTCCTGAAAATCAGTAGATCATAAAAGACATCCACGTATCAGATCCCCATATTGGAGTGTAATTAATTAGAATAGGTTAAAATATAAATATAAATATATAATTAATCCCCAATCTTCCTGTCAAATCAGTTGTATATTATATTAAAAAATATATATTTTATTAATAAAAACGCCCGAATAAATTAATAAGACATTATCAATAACGGTACTATTAAAATAATGTGTAAAAACCCACGTAAAACTCGATTTGTATAAAAACCATCTGAAAGGTACAATAATCTAAGGCTAACTCTTTTATCATTAGAAATTACTGAGGAAATATGTTAAGTCAAAGTCCCTATTAAGCCCCCCAGGGAAAAGTGAACCCAATTGGTGTATCCACCAAGATTCCCGTTTACTGATATCTCTCGTGAAATTGGAACCTCTCCAATGTCGTTTAGGGGCCTCTATCCCCCAAAATTTCATCCCCACCGTACTCTTATTATGCATTTTCTCAAAATGGATATATAAATGATGTTTGTCTGACCCTTTATGGATGTTGCGTACGTGTTCCTCTAATCTGTCTTTTAGGGCTCTGGTGGTACGCCCCACATAGATAAAATCACATGGGCACTTTAAAGCGTATACGACCCCAATAGTATCACACGATATGAATTCCCTGATAGTATAGGATTGATGGGTTCTGGGATCATGGAATTCCTTTAACCTTCTATCATTCCCTGGAACTCTCACACAGCTGTAGCATCTACCACATCCATAGAAGCCCTTAAGATCCCAAAACATTCTAGGATTTGGTGGGGGTGGCTCAACTACTTTGTGTACCAATATATCCCTTAGATTGGGTGCCTTTTTAAAAACAATTTTAGGATTCTCCGGGAGCACACTTTTGAGGTGAGTGTCCTGCTTTAGGACATTCCAGTATTTTCGTATAATTTTCTGTACTTCATTATTTTGTAGGGAGTAATCAAGAACGATACTAATATTGTCATTAGCGCTGCTATCCATAATTTCAATCTTATCTCTCAATAGATTGTCCCTCTCCAGACGTTCGACCTCCATTTTTTCTTTTTGTAGGAAATCGTTGTGGTATCCTTTATCTAAGAACATGCTGCTTAGCTTTTTGGACTGCCACTCAAAGTCCTCAATTTTTGTACAATTCCTTCTCATTCTCATATATTGGCCCCTGGGAATGTTCCTCAACCAGGGTTTGTAGTGACAGCTGGTAATGGGTATATAAGAGTTACGATCTGTTGCTTTAAAAAATGATCTGGTAATGATACCTTCATTGGTGTTAAAAATTTCCAGATCTAAAAAATGGACGTATTCTTTATTGACATTCCAGGTTAAGGAGATATTGAGATCGTTGCGGTTCATGGAATCCAGTAGTTGCATTAATGCCTCCATGCTTCCCTTCCAAACGATCAGTAGATCGTCAATAAATCTCTTGTACAATAAAATATTATCACCTACTCCATTCAGAACTCCTTCCTCTTCCCATTAGGCCATATACAAGTTCGCTACGCTGGGGGCAAATTTAGCGCCCATAGCGACACCTTTTATCTGCAAGTAAAATTTGTTCCCATACCAGAAAAAATTATGGCGTAAACAGAAATCTAAACATTTGAGGATAAATATAACAAAATCTCCATCCACGGGTTCCTCCTTCCTCAGGGCCCACTCTACTGCTTTCATGGCTCCCTCATGGTCTATGCTAGTATACAAAGAGGCTACGTCCCCTGTGGCCATGATCATATTATCTTCTGCGTTGCATTCACTTAATAATTGTAATGTGTGCTTAGTATCCCTGAGGTAGGCTTTTGTTTTTTTCACTAATGGTTGCAGGTGGATGTCTATATATTCCCCCAACCGGGAAGTCAAAGATTCAATGCCACTTACTATTGGCCTTCCCGGGGGGTTTTTGCTATCCTTATGTATCTTTGGTAGGAAGTATATCACTCGTATCTTGCTAACTGTAGGGACAAGTTATTTTGCTTCCTGTTTACTCAGGAGTCCTTCTTCCTCACCATCATGAACAATATTTTCTAATATACTTTTGAAGGATTTGGTAGGATTCCTATCCAATGGTCGGTATGTATCAGTATCGCTCAATATCCGTTCCATTTCTCCCTTATACTGCTGTAGGGATAGTACAACTATCCCCCCGCCTTTATCCGCTGGTCTCACCACTATATCTGTTCTTGTATTTAGTGAATTCAAACCTCTAGTGAAATCCTTGTGTTCATAGAATTTCTTTGTAGGTAATTGCTCTAATTCAGTTGTCACCAATTTCTTAAATAAATCTACGTATTTATTGTTGGCTATATTGGGGTTAAAAACCGAGTTATTCCTCAGATTGGTGTACCTGTTGTTTACAGTGGCTTTTTCAATAGGATTCAGGGCATAATATTTTTTAATGTTCAATTTTCGGATAAACTTTTGTATTCCAATATATGTCTCAAATTTGTTGAGCCCTTTCTTGGGGGCGAACTTAATGCCTTTATCCAGAACCAGTAGTTCTTCCCTAGAGAGCGGAGCACCACTGAGGTTAAAAATCCCCTCTCCTAATCTTCTCGCCTTCTTTTTCTGCTGTATCCTTCTCCCTGCTCTACCACCTCTCTTCCTTGATTTCTTAACTCTTGGGGGGGCCCTCCCCTGTTCCCCCCTAAAAAAGACTCATCATCAAAAAAATCTTCATTGTTCTCCAAAGGCTGGTAACTATTATATATTGGTATCCTATATTGATCTTGCGGAGGGTTTTCATACCTCACTCTCTGAGGTTTTGGTGAGTAGTAAACTGTTTGTTTGTCCATACATAAGTTGCGCCCACATATGAAAAGGTGTTCAAGCCACACATGTAAGGTATCACCGTGATTATTGGAGCGAGAGCCATAATGCAATAATTCTAGCACTAGACCTCCTCTGTAACTCTAAACATGTAACCTGTGGAAATTTTAAGGGTAAAAGTTTATCTCCATTCTATGAGCGGGCGCAATTTTGAAGCATGGCATGTTGGATATCAATTTACTCGTCATAACATTATTTTTCACAATATAAAAAAAATGGGCTAACTTTACTGTTGCCTTATTTTTTAAGTCAAAAAAGTGTATTTTTTCCCAAAAAATTGTGCTTGTAAGGCTGCTGCGCAAATAAGGTGTGACATAAAGTATTGCAACAACTGCCATTTTATTCTGTAGGGTGTCTGAAAAAAATATATAATGTTTGGGTGTTCTAAGTAATTTTCTAGCAAAAAAAAAAAAAAATTATTTTAACTTGTAAACAACAAGTGTCAAAAAGTGTCTCGGTCCTTAAGTGGTTAAGAAGAAATCAGGCATTAAAGTCGCATCTCTTTAGATCAGGGACATGCAATTAGCGGACCTTCAGCTGTTGCAGAACTACAAGTCCCATGAGGCATAGCAAAACTCTGACAGCCACAAGCATGACACCCAGAGGCAGGGGCATGATGGGACTTGTAGTTTTGCAACAGCTGGAGGTCCGCTAATTGCATATCCCTGCTTTAGACGGTATTAAAACACTTGTACTACCAGACCATTCCTGCCATACATTGCACATGCCTTGACTGACAAAACCTCCTCTAGAATATGTATAAACACTGGCCCCACTTGCAAGTATTTAGTTTGATCACCTGTAAACAAAGACCTTCTCTTTCCACTCATCTTCTTTGCGTCCCACGTTATTTAATTTTTTTGACTTTGAGGGGATCTTCATCCCTTACCATCTGGCAGGTACAGAGGCCTATGGAACCCCATTTGTGTTGGCCACAGAGCTAGTGTCATTCACGTTTCATAATACACTCCAGGGAGGACGCCTGCATCTCCGTGGATGCCAATGAGGATTGAGCCTGCCGCTCCTTACCCAATGATAAAGTTCTGAACCAGGACTCCGTTAATACAGCTTCTATTTTGTTGTTAACTGTGCACTTTACATTACTCTGAGCCTACTACCCTGACTCTGCTCTGTTTCACTGGCCGAGAATGGACACCACAGCTCCTCTTTACACACTGTAGATGTTACATAGTTAGTCTAGCTGAAGTTCATCGAGTTCAAACAACAGATGTTTGTAGATGTCTTTAACTGTTCTAAGTAACTCCACCTCTTATATTACTCCCCACACTCTTACAAGAACTCCAGATTTCACCCTTTTCCTGACAACAAAATAAACTAGAATTCAGATGCTCTGAATGTCTCTCTAGCACCCAATTCAGTGGAGTGAATCCTCACTTCTCTTTTAGATGCTCTCAAACTGCAATCAGCTATTTGGGTTCACAAATCCCTACAAACCTGTCCTGCATTCTGAATTCTACTCCTTCATGACCCACGCTTAGAAAAGACTTTGAATCCAGGCCAAAAAAACACACTAATGTGGTTCAGCATGTTCTCAAAATCAACACACTACCTGGGCTGCTGTACTTGCTATCAACTCTACTAGTTTTAATCCCTTAAAGCCCTTCACACTAAATTTATTCAAATTCATTTAGACTCACTATACATTACAAAGTCATACCATCCCAGTCAAGTGCAACTTGGGCTGGAGAGGCAGCATGCATTTGTCTACAGAATCATCTGTTGATAAAAGCCACATTGTTTTTTTTAACCTCTTTATCACCCAATTGGAACTTAATGCCATATTTCTCTCCAATGATGCTTATAGGCCATTCTAAGTTGCCCACTTGCAAAAAAGGGAGTGTTAATGTAGATCAGACTGCAAAAGAGACCTAACCAATTTAGTGCTGTCTGTGATTTTTTTATTTCCCCTAAAATCCCAATTTTCACAACAAGCTTTGGGGTGTACCCCCCTCTTCAAGGTCCAAGCATTACTAATACACAAAGTTTTAGCAGAATGTTAGTGAGACAATCTTTGAGGGAAAACAAAATCTTTTACACTTGCATGCCTTGCTAGTGTAGCGGTACCCCCGTAGGAGCTGCTGAGTGATATGGCCCACCTGTCACCCTACCCAGCCCGGCATTCACTTCCAGACACTTCAAAGACAATGAACAAGTCCATCAGCTTTGTTTGTGTATATTATTGAGGGATTAGAACTTGGATGTGGTTAAGGAATTCATGGGATGCCCAGAAAATTATTCTTGCATGGTTTGGGACAATTCAGATATTCTCCTCCTGCACAACACTTGCTGCAGACTATCTCTCCTTCTCCCTCCATCACAGTTCTTCAGGCTCAGCTAGCACATGGTTAGGCCTAACTCTGGTTTCAGCCAGGCCTTAGCAAAGTTCCTTATTACAGGCAGGGCCCGCGGTCCCCTTTAGTGTAGCAAGAAAAATAGGAAAGTCTTTAGTGCTAGCTGACCTTGGTGGACCACCGATCCAAGTCAGCCGTTTGCAAGCTCTGACAGTCCTCCTGACTGCAGCGGCCCGACTTCACTGCCAGTAACATCACAGTCTCTCCCACTGGCACTGCATCCACCTCTGACTGCACACTCCCAGTCCTCTCCGGCATGCCTCTCCCAGCTCTCCCAACTGTGCCTGCCACTCACCGACACCTGATGGATCCCTCCTGGAGACTTGCCAGGCAGTATTCCCTGCTGTTCTCTCCTGCTCCTGTTCAGGACACCCCTTGTGTTGTGTGGGGTTCCTGTTCAGCTCTGAGCCCCTGGCCCAAGGTCACCCCCCCAGACTGGGGGGGCTCCCTCCTAGGCCTTGACAGCCTAATATTTCATCTCTAGTTCTTCAACCCGAACAACTCCCAACTTGGCTGTCTCCAGGTATTTAAGGAGGCCTGCCCCCTGCCAATCCAGGTTGGGGATTGGTTAGGGCTCCTTAGAACACCCCAGACAGCTCCATCTCTCTTCCCACCTTCCTTCTAGAAGCCTCTACAAGCAGAAACTAGCTGTGAGTCACCCGCCTACTTTGAGACACTCCCAGTCCACAGATCAAAACAAACAGGCCTAGCTTCTGGCTAGGACTGCTTAAATTTACCTGTACTACAAAAAAATCTCACTCAAGCACCTACACTAGGTAGAGGGTGCTACACTAGCTTGTAACACAAATGCCTATCCTCTCAATCTCCTTGAGGAGATCTGCACTGCCAGGGGTCACTGCAGACTTGTCCTCAACCATGGCAAACCACCACCTCCCAGTTCTAATTATGTCTAGATGAACAAAATTGGAAAAAAATTCTTTCAGTGGATACCATGTCAGTTATGGGTGGACCATTGTGGCACCTGAGAACTCTCATGGACAGGCTGCCAATGTCCTTAGCTCCACTCTGTGACCATTTAAAAAGCAAAGGAGTCTCACTTCTCCATCATAACTCATTGTAATGTAAAGTCATTGGAAAATCTAGTGGTGAGAGTGTGGACCTCTTGTAATGGCCTCCAGCAGAACTCCTTCCAAAACTGAAGAAACCGGTTAATGGAGAAATGCTTGGCCTGCTATTACTGACTTCCTTCTGAAAATACTTCTTCCCTGGTAGTCTCTGGTTTTAAATTTTTTCAAGTCGCTGAGCATGCAGCTGTTCTTAGGCCAGTGGCTTGGATGGTATTGAAGCTGAGGGATCAGAATGATCAGAAGGGTGAGCAATGGAAGCCCATCCATCTTTCATGACAGGTTTCCTTTAAGGGATCCACTTGCTGATAGAATCTCAGGTTGCCTCCAGACTGATGGAGCTCATAGGCTTCCCCCTCCCCAGCAAATCTCACCCACCTGGTGAATAAACAGAACTAGGCAAGAGTTTTTCCAGGGTTTGTACACTGTTACAATGTACTGTCTGTCTCTCCTCCTCTATGTACAGTTGTGCTTATAAGTTTACATACCCTGGCAGAATTTATGATTTCTTGGCCATTTTTCAGAGAATATGAATGATAACATAAAAACTTTTCTTTCACTCATGGTTAGTGTTTGGCTGAAGCCATTTATTATCAATCAACTGTGTTAACTCTTTTTAAAAGGGAGGTCTGCCCACCGCTGCAAAAATGAAAAGCCAGCAGCTGCACCTACTGCAGCTGCTGACTTTTAATAACCAGACACTTACCTGTCCTGGAGTCCAGCGATGGTGGCACTGCAGCTGATGTTACCATCAGCTGTAGGGTGCTGCTGCCTCTATTGCAAGTAATGGAGCCCGGCAGTGTAGCCTTATGGCTTCATTCCGGGAACCCTACTGCACATGTGCGAGGCTCCGCTCCTTTCTCCTACTGGCCCAGCGGCCAGGGAAGGAGAAGGAGGGAAGGGAAGGAGAAGGGAGCCCGAGCGGTGATGAAGACAGGTATCCTGCCCCCCACCAAAAAAAAGGTGCCAAATGTGGCACCGGAGGGAGGAAGGAGCACAATGAGCAGAAGTTCCACTTTTGGGTGGAACGCCACTTTAAATCATAATGATAGCAGACACTACCCAAATGACCCTGATCAAAAGTTTACATACCCCAGTTGCCCCCTTTAACATCAATGCCAGCTTGAAGTCTTTTGTGGTATTTGTGGATGAGGCTCTTTATCTTCTCAGATGGCAAAGCTGCCCATTCATCTTGGAAAAAAGCCTCCAGTTCCTGTAAATTCGTGGGCTGTCTTGCATGAACTGCACGTTTTGAGATCTCCCCAGAGTGGCTCAATGATATTGAGGTCAGTAGACTGAGATGGCCACTCCAGAACCTTCATTTTATTCTGCTGTAGCCAATGACAGGTTCGACATGGCCTTGGGTTTTGGATCATTGTTATGTTGGAATGTCCAAATACGTTCCTATTCGCAGCTTCCTGGCTGATGAATGCAAATGTTCCTCCAGTATTTGTTGATAACATACTGCATTCATCTTGCCATCAATTTTGACCAAATTTCCTGTGCCTTTGTAGCTCACACATCCCCAAAACATCAGTGATCCACCTCGCTGATCCACCTGTTTCCCATTAGGAATGGTGTACCTTTCATCATAGGCCTGGTTGACTCCTCTCCAAATGAAGCGTTTATGGTTGTGGCTAAAAAGCTCAATTTTGGTCTCATCACTCCAAATGACTTTGTGCCAGAAGGTTTGAGGCTTGTCTCTGCGCTGTTTGGTGTATTGTAAGCAGGATACTTTGTGGCATTTGCGTAGTAATGGCTTTCCTCTGGCGACTCGACCATACAGCCCATCTTTCTTCAAGTGCCTCCTTATTGTGCATTTTGAAACAGCCACACCACATGTTTTCAGAGAGTCCTGCATGTCACCTGAAGTTATTGTGTAAGTTATTTGTGGGTTTTTCTTTGCATCCTGAACAATTTTCCTGGCAGTTGTGGCTGAAATTTTAGTTGGTCTACCTGACTGTGGTTTGGTTTCAACAGAACCCCTCATTTTCCACTTCTTGATTAGAGTTTGGCATTCTCATTTCCTTGGATATCTTTTGTATCTCTTTCCTGTCTTATACAGTTCAACTACCTTTTCCCGCAGATCCTTTGACAATTCTTTTGCTTTCCCCATGACTCAGAATCCAGAAACGTCAGTGCAGCACTGGATGACAGATGCAAGGGTCTGTCAGGAGTCCAGAAACTCTTTTGCCCCATGTACACGATCGGATTTTCCGACAACAAAACCATGGATTTTTTTCCGAAGGGTGTGGGCTCATACTTGTCTTGCATACACACGGTCACACAAATGTTGGCCAAAAATTCCAAATGTGAGAACGCGGTGATGTACAACACGTACGACGAGCCGAGAAAAGAGCCAGTGCGGCTCCTTTTGCTTGATTCAGATTATGCGTGAACTTTTGTGTGACGGACTTGTGTACACACGATCGGACTTTCCGACAACAAAACTTGAGAACCTGCTCTCAAACATTTGTGTGCGGAAATTCCAACAGCAAATGTTCGATGGAGCATACACACGGTCGGAATTTCCAACAAAAGGCTCACATCGAACATTTCCCGTGGGAAAATCCGACCGTGTGTACGCGGCTTTAGACCTTTTATACACACACACACTAATTACAAGCAAACAGATCACAGGTGAGGATGGTTACCTTTTAGTAACCATTCAAACCCCTTTGTGTCAACTCGTGTGCATGTTATCATGTCAAAATCACCAGGGTATGTAAGCTTTTGATCAGGGTCATTTGGGTAGTTTCTGTTGTGATAATTATTTAAAAAGAGTAAACACAGTTGATTGATAATAAATGGCTTCAGCCAAACACTAACCATGAGTGAAAGAAATGTTTTTGTGTCATCAAACATATTCTCTGAAAAATGGCCAAGAAATCATAAATTCTGTCAGAGTATGTAAACTTATGAGCACAATTGTATATAACAGATTTTTAACTAGTGAGCTTGATATTTGAATTAAAGGATGTATTTTCTGTAAAAAAAAAAATCCTTTACTGCGACCATACATGACCAATGTTTTCAGCTATAAACAGAAACTGAGGTGTCAAACAGGTAGCCCTCCAGCTGTTGCGGAACTATAAGTCCAATGAGGCATTGCAAGGCTGACAGTTACAAAGTTACAAGCATGGCTCCCATAGGCAGAAACATGATGGAACCAACAGCTGGAGGGCCACCAGTTTCACACCTCTGGTCTAAGATGAACCCTCTCCACATCCTATCAAATTAATCAACACAACAGCCTACCCTCAGACTTCTTAAAAAATGGGAAAAGGACTTGAATACTTCTTTCTCTCCTAAACAGGTAGATCACATTATTCATTTCTGTGCTCCAATATGTAACAAATATCAGGAGATGAATTTAAACTTATGATATGGTGGCATGGAACCCTCTTGGAATTTTTCCAGGTGCAGAGGAAGAATGTTGGAGATGCAGTGGGGCCAAAGGCACCCTCATACATATCGTCTGGAACTGTCCTAGGATTAAACAGTTAAGGTCACAAGTGTATCGGTGTGGTCTTCTGCTGTCAGCCCATCCATTTTATGGTTTGACTTATTTTGTATATTGCAACCTATTCTGCAGGACTGCTGCTCACTGGATGTTTTTTAAATGTTGCCCCCATTCTGAGAAAATTATAGAGACTATTGTGTGTAAAATCCTAGATCAAAAGTTATAGAAATACTGAAACCAGCTTGTCTGGCACCAACAATTATGCCACAGTCAAAATCAATGAGGTCACATTTTTCCAATTTCTTGTGTTTGAATTGAACATCAACAGTAAACATCAACAGCTCATGACCTATATCTGCTTGATTTTTTTAGTTTGCACTGCTGCAGCGAGATGGACTGAGTAGATAATTGCGTGAATAAGCAGATGTATAGATGTTTTGAATAAATTGTTGTGTGAGTGTACATTGTACTAACAACTACATTCTCATAGTCTTTCCTTTGCTTTCCTTTTACATCAGACCTGGTTAGACACACCAGGCCCCTTCAATACAATACACGTCTGCGGGGAGTATTTGTATTGAGGGGTGTGGTCATTACCCAGCTCTGCCAGCATGGAGCACTGGGCTTTAAAAGAATAATAGAAGTGAAATGTTTGTTGTTCATGTATGTAGTAAAAAAAATACTATAAACAATTAAAGTAGTTTCAAAGGCTAAAGTTTTTATAACCTTAATGCATTATCTGCACCCCCCCCCCCAAAAAAAAATACTTACCCGAGTCCTTTGTTGACTCCTGCTGCTGTTAATCAAATCCTGTGCGCAAAGGGGAAGGGCCAAGTCATCCTTTGTGTGTCAATAGATGCACGCAGCCTGGCTTGAGATCAAGCCAGCATGTGTGTGACCGTGGGAAGTGACTTCCTATGGTTGCACATGGAAAAGAGGAGTAACCGTGGGCACCAGCGGGGGATCCCAGAAGAGGAGGGTCGGGGTGGGTTTATGCAATACTATTGCATTTTTTTTAAATGGAAACTTTACTATCACTTTAATTAGCAAAAATTGGGAATGGAGGTGGTTGTTCACTTTAGGCTTGATTTTCTTGGAATCACTGAAAGTAGTTAGTTGTCTTTCTAGTACAGTGTATAGAGTTGAATCTGAATGTGTTTTCATGACCCTTGTTCTCACTTTACTACTGGTGCACAGACTGAACAACATTCTGTAATCTTGGTTGTATTAACAGTAATTATATGCATAGTGTAGCATGTTACCATCCGGATTTCCTGTATAATCAGTACAGAGCATCTTACAAGTGCAGCTGAAAAGGGCAAACAAAATTAAGGCTTTATACACCAAAACAAGTTTGATTTGCTAATCTCCCAGCATTCCAAAGTACACAAATTTGTTCCACCAAGTTTTCCGATGGCTTGCAGATGGGCAATGATTAATCAGAGAGCTAACTGTGAAGTAGTTTGCAATTAAACTGGAAAGCTCTGAAGCATGCTAATTGAATCAGAAAATTAGAGACACTGAGTAGTAATTGGCTATTTCTCATGCAGCAGGTGCTAGGCCACTCATCTGTGGAACAAGGTATTTAAGGCACATTAGCAGTAGTAAAAATACTTCTTGATATGGAACAGTTAGATTTTCTGCTCATTTTCACTACTGATGTCAAAACATACAGCTGTGGGTTTTTCAAGGCTCTGCAATTCATGTTCATCAGAAATAAGCAAGGTGAGTTTGGTGAGCCAGCAGAAAAAAGCCACAGGATTAAGTCAACATAAACTGTCTTAATGATCACAAAACCATTAAGTGTACCTGTGACTTTGCAATAGATTTTTATGTTGCAAAGGAGGGCAAACATACACCATGTTCATGTATTTTTCAGTTATGTTTTGTGTGTGTGGGTGCACATTGCGAAATATAGTATTTAAGTATAGTATCCAGTTTCTTTACTCTGGCTGAACCGTTCTTTAATTCATGTTATTCTAGCAACTTTGGAGAAGCTAGTCTATAAGAATATGGTGTCATCTCTGGTGATGTTGGGAGGAAAAAAAGTTGGTTTCAGAAACTGTAAATACTAATCTGAAATAAAGGGGCTATGCATATAAGAGATGCTAAAAAGAGTATTTGTTTTTAGATGCGGGCAAAATAGAGTACAAGGGCACTAATCTAGCTAATGATCTCATTCAGGCTGCTAGAATAGCTAGAGATACCTTGCAGTTGCCTATCTTAGATGGAGCCTATCTTGCTGTACTGAACCTACAAATATACTATATAGCCTCTCAATTGGCTCATGCCCATTGGTGGTTCGATTCCGAAGCTAATAATGCTGCTTCAGCTTTAGAAGTGGTCAATCTTACTTCTTTGAAACCTTGCAAAATTTAGTTGGTCGTCAGTCTACTTTGGGCAGGACTAGTACTAGCGTGTTGTCTATGACATTGCGTATCTTTACGCATTCTAAATTAACCACACCTAAGTCAGTTAAAGATTATTCCCCTAATGCCCCTCTTTGGCATAATCCCCACTTTAAAGAATTCTACCATAGAACTGATGGAGCGTTCTGGGCTAGACATGGGGTGAAATTAGTATTTAATTTATTTTCTTTCGCTCCTTTGCGGACTTTCAGCACAATCATAACCTTCCTTCCACCCCTCCACTGCTCATTTTAGATATCTCCAGTTGCGACATAGTGCAGCTGCATAGTTTGGGTTGACTAATGTGTCTCTCCAACCCTCTGCGCTGAAAAAATTGATTTGCGACCCTTCTCATGATAAATTGATATCCACTTACTACTCTTTATTACATTCTAAAACCGATAGGCTATTGACTACAGAATCACATTGGAGATCGGATATCCTGAGCTTCACGGAGCTTCACGGAGGTGGCAGGAAATTCTCCCCCTGCAGATTCCCATGATTAGGTCTTCAAGGGATAAAGTTAAAAAATTAAAAGAAATTTGTATATATAAGAATTTGTAACAAAATCTTATTATACACCCAGTTTTTTTATTTCGCATTGGCAAGCTGTCCTCTCCTATCTGTACAAAATGCCCCATGGCTTATGGTACATTCTTCCATTTGATTTGGGAGTTCCCTCCTATCAGTTTCTGGTCTGCAGTCCCAGCTTTCATTAGTAATCTTACGCAATTGCCAAATGTCTGTCATCCTCTACGATGTTTATTTGGGTATATAGATGATGATAATAATTCTAGCCGCACAAAAATTTTCCTACTCCTGATCTTCTTTTATGCCAAAAAATCTATAGCCATACGTTGGAAATCGCAAACCCCTCCTGACGTACTTTTTTGGATCACATTAATCAAACAAGAAATCCCATTGTATGAGATGACTTATGAAGCCAGAGGGTGCCCTAAAAAAATCTTTACAGTCACTTTGGGTAGACTCTGAAAGCACTATAGCACCTGATGGGAGTGATACCTCCTGATCTTGCAATGTATCTTACTCACTCTGTATGCTTTGTATGTATCTACCCCCCCCCTTCTTTTTTCCTTCTTTATGTTCTGGTCAAAATACGCCATTTTCTTTTTTGTGATGGTTCTGTATTTCATGGACATTTTGTTTACTACCATGCTACCCATTTGTATAAATGTTTTTCACCATGATTTTAATTTGCTATCTTTCATATCCAATAAAAATTACCTTTAAAAACAAAAAAAAGACAATGATCTCATAAAAAGTCTCAGTGGGAGTCCTCATCTTCAGATTTTGAGAAGAGTACGCACTTTAAAAACTTTGTCCTGATATCACAGGTTCCCTATTACAATATGATGTTTTTGAACTGAGTGACAGAGGTGGTTTTCTGCCAGTGAAAACTTCCAACACTAGAGATGCTCAGGAGACAGTCCCATAGAGGTTTATAGGGACCAAACAAGTCTAAAGGAGTGCAAAACCCACTCAAAGCAGGTCACATATAGATCAGGAGGAGAGGTCAGATGCACCTGTCAGTGAATTCTGAATAGTCTTAGAAGTGTCTCAAATTGATGCCATCAACACAAGCCCAGATTGTGTCGACACAGACGATATAGTGGATGTGGGCTGGGGAAGGTGGCTTACTGTAAGTCAGGGTGACCAGGCAGGAATTATATGAGAGTGCACTTTAAGAAACCCTGGCTTGAGGGAATAAAGAAGGCTGCTATTGCTGAACTCTTTCTGTAAATGCCAGTTCCCTGGCTGTTATGCAGATGCTATTGTTTAAGTGTTGCCTGAGTCACTGGAATGCTGACACTTTTCTTACCCTCATTTACAGCATGCTAGTTCCAGGTCTGACCCAAAAATACTTGTCAGATAAAGCCAAACTAATAGCATTTTCAAAAAGAGGCCTCTAATGGCAGCCCCATACTACTCTCATGAGAGCATCATTGTGTTTTACTGCATCTTTTTCATTTCTCGACCCAGCACTGTATATGTCTGCAACAGCTCTTCTCCCCTATCTCATAGGCTTGGCTGAGAGCAGTGGGAGCCATTACCTCCTGCTGCTTGTCAGTCAAACCTGTAAGCAGAGAATGGGGGGGCAGGGCCAAGTCACAGTGTGTGTCTGAATAGACTAACACAGTCTTTCTCAAGATCTAGCCCACACCGGTGCCCTCATAGCAAGCAGCTTGCTATGAGGGCACTGGGACGCGAGGAGGAGCCCAGAATGCTGGCCGGTAACACCAGAAAAGGAGGTTCAGGACAGCTTTGTGGAAAACCATTGCAAAAAGCAGGTAAGTATACAATACTTGGTTGTTAAAAAAAAAAAAATCACTTTCAGGGCATATGGTAGTCATTTAAAAAAATAAATACAAATTTCTATGTACTTATACACAGTAAAAGAAAACCTACCAAGTTTTATTTGCAAAAATAACATAAAATATAACATTTGTATTTTTTTTTTACTTTTTAACTTTTAAACATGTAATTTTGTTAAAATCTTTTCATCGTTATTTTGCTAAAAGGAAAGGAAATCTTAAATGAAGTTAAAGTAATTGGTAACAAAAGAGAATGAATATACAGAAGTACAGATGCTAATGATAGTGCTGTGTGGATAATGGAGAAGAATAGTGGATTTAAAGTGACTGACATAAATTATAGATTGTAAACAGTGTGTGTGGGGTATTTTATAAGTGAGCTTCATTTAAATTAAGACAGAAATTTTGCTCCTCAGCAGATTATGTGCCTTCATTAAGTTTTAAAATCGCCTTTAGAATATTTTATTAAATTCTCTTGACAACTCATTCATTGGGAGTTAAAAAAATGAAGTCTGCAGTAGCACTAGGTGCCATTATGCTGTCCAACTGTTGCATTAGGATATGTCAGCTTTGCTTGCCTAGCACCATTACTACATGATTTCGTGTTGATGAGAAACTAGGAACAAATATTGTATATGAATTTTTATATTTTCTATATAAAAAAAAAAATCAGGATCCAGGGCTAGCCTCTGTAGTAAAATCCTCTGCAGAGGAGAACCCATGAGTCCATTCAGACAAATCAGCCCCATACTTCAGGCAAATCCTAAAATTTGCCAATAAGCCATTCCAAGATGCTGGCAGCCTAAAGATGACACACCTGTCTTAATGTCAGTGATTGTACCCAACGTCTTGAGTAATTACAGGAAGGCCACTTGTAGCAACTGCTCAGTGACACACAAGCCAATGACTTTCATGGGTGGAATTTTCTAAGCACTGTAAGTTGTGAAGTCCTATTGAAAAACTAGTTTGTGGTGAGTCATAGTATCTAAAGTATCCTAAACAAACCCTTCAGATGAGTCCTCCTTGCACGGGTGAATCGTTTCTTTACAAATGATCCTTTAGAATGGGTGATACAGCAATTCATCCTTTTTCCAGTTCATTAATGGGTAAACGTAAAATCTGTTAAATAAATAGTAAGAGAACACATCTAATTGTACCACCTTAGATGAAAGTACACTCATTAAGCTCCATATTTAAAAGTGCTTACCTTCAAGGTTTTCTATGGTTCTCTAAATGACTGTTTTACAGCATGCAAGGTGAGCTGTGGATAATGTGGGTATTGAGATGCTGATTTGGTGGACACCTTCAGGAAAGTAATAGAATCTAATAAAGCATTAATACCGGCATTATAAACATTTAGATTTGCGTGCAGTAGTACACTATAGTGCGATACGGCCAAACTTGAAGGTAAGCGCTTTTCAATGTTGAATTTACAGAGTGGTATATTATTGTAAGGTTGTATGTATAGATGTGTTCTCCTACTATCTACTTAACATTATGTAAAACATGTTACTAAAAAGCTGCTGTTTAAGGAAATGATACAAGTTAGGAAAACACCTGTTTGGATTTTTGTTTCAACATTGGTCACAAACCAACCAATTACTTAAATTATTAGAGGTAACCCAGCACTCCAATTTACGGTTTCATAGATTGTAATGGGAAGTTTTCCCAGAATGCACTGAATAGAAAATATGCATATCATATAACTAAAGAATCATCTAAGGGTGTGAATGTTTAGATCTGAAAGATCATATCTCTACATTTGTGGCCATTTTTACTGAGGACAGGTGTGAATCCTACAGTAAGCAACATCAAGTAGCTTGGAGCCACATGAGGTTCCCCAAATTTTGTCTGCTCGTCAATCCTTTAAGTCATAGTTTCCCAGCTGGCATCATCTGTACATCTAAGAATACTTCTGCTAGTTCAATTAAACGTGGAAACATAGTCTCGTAAAACTCCTCCCGTGAGAGATATAATAGGGACTGCCATTATTAAAACTCTGAAAGTGCTAATTTCCTGACTGTTACATCTACACAATGGTTTGATTTGTTTCTGATTCACTGATCTGAAGCAAGTGCACAGACTAACAATGTCAGAAGTCCTTATATACATATTTGTTTTGGGTCAGAGCCTCTGATAAGGCAGTACAACTTGTCCTGTTGTACTGGGCCCAGACCTCATCAGCTAAAAAGGGGGACCAAGGGCAACTTTATTGTTCATTTTTTACTAAATTAAGAAATGGATTTCAGTAGACCACACCCCCACTCCTACCCCTTTTTCCAGGGCTTAAATTACATTTCCCTGGGCCTCATCAGTTCAACAGAGGAGCCTAGGAAATGGGACTTTTTTTTTTTTCATTTTCGGGACATAGGAGAGTAAAGTCAGTGCCGCTGTTTCGCTGCACCCCAGGGTGGTGTATGGGGTTGGGGGGCCCTGTCAGGGAGGCTGTAAAGGACCCCATGATTTATAACAGCAGCCCTGGTTAGAGTGCCAGTGATAGCCAGGCAACTAGTTCAACAGTAGCAACCAATATGTTTCATGGCAGGTTTCTTTTAAGTCTATTTTTGTCATTTTAAAGCAAACCTAAAATGGCACTTTGATACAAATATCTTAAAATAGCTCCTAACACAGCATAGACACAATCCAGTGACACTGCTAACAGTTCACTTGATTTATCTTGTTGCCTGCTGCATGTAGTTTTTAGAGATCCCGCACATACACAGCAGTCTGTAACAGAAGATCCTGTGAGATCTAAAAGCTACACGGTGGTAAGCTTGGAGTACAGTGCATCAAACATTACTGAAGGGGACAGTGGCTGAGAGACATGAAGCTGTTATTTCCCAACCCATCAATGGGTTAGGATCTTTAGTAATAAAATCACTGTTTGAAGCAAGCCAGTGCTGAGAGGAATGTATAGTCTGCCCTTGGTGACCTCATTCTAAAAATACTATTTGCCTGGCAGTCAACCTGTAAGTATTGGCTGAATCACATACTTGGAGCATGCATGCAGTCAATGAAGTCAGAAAGAAGTCCTTAGCTGCATACTTGTTCCTGTTCAGTGACTCAGAATGTATTGCTGCAATTTGATCAGCAAGACAGCCAGACAACTGACATTTTCAGAAGGCGTGGTTAGCAATGGCTGCCTTCATATTCTCATAGCACATGGTAACCATTAGCGTTTACACAACATGGATTGTGGAACTATTACATACATCAGCATGCAAGCATATTTCTGACTTTGGGTTCCCCGTGTGTGTGTGTGTGAGTATGTATGTATGTATATATATATATATATATATATATATATATATATATATATATATATATATATAGCTATGTATGTGTATGTATGTATGTATGTATATATATATATATATATATATATATATATATATATATATATATATATATATATATACAGTATGTGTACAGCTGTATTTACTCAGTGCAACTTATAACATCCAAGTGAAAGCTATAACACCAACATGTCAGCCTTTTTTTCTCTTCCTTTATCTGGAGATCTTTTTGACAGTGCCTTGCCCACCTATAGTTGACTGTTTGTCTCAGGGACTGAAATGCACCAGGAAAGCACTTTTCATGCTGGGCTAATCAAAATGACCACAGCTGATCACAGTTGAAAGTCAGATGTCTTTTGTGCGCCATTGAGAAAGTGATTAGCTACACCTAATTGAGTCATTTATAGAAGGGGGTGATCCTTTTTACAACTCAGTGATTCTGTTTTTAAATTACCTTATTTTTTTTGTCATGTTGGTGTTATATCTTTCACTTGGATGTTATAAGTTGCACTGAGTAAATACAGCTGGATAAAACAAAAACTGTGTCTGTTTTCATTTCAGGCTGCAGAGCAACGTGTGATTATTTTAACCACTTCAGCCCCGGAAGGATTTACCCACTTAACGACCAGGCCATTTTTTGCGATACGGCACTGGGTCGCTTTAACTGACAATTGCGTGGTCATGCGACATTGTACCCAAACAAAATCGATGTCCTTTATTTCCCACAATTAGAGCTTTCTTTTGGTGGTATTTGATCACCTCTGCGGTTTTTATTTTTTTCGCTATAAACAAGAAAAAACGACAGTTTTGAAAAAAAACAATTTTTTCCTTTCTGCTATAAAAAATACAGAATAAAAATTTTTTTTAAATCGAATTTCTTTATAAATTTAGGCCAATATGTATTCTGCTACACACTTTTTGGTAAAGAAAAAAAAACAGAAAAAAAAACGTATATTGATTGGTTTGCGCAACAGTTATAGTGTCTACAAAATAGGGGATAGATTTATGGCATTTTTATTATTTATTTATTTTTTACTAGTAATAGCGGTAATCAGCGATTTTTAGCAGGATTGCAGCGGACAGATCAGACATTTTTTACACTATTTTGGGAACCAGTTACATTACAGTGATCGGTGCTAAAAATATGCACTGACATTGTACTAATGACACTGGCAGGGAAGAGGTTAACATTGGGAAAATCAAAGAGTTAACTGTGTTCTCTCAGTATGTTTCTAACTACTGTTTGGGGGGATGGGCTGCCTGATCCATCTTCCTGCTTAGCAGAAAGACAAGATATTGTGTCGTTTCCCTGTCAGAACAAAGATCTGCCTTGTTTACTTCGGCAGATTCCTGTTCTGTCTCTGCTGGGAACGATCACGGGCAGCCGGTAGACATCGAGTCTGCCGGTCCCACTGATTTGGCTCCCTCGCCCACAGAACCTCGTTCACGAACCGCCGTACATTCGCACAGCCGAGCCTACTTGCCGCAGTATAACTGCGGTGGCTGGTCGGCAAGAGGTTAAAGGGGGTGATTGTTTTCTCTTCTTTACCCACTGTGTGTGGTGTGTATATATATATATATATATATATATATATATATAGATAGATAGATATATTATTATAGAGACTTTGTTAGTGTTGTAATGACACTGAGAAAGTCATTACAAAAATGTAATGGCATCTGCAGGTTTTTTAGATAATCTGACATTGCAACAGGGTTTTGGTAAAACCTTTTGTCAAGGTGGTTAATTTTCTAAGATGCTTGACATGGTAAAGTTGAGGGTGCTGCAGTATCATAGAATTTGTAATGAGACAGGAAGAGTGTATCTTTCAGAGAAAAGACATTACACAAAGGATGCAAAGAAAATAATTAAAACTATACTAGACTTTCAAAACCGTGACATGCATTGACAATATTACTTACATTAAAGTGGTTGTAAAGGCAGAAGGTTTTTTATCTTAAAACATTATATGCAGTAAGATAAAAAAATTCTGTGTGCGGCAGCCCCCCCATACTTACTTGAGCCCCATATAGTTCCAGCGATATTGTAGGAGTGTCTTGGCTGCCCAGGACTCCCCTCCTCATTGGCTGAGATAGCAGCATGTTGCCATTGGCTCCCACTGCTGTCAATTAAAGTCAGTCAGCCAATGAGGAGAGAAAGGGGGCCGGGCCATGGATTTGTCTCTGAATGGACACACGGAACTGCAGCTCGACTTGAGTGCCCCCCGTAGCAAGCTGCTTGCTGTGGGGGCACTCGACAGGAAAGAGGGTCCAGGAGCAACAAAGAGGGACCTGAGAAGAGGAGGATCTGGGCTGCTTTGCGCAAAACCATTACACAGGGCAGGTAAGTATAACATGTTTGTTATTTTAAACTGAAAAAAAAATGAGACTTTGGTATCACTTTAAGTTATTTGTCATCCCCAAAATGATTACCTTTAAAATAGCAATTCTTTCTGCATTTACAGTAACTCTTAGCACTGAAATGAATGCCATGTGCTGACAAACCACAGGTCACATGATAAAAGGAAAACCTGTCAGGTTGCATTTTACCTTCACCTTTTACTGCTAGAAGGGTATAAAGAGGGCAACTTTCATGCCAGGGAACCAAGTTAGAGTGACTGGCAGTCAGCTGGTTTTATCAGAAGTTGTAGTGTTTAAGAGGAACAAATGATCTCTCAAATGTGGTCAGATTATTATTATTATACGAGATTTATATAGCGCCAACAGTTTACTCAGCGCTTTACAATGTATAAGGGGGACAACACAATTACAGTACAGTTCAATACAAAAGGTACAGGAGGGCAAGGGGATTACAAGGGGAATTCTAAGAAAGGGAAATGTTTTCTCTGTTATGGAAATGTTATTACTCTTGTGGAAGTGTCATGTACACATTGAACTTTTTCTCTATTTCGGTTCTAAAAGGAACAGTATGATGATAAATCTGAAATGGATATTGGCTTGTTCTGTTCATCCTACTAAAAATATTGTTAGATTTGACTAGGGATTACATTCAGGAAATAGGTGGAGTGCGTTTTTGGATTTTTAAAAATATCATTATTACATTTTTTTTTTTCATAGATTTTAAGAGCATACACTAGGAACACACCAACATTTGAAATATTATATCCATAATGTATTGTAAATGTGTGTTTCATATTTTCCTGTAATGTCAAAGAGTTTATTTTTCTATATTTCCTCATTTCAGTCGAATCATAACAGGTCATCCTACCACCAAGGTGTATCCATATAAATTCCTTTCCTACGGTGTCAATACTTAGGGCCCAGTTCACAATAGTGTAATTTCTCCTGCGTCTGCTGTCATGCTGCATAGCACAACAATAGAAATCCCATTATTCGCTAGGATGGCCATTGACATCAGTATACCATGGTGCTGTACGATTTTTTTTGCAGATGCTTCTTTTGGAGCAGCATAGTGCGTATTTGGCCACGTAGACTTCAATGGGTGCACATAAAAAGCACATAAAAAATACACATTTTTGGCAGGGTTTTTTCTTTTTTTAACAATCAGTCTCCTCCCTCTCCTACAAAAAAAACATGAAAATGCATCAAAAATGCATGTAAAAATGCATGATTATGCAGCAGCACTAGTGTCAATCTAGGCTTAGGCATTAGCTATGGTGTTATTACTCTTTCCTGCACGCTCCTGCGTAGGACTGCAACAACTGGCCGTAACAATGCCCATTGCCCTATCACATTCTACTGTAGTCTCTGCAGTAAAGCTGTCATATTCCGCCACTGCTGGAGGACGCACAAGTCAAGAAATTAAAAAGAGTCTTCAGGATGCGCAAAGTGTAAGGATAGAAAACCTGAGCAAAGCAAAGGAAAACTATATCTTTCTTGTATGATACAAGATGCAGGAAAAGTCATAGATGGCTGTGTTATATGTAGCTAACGGTCATATCTGACTATGCCTATATCCTGTACTGTAGTCCAAGAAAAGAAGTTTACTGGTAAAAAAAAAAATCAAATTTTTTTCAAAAACTGCACAAACATGTGTGCTCATAGCATGTAACCACACATGTTCATGTATTAAAGTGACGATAAACAATATCTTTATTCTCCTAAAATAACCCATACCCATCCACTGCTTAACCACTTGCTTACAGGGCACTTAAACCCCCCTCCTATCCAGACCAATTTTCAGCTTTCAGCGCTGACGCACTTTGAATGACAATTGCGCGGTCATACAACACTGTACCCATATGAAATTTTTATCATTTTTTCACCACAAATAGAGCTTTCTTTTGGTGGTATTTGATAACCTCTGCAGTTTTTACTTTTTGTTAAAAAAATGTAAAAAACTGAATTTTTTTTTTTTTTAAATTTAATTTTTTTATATTTTGTTATAAAAAATTTAAAACAGGTAATTTTTCTCCTTCATTGATGTACGCTGATGAGGCGGCAGTGATGGGCACTGATAGGCAGCACTGGTGGGCATTGATAGGTGGCACTTGTGGGCACTCTCAGGTGGCACTGTGGACAGTGTTAGGTGGCACTGTGGGCAGTGTTAGGTGGCACTATTAGGTGGCACTGATGAGGCAGATGTGCCTCTTCCACTTCGGGACCGATGTCCCTCACATCTGAGCCGGTTATTGGCTTTTTTTTCTACTCACGCTGTCAGCGTGAGTAGAAAAAAAAAAGATTACCGATCTTTTGTTTACATCAGCTGATCACATGGTAAGGGGCCGGGACCGGCCCCTTCCTTAGATCGGTGATCACCCGAGTCTCAGTGACTCGGTGATCACAGCGCACTCGGCGCGCGCAGAGCACGTGCACAGGGAAGGCCGTCACATAGCGCGGATGCCAAGTGGTTAAAGCAGAGTTCCAATATGACTTTTTTTTAAAAATCTATCTCTTACTATCATATAAAGTCTATTTAGCAATAGATAGTTTCATGAATATTTTATTCAAAAAATTACCTTATATTATTGCTACTAGGGCACTCCCATCTTACTTGTGGGTAGGCGAAGCCCACAAGCATAAACTTCCGGGATATGGCGCTGCTGTATTACCAGCATGCACCACTCATTCTCGCGCATGTGCAGTAAGCACAGCAAGCGGCGCAGGAAACTTCTAATGTTGCCATTACAACAGGCATCGGAAGTGCCCGCCCCGTTGTAATGACAACCATGATAAGCCTATCAAATACCGCGATTCTAGCCCTCGCCGCTGTCCGGGAACTCCTGGGAAATGGCACAAATCTCCCAGGAGCGCAAGCAAGCACAGGTGACAAGGGAAATTATGTCAGGTGCCGCAGAGAGGAAGGGGCAGATTACAAGGGACCCAATAGCAAAAGCCCTGAACAAGTAAGTAAGAAAATATTTTTTTTTCCAAATGCTGTTGCTGATGTTTATTGCTGATGAATACTGTAAAGTAATTTTATGGGTGGAACTCTGCTTTAATGGCCCTGTAATCTATTTTTCATGAAATTGTTTTTTACTATGTTTTTCTGCCTCCTTGTAATGTCCCCTGTGATTTCCAGGATCTCTTCTCCCCCCGCCCCCCATCTTAATTCAGTTTGTTTGAAAGGAGCGGTGCACATTAGTTGTAGTCATGTGCACTGCTTTATGCACTACAAATCCCATAGTCCTGAGTCCAGTGATGGCGAACCTTGGCACCCCAGATGTTTTGGAGCTACATTTCCCATGATGCGCATGCACTCTGCAATGTTGTTGAGCATCATGGGAAATGTAGTTCCAAATCATCTGGGGAGCCAAGGTTGGCCATCACTGCCCTAGTCCATCTCAGAAGTGAGCAAGAGAGAGGAAGTCTATGTTCCTACATACAGTGGGACCATGGAGAATGAACGTTGCCACCCTCTAACATGTAGACGGATCACAGCAACAAAAGGAAAACTAGTTTGGGGGAGGCTGGGAGCAACAGCTGGTTCTTTTTGAGTTAACAGTACATACTTAAATAGATTTTATTTTTTTCAAATAGTTTGGTGTTACTTTAAGTAAGCATTGTGCAGCCACTACCAGCACAATCCTTATCAGCAGCTATTGACCATAAAAATCCAGCCTGACTGCTTCACTATTCTGAGCCAGGGGTGTCTGAATGTAGCTTTAGACATAACAATCATCACTTAAAACTGCCTGGACAGCTGACAATCATCTTACTTCTAGAGGTATTTACAACAATGTGATCAGCTTTGATGTAGCAATTGTCAGTATCCTTGTTAGTTTACGAAACACTTTTTCTTCTGAGATCACCTAATTACCTCTTATCTTATTTCTGTTCTAGAGTAGTGTAAATCTAAGTTGAGTTTCTAACAACAAAGATAGGAGGAATTTCAAAGTGTTTATTTTTAAGTGTGAAACGCTGATATGCTACCCCATATCCTGCCCAAGTGTGAGATCTCAACTGCTTCTTATAATTTACTTCTTTAAAGTCCTTTGTTTGACCAGGAGTCCAAAACATTTACATGATCAATATCTGCTGCTTCAGGGGAAGATTTTTTTTTTTTGCTTCTGCTGACAAGTGTGAATATATTGATTTGGCTATTTACTATTTTTATTCTGTTTCTTGCTAGTCGATAAGCAAGATCAAGAGTATACCACTTTTTTGTATGGCTGCTTGTAGTTTGTTCTCAAGATACATTTTTGATTAATCACAAATGCACCCAGGGTCACGGAGAGCAAATGTGTTTGTCGAGTGTCAGCTAAGGCTGTCAGATAAATATCTTAAGCTCAGGCCAGGGTTCATGCCACAGCTTCAGGCTTCGCCAAACGATTCCCCTTGTTGAGGAAGATAACAGCCACGCTACAGGCAATGGAGAGGTTTTACTCACTGAAAGAGCTGACCTTGCCACTTGTTTCTTCAGGCAGGTGAAATGGGTTATTAAGTGACAAATTGTATTTTAAAATATATATATATTTAAAGTTCTGAGTAACCAATATTCACCACAGAAGTTAACTCGTATGCTTTGATCTAATATAGTGATGACTAGTTAACTCTCTATTAATATTGTTTACCATTATCACCAAAAGTGAAACTAAAAGAAAACCCCAATTTTTGGGTTGACCCCAAAACAGGTATAGTGAGGATATCTTCCAATGGGGACACTACTTCTGGTGACATCACTTTAGAGGGATTTTGTAACTACCTGTTTTGGCGATGGCACAGGAAGTGAAGGGAAGCAGATGGCAAAAATAAACCTTGGCTTATACCGATGCCTAATTCAATACCTGGACAGTCAGGGGTGATCGCTGCGGCAGTGGGGGCAGTTAAAAGCACCAATCTCAGTGTATAGATTTCAATGATGCAGCTGACAGCCGATTCCCCTATTTTGAAATCTATACAGGGAGATCAGTACTTGTAACTCCCCCACCACCGCACTGATTGCCCCTGACTGTCCCCTGTGTCCTTCTTCATGTCCTCGGTGCTCCTCCTGTCTCCCTCCAGTCCCCCTCAGTGTCCTCTGGTCTTCCTCTAGTCCCCCTCCGTGTCCTCCAGTCCCCCTCCAGTCCCCATTTGTGTCGTCTGTGCTGCTCCGGTCCCCCTCTGCCCTCTGTCCTCCTCAGGTCCCCCCCTGTCCCAGATCTGTCAGGATGCAGAGCGGAGGAAGGGGGCAGTAAATATGTCATTTACCGGCTCCTTCCTTTTCTGAATGCATAGAGTCAGTGATCACTGACTCTGTCCATTCATAACTGAGCAGAGTAGATTATGTTTATGACACTCCCGTCTATGAACGGAGAGGAGAATCTGTCCCTAGTCCATTATTTTTCAGTGCAGCTGAGGCTGCAAAGAAACGGACTGGGGAATCTGTGTCTCAAAGGGGAGATGTCAGGGGTCTGTTTAGACCCCTGATATCTCACCAAAGCCCCCCCAGCAGGGCTGATAAAAAAAATAATAATAATAATAATAAAATGTAATAAATATTTAAAAGGTAAAAATGTAAAAAATAAAAAAACAAAAAAATATAAATTGTAAAAAAAAAAAGTGTAAAAAATGAATAAAATAATACTAAAAGCTACTGACACAGTCCACTGTCATGTGACATTAAAAAAAAGTATCGGTAGTGGCGAATACTTTAAAAAAAAAAAGTATCGGTACTTGTACTCGGTCTTATAAAAGTGGTACCAGTGCAACCCAAGTTATAACTCTCCCTTACTCTATCAAAAATGAAAAAAAAAAGCTTTGTATTTAGTTCTGCTTTAACTATGTGTGCCTACTCTCCTGAGCATTGCCACATCTCTTTTATGTCAGTGCAGTACAACTGATGGAACAAGTTCACAGTAGTTTCCACCAACTGCATGTTGCAATAGACTAATTTAGGAAGTGAATAGGCAATACAGAAAAAAGTGTGCAAATTTAATTTTTTGCTAAATGTTAGTGCTGGTCAAGCAAAATTTAGATCTTTCATACACCAACCTTTCTGGCAGCTTTTGTGTATTTCTTTCCAACTCCACGCACCCAATATGTGTTAGGTTTCAGGGGTTTTGTTAAAAAAAAAAACAATCTGAAACCACTTTGACTCCATGGCACTGTTTTTGCTAACAGAAATCGGTGGTAAGAAGTTTATCCCTTGGCTGTCCACTGCTCAGCAGACCAGCCTTGTTGACCACCCCTCGTTCTGATATCTGGAATGCCTCAGGACCCTGTGAGGTCCCACTGATATGGCAGCCAGTGGACAACAGGAAGAGACATGGGTACTAAAGAGCTGACCCTCCTACAGTACAGAGCAGAAGGAAAAAGACCTGGTCACATGACCAGAATTTTAGGTAAGTAAATTGAATTAAATTGAGTATAGGTAGTTTTTTTAACTAAAAATTAGGTACATGGGGTGGAATAGAGGAGTCCTCTTTCCAGATATAATATTCCTTAGCCAGTCTATCCAGTAAACCATGTCTCTGGATCTACTGATCATTTGCACATGTGGCTAAACATAAAAGCAACATCTGCTTTTCGTCATATTCTCAGTTTGAATTGGCCAGGTTTACAAGAAGTTTACTTTAGGCATTGTACCCCACTGGTACTGCAGTGCTAATCCCCCACCTTAAAAATTCTGAAGACAGGTTTCGATCATAATGTAAAAAACAATGATCTCTAACTGTCCCCTGGAAAAGCTAAATTAATAGGAGAGAAGCGTGCACATTCACTCAAAAATACAGAAAAATGTGTGTAACAAGCCAATTACCATTCTATTGGTAGACCAGTATAAGGAACTGTTTAGCTGGCTGTTGATTGAAGCTTGAACTTGTGTTACCACTAATGATAAGAAACCACTATGTGTACCTAGGCATAAAATGAGTGGTCTTACTGCCTTATGAAGTAACTTGGCCAGTAATCTAGTTCATGTAGCCAGTATTACCAATAAATGTTGAGTTTTTCCTTTGCTCACATGTCTACCAGAGCTCCAAATTATTGTAGCTTGTCCTAATAAAACCAGCTTTTCCAAACTAACTCTTTCATACCCAGCTCAATCCATTACATCAAGACAATCCAGCAGAGGAGAAAATTCAACAGTACAACATTATAGACAGGGAAATTACCACTAAACCCAAGGAAAACAACACTGCTTTACAAACAGATACCTATTTGTTCTTCATTAATTTGTGTTTGGTTTACTGTTTTCAAGTAGAGAGTGTCAGACTAGTGCAGAGATTGTGTTATTGATTTTGAAATACAAGCAATGCTGAGGAAAACGCAGTGAACGTTGCATGAATATATAGCAGTGATAGGATCAGAAAGGTCATAGGGGATGTTACAGAGCTCACAGAGAGAAGGCTTTCTGAATCTAGTGCTGAATGTATGCGCAACAATTTCATTGTTGGAATCAAAGACTGAAAAGTATGACTGCTAAGGACTGAAAACAACCCAGCCCATAAAAGTTTACTGTAAATTATTGAAGCATATTTACACTTCTTTTAAAGCTGAATTCTAGGCAAAACTCTAAATACACAGAGGAAAAACATAAATGAGAGCTGTTTACCTGCCGAAAGGATAAAGGATTTTTATTATGGTCCATCCAGTGTTGATAATTACACAGTTCTGCTACACAATACAGTCCTGCCTGGCAGGGGAGGGTGGGGCTATATTTCTCTGTTGTATTTTTACTTTCACTTAACCCCTTCATGATAGAAAGTAAAATAAATCCAAATGCCTGAACACAGTTTCTCTACTTTGACATGTGTTAGTAAAACTTTACATCTCATTGCAACTACTTAGTGTATCTATGAAAATTATATCTCTTTTTTTAGGACAAATTGGCCTTTCATTCAGTGGTAAATTGTAATAGATATCTACTGTTTTTTTTTTTTAATTTCAAAGGAAAATTGGTATAAAATAGTAAAAAAAAAAGATTTTTTAATTTAGTTGCATTTTCCTAGTAGGGCCTAGAAAAAATAGTGCACTTTTTTTTATACTACCTAAAACATACTGACATTGATAGTAATATTTAAAATAAAAACGTTTTTTTTAATCTTACCTAAAATATACTGACCCTGACCTTTGATGGTAACCCTGGCCCTGACCTACAGAAGATCAAACCCTGATGTAGCTATTTTTTGTTTCTTTATTATTTTTTTTCTACACACACATATTTATTTATACTGTTCACCTCTAGCAAGGAGAAAAAATTTACAATGTGCATTTTTCTCCATTCAAGAGGACTAAAAGAAAATTAAAACAGGCTAACTGGTGGCTGATCACTTTGTTAACCAATCAACTTGACAAGCCCCTGTACAGTAGACTGTAAGTGGCTGACGCCAGTTCAAATGAAGGTACTTACTGTTCTTGCATTTTAAAAAATGCTGTTAAAATGCTATTATGTGTACAGAGCTACATTATTTTAATATCTGCCTGAAGTTCAAGCAAAAAAATGTTTAATAGATATACAGTATCTCACAAAAGTGAGTACACCCCTCACACTTTTGTTAATATTTTATTATATTTTTTCGTGTGATAACACTGAAAAAAATACACTTTGCTACAATGTAAAATAGTGAGGGTACAGCTTGTATAACAGTGTAAATTTGCTGTCCCCAAAAATTACTCAGCACACAGCCATTAATATTTAAACCTCTGGCAACAAAAGTGAGTTTACCTCTAAGTAAAAATGTCCAAATTGGGCCCAATTAGCCATTTTCCCTCCCCCATGTGACTCAGTGTTACAAGGTCTCAGGTGTGAATAGGGAGCAAGTGTGTTAATTTTGGTGTTATCTCTCTCACTCTATCATACTGGTCACTGGAGGTTCAACATGGCACCCAATGACAAAGAACTCTCTGAGGATCTAAAAAAAGAATTGTTGCTCTACATAAAGATGGCTTAAGCTATAAGAACATTGCCAAGACCATGAAACTGAGCTGCAGCATGGTGGCCAAGACTATACAGCGGTTTAACAGGACAGGATCGCCTTAGAGCAGACCACTGCCTTGCTAAAGAAGCTGAGGGTAAAGGTGAAGGACTCGCCAAGCATGTCTCCAGACCTAAACCCAAGTGAGCACCTGTGAGGTGTCCTCAAACAGAAGGTGGAGGAGCGCAAGGTCTTTAACATCCACCAGCTCCGTGATGTTGTCATGGAGGAGTGGAAGAGGACTCCGGTGGCAACCTGTGAAACTCTGGTGAACTCCATGCCCAAGAGGGTTAGGGCAGTGCTGGAAAATAATGGTGGCCACACAAAATATTGATACTTTGGGCCCAATTTGGTCATTTTCACTTAGGGGTGTACTCACTTTTGTTGCCAACGGTTTAGACATTAATGACCGTGTGTTGAGTTATTTTGAGGGGACAGCAAATTTACACTGTTATACAAGCTGTACACTCACTACTTTACATTGTAGCAAAGTGTCATTTCTTCAGTGTTGTCACATGAAAAAATATAAAGAATATTTACAAAAATGTGAGGGGTGTACTCAGTTTTGTGAGATACTGTACATTTGTATGCAAAACTGATGCTAGATATATATATAGACAATTCTATAACTAAGAAGGTGGGGAAAGACGTGCCCACCCTTTCCTGAACTGTGCATCTCCAGAACCTGGTTCAATTTTCCACCTCCAAAATGGGCCCGCATTTATGTGTTGCTCATAGAGCACACAAAATATGCACGTTTTTTTTTTTTTTTCTGTTTTTTTATACATTAGAAAGTTTATTGGAAGAACAAAGTAATCTAAAGATATAGCAAATTAATTATTACCAAATTAACAAAACTAGTTTAAAACAACCACAACAACCAAAAGGGATAGAAAATGGACATTACTTTCATTCTGATAATGAAAAAGGGATAAAGACTTTTTGGGAAGAGGAAAATCTTAAACATCTGAGACCAATCTGATCTAATACTAAATCAAGAATTTGTCACACACGAGTTGGCTAGCAGATGTGTAAATATAAAATGTAAATGTTTGTGTTTTTGAAAGGTAGCCGTGTTTATGAGACCACATGTTAAAAAAATATTTGTCTTATTGATCATTCAACAGTACTTGATAAAATATTCACTGTTTAGTGAAAGGGTAACAATATGTGAGCATCTGCAGAGTTTTTTTTATTTTTTTATTTCATGGTATTGACAAATTTACCATGTGATTTTGAACTGCATTCAGACTTTATAAAGAATGCTACAAGAAATGTAAGTGTGCAATTAGGACGACTAAGATCGAACACGAAAGACACACAGCGGAGGAGAGCAAAAAAAAATCCCAAGAAATTCTTTAAGTATGTAAACAGTAAAAAAGGAGGACAGACCATATTGGCCCCATAAAGAATGAGGAAGGACATCTGGTTACAAAGGATGGGGAGATGGCGAAGGTATTGAATTTATTCTTCTGCTCAGTCTTCACAAGGGAATCGGGGGGCTTCAGTAACCAAAACTGCAGTGTTTATCCTCATGACACATCACAGGAAGCACCTCCATGGTTAACAGAGGACAGAATTAAAATTAGACTTGGGAAACTTAACATTAATAAATCACCGGGACCAGATGGCTTGCACCCGAGGGTACTAAGGGAACTCAGTCAAGTAATTGCCAGACCATTGTTCCTAATTTTTACTGACAGTCTACTGACTGGAATGGTACCAGGTGATTGGAGAAAAGCCAGTGTAGCACCAATATTTTAAAAGGCCCCAAAATACATCCCAGGGAATTACAGGCCTAACATCAATAGTATGCAAGCTCTTGGAGGGGATGATAAGGGACTATATACAATATTTTAGTAAGGAGAACGGTATCATTAGCCGTAATCGGCATGGATTCATGAAGAATTGTTCTTGCCAAACCAATCTATTAACCTTCTATGAGGAGGTGAGTTGCCATCTAGATAAAGGAAGGCCCGTAGATGTGGCTGGATTTTGCAAAAGCATTTGACACAGTTTCCCTTAAACGTTTACTTTACAAAATAAGGTCCGTTGGCATGAACCATACAGTGAGTACATGGATTGAAAACTGGCTACAAGGGTGAGTTCAGAGGGTGGTGATAAATGGGGAGTACTCTGAATGGTCAGAGGTGAGTAGTGGGTCCCCCAGGGTTCTGTGCTGGGACCAATCCTATTCATTTTGTTCATAAACGACCTGCAGGATGGGGTAAATAGTTCAATCTCTGTATTTGTGGACGATACTAAGCTAAGCAGGGCAATAACTTCTCCGCAGGATGTGGAAACCTTGCAAACAGATCTGAACAAATTAATGGGGTGGGCAACTACATGGCAAATGAGGTTTAATGTAGAAAAATGTAAAATAATGCATTTGGGTGGCAAAAATATGAATGCAATCTATACACTGGGGAAGAACCTCTGGGGAAATCTAGGATGGAAGAGGACCAGGTGGTTCTAGTAGATGATTGGCTTAGCAATGGAATGCAATGCCAAGCTGCTAACAAAGCAAACAGAATATCGGCATGCATTAAAAAGGGGATTAACTCCAGAGATAAAACAATTCTCCCACTCTATAAGACTCTGGTCCGGCCACACCTGGAGTATGCTGTGCAGTTCTGGGCACCAGTCTTTAGGAACGATGTACTGGAAATGGAGCGAATACAAAGAAGGACAACTAAGCTAATAAAGGGTCTGGAGTATATTAGTTATGAGGAAAGGTTGCGAGCACTGAACTTATTCTCTCTGGAGAAGACGCTTGAGAGGGGATATGATTTCAATTTATAAATACCCTACTGGGGACCCCACAATAAGGATAAAACTTTTTGCGGAAGGGAGTTTAACAAGACACGTGGCCACTCAATAAAAAGAAAAGAGGTTTAAACTTAAACTATGTAGAGGGTTCTTTACTGTAAAAGCGGCAAGGATGTGGAATTCCCTTCCACAGGTGGTGGTCTCAGCGGGGAGCATCAATAGTTTCAAAAAACTATTAGATAAGCACCTGAACAACCGCAATATACAGGGATATACAATGTAATACTGACATATAATCACACACATAGGTTGGACTTGTGTCTTTTTTCAACCTCACCTACTATGTAACTATGTAACTGCCTTGTCAATAGTTGAGTCTAGAACAATAAATATAGTAGATACAGTATTTTGTTTGGAGCCTTTGCTGTTGCTCCCTTTTCGCATTTCTTTTGAGCCTGGCTTTGAGCCGTAACTATCAAGTTTGCTGGACATCTGTGGCAGGTTGGCTCTCCTGGGCGAATCGCCGTAGGTGTACATTGGCCGATTTAAAAGTGATAGGGGGTGCGCATGGCGCTGGAGCCGATGCGCGTCGCCGGTGGCCGTGATGTCTGCCAGCCACCCGCGATCGCTCCACAGAGAGCCAGAATGGGGATCTGTGTGTATAAACACACAGATCCCCGTTCTGACAGGGGAGTAGAGAGATCTGCTGTTCCTAGTGATCAGGAACAGTGATTTCTCTCCTCCAGTCAGTCCCATCCCCCCACAGTTAGAAATACATCCCTAGGGAACACTTAACCCCTTGATCGCCCCCTAGTGTTAACCCATTCCCTGCCAGTGACATTTTTACAGTAATCGGTGGCTATTTTTAGCTCTGATCGCTGTATAAATGTCACTGGTCCCAAAAAAAGTGTCTGATCTGTCCGCCGAAATGTCGCAGTCCCACTAAAAATCGCTGATCACCGCCATTACTAGTAAAAAAAAAAAAACAATAATAAAAATGGCACAAATCTATCCTCTATTTTGTAGACGCTATAACTTTTGCGCAAAACAATCAATAGATGCTTATTGCAATTTTTTTACTAAAAATATGTAGAAGAATGCATATTGGCCTAAACTGATGAAGAAATTTAGTTTTTTTACATTTTTTGGCGGGGATATTTATTATAGCAAAACCTTTTTTTTTTTTTTTTTTTTTCAAAATTGTCAGTGTTTTTTTTTTTGTTTATAGCACAAAAAATAAAAACCACAGAGGTGATCAAATATGACCAAAAGAAAGGTCTATTTGTAGGGAAAAAAGTACATAAGTTTTGTTTGAGTACGACGTCGCACGGCCGCTCAATTGTCAGTTAAAGCGACGCAGTGCCGTATTGTAAAAAATGGCCTGGTCATTAAGGGGCAAATCCTTCCAGTCCTTAAGTGCTATTAATTAAAACCAAAAATTTTCTGTGTGCAGCAGTCCCCCCCAATACTTACCTGAGTCCCATCTTGATCCAGCGATGTTGCAAGACAGCCTCAGCTGTCCAGGACTCTGCCTCCTGATTAGCTGAGACACAGCAGTGGGCGCCATTGGCTCCTGCTGCTGTCAATCAAAGTCAGTGAGCCAGTGAGGAGAGAGGGGGCGGGGCCGAGCCACGGCTTCATGTCTAAATGGACGCACAGAGCAGCGGCTCGGCTCGGGTGTCCCCATAGCTAGCTGCTTGCTGTGAGGGCACTCGGCAGGAGGAAGTGGCCAGGAGCACCGGCGAGGGACCCCAGAAAAGGAGGATCTGGACTGCTCTGTGCAAAAACACTGCACAGAGCAGGTAAGTATGACATGTTTGTTATTTTAAATTTAAAAAAAATAAGACTTTAATATCACTTTAACAGTCCTGGGGTGGGGGGGAGCGAAGATGTGTGCAAGGAATTGGGCATTTACCTTAAAATGCAGTAAGTACAGTGGCATCTGAGGGGAGCGGTGGCCTGTTCAAGAATCACTGTGCCCTGTTCAAGAATCACTGTGCCAGGCCCTCACGCCAGACGATACACTTAAACTAGCTAGGGGCTGGGAGTGCTGTAGGTACTACAATAAAAGTGAGTTTGTACAGCTGCAGCATTTTTCCTTCTCAGTCACATCTCTCTGGTCACTGTTAAATGTTTTCGCAATCCCCAGTCTTAAGAATCTGCTAAAAACCAAACTGCTAAAGTACTTGTGGCTTTGGTGGTTGGGACAGATGCTAGAGGATTTTTTCAACCTTGGTTGCCCCCCTTACCATTAATATACCCAACACATATGACTTATCCCTCTACTTCCCACTGCAGCACATGATATACATGGACTGAATTTCTGTCTGTGCATTCTGTCTGTCTAATAACTGGCTTCTGTCAAATAGTCTTGCTGGAAAACCAGCATTCGATCTGCGCTTGCAGCCAATGGATGTAACACTGATCTGTGTATTCTGATGGGAGGGAATACCCGCTGTCAGAATACAATAAAATGGGGTGAGATCCCTGTGTCAACATCATTTATGTTGATGTGGGGATCTGTCAGTTTTTTTAGTTTAACCTACCAGTTGATTGCGAAAAAATTGAACGTGTATATCCTGCTTAGGATGGAGAATAAAAAATTAAAATACCTTTATAGACATGTTTTCCTTTGCTCTAATTTTCATAGATCAGCCCCAATGTACTGTATACTGCATATGCAGAGTTTAAGGCCTCTTTCACACGGACGATCCGTATGTCCGTTTTTCATCCTTCCGTTTTCGGATGAAAAACGGACATACAGTCATCCCTATGGAGCGTCGGATGTCAGCGGTGACATGTCCGCTGACATCCGACCCGCTCCGATCCGAAAAGTGTAACGGAGGAAAAACCTACTTTTCCATCCATTTTTCGGATCGGATCGGATGACGACGGACACTACGGACCGTCATCATCCGATCCCCCATAGGGGAGAGCGGCGCTCTGACAGGTCCGTCGCTGCACAGCGTGCAGCGATGGACCTGTCATCTTCCTGCTCAGCGGGGATCGGCGGAGCTATCCCCGCTGAGCAAGCGGATGTTCACGGGGCGGATCATGACTGATCTGCCCCGTGTGAAAGAGGCCTAAAGGTGCAATAGGTGAACAGATGTCTTATTGAAAATGATAGGCCTTGAGACATATGCCCATCCTCAAAGTAAGAATGCTGCTCTGTCAGGAAGAAAGGATAGACATCATTTAATGCAGCTGTGTTAATTAATAAATCTTCAAATGTTTTGAAGTCCCTGGATTTACCTTGGTGTTGACCTTTATTGCAATTCCTTTATACAGGAACACTCACCTTGGGAAAGGTAGGGGCAGCATAGAGAGCCAGCCGGATGTGCTGAATACAAATACAAATATTCTGGCAGTTGAAAATAGCTATTTCTTTTTCATTCATCATGGGACACAGAATTAGGCTAATATTCATTACCTACTGGTTATACGCCATCTCTACATAAATGGACACTGGTAGACAAAGACAGGAAGTGATCCCCTATATAACTCCTCCCATACAGGAAGTACATCAATTTTTACCAGCGTCTGCAAAGTGAATGGGCACGTTTGTTTGAGCTCTCTCAGCCCCACAAACGGTTCTTAAATGAAGTAAGGTATTGACTGTTCATATCCATTTGACACAGGATCTATATACTTAGATAAATGGTACCCGAGCCTCGCAAAGAACACTCAAGATCCTGCGGGGTTTTGCCTGTAATGCGACCTCCGGGCGCTGGACCCTGCGAAGTGGAATCCTGAACACCACAGCGCTAGGACATTCCTGTAGGGTGCTATACAGGTCCAAGGGAGTGGACCCTAAACATGAAAGGGTACCCAGTCCTTGAAGGTCATCAAGTGACATGAACCCGCCGTGATGGGTGAAGATTGGGCTCTTAGTTTCTAAGCTGCCCTGCACCTGGACGGGTAAGTGAAACCCCTTTATTTACTTATTGTGGGGTGTCCCAGTGATTGTAACAATCAGTCAAGCTAGCTAGAGGCTGGACACCTGTATGCGGTGACCATACAGGGGAGTTTTGGGCTAGCTGTGGGTGTTTGCAAAGTGAACCTTTTTTGCTTGTGTCTGGCTGTTTTTTACCTGTATGATGGTGCGCCATCATTCGCAAGAGCGCTGCTGTGCTCAGCAGCTTGTTTGGCGGCCATGGCACACGCGGCTTCACCATAGACGTTGAGCGCACTCGAAGCTGCGCATGCGCCGTAGCCTAATCTGGGCGCGTGAAAACTTACATTATATGCGAATACAGCCGCGGCAGTTCGCCAGGACCACACATGTGCACGCATGCACAGAACATTCCGGCACACAGCCAGCTTATTTAAGCTGTGTATGCCAAGCATGCGGTGCTTCCAGAAGGCAGCTGTGGGACACAGAGCAGACTCTGAACCAGGCATTTGAAGTTGTTCATTTATCCTTACCCGGGTCACATGAGTCACCAGGTGTTGATTGGCAGGCTAAGGTGCTTAGCAGGATTGTTGCATAGGGGCTAGGTGAGCCCTATTAAAGGGTCTCCCTTCTGAGGTGTGTTAACCACTTAAGGATCGAGCCTCTTTCTGAGATTTGTTGTTAAAAACTTTTTTTTGCTAGAAAATTACTTAGAACCCCCAAACATTATACATTTTTTTTCTAACACCCGAGAGAATAAAATGGCGGTCGTTGCAATACTTTTGTCACACCGTATTTGCGCGGCGGTCTTACAAGTGTACTTTTTTTGGAAAAGATACACTTTTTTGAATTAAAAAATAAGAGTAAAGTTAGCCCAATTTTTCTTATATAGTGAAACATAATGTTACACTGAGGAAATTGATACCCAACATGTTACGCTTCAAAATTGCGCCCGCTCGTGGAATGGCGACAAACGTTTACCCTTAAAAATCTCCATAGGCGATGTTTAAAAAATTCTACAGGTTGCATGTTTTAAGTTACAGAGGAGGTCTAGGGCTAGAATTATTGCTCTCGCTCTAATGATCGCGGCAATACATCCCTTGTAATAGAAAAAAGCATGACAGGACCTCTTCAATATGAGATCTGGGGTCAAAAAGACCTCAGATCTCATATTTAGACTAAAATGCAATAAAAAAAAAAATTGTCATTTAAAAAAATTATTTAAAAAAAATGGCCCTTTAAGAGCTGTGGGCTGAAGTGACATTTTGACGTTTCCACCCAGCAATTGCATGGAGGGGGCCATCTCCCCCTCACTCATCTCCATACCCAGCTAGCGATAGGACGCGATCACCTCTGCCGCTGCCGACGGCTCCGGTAAGCGGCGGAGGGCACCGGATCACGGCGGGAGGGGGCCCCCTCTCCCGCTGTCGATAAAAGTGATCTCGCGGGGAATCCGCTGCATAGACCACTTTTATCTTGTAGCGGACCGCCTGCTAAAGAAGGGGACACCGGGGTTATGGCAGCTAGCTGCTGCCATAACAACAATATCCTCCTTTAAACAGCCGACATAAAACTGCGGCGGGCAGTCAGTAAGTGGTTAATACTACACCCAGATACTCTCTTTTTGTGGCTTGTAAATGTCTTCAAAAAAGAGGAGCAGGAACACTACATGGAAGGGCGCACCTATTTCGTCAGTAGCTCCTGATGAACCTAGTCATATCCCTAGTGTTGTATCCCCTGAAAGACCAGAGGCTTCCGGGCAATCTGAGCCAGTGCGCCTATCTGGTATAGCGCCTACAGTCAATGCTGCTGCTTCACCCTTTATCACCAAGGATGAACTGTGCTTGGCCCTAGCTGGGTTATAGTACAGGATTGCTGGCATGATTGCCTCCATCCCACAGGGTGGCAAGAAGCATGACAGATCCCCCTCCCCTGAGCCTCCTAGTTTGGAGCAGGAATGGGTTGACGATGGGGAAGAGCTAAAAGCTCAGGATTCTGTTGAGGGCCTGGCAGATGTATCTGCTTCTGAGCAATCTGGACAAGATGATATACAGTTGGTGTCTGCCTCTCAGTCTTTACATCCAGACTCTTACCGAGATGGTTTGTTCTGCCTTTAAGTTGCCTCTTGCAGAGGTTACTGAGCCCCCTGGTCCTCTTTGGGGTCCCTAAGGCCTCTTCAGACTGCACAGGCTTTCCCTTTACACCCACTGTTCGAACTTGGCATCCAAGTTCAACAACAAGCTACAGTAGTTTGTGTCCTGAACATGGGATCTTTTGGCAATCGGAGCAGATGCTCTTTTAGTTCCATGGAGCCAGTACTCCCTGGTTTATGCTTTCCCCCCGATCCCTCTCCTTCCACATTTGTTGGGCAGGATTCAGAGAGAGGGGGTTCCAGTCATTCTGGTGGCACCAGCCTGGCCCAGAAGGCCCTGGTTCCCGGAGATTGAGAGACTGACAATAGATGGGCCATGGATGCTTCCACGTCGCCCCGATCTCCTGTCTCAAGGTCCTATATTCCACCCCAATTTGGTCTCTAAATTTGACGGCATGGCTATTGAAGCCAGGGTGTCGAAGGACCGTGGCATCTCAGGGCCATTGGTGTCTACCCTAGTGAGTGCTAGAAAAGCTGTTACTAGGAAGATCTATCATAAGATCTGGAAGACTTATATTGCTTGGTGTGAAGCCAGAAAATGGCATCCTCGGAAATACGTGATTGGGAGAATTCTCTCTTTTCTACATTTAGCTGTGGAAATCAGATTGGCTCTGGGTACAATCAAAGGTCAGATTTCTGGCCTGTCAATATTTTTCCAAAGGTCTTTAGCCTCCCATTCGCTGGTCCGAACCTTTAGGCATGGGGCAACTTGTTTGCTTCCCCCATTAGGTCACCTATGTGTCCTTGGGACTTGAACTTGGTGCTGTCTATGTTACAGAAACAACCATTTGAGCCTATCAAGGAAATTCCGTTAGTCTTGCTGTCACACAAGATGGGCATCACCTCGGCTAGAAGGGTGCCGGAGTTGGCGGCCCTTTCATGCAGGGAACCATACTTGATCCTTCACCACGACAGGGTCGTGTTATGACCGGTTTCATCCTTTTTGACAAAAGTGGCGTCAGTCTTTCATTTAAATCAGGACATTATTTTGCCTTCTTTTTTCTCTCAGCCTCGTTTGGCGGAAGAAAGATGACTGCATTCCTTGGACGTTGTCCATGCAGTCAAGGTTTATTTGTCTAGATCTGCGGAAATCCAAGGATCAGACTCCTTTTTTGTTTAAAAGGACCCAAGAAGGGGCAGGCAGCTTCCAAAGCTTCCATTGCCAATTGGGTCCATCAGTTGGTCATTCAGGCCTATGCTCTGAAACATAAAGCTCCTCCCTTTAGGGTGAAAAAGCTCATTCTACCAGGTGTGTAGGAACCTCCTGGGCTTTTCGCCATCAGGTATCTGTGGCTCAGATTTGTGAGGCTGCTACCTGGTCTTCAATGCATACATTCACACAATGTTATCAAGTGGATGTTCGAGCAGCCGAGGATTCGGCTTTCGGCCGCAGTGTACCGCGGGCTGCCGTATAAGGTCTGATGGCTATTGTTTAGCAGGGTATCTTCCTCCCCTCAAAGCTATTGCTCCGGGACATCCCAGTAGGTAATGAATACAAGCCTAACTCTGTGTCCCATGATGTATGAAAAAGAAAATAGGATTTTACAGGTAAGTATAACGAAAAAAATCCTATTTTTATACTGTGTGTATTTCATCTGCGTGTATTTAGCTGTTTTCCTGGCTTTATGCTATAAACTAAGATATTACTTCTATTTTTGAGGATCAAGGGACTTTGTCCACTAGAACATTAGTTCTTTTGTGTCAAAGAATTAAAGAACTTGCAGGATAACATTGTTATGTTAAGCTATTGTTGCATTTTTATGCATGTATGCAATTCCAATATCTGCATAGCTGTGTGTGTGTCCTTGTGCGTGCCTGTTATACTCTAGGTTTTCTGAGATAACATATGATCACTTAATTTTGCCCAGTTACTTCTACAGGGCCCCAACCAATGCTCAGTACAAAAGCAAGTGTGTATTGCTGCTTTAAAAAAGAAAGTTAAAGAGGAAGTTAAAGCTTTTTTTTTTTTCTGGTGACCTGCAAAGTAAAGGCATAATGCGCTAGTATGCATCACATACTAGCACATTATGTGAAACTTACCTGCAAACGAAGCCCTCATCGTCCCCGCTGGAGGACGCATCCTTCTTCGTCTGCCTTCCTTCCAGGTCCGAGGACTCCGACTGTGTGACTGGCCGGAGCTGCGTGACGTCACTCCTGCGAGCGGGAGCCGCCGGTCATGGCGCAGGGTTCTGAAGAAATGGTGCGGTTGGACGTTCCTTCAGAGCGAATCCACCGATGACTTAATTGACAGCGTAAACAGTAAATATCTCCTAAACTGTGCAAGTTTAGGAGATTTTTACACTACCTATGGGTTACCTATAGGTACATACAATCAAGGGAGGTTTATTTCCTCTTTAAGTAGACTGTTATGCTTTAAAGTGCTTGTACACTCTTACATTTATCCAGTGAAGTGACTATCCTCAAGTGTACCTGTTTATCTGCAGTCTTCTCTTCTCTACATCCATTCAAAGTACAGAATTTATACAGCCTGTCTGAACTTAAAGCATGGAGACAAGGAGCTGAAATTACACACTGCAAAGCTCAATAAGGAGAGCTGAGAGCTGTATGGAGGGAAGAGACACACCCCCCTCACACAGCACACAGAAACAGAGCTGAAGTTGTCAATCACAGGCTGTGTGCTGCAGCTTCCTCCCCTGTCCCCTTTTTACCTCTTGGTGTCAGGAAGACCAGCTAGAAGTCCTGCAGATAGAAGAGGAGGGAGCATACAGAAGTACAGTCACTTTAAGCTGAGCTGCAGCCTTACTTTGGTCTTGCTCATTGTACAGGCTCCTCTTCTTTAATGAAATTGAATGTGATTTCCCTGAAAGGCCCACGGTGTGTATGAGAAGATAAAGCACATCAGATACTCTGCCTAATTTTCTGGTTGGATTATGTCCAGCATCATCTATGCCTTTCCTCCCCATATGTCCTGTCCCAGGACCACCCCTTTCAGTTTTTGGATTCAGTCCTTTCAATAATGAAGGCTCAGCATCACATGTGGGTGTTACCAAGAGCAATGTGCATACAAATTCTGCCTGCCTGGGAACGCCCATTCCTCCAGAAAGACAACTGCCCATCAAGACATTTTAATATTTGCATAACTCCTCCCGCACACGATCCAGCTCACTGTTTTGTATCAGGACTTGCTGGCCCCTCCCACCAGCCATGATCTGCCTGCATTGCGTAGAGAAGCACAAAAGTCAGTGATGTTAATAGATCTAAAATGCGGTATGCAAAAAGAAAAAAAGAAATGGAACAGTTTGCTTTAAAAAATTAATTAGCATGTTGATGAGGTGGGAAAGGAGGAACCAGGGAAGGCAAAATATAAGCAAATTTAAATTCAGCGTTAACTGTTGTACTCGTCAATTTAGTATTTATTTTACAGAGCATTGCAAAGAACAGTACAAGATGTACTCTGAGAGATTTTACAGTGCTTCATTTATATTTGTAAAACTTAGCAATGAGTATTTTATACTGGAAATTGAGAAGCCCGCTGCGTAGTACAACACAATTGCAGTCTTGAAGGTACTTTATAAAGCACCATTCCCATTATCTTGCCACTCTTATGAGGCGAGGAACACTCATATTTGTGAATATGATAACAAAATTCTGTTTCATTTAGAAACCTCTCTTTTTTTTTTCTCTCTCTCTTTATCTAGGTATACTTTGTATTAGCATGTAGAACTTGGAGACTAAGCCCAGTGCAGTTCATTACATTGCTTAGGTGTTTGTCAGAACAGACGGCAGTGATAAGGCCATGTTTAGTACCTATGGAACACAGAAAATCTGTCTCTGTTTTGTAGTGCTAAAGGCAAAACCTTGTGTCATATGGTACGGCATAAATAAATAAGCTCTCTGTAGATTTGGGCTCACAAAAGAAATGCCTTTGCTCCCTTCCATTCTGCCTGATCATCTTAACATGTTTCTTGGTGCGGTTCTAATGAAGTTCTCACTACCACAGTTATACCATCACAACTAATTAGATACCGTGATGGTAGCAAAAGCAGACATTAAAAAAAGAACAACTCTGTCACATCTCTGAGAAACGAAGGATCTTGAATATCTTACATTCCACACAGGTTTATCCCATGATATATTTTGGATGTGATTCTTTTAGGGAATGCATTTGTTGCATACCAATGCATTGTACACTCATACTGTGACCGTTAATTTTTTTTTTTTTAAATTTTAAATGAATTTTTTTTTTTTTTTTACATTTTATATAGTATACATGAATTACATAACTTAATTGTGACCTTTATCTATCTCCATCTAAAAACAATGTTTTTAATGTTGGTTGAAGCAAATGTCGCCACCTTTTGCCTTATACGTTTCAAGAACATGTGAGTAGGGCTTTATTCAGACATCATGCTCCCCTAGGCATATGAGAGTAATGGCAACCTTCTGTACAGGATCCGCCTTAATCTTGTGGTTATTTGCAAAAAATGATGTATATGCTTTTGGAGACAACACACTATCTGGCTTATATTGAAAAGGGAAGTATGGACTTCAAGTGTTACTAAACCCTAGTTTTTTTACATTAAAATAACAAACCTGTTACACTTACCTGCTCTGTGTAATGGTTTTACACAGAGCAGCCCGGATCATCCTCTTCTCAGGTCCCCCACAGCAAGCAGCTTGCTGTGGAGGCACTCAAGCAGGTGCGCTCCGAAGCCGTGGACCTGTCTGTCCATTCACACACGGAGCCACGGCTTGGCCCTGCCCCCTCCGTCTCCTGAATGGCTCACTGGCTGTGATTGACAGCAGCAGGAGCCAATGGCTCCCACTGCTGCCAAAAGCCAATCGGGAGTGTGAGTCCTGGAGAGCCATGGACATCACTGGATTGAGAGGGGGCTCAGGTAAGTAATAGGGAGGGCATGCTGCACACATAAGGTTGCATGAAGGTAAAAAACCTTGTGCCTTTGCAACCACTTTATAAAAACAAACATTTATGCATTTATGCTCATCTAGGTGGATGCAGCATTCATCCGATGCTGTGTCTGTCCCCTGCCGGCTCTGCAGTGATAACTGAGCAATGAAACACCGCTGATCGCTCAGTTCTCCCCCTCCGCTCTGAGCAGAGAGCCGTGACTATCAGTCACCGGCTCTCTGCTCTGACCCTCCATAACTGGAGTGCTGGGCTGTGAAGGGGATGGGAAGGGCGGCCTCAGGCTCTCAGTGGATCAATGAGCCAGGTGGCGGTTGAGTCTTCTGGGTGGATCCCGTCCATATGGTCGGGATCTTTCATGAGCCTGGACCAGATGCGTGACGCCAGCCAACAGCCCACTGTCAGCTGAAAACGGGTCACAGGAGTGCAGAACGAACTGAACGGAGAAGTATAGCCAAAATAGATTTGGCTATACTTCTTTAAAAATACTATTCAGCTGTACAGACTCTAACTGTAGACGGTGGGGTACTACAAAGTATTTGGATTTGAACTCATGTACCCCCTGCCCCAGAATCTTTGTTTATAGTCTCACATGTCTGACTATCTGTGAGCAAACCCAGCAAGAAAAATTAACCTCTGTTATAAACTTTGTCACTATTCCGATTTCCTAAGCACAAGGCAAGAAGCTCCTTTTGATAACTATGACTTTGCATTGAAAAGAGTACCATTGCCAATGCAGCCTAGTGAGGTTTGGTGGTGACACAGTGTTGTACAGAACAATCTCATCTAGCCATTTTGAGATACTTTCTCTTATGGGCAGTCACATCTAGGAAATTTAAAGTGGAAATCTTGACTCATGCCATGTTTATTTTACAGCAGAAACTATATGTATAGTTTGGTAAACACACGGAATAAACCACCATCCAGGGACTTTCTTGCATTGTTATCAACATCCGTATCATAAGCAGCTCTAATACTGTGACAATCGCTTACATAGCAGTACTGCTAAATCAACAGGTTAAAACAGAAAACCTGTGGGGCCAAAAAATTGCTTTATTGTCTGCAAGGACAACACAAATGAAGTATTCTATTTTTCTTTTTAAGATAGTTATCTTGCCTCACGCTTGACAGATTTGTTTTAATAGGAGGTAATGTTTTAATGATATACAATGCTTTGTGTTAAGCTAACCGTGTACTGCATTAAAATAGCTAAATATCTAGGTGAGCTGTGGGTCCTACACCTGATTCTCAGGTTCTGACAGGTCAAGGGCCTCTGATTGTATAGGACTTTGATCACTTTTTACAGACATGCTGTGAGATACAATTTTTAACATTATTGATTTTATTCAGGTTACCTCATCTTTTCAGGTAAACAGCTGTACTCTGCTGATTTATGAAAACTGTAGGACAAAAAGAGCACACATTAGGAAATTTCCAGGAGAAACTTTGAAGAGTAGTTCCACCTTTGTTTAGGAGTGGAGTTCTAAGTGGAACTTGTCCTGTTAAACCGCTGTATGGTCTTGGCCACCATGCTGCAGCTCAGTTTCAGTATATATATATCATAACTAAGCACCATCTTTTAAAGTGATTGTAAAGTCTAGATTTTTTTTTCTCTAAAAATAACAAGCAAGTTATACTTACCTGCCCTGTGCAGTGGTGTTTCCTCCTCTTCTCAGGTCCCTCTTTAGCTCTCCGGGCCCCTCCCTCCTGTTCAGTGCTCCCACAGCAAGCAGCTTGCTATGGGGGCACCCGAGCCGAGTCATAGCTCCCTATGTCCATTCTGACACGAAGCCCCCATTCGGCCTCACCCCCTCGGTCTCCATAGAATGCATTAAGATAAAAAACCTTCTGACTTTGCAACTATTTTAAATGCACTTGTAAAGGCAGAGTGTGTGTCCAGACTTGCACACCATAGCCCCCCTCATTCCTGTAACTGCAAGCTAGGGGCAGGGGAGAAGAACAGACCAGGTAGTGATATCCAAGGCTTCAGAATGATGCAAGATGGGTGCTTCTAAATTTACTTTCCTGCTTCAAGTGGTATTTTGAGATGTTTACAAACAAGCTGCAAATGATTTAACTTGTTAGGCCCCTAAAGTGTTATAAGTGCACTTATGTTTTAAGTGCCAGCTGCTGCTTATCCCTGCTGATTTGGTGAGGTTCTCTATAGGTAGTATATAGTATATTTGCTCAACCTCTACATTAAGGCTTGAAACTGAATTGCGGGGAAATAAAAAAAAAAAACTTGCAATGGGGTTCTCCATTCTCCCTGCACTGCAAGGGTTAAATGCTCATTTTTGCCTATGATACTATTAAAAGTACTGTTACCTTATCCAGTGTTCTCCTCTTCCCTCCAATGCTCCAGATTGTGGACAAGCCATCTGCGTCCTTATTTACAATCCGAGCAAAAATATCTTGTTTGCTTATTTACAATCCAGTACTGCTGTTCCTGCATTGTATGTGATGACTGAAGCATGGATCACTTTTGGATCGCTTTTTTTTTTTTAAGTTTTGGATAAGGAATATCCAAAAGAAAATATTAAGCTCTCTGTCATGTTTTAATTGCTTTGTTTCCATTGAGGAAAACGTTCCTTGCTTCTTGCCTCCTGTGGCAGTGGAACAAATGTTTGTGCTTCTTGTATTCCTTTTAACTTATATAAAGCCGTGGCCAAATTTTTGAGAATGACACAAATATTAATTTTCACAAAGTCTGCTGCCTCAGTTTTCATGGTGCCAATTTGCATATACTCCAGAATGTTATGAATGTTCCTCTTTGCCATGAAAATGAACTTAATCCCATAAAAAACATTTCCACTGTATTTGTGAAGAAGGCTTCAGGGCACCCAAGAAAGTCCAGCAAGTGCCAGGACTGTCTCCTACAGTTGACTCAGCTGCGGGATTGGGGCACCACCAGTGCAGAGCTTGCTCAGGAATGGCAGCAGGCAGGTGTGAGTGCATCTACACGCACAGTGAAGCGAAGACTTTTGGAGGATGGCCTGGTGTCAAGAGGGGCAGCAAAGAAGCTACTTCTCTCCAGGAAAAATCAGGGATAGACTGATATTCTGCAAAAGGTACAGGGATTGGACTGCTGAGCACTAGGGTAAAGTCATTTTTTTCTGATGAATCCCCTTTTCGATTGTTTGGGGCATCCGGAAAAAACCTTGTCCGGAGAAGAAAAGGTGAGTGTTACTATCAGTCCTGTGTCATGCCAACAGTAAAGCATCCTGAGACCATTCATGTGTGGGGTTGCTTCTCAGCCAAGGGAGTGGGCTCACTCACAATTTTGCCTAAGAACACAGCCATGAATAAAGAATGGTACAAAAACATCCTCCGAGAGCAACTTCTCCCAACCATCCAAGAACAGTTTGGTGATGAACAGTGCCTTTTCCAGCACAACGGAGTACCTTGCCAAAAGTGATAACTAAGTGGCTTGGGGAACAAAACATCAAAATTTTGGGTCCATGGCCAGGAAACTCCCATTAATCCCATTGAGAACTTGTGGTCAATACTTAAGAGACGAGTGAACAAAAACACACAAATTCTGACAAACTCCAAGCATTGATTATACAAGAATGGTTCTGGCTTCTATAAACTCAGAGGGCAGCGCCACAGGGAGTGCAGCGAGTGGCAGCTGAAGGAGGAGGTGACTTCCAGTGGCAGCCCTGAATACAGAGTGAGGGAGAGAGAACAGAGCGAGAGCCCATGGCTGGATCAGGAGGTGAGATCCCTTGTTGAGTCTGTTGTATGGTAGCGGTTTGATGCAGAGTACAGAGGGAGAGGCGGGGGCAGAGAACCAGTTAGGGTGTAAGGCAGCAGTCAATACAGACTGGGGGTTGAGCAGAGTGAGGGAGCACATGGCTGAAGCAGGAGGTGACATTCTGTGTATGGCAGCGGTGATGCAGACTGCAGAAAGTGGGAGCACACAGCTGGATCAGACTGAATGTAGCAGGAGGTGAAATCATAATAGCTTTATATTGTGCTATAACTGTACATAAAGTTATTATGATCTCACCTCCTGCTACATTCAGTCTCATCCAGCCATACGCCCCTGCTCTCTGCTCCCCCTTTCTGCAGTCTGCATTCAGCATTGCCATCCACTGGATGTCACCTCCTGCTACATTCATCCATGTGCTCCCACTCTCTGTTAGCCTCTCCACAGTCTGCATTTACCACTGCCATACACAGGATGTCACCTCCAGATCCAGCCACACGCTTGCACTCCCTGCACTCCTCTCCGTGCTGCCCTCTGAGTATACAGGAGCCGCAACTACAGAGGAGGCAATCGGTATCAATGTGCACTGTCACTGTACATTGAAAACAACACTGGGTGGATACACTGTACATCTGCCACTAAAGGGAAACTGCACCTGATATAACAAGTTAGTGGTACATATCCATCCAAAGGATGTACTTCCTTATGTATTACTTCTACACTAGCTAAAAGGTTATCACAGATCTGTAACGAGTTAATGGTACCTATCTATCTTATCTATGATAAACCTCTGGATACAGAACAGGAAAACTTTCTGCAGGGAAAATGAGTACCGCACACCGTTTAATCCACTCAAGGTCGTTGCTTATTTCACTCAATAATCAACATACTGCAATTTTAAGAGATATTCAACTTAACTGCATCGAAAATTAAATCTGGTGCCCCCGGGAACATAAAAAAAGGGACAAACAGCCGAAAAGTACAACGGTGAAATCATCTACCTTTGAGACTTTAAGGGCCACCTTCATTAATGCCCGCTCAGCCACTAAGCATTGTTCGGAAATTTTTGACATGCTAGAGTCAGAGAAATTTCACATTTTAGGAATCACAGAGACTTGGTTTAATGTGAATTATAAGTCAGTTTTAGAAGAATTACTTCCCCGAAATTTTAAGATTTTAGTTAAAAATAGAGAATACAAGAGGGGAGGGGGAGTTTGTGTGATTCATGATGACTGTTTGGATTGCATTGAGCTAAAAACACCTGAGTTTAGTTCATTTGAACACCTAGTGATGAGGTGTAAAGTAAGTGACTCTTCATTTGTATTAGCCACTGTCTATCGTCCACCTGGTCCAGCTCTAGCAGGTACTTTCCATGCTGACTTAGTTGAACTAATGGTGTCCCTGTGTCTACAATCGGATTGTGTCGTCCTCCAGGGAGACATGAATATGTGGCTGGAGCATGACATAAGCTGTGACTCCCAGGATCTCATAGGTGACCTAGATGGGCCTCCACTTTACCATGGCATCCACCATGATCACACACATAAAGGGCCAAATGCTAGATGCCCTTTTTACTCATGGCACGGAAGCTTTCAATGTTATAGCACATGAGGTGGGATGGTCAGACCATAGTCTGATTACCTTTAACCTCTTGGATTTTGCACCAATAAAAATCCCCAAAAGAAATTGTATGACAAAATTTCGGAAACTAAAAAATGTAACAGTCGAAGACTTTAAAACATGCTACGACTACCATCAAGGACAGCCACTCCTAGTAAATGAAGAGAGAGAACTTGGAATTCTGGCTTTAGAACCCGAGATTGAAAAGCTGGAAAGATCTCTAGATGAATTTGAGTTAAGAATCAAGGCAAGTCTGGACATCCTGGCCCCATTGACAACAGTAAATAGGCGCCCAAGACTTTCTGAGTCAAGCCCTTGGTACGCCCCTAGTCTCAACTTACTTAGGAATAAAAGACAAATATTGGAAAGAAAGTGGCTTAAGTCAAAATTGCCCTGGGACAAAATGGCGTATCGGGTCTATTGTTGAGGCTACACAAAGGCTGTAAAATGCCATAAAAGATCCTATTATAATGATCAAATAACGCAAGCCTCGAAATAGCCTCGGGAATTATTCTCATTGGTTAGGGACATAATTGAACCGAAAAAATGTTATTCTAAGATTGTCCCATCTATGGAATTATGCTCTGCGCTTCAGTCTTCCTTTGGGGAAAAAATTTTAAAAATCCGTAACCAGGACAAAATCTTGCCTGATGACTTTGACCCTCCGGCACTAATAAGAGCTCCTCCAGCTTTTAGCTCATTTGCATCTACCTCAGTGGCAGAGATATCCAATATTATGTCCAAGCTTAAACCGTCAAGCTCTCCGAATGACATTTGTCCGGCATGGTTTATGAAGAAAAATGCAGATACATTGGCCCCAGAAATTACAAGGATAGTGAATCTATCTTTAAAAATAGGGGCCGTTCCAACACGACTGAAGCATGCCATTGTCTCCCCCTTGTTAAAGAAGAGCACACTCGACCCTTCTCTGCTCACTAATTTCAGACCTATATCTCATCTTCCCTTTCTGGCGAAGATCCTGGAGCAGGTCGTCTTTCAACAAATGCAAAGCTTCTTTAGGGGGAACGACCTGTTCCATGACTCCCAGTCGGGATTTAGGCCGGGACATAGCACTGAACTGTCCGCACTCGACATACGCAAACGTCTGTTAAGGGTAAAGGATGCGGGGGGGTCGGCAGCCTTGGTGCTACACGACCTCTCCACAGCCTTTGACACTATCGACCATCAAATCCTGGGAGATCGCATGGAATACCTTTTTGGATGTAGTGGCACTGTCCTCCATTGGATCAACTCCTTTCTCACGGATAGGACCCATCAAGTGCGGATGAACGCTTGCAGCTCACCAATGGAACCACTTCTCAATGGAGTCCCGCAGGGCTCGGCATTGTCGCCCCTGCTATTCAACTCCTATATTCGCCCACTCGCTGACATTATTGCTACACACAAATTAGCATGCCAGATCTACGCGGATGACACGCAGGCTGATGCTGACAATGGGCCAAATATGCACCTACAACTGAGAAATGGCCTCCTTCACATACAAAAATGGATGGCCGACAACAAGCTAGACCTCAATGAAGCAAAGACCGAGGTGATGCTGGTGGGTCCTCAATCAACCACCAATTTTCTCTTGGCCTGGCCCACTTCATTCTGCCCCACCTCAACGCCGGCAAAACAGGTCAGGAACCTAGGCATCATCTTTGATCCCTGCCTATCATTTATACCTCATGCAAAACTCTGTATCAAAAACTCCAACTTTTATATACAGAGACTCCGGAAAATTAAAGATTTATTTTCGCACGAAAACTGGCTAACTCTTGTACAGGGCCTTGTGCATTCCCGGTTGGATTGCTCTAACATCTTTTTTCTTGGACTTCCATTGAAGTGGCAAAAAAAATTGCAAGCAATTCAGAATCAAGCTGCTCGTCTGGTCTCCGGATGCGCCAGAACAGACCACATCTCTCCCGTGCTGGAAAAACTGCACTGGCTCCCTATCGCCAAGCGAGTACTATTCAAAGCAATGTGTTATATGTATAGGGCACACCGGAAACTGGGCCCAATTTATTTGTCTGAATGGGCCCCTCACCATGTACCGTCAAGACCACTCCGATCGGCCAACTTCTCACAGAACCGACAATCAGCAGACTAAAATTTACTGGTAACAGACGCATGGTTACAAAGGGCAATGAGCTGTGGAACTCCCTTCCAGCGTCTCTAAAGTCCTTACCCTCCCTCCTGAGTTTCAGGAAGGGTTTAAAAACCTTCCTCTTTATCCAGGCCTACGGATAATATGATGAAGAATAGAAATCGTACAAAAACATTATTTTGTATTTGGATTTGGATTTTGTATGCTCATTTTTCCTCCCCCATCTGAAGGGTTAGCCCCCCCCCCCCGGTTCTTCTCTGTATTTACTCTACCTCTTTCCTATTGGGCACCCTAGGCTCCTTTTTTAATGGTCTTTTGGAAATCTCACTTGATTTTAGGGTCTTGGTGCGCCTAGACGCTCCCCTAACAGAGCGCATTCGGCGCAATACAAATCCCATATCAAATCAAATCTATAGTAACCTTTGCAGACACACCTTTCCGTTCCTCAAACATATTCATTCAATCATAGAAATACACTTGTCAAAGCATAGACTTATTAGTAAATAAGGCGTGAACGACTCTGCCGTATACATGTTTATAATACTAAGAAACATTGCATAGTTAAACTTAGTTCCTCTTTTCCTATAGAAGCATCTTGGCAAAATGCCAAGCAAGTTCCTCTTTTTCTTCTGGGCATATTGGCAGGTTTCTCTTTTTCTACAAACATTGTTGCCACATATAATAATTGCAACAAGCTAAAATGAATATTAAGGGGGCACCCCAAAATAAGCCACAGCAAAGGACATGCTGAAGCCAATGTTAAGGGTGCACCCTTACAGCCACAATATTGATTTACGCCATTTGAAAAACCCTGTGTTATGGATTTGCAGAGCAGTGCAGGGAATCATACTGTTAATTACTGCACTGTTCCTTACCAGTCCTCCTCTTCTATTTGTCCCAGGTTCTTGTATATGATATTACCTGGGATGGGAGAGAGGGGGGCTAGCAGGGATCAAGGGGAAAAAGGCATGTTAGAATAGCAGCTTCCCTTTGCTGCTCTGCACATGGAGGAAAGCAACTCTCCGTGTGCCTGCTTATCTCAAGTGTGACCTACAATTGAGCATCTGTGCAGAAAAAAGCAAGCCCAAGCTTTACATTAAGAAGATTTTTTTTATATTTATTCTTTTATTTTACGGCTGTTTGGTAATTGTTATACCAACAGCTTACTGATCCGATGCAATGTTTTGTGAGCTGTAGATCTGAACATTTTTTTTCAGGGTTCCCTGGTTTATAAAACTTTTTGCCAAGGGTTCCTTCAAGGTGAAGAGATTGATAAACCCTGTGATAGGGCAATTTCTAATTTATGTACATAACTGTATATAATTGTAAATTATTGTAATAATATTGTTCCTTCTAATGATAAAACCTAATAACATTACAACGCAGCAACCATCTAAGCTTTATGGAATGAGCAAGTTTTTAGGCTGAAGCAATCTTCAAATCAAAGAGTAGCTCTTGCATTAAAATCTTTGGATGGGTAATATTCTAGAACCTGCTGCTGCTTAGTAACTTCTTTTATTTATAGTGTATGGTTCGTTTCATATTAACCTATGTCATTTAGTATATGGTTTACATTTGTATAATGTGTTGGGTTGTCTACTACTGTCATAAGCAATGGAGGAGTGGTCGTTCCAGAGAAGGATGGTACTGTGTTATTTTTTTAAATGAATATTCATGAACTACTTATGCTTTTATATTGTAGACATTGTTTCTGACTGTCCATGACGCTAGTGGGCACTGCTGGTTTGGTAAATAAGTATGCACCACACATTAAGCAGCCAGGCTCCACAAAGGTTTCCCTTCGAAACATTGCCTTTTTGTATATACTACATTGATTAATAAACATGAGTGTGTCTGTGCTGCAAAGTGTGTGCAGCTGCTCAATTCTACCAGTATACAAGGGGTCAAGAGAGTCCCCTGGGAACAGAACTGCGCCACATGCCCACATGAATGCGGCCGACCTGTGGGGTGTGGCTGTGGAGTTAAGTATAACTTTCTTGGTTTCATTATTACCCTTTATTCAGAACTGAATAGTTTTTGGGTGAAACTATACCTCATATTATACCATGGTTTGTGAGCATTCTGGAACTTGGTAGTGTTTTTGCTATCCTTCAGACTTTGGAGGCATAAGGCTGCCTGAAAACGGCAAGGTATAGTATTTGTTGATACCACTTTTTGATGATAAAAAGATTTGTCATGCCAAGCTCTGATTTGGATGTGTTCAGATAATGCAATGTATAGACAATTCAAGTTGAAAATTTTGTTGCCTTAGATGCTGTTTTCTCTGAAGCCGCCACAGCTTGCATTTTGTACAGAAAGCGTTCATAACGGCAGGCATATGATTAGCACAGAAATTAAATACCCCATGAAGTCCATCCACTTGCTTCTCAAACACATTGCATTCAGCATTCTATCAGACACAGGGCCTGTGTTGCACACATAAGGATTCTGGATATTGTCATGTAAATTAACACATAATGCACTTTAATGCATCCCTTGTTGATAGATGCTCTTAGCAGTATACACAGATGTATTCCAGACAGAAATATAACAAAGCCATATAAATCATTGAAAAGCTTCAGATTTTATGTTCCCGAGGACTTCCTAATTGGACAGGTAACTTGTGACCACTTATTACTGAGATTATAATAAGACTGCATGGCACAAATGAGCCTTTTTAAAAAGAACACTGCCTAGAGTGTTTTTTTTTTTTCAATTTCCTTAAAAGTGAATTTGTTACAAAGAAATAAGCGCCTGGAAATACGAGTGTTCATTAGATAACATGAGTCTATCAGTATCCTGGTTAATGCCGTACTAAATCCATTTTGGCCACGGCTATTTGGATTCTGTTTCTATTGCGTCAAGGCACAGAGCGGTCAGGAAAGTTCTAGGGGTACCCCCCAGACATGACACGTAGAGTGACTATCTCAATTACGTAGGTGGCCTCCAAGTAAGCAGTTGTGGCTGCTCTGGGGTGGAACAGTTGATATTAGAAAGCTTGCACATTTGCAAAAGTTCCTTATTCTGAGAAGTCAGCAGTGTTTGTCCTGCTCCATCCATCACCTCTAAAAAAAATAAAAACCTGCAGTCCTCTTCTGAAAGTTGTCCTGAGCATGTAAGATTGTGTTTGGCCTGCTCAAGTTTTTTCTACAGTGTTGCAAATTTAAACAGAAGATATCAAACCATTTCTTCTTCTACTGTTGATTGCTTGGCAATGTCATTTAAAATGTAAGAGCAACATCTACATTACTCCATCTTCTCTTCATTAGTGATTTTGCATCCTATAAGACAGTTTCACTGAAATCTTATTCTGTTCATTCCTAATATTTCCTACTATATTTGTGCAAATGTTTATTAAAGCAATATTTTGATAAAAATCATTATTGCTGCACCCCAGTACAAAATAATCACCCAAGCGCACTAAAAACTGAACCTGACCCTTTTTTCAGCACAGCACTCCACAACACGTAGTAGTGCATTACGTATGTTGTGATGCCCTGCACAGTGGGTGCTATTCAGAATGAATGCATGCTGTAGTAAAGTATTTTACTATTATGTAAAGTGTAAAGCTGGCCCAAGGGCTCATTTACACTCTGCATTTTAGTGCGTTGAGGTGTGTTGTGTTAATGAATCATTAGGCTAGCAATGCACAATTTAACAGACCTATACCTATTTTTCCAGTAGAGATATTTTACATTTGTGCATTACGGTGCACTTAAAAGCATGTTGGTTGTGGTGCACTAAAGCACATGTGCATTGTGATTTGCTAGCTAGGTGCATTGGGGTGCAGTTCAGAGTGAATCACACCACAATACACTTGATATGTGCATTAATATACAATGCACTAAGTAAAATGTGCGCGTTACTGCAAAGCATCAGTGTGAATAGGCCCTAAGCCTGTAATGTGTGTGTGCCATGCTTTGCACTGATGAATGCAGAAGAGGGAATGTGAAGAGGGACCTAAATGTGTATGAGTGCACGTGTAAGGGCTTTTATGTTTTTTTATTTTTTATCAAAGCGGACCTGCAGTCATTTTTTCAACTTTCCATCTATTAAATCTTCTGCCCCTGTTTTAACTTTGGATAGTAAAACATTTTTTTTTTCTGCCAGTAAATACCTTATACAGCCCACTTCCTGTTTCTTGTCTGATAAAAAGCCTAGGCTTATGACATCATACACAGCTCTCTCACTCTCCTGAAAGTTTGCCAGGAGGGGGGGTGAGTCATAGGAGGGCCAATGAGAGCTGCAGAGCTGGAGGTGTGCCTCTATGTGTCTGTGTAAATCCAGGAAGTGAACAGGCAGCAGCTTCAGCCTCCCACCGTTAAAATGGTTGCAGCCAGACTCAGTGGAGGGAGATTTGTGCAGCATATTTGGTAAGTGCAGAATCACAGTATATATAAAATAATATGCAAAGTGGTTGGAGGGAAGCTTCAGAATGGCAAAGATGTTTTTATTACAAATTATGTGAGCAGACTGCAGTTCCTCTTTAGCTTTATCACATTCACCTAATGAATCCCCTAATGTCAGTATACATAGGCATGACAGGTCCTCTTCACAGATGTCAGGGGTCTAAATAGACTCCCGATGTCTCCAGCGTATGCTGGAGAAGCAGACTGGTAACATTGTGTCTACAAACTTCTTCTCCCCCACGTCATGCACTACACTAAGCGTGAACTTGTTCCACCTTCTCCCCGCTCAGCATCCTGAATAAACAACCTGGCAATAGCAAAAGGATGCTGGTCTCATTAACATCATAAACAAGGAATTGGTAGCCGAAGTTGATGGGGGCACCTTGCCTATGTTGCAGAAAAGCGGTCAGGGTTGCTGGAAAGCTGCTCTGGTTACTTCTACATACAGCACAGAGCCAATTTAAGCAAGCTCATGGCTCTTATTACTGTTATGACTGCCATTACATGTACTACATGCCATTGGCTGTCTAGGAGAGGAACAATCATGTGGCCTCATCCTCGACAGTCAAAGGGTTAAATAGCACATGGATTCACCACTTTCCACAGTGTTGTATTTTTTAATAGAGGGCTTATTAATGTGTTTGCTATTGCATTCTCATATCATGGCTGCTGTGCAGTCTCCCTATATACTTCATCTATGCTATAACTCTGTAACAGAGGGTTTGTCGCTTTAATATCCCTTTACTCCCACTGATGAGGCACTACAGCCAGCCCTCCTGTACTGGGCCTCATGAGCTCAAAATGTTGGGCCCAGGCAATGTTGAGCAGGAGGTCTGGCTGTACTGTCTTATTACAAATACAGATCCTTAGATCCTCATCTGCCTCCCCCTGCAGTGCTGCCAGCTTCTCCTCTTCTTTCCCCCTCCGGTTGCACTGCAGGGGGATTGCTACTAGTACTAACGCCCCTTCCATTTGTTGTCAATGCCCTCCTGTGTGCCACTTTTCCCTGCTGCAGCACTGCCAGCTTCCCTCCCCTCCTGCCGGCAGCTGTTTCGGGCACAAAGGGGGATGTTTCGAGATGGAGAGCGGGAGAAGGGGCCAGTCAATATGTCATTTACTGGCCCCTTTCCTGAATGACCACAATGAATGATCGGTACCAAACACTCCTGTGTCGAATCATCAGTGTTTACTATGCTTCAGTTTGTGAATGAGCAGGAAGCCTCGGAGTATTTCATAGTCATTCATCTTTGCAGCTGAGGCTACAGAGAAATGGACGGATAAATCTATGTCCTTAGTCACTTTTGGACAGGGAAAGGGGGCCCTGTCAGGTAGGCTGTATGGGGCCCCATGATTTCTAATGGCTGCCCTGTTTGTAAGCATTTGTCAGCACCACTAAATCTTAATGAATAATTGGTAATCTCATGTCCACCTGCAGGAAGTGCTGCAGCCAAACTCTCATAGCTTAACTTTATTAAACTAGGAAGCATCGGGAGGACCAAATCCATACGTGGTAATTGATGGAGGGAACAGAAGAGTCTTAGTAGGATTTCCTTTTTTTACGGAAATGTGAAGAACGATGGAAATTGAGTATTGTTGATCAGAGATTACTATTGGAATATAAAAAATAACAGTTTATCTAATTAATTGTGTTTCTATGAATTGTTCATTGTTGCCGGAAGTCTGTGACTTCATAGAGATACACAGAAAACCAATACATTCAAGATTTTCTTCCTAGTTTGCTCCATATATATTTTGGGAGTAAGCCCATACTCCGGAGTAGCTTCACACTCATTACTTAATCCCTTCAGTGATAAGACTATTTGTAATCTTTCATACACAGGCACTTTATTATCCTCTGCTATTCCTACCCATTTTACTGCAAATAATTACGCTGTCATCATTAGTCAAATAGATAAAACGAGACAATAGGAATTAAATAATTATTGAACTACTTTGGAACTCCTAATTTATTGAATGTCTCTACATCTGTACTCTAATTCTATTTAACATCACAAGCTAAGACACAACTGCAGCTTGACTTATCCTAAATGAAAATCCTGCCACATAATTGTCAGTTTAATGCTTGCAAGCCCAGTAGGCAGCCTTACGTTGTGTCTTGCTGGCATTGTGCAAACAACGATGTGGGATCAGGAAGAATATTAAAAGCAGAATATTTTCTATTTTAAAAAAACACGGTTGTGTGCAATTTCTGTTTCTGAAAAAGCTCTGGTAGGTTTACTGTATTTGGCATTTTGCTGCGTTCCATTTCATTTTCCAACTTCACTCCTTGAGTAAAGTTGTCTAGCCTCAGTGGTTTCTGATCTGACCCTGAACACAAACACTTGGGTTCCATTCACACCTATCCATGAGTGTTACTTTTAGGTATCAGGCATGCTTTCTTAGTGGTGTGGCCATTCAATTCTGATTGGCTCTCAACATCCATGTCTCATAAAATGCATATGACTATAACGCACTGCAGTGCATAAACCTTATGCCTCATTTCCACTGAGCGGATCGGTTCGGGTCGGTACAGTTTGGAAGGCCTAGAATGGTCCGGCCTATTCAGGGGAGCGTTTCCACTGCAAGTCAGACCGCCAGGGGCCATATGTGGGTTTAGAAATAATGCCTAGCATGGCGTCACACGTCCGCCAATCAGTGGAATGTATCGTAGCTCCTCCCTAACCGAACCGTACCATTTTCTATGGCCCCACATCTGAAGCAGGACCCAGAATGGTGCTGTTCAGTTATATGGGTCGCTTTCATAATGGAAACACTCAAAATAGCGTACCGACCCGAACCGATCCACTCAGTGGAAACAAGGCATTATAGACACCTGGTTTGTGGTATTGGAAACAGGATCATACGGTTTTTTAAGGGTCTATATGGAAATAATTTGTGCATGCAAAAATGCATGTACAGAAATGCACATTGACGGTTTAAGATGCACATAGGTGTCGGTACACACTAAATCTTTTCTTCACGGGTGAAATAGTGTAGCATAGAATAACCTAGCCACCATCTGTGCATTTCACCCCTGTGAACAAATTTCCCTAAAGAAGTACTTGCCTTATTGGTGCCCTCTGTAGATGCTGCACCTGCCCATAGCCCAGTATAAATTGCCATCAACATCTCAGCCCCCCCATTCACACTCGAGCGGTTTTGTTCTCTTTTCCCTACTCATGGCTATGATCAACATGCAGAATTCCATTCATTCTAATTGTCCCTGTACGCGCTAAAAAAAAAGTATGTGCTCCTTTTGTTAGCATATTTAGGTGATTTTGGTCACATAGACTTCAGTGGCAGTGCCTGTATACATGCGATATGCACAGGACTAGCATGCTGTAAAACCAGCAGGCGACCGGCTCCCGATCAGCACTGATCGAAGTGTTCTTGCGTGGGGGGCCATCAGCTCAGCTTAGTGGGACAGAACGCTGTACTAACGTTGGATCATTAGTACAGCGGCTCTGACCGGAGCTGACAAGTTTTTTCGTTCAAACCGCTGGGTTGAATGGAAAAAACTCAGTGTGTACCAGGCTTTAGAGAGCCCCCACTCAGGAATAAAGGAGCAGAGGGGGCACATTTGAACAGCAGCTTTGTCAGTCTGGGGGGAGGGAAGTGTTAGATACACTAGCAGATTTTCATACAGTAACAAAATGAAGCCTAAGTCCCTTAAAATCAGTTACAGCAAAATGTTTTTGTTTCCTTTTGGGATAAAGGTTTTACACAAATAAAAAGCTAATCATTTTAAGCACCCCTGTCAGTTGTACAAGGTTTGTCTGATCCTTGTAAATGCAAGAGAAAAACAGACCTACTGGCTGGATCACCAGATATAATAGAAGAAAGCCTAAGAAATTAAGCTAATGCATCCATCACATCTAAAAATGGTAAGCAGCAATATAATGTTTGTTTTGGGTTTAATACTGCTTTCTCTTCTATAGGACTGCTCTCCTCCCCTTTGTCCATCCCAGAAAGCAGACGCCTGGGGCTTAAAGTGGTTGTTAAGCCACTCTAACCTGTATACATCATCAGCACTGCCTCCTATTGTAGTAATCCCCTCTGTGTATGATTTATAAAAATAAATTATGCAAATACCTAATTTCACTACCAAGAGTCACATGACTGGCCAGCTTTCTCCTTTTCTCCTCTGAGAGATGCAGCGGGCGGGGCTGAATTTCCCCTGCTGATGTCAGTCTGGAGAAAAATGGCAATAAGCGTTTATTGATTGGTTTGCGCAAAACTTATAGCATCTACAAAATAGGGGATAGTTTTATGGCATTTTTATTATTAATTATTTTTTACTAGTAATGGCGGCGATCAGCGATTTTTATCGTCATTGCAACATTATGGCGGACAGATCGCTTTTGGCGTGATTTTGGGACCATTCACATTTATACAGCAATCAGTGCAAATAAAAATGCATTGATTACTGTGTAAATGTGACTGGCAGTGAAGGCGTTAACCACTAGGTGGCACTGTAGGGGTTAAGTGTGTCCTAGGGAGTGATTCTAACTGTGGGGGGAGGGGCTATGTGTGACGCGACACTGATCACCGCTCCCGATTACAGGGAGCGGTGATCAGTGTCAGTGTCACTAGGCAGAACAGGGAAATGCTTGTTTACATCAGCATTTCCCCGTTCTTCCTCTCCGTGAGGCGATCGCGGGTATCCCCCGGACATTGAATCTGCGGGACCCGCGATCACACTCACGAAGGTCACGGCGGGCGCACGCCTGCAAACCGCTTTTTAAAGGACAACGTACAGGTACGTTAATCTGCCTGTACGTGCCCTTCTGCCGACATATATTGTCATGAGCCGGTCGGCAAGCGGTTAAATGAGGTATTTACAGCATTTATATTTATAAATAATTCACAGAGGGCGACACTGCAATAGGAGGCAGTGCTGATGGTGTATACAGGTTATTGTTATGAGAGCAGCTGTAGGGGAGGAGCAGCTCACACACAGACAGAGGGGTGGGGGAAGGAGGACACAGGAGCAGAGGGGAGAGCAGGCTGCTGATGACAGAGGCACGTAAACTGACCACAGTGTCTGGTCTCAGCAGCCATGATACACCGTGGTCAGTTTACAGAAGGGTGGGGAGAAACTAACAGGATCAGCCAGGTTTTTTAGGTGTTACAGGGGGCCAGATAACACAAAACAAGCACTGTGTCATATAACATGCTGTAAAGGAGCAGGATCCATTTTTATTTTTTTTGAGTTAACAAACGCTTTAATACACATCCAAAACACCTGAAAAATGGCTGTTTTTTTTTTTTTTAAATATCACTAATATGATCTGCTTATGCCCTGCTCAGATGTGAGTGCAAGTTTAGATCTACTGGGCATGTAGAAATGCATACAATAGAAATGAATGGATTTTATCTCTAGGTTGCAGTGAAATAGATAGTACACTCATTTCTGATGTTGGCTGCAAACACTGCTATGCTATGGAAACAGAAACACAAAAATGATGTTTAGGTAAGTACTTGTACAACAAAGGGAAGTTTGTCCTGGGGGTAAGAAGGCACAAATGACACAACTTGCTTATCATTTCATTTACCTGAATAATACATTTCTTCTCTCTGGGGTAACTCTTCTCTTCTCATACAACCTGTTTTTGGGTAACTCTGCTTTAGGCAGAACTTTTAGATTGTTTTAAGAAAATTGTTCGCTGAAAATGTAGAGCTTGGGCTTGCAGCAGTTTACTAATTAGACTTTAATCAATATTGAGCTGGTAATATTTTGTACTGCTCTGATATCTGTGAAGTGAATTCTATGAAATGTCGCTTTTAAGACTTAGCAGGTAAGAATACAGTATTTTTTCACTATAACCAAAATAAACATATATCTCCCATCAAATCTGTTTCCAATCAGATTATTATTACTGTGTGAAAAAGAATTCCAGGAAATTTTTTTTTTTCCCATGCAACTGGGCCGTGTCTACACTGCATAGATTAATTCCTTTTTTTTTTCTAAGGGTGAGGAGAGAAGAGATATACTTACCTAATACCCTGATCCTCCAAGTGCAAGACTGGTCCCTTCCACCCCTGCCCCCCCCATGCTAGCGGTCTTGCGCATGGACTGTTCCTGACGTCATCATGCCCATAGACTGGCTCTGGACATGAGGATGGCAGGAACAGTCTACTGCTGGACATGGCAGAGCGCTGTTTAACCCGAGCATCGAAGGATCAGGTAAGTATAGCCTTTCTGTGTGCCCCTGGACAACACAAGCAGCCAAAGTGGTTGTAAAGTCACTGAGAAAAATTACTGGAATCCCCTCTGTTATAGCAAGCTATACTGTGCAGTGTGTATGTGTTTTCTTAATATGAAGCTAAATACCTTATTTCACAGCGCTGCAGTGCAGCCACATGACCGCCCACCTCTCTCCTTCACCGTTCTCCTTCAGTAGGAGGGGCTGAGATTCCACTCTGACGTCAGCTGGGAGGTCACGTGACCGCACAGCGGTGCTGTGAAATAAGGTATTTAGCTTCATAATTTAAAAAAAACACAAACACTGTACAATATTGCTTGCTATAACAGAAGGGATTCCTCAGTGACTTTACAGCCACACAATTAGCAGCGGGAGGGGGGTAGATCAGCTCAGACTACAGAGCTGACAGGCAGACAGGAAGGAAGGGGGAGAGACTGATCACACAGCGGGTTGAAGAAGGCAAGTAAACTTACCACGTTATCATGGATCAGCATCCATGATTACTGTGGTTAGCACATCTAGGGGGACACAGGAACAGGCAGGATCAGGAACAGGCAGGATCAACCAGGTATTTTACAGCATAAAATATACCAGCATTCTGCTTTAAACCAAATCTTTTTACCCCATTTTAGTCATCTATCTTTTACCTATATCTTTTTATACTTTTCCTAGTGTTAAGCAGGATAATTAAATGTAAAACATGTTGAGTATGTATGTGAAACTATGTTACTATTATGTAAATGAAGGAAGTTCTAATATCTGACCATACTGGAAAAAATATAGCATTCCTTGATGCATGTCTAAGATCGGTTAACATATTTTTCAAAACCTTACTGAAAAGCTGGTTCCAGGCATGCAGTTAATGCCATTTCTTGTTTAAGTATACCTTCCTTCATTACTTCACAAGCCTGCATGAATATATTGGGGTTGATTTACTATAACTAGAGAGTGCAGCTCTGCATAGAAATCAATCAGCTTCCAGGTTTTATTGTCAAAGCTTAATTGAACAAGCTGAAGTTAGAAGTTGATTGGCTACCATGCACAGCTGCACCAGATTTTACACTCTTGAGTTATGGTAAATCAACCTTATTCTGTCATGTCACAATACACAACAATATCATTTTTACATTGACAGAATGGCATGGGCAGGCAAAAGGGCATACCCGTACATCCCTTTAAAAATTCCCGCATAGCGGGCGCGCGTGACCTGATGTTCGCCGGCGGCCTGCGATTGCAGTGATGAGAGGCAGAACGGGGAGATGTAAACAAGGCATTTCCCTGTTCTGCCTAGCAACATGACAGGGATCTACTATTCCCTGTCATCGGGAGCAGTGATCTCTGTCATGTTGTAGTGAGCCCATGCCCCCTACAGTTAGAACACACCCAGGGAACACACTTAACCCTTGATCGCCCTCTAGTGTTTAACCCCTACCCTGCCAGTGACATTTATACAGTAATCATTGGCTATTTTTAGCTCTGATTGCTGTATAAATGTAAATGGTCCCAAAATAGTGTCAAAAGTGTCTGATCTGTCCGCCACAATGTCGCAGTCACGATCAAAATTGCAGATCGCCGCCATTACTAGTAAAAAAAATTAATAATAAAAATGCCATAAATCTATCCCCTATTTTGTATACGCTATAACTTTTGCACAAACCAATCAATATACACTTATTGCGATTTTTTTTTTTTTTTACCAAACCTATGTAGAAGAATACATATCGGCCTAAACTGTGGAAGAAATTTGTTTTTTTATATATTTTATTTTTTGGGTATATTTATTATAGCAAAAAGTTTCCCATCAACACAGCCAGTGTTGATACGGGAATCCCTCCCGCAGGGCTATTGTGTTCTCCCGGCTGGGGGGGGGGACACCTTCACTGCCAGGTGAACACTGGCAATAATTTCATCCTAAAAATCTGGCATGCTGGATTGATGGATCGACTTGGGTACAATCAGCCTGCCCACGCATGGTTTGAATCTTGGCCGGTACCTGCTTAACCAGCCGAGATCTAAACCATCTGTGAATAGCTTTGTGAACAACTATGAACTGTCTACAGACACCAAGGATTACATAAAAAGATGTCAACCACCCCAAATGTATAACTAGCCTTTGCATTAAAGTGCACATGGAAGGGCAATGTACATTGCAAACAGACAAAAAATTCCCAACACATTTACTAGCTAGCCTGCAAAAAACAATAATGGAATTGCCGCCAAAATTACCCCATTTTGGAAAGCAAACACCCCAACGTATAATCTAGAGGCATAATGAGTCTTTTGAACAGTTCATTTTTTTCCAGAAGTTTTTGGAAAATGTAAAAAAAAAGATGAAAACGCATTCTTTTTTTACACAAAGTTGTCCATTTATAAGATATTTCCAACACATAGCAAATACATAGCAAAAATGACACCCCAAAATACATTTTGCTACTCCTCCTGAGTATGGTGATACTTCATGTGTGAGCCTTTTACACAGCCTGGCCACATACAGAGGCCCAACATCCAAGTAGCACCATCAGGTGTTCTAGCAGCATAAATGACATATATAATTTCCTGGCAACCTATCATTTTTGAAGGCCCTTCATATTTCTAACACATAGCATGTACATACCAAGAATTACAATCCAAAATAAATTCTGTTTCGGAAAGGGTAAAAAAAAAAGCATTACCTGTGCTTTTAGTAGTATCCACAGAGGAGAGCACTGGTCCAGGCAGCAGGCAGGGATGTGCTTAGCAACAGCAATAGTAATTATCCAGGCAGCAGGCAGGAATATTGTCTGTAGTCAGCACAAGGATATTGTCAGCACAGCACAATCCATAGAAATTGTCCAGGCAGAGACAGCCAGCACATCCATAATATTAGTCCTGGTACACTGTTACCTGCAGACACTCATTATTGTACCCCACTCCAGCCCTTCATAAACATACTGCCGTTTGCTACAGCTAATTATTTGCATAGTCCAGGTACCGGTGTGGTCCGTTCATGCGTGAGGCATAGGCATGATGGCAGTAAGTCAGCAGCAGGCCGAGGGCCGCAATCAGGTAAGACCTGTGCACAGGGGTAGAGGCTTCGACCCACCCAAATCTCTATGAAGACTCCAGACCACCCTAATCCGGAAATTCTGAAACCCGGAGAAAACAAAACAAAATTGTTTTCTCCATCCAGAAAAACAATTCTGGAGCCCCTCACATATGTGAGACCCCTGTGTACTACAGTAGCAGGGCAATTGATCAGTCCAAGCAGTAGGCAAAAGCATAGTCCATAAAACAGGCCAGAGTCAGTTCACGTGCAAGCAGTCCAAGCGCTAGGCAGGAGCGTAGTTGATTAAACAGACCAGGGTCAGTTCACTGGAAGCAGTCCAAACAGTAGGCAGAGGCATAGTCACAAAACAGGCCAGAGTCAGTTCACGTGGAAGGCAGTGGCATGGTTATTTGGGGAAGCATGGAAAATGGTCAGCATGGTTATTTGGGGAAGCATGGAAAATGGTCAGCACAGATGATGGAAATGGTTAAAAATATTGGCTAATATTTTAGGGCTGTATGATAAAGTTGGAAGCATTCACCAATGCAAAGGCCAGGTTGGGAGGGACACTGGGGACAATGGTAGCTGGTTTCTTTTCAAAATCCTCTTTTGTTGCACACGCAACATTTTTTTTTTGCTGTCCTCGGCCTGCTTCAGATGGTGGAATGTTGAAGGGGAAGTGGCGCTCATGAAGTCGCCTAACAGCATCAGAGCGAAGGTCTTGTGGGGGGGTCTTTGTTGATAGATGAGAGACGTGACAACTTCTTCTATGAATTTTAGGAAGGGGCGGGGCTTTCCGTGGATTTGGTGTAGACTACGTAGAAATTATAAATGACCAAATGGATGAGATGACTTGCTACCTTCTTGTACCAGAATCGGGACCTCCTTATTGACAAATAGGGCTGAATCATTTGATCATTGAAATCCACCCCCCCAGGTAGAGATTATAATCTTGGACACATGTTGGTTTTTCAATGGGACCTTGTCTTCTTTGAACCTCAATTGTAGTGTCGTCATGGATGGTGAACAACATGTGCATGTCTCTTTTATCCTTCCACCTCAAGGCCAGCACTCATTGCATCTCAATGTTGCTCTTTCCCCCCTTTTTGTTTGCTAGAGATTGTGGGAAGCCCTTCCTATTCTTTCTGGAGGTTCCGCAGGCCAGGGTTTTTGCGATGTATAAGTGTTTGAAAAGGGGCAGGCTGGTGTAGAAGTTATCAAGGTATATGTGATATCCTTTGTTCAGAAGTGGGTATGCCAGGTCCCATACAATCTTTCCAGTTGTGCCCATGTAGGCTGGGCACTCGGGGGGGCTGGAGCTGGGAATCCTGTACAGATATCCCGTGGCGCTCTCACAGAGCTTGTAAAATTTTACTTCATATCTGGCCCTTTTGTTAGGAATATATTGCTTTATTCCTAGCTGGCCTGAAAAGGGTACCAGGGACTCATCAACACATATATTCTGATCGGGGACATAGATTTCTGCAAATTGTTGGGAAAAGAAATTTATCAGTGGGCGAATTTTATACAACTTGTCGTAATTTGGATGATTGCGGGGAGGGCACTGGGTATTATCACTAAAATGAAAAAAGCGCATTATCATCTCATATCGGGACCTAGACATTACAGTAGAATAAATGGGCATGTGGTGGATGGGGTTGGTGGACCAATAGGCATGTCCTTCATTTTTTTTTTGTAAGCCCCATGTTTATGGTGAGGCCCATAAATGATTTGAACAACTTCAGATCTCTCCAATCAAACAGACGGGCATATGATGATTGGGCGTTGTTGGCAATATACCACTGGGCATATAAATTTGTCTGGTCCACAATGAATTGCAGTAAAGTGTCAGGAAAAAACAGATTAAAAAGAATCAATCGCTGTGATATTTTGGGTGTTGGCCTGCACACCTGGCTGTGCTGTGAAAGGGGGAATAATTGGTGATCCTGAATCAGAAGGCAGCCATGTTGGGTTGGCAAGGCCATCTGGCATGTATGTAGAGGCCCTGGCTCTTGGGGGACGTGACACTCCAGTAGTTGGGGGATTTGAATTCCCTGTGCTGGTACTCAGGCGTGATGTTCCAGCACTGGTACTGGGCATTTGTTTCTTGGGCCTATCGCCGGCGGCTTCACTGGTACTGGGCATTTGTTCCTGGGGCCTATCGCTGGCGGCAGCGCTGGTACTGGGCCTGGGAATTTGTTCTTGGGGGCCTATTGCTGGCGGCAGCGCTGGTACTGGGCCTGAGAATATAATCCTGGTTTTCAGAGTGCCGCGCCCTTTTAGGAGGGACCCATTCTTCCTCCGAATCATTTGCCGATTCACTATTCTCAATCGGTTCAAATGCCGAAATTGATTCGGAATCAGAATTGGAATCTGATGAGAACTCCCTGCTGCTCTCATCAGTCATGGAGAGGATCTGGAACGCCTCCTCACTAGAATAAAATCTTTTCGACATGACACTGATTGCTGTGTGACTGTGTGCTGTGCGATTGGTGGCACGTGACGTTGACTGATAGGTGATGACGATGTGACAGGCGATGGTCACTGATGGGTGATAGGTCACGGACGGTGATGGTCACTGACGGGTGATGGTCACAGATGTGTGCACCGCTGACGGTCACTGATGGGTGACAGGTGATGGCTGACGGTCACTGATGGGTGACGGGTGATGGCTGACGGTCACTAATGGGTGATGGCTGACGGTCACTAATGGGTGATGGCTGACGGTCACTGATGGGTGATGGCTGACGGTCACTGATGGGTGATGGCTGACGGTCACTGATGGGTGACGGCTGACGGTCACTGATGGGTGACGGGTGATAGCTGACAGTCACTGATGGGTGATGGGTGACAGGGCACGGTCACTGATGGGTGACGGGTGCACCGCTGAGGATCAGTGATGGGTGACGGCACTGATGGGTGATGGCTGACGGTCACTGATGGGTGATGGCTGACGGTCACTGATGGGTGATGGCTGACGGTCACTGATGGGTGACGGCTGACGGTCACTGATGGGTGACGGGTGATAGCTGACAGTCACTGATGGGTGATGGGTGACAGGGCACGGTCACTGATGGGTGACGGGTGCACCGCTGAGGATCAGTGATGGGTGACGGCACTGATGGGTGACAGGTAATGGGTGACAGTTGATGGTCACTGATGGGTGACAGGTGACGGTCACTGAAGGGTGACGGTGACAGGTGACGGTCACTGAAGGGTGACAGGTGACGGTCACTGAAGGGTGACAGGTGACGGTCACTGATGGGTGACGGTGACAGGTGACGGTCACTGATGGGTGCACCACTGACGGTCACTGATGGCAGACTCTTTAGTGACAGGTGCACTTTATGGGGCGACTGTTGGGTGACAAATGACAATGGGGGCGATGGAACAAGTATTGTGCTTGTGCAGTACAATACAGACACAGATCGGTGACTCACTGCTCCTGGCTCTTCTCTCCTCACACTGGAAACGGTGTGTGAGGAGAGAAGAGCTGGTAACAGCTAGTTACCACTTTGTGTTTACATTTAGTGATCGGCTGTGAAAGCATCACAGCCGATCACATGGTAAACAGTCGCGCCCAATTTCTGTTTACCAGCGTCAGTGACGAGCAGTTTCCCCGGGAACACACCGCCACCTAGCGATCATGCGCGTGCACAGTGGGGCGAAACCATCTATGAGCGGCCGTGACTTCATCACGGCCAATCATGTGGTAAAGAGCCATGCCCAATGGCTGTTCATCCCTCTCGGTGGCGAGTGGTGTCTTCGTGACACGCCGCACACACGATCGCGTGCATTCCCTGTTGAAATGGACGGATGTCATATGACGCCCGCCCAGAACGAGAGCTACGCCGCCTGGCCATCACATGACAGCCGGCGGGTGGCAAGCGGTTAAAGGCACAGGGACACACTGGACGCCCAGCAAAAGCACAATGGCATCCAGTGTGTCCCCCACACCAAATCCAGCGAACAATCTTTACATAGAGATGGCAACCACCCCAATTTATAACTAGCCTTTACAGTAAGGTGCAAAAAGAATGGCAATGCACAACACAAACAGAGAAACACACCTACCAGCTAGCCTGCAAAAAAGGCCCTGTTATTGTTAGGGTCAATTATTTTTTGTTTTTTTATTCGGTAAATGCCTGGACAAAGATCATTCTATACTTTTAGAAAGGACATTGTTCAGGGGCGTACTGTGAAAACATAGAAAATATATCTGATGCTGGGCCCACTTTAAGGCTTTATTATCTTACAATGGGAGTTTGAATCTTACAAGGTAAACATTCACTGTCTGTACCACACCGGTATCCATAATAAGTAATATGACATAATGTACTTTTCCTTAAAGAAACTCAGTCACCAGGAGACACTTTTTTAATTTGAATGATTTTTTTTTTAATACCAAAACAAAATTGTGCCCCCACTTTTTTTTTTTTTTTTTTTTTTTTTAATCCTTGCTTTGGAAGCGTCAAATTTTATTATCTGCCGGCTTCCACCCCCTGCATGATGACAGGCCTTTCATCACAGCAAACTATCTGCAAGTAGATCCCACTATGAGTCTCAATGCTTATCAGCAGGCAAACTGACATTGGGGAGAGAGGCAGCAGATAGTATGATTTGACACTCCCAAAAGAGTCAAATAAAAAAAAAAAAAAAAATGGAGTTGTAAGTATCTTTTTTTTTTCACAAATGAAAATGTGAAAGGTTCACTTTATGAGAGTCGAGGGCTCCCTAACACCTTTGAAATGTTAGGCACCATTTGTGTGCTTGGTCACTGTGCCACAAGGCTTCTAAACATTACCCTGCCATCATCTGGTACAAAACTCGAAACCACCGCAACATACGTGGATAGTGGTCACTTCTCTTGCCAGTAGGGATGTGGCTGATCAGCTTTTCCTTTATGACCGCTGACAGATTACATAAAAAACATTGATTACCTTGTTACAATGGCATCAAGTAAACATGTTGTCCCTGAAGTTGATGTGTTGAAAGCAGAAAAAATGGGCATCACAGTTTGTTGTGTATGGGGCCACGTAGTTGCATACCAGGCAGGGTGCCTAGTGCCTATGCTGACCTATGTCCATAGCAAAACGCACCTACAATGGAAACGTGAGCATGTGATTTGGACCACAGAGCAATGGAAGAAGGTGGTCTGCGCTGATGAAAGAAGACATGCTGGCGGAGGCAATGTGATGCTTTGGGCAATGTTCTGTTGTGAAAACCTTGGGTCCTGCAGTTCATGTGGATGTTACGTGACAGGTACCACCTACCTAAATAAACATTGTTGCTGACCAAGTATCCCCTTTCATGGAAATGGTATTCCCTGATGGCAGTGGACACTTTTAGCAGAATAATGAGCCCTGCTCAACAAAAATTGTTCAAGAAAATGGTTTGAGAAACTCAACAACTAGTTTGAGGTATGGACTTGGCTTTTCAAATTCTCCAGGTCTCAATCCAATCAAGCATCTGTGCGAAGAATTGATAAAAACAACATTCATCCATGAAGATCCCACCTTGCAACCTACAGGACTTAAAGGACCTGCTACTGATGGCTTGCTGCCAGATACCACAGCGTACCTTCAGAGGTCTAGTGGTGTCCCTCCGTGCATCAATGGGTCAGGGCTGTTTTGGCAGCAAAATTGGGACGTACTCAATATTTGGTGGGTGGTCATAAAATTATGGTTGATCGGTATAAATTGTTTTGCTTAAAGCCACCATTCAGACAGTTGTAGATACGTTTTCATTTGTGTATGTAGCACAAGTAGGGGCACTCCAACAAGGGTATCAACTACCCTTCTGGATACTGACTTCTGGCTAAATGCAATATATGTACAGCAGGCCTCTAAATTATTTCATCAAGTTTTACAGCACATCAGGGCCAGTGTACCGTTAACTAGTTGGGGTGTTTGTTCTGTTTAAGTGGTAATTATGAATGCACATATATATTTTTGTCGAACATGTTCCTCTTGTGTTAATTTTTACCTCACATTTGATTTACCTTGCTTATAGCTTCATCTACCTTCCTTCTAGTCAGAATACAAAGAAATTGTTCCTTCATGAGACTTGTTTCTCTTGCTTACGAAGCTCCATAATGACTTCAGTAAAGGTCTCAAATGGAATAATTTGCAACTTTGAGCTGCTATTAATGATTATTCATGTACATTTTGTTAGCTGATTAAAAAAAAACACAGCCTTTGTAGTGATTGTAGCTCATAGCGATATATTTCCGAGCAACAAAAGGATTAACAGTTGGTGTGACACTAGAGATTGTGGTATCCGTTTATTTCTTTGGGCTAATTTGGCTTCTTCAGAACATGAGATTGTTCTATAATCTCTGGCATCTACTCCCTTTATACCAATACCAAATGGAAATGAGCACATTGAGGTCTGTAAAGTTGTGCTGGTTCTCTTGAGTTACACAGTTGTCCTCATTATTCCTTCTGTTTTGCTTAGCACATTTCAAGCTTGCGTAGTGTGCTGCGATTCTGTGAGGTCTTTGGAAAAAACTGTTAATTGCTTTGTAGATGCATTTGTACCATCATATGGAAAAAAATATGAGAAAGTTTTGCAAATATTTCTTACTCCACTAATTCTTTAGTTTATATAGAAGGTATGTATACCTGTGTATCCTATTTTACAGTGAACCAGAATTTTCTTTATGTTTTTATTACAATGTTCATACAAAACTTGCTTTATGATTGTGATAAAATGTTTTGTTTTCTGGCTTTTACAAATGTAAAGATAAGCAATTCATTGTTTCTGTTTTAAATACATATGTTACTAATCCAACTCCAGACCTGGTTAGAGTAAGTAGGGCATGTAACCTCTATCAGGTCTTTCTTGTCATTGTTTCCTTGTCAGGGAGAATTATCGCTTCTTTCCTGATGATTAAATCAGAAGTGGTGAGATCTCCCCAACAGGAACATAGATATTCCTAAAATCCAGATTCTCACCCCTACACATTCAAATTGTTTAATTAACCTCTGTGCCTCTGTTGGAGAGATTTTGTTTACTTCCTGTCTTGATGAGAACACGAGACATGAGGAAAGATCTCACCAATGGTTACAGAAACGGCAATTAAACTTGACAGAAGTTCTAAGCTTTACGTAGTCCAAAAAAGGTTTTGGCTGTAGCTATGCTTTAAGGAATTGTTGAACTTCCAAACAGATATAGCCTCCTACCTCTGTGTACTTCCTTGTGCTCTTATCACAGGCCCATGACAGGTTAATACTTGCACTGTTTACATTCCGCTTGTTTGCCTCTGCACTGTTATGCCCCGTACACACGGTCGCATTTTCAGACAGAAAATGTGTGATAGGACCTTGTTGTCGGAAATTCCGACCATGTGTAGGCTCCATCACACATTTTCCATCGGATTTTCCGACACACAAAGTTTGAGAGCAGGCTATAAAATTTTCCGACAACAAAATCCGTTGTCGGAATTTCCGATCGTGTGTACACAAATCCGACGCACAAAGTGCCACGCATGCTCAGAATAAAAAAAGAGATGAAAGCTATTGGCTACTGCCCCGTTTATAGTCCTGACGTACGTGTTTTACGTCACTGCGTTCAGAATGATCGGATTTTCTGACAACTTTGTGTGATCGTGAGTATGCAAGACAAGTTTGAGCCAACATCCGTCGGAAAAAATCCTAGGATTTTGTTGTCGGAATGTCAGATCAATGTCCGACCGTGTGTACAGGGCATAACTGTGTAAAGAGTGGAAATGAGGAAGGCATCTGCAAATATGTTTGGTTTGAATTATTCTGTATATAGCCAGGTGATATAAACGATGGCACTTTTTTTATGGGACTTTATATTAACTTTATCTTGGTTATTTTTTTATTTTTCACTTTAGGACATGAAATTTGAACTTGTAGAATGATTGCATAGCTCCTCCGAAAATCTGCAATTACATGCTGGATTTTTTTGTGTAATTGATGATATATATATTGCAATGCACTCAGGAGATACCAAATTGCTAGAGGCTAGCAGTGCCTGTATACAGTTTTGTCCTGTCCATCCTCTTATTGCATTTGATTCAAGAGACACAGTATTGTAAGACAGAATACACATCTGCAGTCCCAACCATTAGACTTGTACTCTCTACACTGTAGCTAAAATCATGCATGCTAGCAGTTTGTGTTCTTCAGTGATCATATAAGTGCATTGAAGCACAGTATTAATCACTGAATGCTGCATTTAGACATAGTAATGCTTACACTGCTGCACTTTTTGCCTTGTGATAAGAGTACTCAAAATACAAGGAAGAAAAGACAGAAGTAAGAGCTTCTGAGTACAAATGTGCTTAGTACCCCTGGATATGCAACGTGGATATGGTGATAATCTGTATTTATAGTATAGTACAGTTATACCTGGCACACACGAGATTATCGGACAAATGATTGTCCGTTTATTTTGCATGCTAGTCTCATATCGAAAAGGTTACTAAACTAGTTATGGATTGGATTTGTATTGTATTTTTGGACGACAGCTGTACTGAATAAATGAAAATTGTACGATCTGGTATCGTACAAGAAATTTTTTGTGCATGTACAATCAGATAATTTTGCATGAATTGTCGTGATCGACTCTCGAAAGCTGTGTACTAACAATCATATTTTTGTACAATCGCTTTGAAAGTGGTATTTTTTGTACAAATTTCTGATCTTGTGCACAGGCCTTTAGATATGAACATAGCAATTTTTTTTTTTTTTAGAATTCCAAAAAAAAAAACACTATTTTTCGGCTCTTAAACTGTTCAGCCTAAAACTAAAATCTCTAAATCTACTTGCATCCACAATCTTAAGCCTCATACACACGATCGGACTTTGTACGAACTTTCCCGTGGATTTTTGTACAAAGGGCATTGGCCGTAAACGAATTAAGCATACACACGGCAGGACTTTTTCGGCAACAAACACGAACGTAGTGACATTTCAATGTACTGACGACACTTCAAAAAGAGGACTTTCTATTCTCTGGCACCACCCTTTGGTCAACGTCTGTATTGTCTGATCTTTTGCATTGGTTCTGAGCATGCGTGTCTCTACTTTGTACAAAAGTCCGATGGTTTTGTGTACACACGATCAGACTTTGCTCTATCGGACTTTTGTTGCCGGAAAGTCTGTTGATTCGCACAGCCAACAAAAGTACGATGAAAACCGAAAAAGTTTGTCTGATGGAGCGTACACACGGTCAGATGTTGCCTTAAAACAGCTAATTTGCATGTTTGTTGTCAAAAAGTCAGATCGTGTGTATGCTCCATGAGACTAACCTATCTAGTAAAGCAAAATCACTATACATACCTTTTCTGAAGCCGATCCGGTCCAGTCTCCAGCAGCGCAAGCTCTGTGCAGGAGACAGCCGACAACAGCTGGGAAGTGACGTCACCCATAGACTTACTATGGGGCTTCTGTTGTCAGCTTCCTCTTTTGCACACGCCTAAACAGAGTAGCCGCTGATGGCAGCTCAGCGTGGGACCAGACCGGCTTCAAAAAAGGTATGTATAGCGATTTTTGCTTTACGGGGCTAGAGAGGTTAGTCTAAGTTTGTGGCTGCAAGTAGATTTAGAGATTTTAGTTTTAGGCTGAACTTCTACTTTAATTAAGATGGAGCAAATGACAGCAGTAAATTCCAAAATAAAATGGTGCAGCAATAGTAAATTAAATGTTGCTATAATAAAGGCCGCTGACAGCTCAGCATGTTACTGGACTGGAGCGGCTTCAGAAAAGGTATGTATAGTGATTTTTGCTTTACAGGGTTAGCTAGGTTAGTCTTAGAATGTGGCTGCAAGTAGATTTAGAGATTTTCGTTTTAGGCTGAACTTCTACTTTAAATAAGATGGAGCAAATGCCAGCAGTAAACTCCAAAATAAAATGGTGCAGCTACCAATAGTAAATGAAATGTTGCTATAATAAAGGCAACAGCCAATGATGAGGTAGCATAGGCAACAATAAAATATATAGATACATTTTTTCCCCCTACATGCTCATTTACTGGATGTTTGGAAAGATACCTGTAAACTTATAGTCCAGTTTATCCATACTCAGTCTGAAGAAATGAAAGAGAAAGTGCCAACATTTGCATGAACAGTCAGACTGCACTTGGCTAGTTTAAACTACACTTTGGTTATTGTGTACCATTTAAAAAAAACAGTTGCGCTTTACCGTGTACTGTGATGATTTGTACATTTTTCTATCATCACAGTTTTCATAAGTAAACTTTTTGAAGCAGAGATTATTTCTCACAGTGTTTACTACTCGTGACATAATGTGTGAGAATGTAGATTCTAATATTTGGACATGCAAATCAGGCCCTTTATTACAGTGTTTGAGAACAAGTGTTCTAGAACATCTCAAAACAATGCATGCTTTTTTGACACGGACATTCATTGGAACTTATTAAATTCAGGCATAGTATATACTTATGTTGTCACAAGATGTAAGTGCCTCAGCATGATTGCCCAGATTATTTAATTGTCCTGCTGGTGAGGTCATGCTCTTTTGGCATTAACTTGATGCTTCTCATGTAGCATTAATAGATGCTCAGTCATTTAGTCAGGTAAAAACGTTAGACATAAATGTGGGGGGAGGGGATATTTTTGAACCATTTTAAAGCACCTTATGCTTAAGAAATTTGTGGAATTTACAATGCATTGTAAGTTTACAGATATACCCTTAAAGAGGAACTAAACCCTCCCATTGTTTACAGCCAAGGAAGCTGCCATCTTATCTTGTTTGATCTGCAGTTGCCATGGTGCTGCACATGTGATCAGCTATGACACCAGACATTTGATGGCTTGGTAGTTCCGTTGAGAGCTAACAAGCACACTAGTATACCTTGAATGTAACTGTTTTATGAATTCGTTCAATTTGTTTGTTTATTTCCTCTTTAATATGTACTCTTACAATGAGTAAAGGTTATCACTGGAGTAATTGTCACCTTAGAAGCGGTTATAATCATTGCCTTGCTTTCACAGTGTCTTCAGGTAGTCCAGATAGTTTTTGTGTAGTCAGCGAGAGTCCACATACTGTAGCAGTTCAAGTTTACATTGGCTGCTTTGTTGTGATTTCAGCATTAAATGAACATATGTAGTATTTGCACCATCCAGAATAAAAAAAAAATCTACCAAGGAGTTGAACCTTATGTTTAATGCCACAAAACATGAGTGATTTACTTACAAGGCTGCCTCCACACAGTTTCTCTCCTTACAGACCCACATAGTCTGGTTACTCCAATGTTTTTAGAGACCCATTTAATTTTCTTTTTTTTTCGCTATAGATGCAATCCACGGCAGTAGCATAATTTAATCCGATTAATCCAGCTTCTCAGTGAATAACACCTACCGTATATACTCGAGTATAAGTCGAATTTTTCAGCACATTTTTTTGTGCTGAAAGTGCCCCCCTCGACTTATACTCGAGTCAAGCACTTTTCTGCAGCAAAAAATTTCATTTTCTGAACCAACTTTGGGGCCCCATATCTCAGGGCCACTTGATGCTAGGAACCCCAAATTTGGTGTGCAAACCCAGTGGAACTGGTACCACAACATATCTAAAGATGAAGATTCTAGCACTAAGTGGCCCCGAGATACGGGGCCCCAAAATCGGTTCGGAAAATGTCATTCTCTGCTGCAGAAAAGTGCTTGACATTTTCTGTACCGATTTTGGGGCCCCATATCTCAGGGCCACTAGGTGCCAGGAACCCCAAATTTGGTGTGCAAACCCACTGTAATTGGTACCATAACATATCCAAAGCTGGGGTTCCTACCACTAAGTCGCCCTGAGATACCTGGCCCCAAAACCCGTTCAGAAAATGTCATTCTCTGCTGCAGAAAAGTGCTTGACATTTTCTGAACTGATTTTTGGGGCCCTGTATCTCGGGGCCACTTGGTGCTAGAAACCCAAGTTTTGAAAATGTTATGCTGCCACTGGGTTTGCACACCAAATTTGGGGTTCTTAGCACTAAGTGGCCCCGAGATACGGGGCCCCAAATTCGGTCAACTGTGTCCATCTGCAGCAATGTCATTTCGGGACCCTTTGGGTTCAGAGACCCCAAATTTTTGCTGCAGCTAGGGGGCATCTAGGAACCCTTAACTACCGAGTTTGAAGTTCAGGGGACCTATGGCTGCAAATGGGCACAGTGATGCTGCAAATGGGCATTGTTGACCCTCTTTTCCACTTACAGTAGCTGTGCATTTCTCACCCTCGTCTTATACTTGGGTCAATACGTTTTTCCCATTTTTTTGTGGTAAATTAGGGCCTCGACTTATACTCGGAACGACTTATACTCGAGTATATACGGTATTTTACAGCTAAAACAGCCTTCCATGTGCTTCTCTCATCAAGCCCACATGACTTCTCTAGGCCCCAAAATAACTGGGTGCTATGCAAGATGCCTTCATTTTACATTAAATAAGATGAGGGACGGGTTTCCGCGCTCACGGACCTGAAGGCTTGCAGCCTCCCCTTACACTTACCCCCGAAGGGGTGAGTTAATTAGTAAAGGAAAGTTAATTAGGGGTAGATGGCTACCTTACCACGGTACCTTGATTTATAATATAATGAACCTCAAAGGAAAAAGAAATCAGAAAAACTAAATACAACCCCTTTATCACTCATTAAGTAGTGGATCTAAGTGTAGATCCACTACTTAATGAGTGATAAAGGGGTTGTATTTAGTTTTTCTGATTTCTTTTTCCTTTGAGGTTCATTATATTATAAATCAAGGTACCGTGGTAAGGTAGCGCCATCTACCCCTAATTAACTTTCCTTCATTTTACATTAGCATTGTGTTTAATACTTGAACACAACTGGATTGTACTCCCGATCCTCAACTGTGGATTTTTTTTTTGTTGCATATACAGTATATGCTTAGCAAGTCTTCCACATGTACAAAGTAAATATAATCGGGACAGTCATCCTCACAAGACCTGATCTAATAAGGTATAAAATGTAGCATAAATATAATTATCAGTACATTAACCACTTGCCTACTGGGCACTTTTACCCCCTTCCTGCCCAGGCCAATTTTCAACTTTCAGCACTGTCATACTTTGAATCACAATTGCACGGTCATGCAATACTGTACCTGTATAAAATTTTTATCATTTTTTTTCACACAAATAGAACTGTCTTTTGGTGATACTTAATCACCACTGGGTTTTGTTTTGTTTTTTTTTTTGCTAAACAAACTAAAAAAGGCCAAAACAAAACATTTTTCATAGTTTGTCATAAAGTTAGTAATAAAGTAATTTTTCTCCTTCACTAATGTGGGCTGATGAGGCTGCACTGATAGGTGGCACTGATGAGGCAGCACTGGTGGGCACTGATGAGCACTGATAGGTGGCACTGATGGGCACTGATTGGCGGCACTGGTGGGCACTGATTGGCAACACTGTTGGGACTGCACTGATTGCACTGCTCCATTACACACTTTTTTAGCACCTGCCTCCTGGGCCGGGTCTTTTGTTTGGAACCGGAGGAATTTTTTATTCCTGGCCGGAGGGCCTGGCCATTGGCCTTCTCCTCCACTTTCTTTTTATGTATTTCCTTTGTGTGTCACGTTTTTGTATTTTTGTGTTTGTACATGGTTTTGCACTGTGTGACTGGTAGGGTTGCAGGTCCACGGGCCTGCCCTGAAAGTCTTGGGAGGGAGTGGACATGGCCTTTTGGCTTAGTTCGCCCTCTCTCATGGGGTCTGCCTTCGGGGAGCCCCACGGTGTACTTGGGTGGGTCTGTTTTGGCAGATCCTCCAGAGAAAGGGGTCCGTCTGGTTTCGGCCAGATGGACCAAGTGTAAGTACACTCTTTGTGTGTGCACATTTTTTTGGCACCGGGTGAAGTTTTTGAGTGTGTTTAGATACTTATGGCTCTATTATCAAATGATAGTGAAGAAAAGAAGAGGTTGACTTAATCAAGGCATTGGCTGAGAGCTGAATGCTTCAGTACTGGCCACTTTTGTCTCTCTACAGACCTAATCATTCTACAATTGCTGTAACCCCTGTTCCACTGCCACTGATCAGGTGTTTTTTTTCTGGAGCAGTACCCTGAAGGTATGTAAGAGAGCCAGATGTGCTTACAAACATACAAAAGTCAACTCCGTGCTGAATTTTTAAAATTGTGTAGAATTCTTAAGGGGTATATGCATGAAAAATAAGCTAACAATAGTATATTTTAGCAACCATTTGAAGTTCTTACGTTACCATCACCTCTTCCCTGCACATTTTTCATACACAAGCCCTATATTTACTGCTTAAAACGTCATCTGTTTTTTGAGAATTCAGATTCAAACTGGCATTGGTCAGGGCATTACAAACACTTTTTAAAATGAGGCCATTTTTTTGTGCACTACACCATGTATGCGTATGACAACCACATGCTGCTGCTCTGCCGAAATTCTTAGACTTTGACCCCTTGTGAATCAGAGTGAAAAAGGTGCTGACTGTCAACATCAGGTTAGGATTATAAAGTGTCTCAGGAAAGTGATGAGTTTTTTTATGGTTTTTATTAATATAGTTTGTTTAAATTTAAATGGAATGCACGTATGCATACCCCCACATTGTTGTACTTTCAAATGTGTTAAGTTATATGCTTTGTGACAGTTTCTTGGTCCATGGCCAGGAGTTGAGGTCATTTGGAGATTGCATTGAGAATACAGCACAGCTGCTGGAACCATTATACTCGACACAGACATTTTAGAGGTTATTTAAGCAATGGCGTTACAGTTTTGCAGATCACTAATGATATTTTTTATTCGAGCACTACATTTAAAAGTACTGTCCACCTTTAGCATGCTTAAATCCTTTTTTTTTTTTTTTGGTTACACTAAATTGTATCTTTTATTAAACAAAGAAAATTAATGTCATTAAAGAAATACATATTTTGTTGTACGTTTTACATTCACTTTTGATTACAAGTTTACTTACCTACAGACCTCAGAGGACAGCTGAACAGGTATGGTCAAACGGTAAAAAGACCTTTCGCACAAAAGATCTCTCCACAAACATGTACTGTCGGGTCAGCCAGACACATGTGTTTATGCCTGTTGAAGAGAAAGGAAAAGTAGGGCTGCACAGAATGGGGATCATTGTATTTACAGTGTTACAATGGATGCCCAAATGAATGTGTGTCGAATACAGAAAATCCAGCTGTTCATCAGATTTCTATATTTTTATACAGCCCTTACAAATAAGATCAAAGGAATGCCTGTTATGTAAGGCAACCGGCTGACATTCGAACCGTTAATGGGCAGGCTGTATGTACCAAGTTTATCGATTGACCAACTTTGGGTACAACCAGCCTGCCGGATTCTCTTGAAATTATTGCTAGCGTCTACTATAGCCACTAGCAATAATCACTGTCTTCTCCCATCGGAGATGCCCGCCCTCCCCCCCACCCCCATCAGAGCAGATATTTGCTGATTCCCCTGTCAACACGGACTGTGTTGATGGGGGAATCGCGCAAATTTCTTTTCTGCGACCCGTGGTTGCAGGAAAGAAATTTGCACTATGCTTGAGGCCTGAGAGCAGTGGTCAACGATAAGTTGCCAGTTACAATGGTTCTAATTATAGACTATGCTTACAGTTTCTGGCAACTATAGGGAAAAAACACAGGGGTACCAGCCATGGTAATTCAACTGCTTTTTCCTCATGCAGTGTAGTCATGGTGGCAATTTCTCATTTCTGAAATTTGTTGTAGTGGTTTATTAATGGGTCAGTCACATCAGATGACCAAATGCTTCTTATTACAATTGGAACATGTGACTTAGAATGGCATCAATTTGCACAGGCCCTCATGTATAAAAAGTACCTAACAAAAAAATAGAAGCCTTGCTAACATCAATCACAACATCCTAACTGTCCTCTTTTTTTTTTTTTTTTATATGCTAGAAAATCGTGGACTAGAAAATCAACTCTTGGAAGTGTTTGCTATATCCTTTAGGTCATATTTTTAAGAGGTATATAACATTCCCCACCCTTGTTTGGTTAAATTGCTGGTTCTGTCGTGGACAGGGCCTACCGGAATCCTGTTTGTAATTGGAGTTCTTATGCCTGCACATTCAGTTTTTTGTGAAGACAATCTCCTAGTCTCGCCCGAGGCATGGCGATTCCATCTCTTTTGCATTTGATTGTGGGAAGTGAGGCCAGATATCACTGGTTAATTAGGCCATCTGCATGCTGGAGACCTTCTCTCATCAGTTAACTTCTAGAGGTCACTTAATTTACATATTAATGAGGTGGGTGGGTCCAAAACAATGTTGCTGTTTTATCAGTTATACAATATAAGGATTTTAAATGTTCAGGAATAAATTAAATCTTAATGATGGTCAATATTGATTTCTGTAAAATCTGTAGCTATCCTTTTTTTAGTGCGCTCTGTAGAGCTATCTGGAGCTATCTTCTATCACGTTTGGTATCTTCCTTTAAGTTTGTATGACATTCTCTCTGTTGAATAGGATCAAGTCTCATTCTCGCTGTCAGGACTATTTGAAGCCATAGATTCATCTAGTCCTTTGTGGCTGCCATTTTATCAGGAATTCATAACAGCTTTTGCTGATCTGCCATTTTTACATATCACTGTTTCACTTGTATGATTTCTAGTGAGACAAGCCGAGAGCTGGCTTCTTTTTACTGTGTACCAGAGAAAAAAGAGCCGTCTCCAGTGTCTGCTCTGCAGAGAAGGCCGATTCATGTGTAAATGATCAGTTGCCCTTTATTTGCTTGGCCTGTGGAGAGTACACATTGAGATAAAAAGCTTGGTGGGTCAGGGCTTAGTGTGCGCTTGTTTCTCCAGTGGCCACAATGACAGTGTTAGAATTGTTGTCAAAGATTATCAGGCATACTATGATGTCTCTTCATTTTAATGCATTGGGTGAAAAGAAATCTTGAAGGCTACAGAAAATATGTATACTGCTTATAGTGCATCCATGCACATACACACACAGATTTGAAATAACGGCTTGATTTGTGCAATTCAAATTCTTGTGAACTGAATTCATAATGGTAAGAGTGATTAGCGTACATCATTGTAATAGAATCAGTGTGTTTATTTTTTTTTCCAAACAGATACCTGTATATTATAATATTTAAACATTAAACAATTTTAATTAATCAGGGTGTTCCCTGACCTGTATAATAAAAGCACTCAGTCTAGAAAAATTTCAGAAGCTTTTCATGGAACATTTCCTTAGAAATAATATAAATATAAATACCGGTGTGTGTGTATATATATATATATATATATATATATATATATATATATATATATATATATATATATATATATATATATATATATATATATATATATATATATATATATATATATAATTTCCTTTCACAATTTCCAACCAATACCTGGCAATACTACTTTTACATCCCTTTGTCCAAGCTTTTATTCCCTTCCTTCCTTTTCTTTCTGTCAATTTCTTCCTTGCTCCTCCTTATTATTTATCTGTCCCGTGTCCCATCACCCTCTTTTTTCTTCCCTCTTTTTTACACATATTCTGGAGGCTTATACACACTCATAGAGAGGCTGATTTAGTAAAGTTGAGAATCTTTACTTAATAGATTGTGTGAACATAAATTATCTATTCATGTAAAAAAGCAAAAATGAGTATTCAAAGTGAACAAGAGTTTGTTTTTCACATAATGAACATTTACACAATTTGAGTGAAAATTCTTAACTCCTTTGGTAAATCAACCTCCATATTTCCTGTATTCTAGGAGGGTGATAGTGGAGGTTGGAAGAGAAACCATGAGAACAGTGTTTGTTGGAACAAAGTAGGAAAAGTCCTTGGATGTTTGCACAGTGGTGTAGTGGTAGCACTCTCGCCTAGCAGTAAGAAGGGTCACTGGTTCAAATCCCAACCACAACACTACCTGCTTGGAGTTTGCATGTTCTCCCTGTGCCTGCGTGGGTTTCCTCCGGGTACTCCCGTTTCCTCCCACACTCCAAAGACATGCTGGTAGGTTAATTGGATCCTGTCTAAATTGTCCCTAGTATGTATGAATGTGAGTTAGGGACCTTAGATTGTAAGCTCCTTGAGGGTAGGGACTGATGTGAATATACAATGTACAGCACTGAATGAATAGCTTACTTTCTCTAAGTGACTACTTTTACTATAAAAAAAAAAAAGTATGTTGCTCTTCCCCCACCTGTACCTTACTATTGTTGAATTGGATGTAAATGTGATTTAGGCAGTAGCTTTCCATATATAGCAGCATTTGAAATGTATTTACATGAACTCGTTGCTAATTAGCATTTGGATATGTATATAAAATTTGTGCTACGTCATCTAGGTAGATTGTGATTCCTGACGACCTTATGCTACTTCTGTATATAATATAATTAGTGAAAACATATAATGAAATATATCCTGCATATAGCATCCATGAGATGGGAAATGTGGTTGTATCAGCTATCTTGTATGTATGTATGTGTTTTTTTTTACTTATTCCTGCTTTTTTTGTTGTTTTTTGTTGGGTTTTTTGTTTTGTTTTTTTTCACCCTCTAGCTGCCGGGCTGTTTTCACATCACAATGTACAAAAAAAATTTAATTAAAAATTAGACAGTATCAAATGCAAGAACTATATTTTCAGTATAAAATACAAAGTAAAGGAGGCAAGACAGTGCTTCCTCATCGTCTGTCTAGAGATATTTGAGAAGTGATCCGTGTTCAGATATCTCTTGAGATTGCCCTTCACTGGGACTAGTGTGGTGGTGAGGACACTGTGACTGGCTACACTATTAAGGCTCTTTCACAAGGGAGATTGGGGGTGGTAAAACCTCACAGTTGAGTGACAGTTTTACTGCCATACCCCCACCCAGTCACAGTTGGTGGGTGGAATGGGTTGCAGCCACAGCATGTGTACACCCCAAGCCACTACAGCTAAAGTAGGGGATACTTTAGCTGCAGTGGCTGAAGGTGTACACATGCTGTGGCTGCAACCCATTCTGTGCTCCAACGTTGACTTATTCAAGTGAACTGGGTGCCTTGTGCTGGATCCAAGGGGTTAAAGCAGGCTGGCACTCTCCCCTATTGACGCTTGTCCCCCCCATTTAAATACAGTGGCGGGAAGTGGTTAAAGCGTAACTCCACTTTTGTTGAGTAAAAAACATTCCCCTCTGGGTGATCTATGTACATTGCATGGATTTTGACAAACTTGTGTTATTCTGAAGAAATCACTCTTTGTTCCTCTGTGCCTCTATGCTGAATGAGTCTAATGGGAGTGGTTTCATAATTATCAATCGGCTGCTGCAGAATCAGGGCTGTAATGAGGAAAATTGCAGGGTCTTCATCCATTTAGAAGTTTTTTCCTATTGGGAGTATCTTACCAAAAATTACATTTTTGTTCTAGGGGATGCCAAAAATCTGACTTGTATCTTAAGGCTGACTTCTGGGAAAATCAGTGAGCCAATCACACAAACAGGAAATGATGTTTCTGGGGGGGTGGCGTACTGTACCCATTCTGTATACAGAATTCCTCCAGGTAGCCATATTGCATTTCACTTTACAGAAAATTACAGAGTTGCAGATTGAAAAGGAAAGGTCATTTTAATACCATTCAATTACAATATGAGTGTGTGAAAATGTCGCAATTGTATATGCTATATTATTTTTTTATTTTTTATTTTTTTTCCCATGAACCTGGAGTTACCTTTTTAAAGTTGCTCTCTACTGTAATTTGGCATGAGTCCTATTAACACTCACTCCTGAATATCCAGGCTGTTTTATTGCAACTGAATTAGAGTATCTAAATTGAAAGACAATAATGTAAGATATTTTAGCTTAGCAAACCTTAAAAAGGAATTGTTACATTTGTTTTCTTTCTTTCAGGCTTTTTTCTGTTATTTCTTCTAGTAACCCTGCCAGTAACACACTTCCTGTATTAGGGTGACAGCTCTCACTGTATCTATGGAGAAGCAGCATTGTTCCCACTCTTCTGATTTAGACTACAAACACCTACCTCCTCCTCATCTCCATTACATAGGGAGCGTGTGCTCTAGATTTGCATGTGCTTAGACTCAAAAGAAAACAAATGCAGCCACCACACATAAGGCCTGGTAAACTGCAATAAATAAAACGTTTGTTCTTGGGTTTATATACTTTAAATTTTAACATGAAGATAAGCAGGTTAATAAAAAAAAAATATGACAGTAGAAGAAACACTGCAGTCCTGCTTATTTAGATTGAGGATATAGCATGAAAATGTAGAAACTTTATTGTTTAATTAACAATAGGTTCAAGAGGGGATTGAATAAATCTACAGTTAAAACCCCTTTAAATCCATCAGCTGGAAGCTGCCGTATGACATCCAAGGTGACCATAAGAGGAAAGCGGAGTTTATTACACAATGCTGTATAAGTACCAGCTAATTCTAAAATTACCTGTGAAGACAGAGATTACAAACCTACCCTGACAGCTCTACGTTCAGTAGAAATGTGGAGATAATATGCATTTATTATTTGGCACTTTCCCGCTTTTGTTTGATATTCACTAGCCTGTGGCTATGCCGCATCCTCCTTTTGTATGTAATGGAGCAGAATAACATCACTTGTATACAAGATGGAAAAACAAATGTTGAATAAAAAAAAGGCTCCTAAAAAGTTATTGATGTGGTATGTTCATAATGGCAGAAGCTAAATACTTAAAGTGCAAGTGGAAATTCATGTGTATAGTAAAGTGTTGATATGCTTGCTTCCCTTTGTTAGACTTGTAAAATGGTTGAATGAATTTGATTCCAAATTTGATGCTGTAAGCAAGTTCTTTTTGAAGTGTTTAATCAAAAGCAAACTTAACATTCCAAACTATTAGAATTCCAAGCAATGCTGGCACCTACCATCTTACCGACTGGTTTAACTCCTAGGTGTAGTTTTATGTTTTGTCTAAACAGTTAATTGTCAGTTTTAAACAATTTGATTTCTTTATCACGGAGAGTAAATAGTCTTGATAGAGGATTATTTTTACCCTGCTATTTTGAGTATTGTCCCCCATTAACATGCATCCTGTCTCTTGTATAACATTAGTTTGTTTTGCAAACCATCGTATCCTCAAAAAAATACATTACGTGTAAATAAGGCATTGTGTGCTGGTGTTTTACCGTTTAAAACACGTTTTACTGTAATAGTGCTCATTCTGCTCATCTTTTTTGTCTATTCAAAGTTTAAAGCTTACATTTATGAAGATAAAAAAGGACACAAAATAATGCAGTTCTGTGTTTTTTTTACGAAATAATGTATTTTTTAAATGCAGCTAGTGTAAGTATCTGAATATGACTTCATGTGAGCCTCTTGCAACCTCCTGTACAATAACCTTCAGAATGTGAGAAGGAGTGGTAACAGAGGGAGCCAGTTAGTCATACTACATTAAAATATGCTGAAAAGAAACATACAAGTAGGAGTAGAGAGCAGAGTGAGCAGATGGATGACCTCATCAGTCTGCTGCTTGTCTTTCACTGCCTATAGCGTTTTACCTGGAGTTTACCTTAAAATCCTAAATTGGTAAAAACTGCACCTGTTTTGTGAGCTGCTAGTTTGGTCAGAATGTACAAAGTAAAGCAAAAACTTCACTGAACACTATTCTGATCTTACATAACACAACTCATTTTATTTTAGAATACCTATAGTTCCTTTTGTGGGGAAAAATGTTTTTGTGGTCCTAATTTGACTGTTGGCTCATTTTCTCATTCCAAAGAAGTTAGAAAAATAAATAACAGTAGTTTAAATGCACCATGAAACATTTCTTTACCTAACTTCCATTGCAAACAACAGACAGAATGAAGGAAGATAGGAAGAAGGTAGAATATGATAGGATGTGAAGGATAGGATAGGATATGAAGGTAGAAGGAATGATGTAAATGCTTAGCAATGGCCATTCAGAATGTCCTTAATTCAGATGCATGTGGCCAGAGGGGGCAACTTTTTCTGATGCTACCCCTCCTTTGATACCTACACAGATATGTGATTCTGAGGACATAGAGAAAAAGGTGACTAGGTTTGGTACGGGGTCCTGTTAGTCATTTTGTTTGAAACACAGCTACCTCATTGTTGGGTAATCAGACCTTTCATTAGATGTCTGTCATTGGAGAAGTGATTCATATTTTCGGCAAAGTGAATATTAATATTTTTCCATTAAGTTTGATTTCTGGAGTTCCTCTTTGTAGTACTCCCACTGAAGTCTACAGTCATCAAAAATGCCCTTAGACCATTCATAAACGAGCAGCATTCATCATATCAAAACTTTTTTTTCTCCTTCATTCATAGAGGGACATAGCTTCATCTTGGAACTCCTGAACAAAGTGACTAGAATTTCATGGTTCATTTTCCTGGAGAGTAATAGTAATGGATAGTCACTATGGATATCAGCTCTACTCTTGTCCTTGTTTTCTTTCAGCTTTGTGTACTTTTTTTGTGTGCATTTACCATTTTATATATATATATATATATATGCACATAATTAATGTTATATTTTGTTAATTTAAAAAATGCTGGTTTTCATTTTGGAAATTCTTTATTTAGGAAATAAGGGTAGAACAACATTGGTGGTTCTCTCCCATCAGACAGCAACAAAAAAATAGTGAAAGGACAATGTACACAGGTATATAGCACAGTTAAAGCTATTTCTTTCATTCTCTTTTTTTAGGTAATTAGCTCAATAATTAGTCTGTTAATAAAGACAGTCTTAGGTACAATAGGAAAGAATAGCCCCCCCCCCCCCAAAAAAAAAAGCAGGAGTGATTTTCAAAGTGTAATTTGGAGTTCATCATCCTCTGCTGATGACTACAGAACAGGGATGATTCTGGGATAGGCAATGACAGCAAGAAATACAGGCATGAATGGATGAAGAAACCTGTCTTGGGAGAAACACAAGGACTGCCACTGATCTCCCCTTCTAAAAAAAATTCTTGTTGCCTGGCTGTCAACCAGAATCTCCTGGTTCTGTATATGGAATCCACTAACCTGGAATAATTATGCAAAGAAAGACTTTTTACTTTCTTAGTGTTTCCAGATCTTTGCATACGTCTTCCGTGGATTAAAATTATAAATAGACTGTTCACTTTTCAGGGGAGTTTTCTCTTAGCTTAGTAAATAAGGTGAAGCTCTGCTGACTTCTGTCATCCAGTCACATGCAAGCAGAATATATATATTTCCATATTCTCTTATTCTGCACATTATTTGATTGCATAGTGAATTTTTATCACATTCACTAAGCTGAAGGAAAAATTTCCTGAAGAATTAAAATCCCCAGTCAAAGTAAACAGCCTTTTTGTATTTAGTAGATCAACCCTAGTGAAACAGCCAGTTAAATAAAATTTTCAGAAGGGGGTCAACAATGATGGTAACTAACTGTATGCAAAGCCAAAAACTTTTTTCATTTTGGATATTGTAGGGAAGGGTTAAAACCCATGTTGAGTTACTTTTTTGTCTCCCAAAATGCATAAATAAATGAAAAAGAATTTGCACACTTGTTCTCAAACAAAGCTGCACACACAAAGGTGTATATATACTGATCAAATAAATTAATTAATTAAAAATGTTCTGTTCTATAAATGTGAATATTAATATTGCTAATGCATACAAACAAGCCCAAAATATCCTCAGTAGTAACTAATCACAGGATGATGTTGTAAAAACACACTGCTGATTTGTTGTGTTTTCTTAGCATGGGCTTTTTTTTATTTGTGTTTTTACATTGTCATCCTGTGGTTGTTACTCTGGATATATTGCACTTGTTTGCACTGTTAGTAATATTATTCACATTTATTGTACATTTTATCGCCAGCACATTTTTTACTTATTGATTTATTTGTCTGGCTGTATCCTGCTGAGAAACTTGCCTTTACTTCCTGTCTTGGAGAGACAACAGAAAATGAGACTTTTCTCTAGTGAACAGTATTCTCATCTCAGAGAGTTGCCATAGAAATGTGTCCAAATTGAAGGATTTCCCCCCACTTTTTGCTCTGGTGGAGCCTCCAAAAATTTGGATTTACTGCCACTTTGGGGTTGATTTAGTAAAACTGGAGAGCGCAAAATCTGGTCCAGCTGTTTGTGGTAGCCAATCAGATCTAACCTCAGTTTGTTCAATTAAGTTTTGAAAAAAAAAAAAACTGGAAGCTGATTGGTTTCTATACAGAGCTGCACCAGATTTTGCACTCTCCAGTTTTAGTAAATCAACCCCTTTCTGTCTCTGTGTCAATAGTCACCAGGAAAGATAGAATTAAATCTAACACGGTTACAGACAACAACACAAACCTCACAGGGAGCCCAACCCCCGCATTACTCTATCCTAAAAAAAGTACATATTCTTTTGCAGCAATCTGAAAGAGTTAATAATAAAAGATATTGCTGTCAATAATTTCAGACCAGTAAAGTACATCTTTATGAAGGCTGGCAGTCTCACACAAGTTGCAAAGCCTTGTCTCCTGGCATTCTGCTTCCTGTATCAATTCTGCACGGTTCCGCTTCCTTCTGCTGCTTTCAGTGGCTTGATCCGTGTGCATATGGCATGGCCAAGTGTGTTCTGTTCTCTCTGTGTTATAAGTACAGAAGCCACTTAAAATAAAATGTAAAGCAATCCTTTGAGTTATTCATGAATATAATTTCTTTTACTTCTTTGTATTTTTTTCCTTAATAAAATATTTTACATACAGAATACAATAAGTGTTATGAACTGTTACTGAAATACAATTCAAAAAAGCTTCATCTTCTTTGTCAGGTTACTTGGGCTTAAATAGTAATGTGTTAAAGCTGCTAAATCTTCCCTATTGTTTAATGTGTAAACAAAGTTTGTGAATCTTGGCATCATACAATGTTGGAGAATGATTTGAGTGCAAGCAATATGGCATTGAGTGGGCTGGGCCGTATGATTGTAATCTGCTGCGATTCCTACATGTTGAATAAGATGAATTATCTTTTACTTCATATTATCAGCTTCTGTGCTTTTCCTATAAGTGTTCATTAATATACACCCATGTGCACACAGACATAGATATTGTTTTACATGCAGTTGTTGGTTGGTTATGAGTCAAGCAGGGTAAAACACAATAAATGGTTATGAATTAAATGTCTCTTGGTTCTGATTATCTTTAGAGAGGTCTATCAATAAACAGAAGTTTTCCAACATTCCCAATTGATTGTTCCCACAAGAACAGAGTGGATTGAGAATGACGTTGTTTCCTAATCTGAAAAAAATACTGGATCAAGCCACTGGCATCTCATGTCTATGGATATTTTAAAGGTGGCTGAAATGGTGAAATGGTTAAAGGCAGCAGATGGCAAACAATTTGACAGTTCAGAAGACAGATAATAATATTAACGTTGCAATGTGTGGTCTTAGTGATTATTCACTAAGATGGAACTGATCAGAAATATTAGGAGAAAATAAAAGGTAAAAAGAGCTGTTGCTGAAGGTGAACAGCCTGTTTGCTTTAATTTTCCCTTAAATTGAAAGCTGTAACTTGGTGGCATACCAAAAGCAAAATGCCCAAAGCAGTCTATCTACAGATTGATCTCCTGCATCTCCTCCCATCTTTCCATTAAACAACTGACTGCAATGATCTTTCTAGCTGTCAGTATGTGTACATCCTTCTCAATGACCACCAATGAAACTAACCACCAGTGAAGGTGAAGGTTTTTTTCCCATGGATCACCACTGTAGTAGAGCATTTTTCCCACTATCAGTGCAAGAGGACAATCTTGCCATTGACAACCATTGTAACTGGGCATTTTTTCCACTGACTTGTAACGTAATGGTTATTTTCCCTGGGAGTACCCACCAGTGTTGGGAGGCCATGTGCCCACCACTGACCACAAGTGTGGGTGACATTTTTTTTACTGACTACCAATGTCAGGGAGTACTTTTATACTAACCAAAAATGTAAAAGTAGCACTTTTTCACTGACCGCCTATGTTAGGGGGTTAGACTGATGTTAGGCTTCTTTCACTACCACCTGTGGTATCCTCCACTACCACCTGGGGATCCACTGCTACTTCCCACTACCACCCAGGGTGGGTGGGCCCTCTGAGTTCCAGATTCACATACAAGCCAGCCCATTGCTTTTACCTTCCTGCCCCCACCTTGTGTCCATGTGTACAGTTGAGCAGGGTGGGGAAGGGGGGGCTGTACTGGGCTTGGCAGGAGGGATGAGCAGAGAGTGCAACGCTGGGGGAAAGGGCTTGCCCCATCATCTTGTGTAGGCGAAACCGGAAACCTCGAGGCCCCGGGATAGGCCTGGGCAGGCCCCTGTCTGACCCGCCCACCTGGGCCCTCTTAGTTTACTGAGGCAATTCAGTAACACTTTTCCCCAGCTAAACAATGTAAAACAGGGTAGGCAACCTTTGGGAGGTGGAGATCTACCCGAACAACATGAAAGAGCTCAAGGATCCCCAGGGCTCGGTACCTTTTTTTTTTTTTTTTTTTTTTAAGGAATTGACTAACAAGGTCTAACTAAGGAAAACGTTGAAAAATATAATAAAACCAATGTCACTGTAAAAATATAAACTTGACCTACCTTAAAAAAAGTGGACAATGTCACTCAGTAGGGCAGTGGATGGTGTCAGTAAAGCGGTGGATGTGTCAGTAGGGCAATGGATGGTGACAGTAGGTTTTTTTGTATTATTTCTTACAATTTACATTTTTTCGTTTTTATTTTATATTATTTTTTACATGGTTTAGCAGCCCTGTTGGGGGGCTTTGTTGAAATATCAGGGATCTAAACTGTCTTTAGGAATCCCCTCCATTTTCATCCTGTAGCAGCTGAATGCCTGCAGGAAGGGGTGGAGGATAAGCCAGCTTTTAGCTGCTGCAGGAGGAAAATAGAGGGGATTGGTTCCAGTAAATGCCACCCGCCTGTTCAGGTTCCAGGGGTCAGCAAGGAAGGAACGCATTCTATCCGTCACCTGCCCACGATTGATGGGTAAGGATGCCGACCCCGAGTGTAAAATCTAATGTGACAGAGAGGCTGCATGAGCCCCCTGGAGCATGGACAGGGTCGCCATTGTGACCCCTTAAGCTCTGCCAGTGTAGATAAAGTACTACATAAATAGAAAAACGCATGTCAGAGTTTAAAGGAGCTGCACACCCCAGAAAATTGAAGGATTCCCCCAAGGGTTTTTTTTAGCAGCTAGGTTTTCAAATCAAAGAGGTTTGCATAGTTTATATTATTGTAAAATCTTTATTGGACAAAATTAATACAAAAATAGAATTAGGAATAAAATTATGAGTTCTGGCTACAGGTGTATGCAATCATGTTCTGTTACAACTGTCAAATATTGCACAATGCTACTATCAATTGACAATACATTGCAAAAATTATATCCACTTAAATAACCAACGCGTTTCGACTTAATACTACATATTTCCTTTAAAGGATAGCTAAACCCAAGAACCAAAATGTAATGTATTGGCACTTACTAGTCCTTATTTGCAGTGGTAGCATTATTTTTTTTTTCAAACCAAGAACATTTTCAGCAAGTTCAAAAAATACATGTTGTTCTTGCAACATTGGACAATGTTACCTTCATTTTCTCTGTCCTTCCACTTTATATCTGCCTGATCACTTTTACAGCTTTTCCCCCTCCCACCATCATTCCCAGGCTCTCCAATTCCACCAGTAAGTGGTAAGGTTGGCTGCCCACAGAGGAGATGGAGGAACATGCTTTTCCCAATCTCCTCTGTAATGAATGAAGCCAGAAATTACAAGAATTCTGTAACTTCAGTTTCAGTGCTGTCATTCCCTAGCCAATACAGCCAGAGAAGCAGACGATCAAACACAATCTGTGTTTGATCAGCTGCTTTGGAAGGCAGGGGAGCTATCAAGGGTCTAATAGACCCCTGATGTCTCAATAAAGAGTACCTGTCACTGCCCAAAGCTACCTCAGGGGGCCTTTTCACCCATTGTGATAGCAATAAAGTTAAATGGAAAAAAAAAAGTGAAAAGTGTTTTTTTTTATGAAAATAAAAGAAATTAAAAGCATTCCTGCACCTCTGTGCTTGCATGCAAACTCACACATAGGTCTGGCACGCATATGTAAAAAGTGATTGTTCCACATTACTTTTAGAAATTGCTGTGAACATTAAAATGAGTGCAGTATTTCTACCACCATAGCTCATATTTAACAAAGTTGTGTGCATTTTTATAGAAATTATTATTGTATTTTTTTAAATGAATTTTCAAATTATAACATAGAATAGAGTACAAACAGTTTACCTGAAAAGGGAAACATATTCATACAAGAAAAATACCAAAATCCGGTATATCAAATGAATATTGATGAATAGCAAGGCAAAGCAGTAAATGTGTTTTAGGGCCAGACCAGCCTTGCCCCAAGACTCTCCATTAAAAGGTAGAAAGAATATTAGACAATACACACCAGGTATATACAGCAGTGTCGGTTTAGGTGATTAAAGGTCAAAGCGGTATTGTTAGTTTATAGCAAGAGGTGGAGAACCATAAATAGATTGGCCCCAATCACAATTTTTTGCTGTGAGATATTCAATGTCCAACATCTGCAATAAAGTCCGGAAGCTGAGAATGAGATCAGGACTCTGTGGGATAGCCAGCGTAGAGGGACAGCCCTCCTGGCAGCTGTTAAGATGTGAGTCACTAATTTTTTGGAGTATCATGTATGTGAAAAATAAAAAAAATTCCCCGAAGTCGAGTGGTTAATATGTAAATCTTGGTGGTTAATCTGACATTCATCAAACATTCAGTGCAGATGAATCTTCTTTGTGCCTCTATTTTGAAGGACAGTGGCTAATTCATCATCGAGAAGCATCTTTCATTGCTTTATGTAAATGCTCATTGGTATAATGTTTTGTATTATTTTCAGATCTGTAAAGCAACCCACCATGAAACACTTGCATTTTTACCTCTTCATATTAGTTTCCTGTAATAAAGACTAGTCACTACTACTGTTTCTCCTTGAGCAGGTTGACTGTTCTTGTATCCTCCTTCCTGAAGTTTTCAACAGGCAGTCTAGTGGGTGGATCTGCTGGGTCCCTACCACAGCTCTGCTTCCTGCACAAGCTTAAGTGATTGTGTTACTGCTATCTTTATAAGGGTCTGAAAGGACAATTTGGTGCACGCAATATAGACTTCGTGGTTATTGAGGAATATATGTATTATCTTAAGCCCCTTTATTTCCTCCTCCCATGCTCTTCTCCAGGACTTCCCCAGAGCCTCTCCTATCCTCTGGAACTCTCTGCCGCAGTCTGTCCGGCTATCTCCAAGTTTTGCAGCCTTTAGGCAACCCTGAAAAATTATGTTTTCAGGGAAGCCTTTCATGCCTCCAAGTAATCTTTTATCACTTCCATCAGCTCGTTCCCCACAGAAACCCCCTAATGAGACTTTTTAGGCCATGTAGATAAGTAGAGTAGTATAACAATAATTAAATGTTTGATACTAACACCAATATAAAATCACAGTATAAATTTTATTGAAAATTACATATAACAAAAAAAGCGACTTATGAATAAATTGATGCATATACACTATGCTCAAGGTGTGCAATATGTAATTTAAAGTTCTATAATGTCCTGATAGGTGTCACGATACATATACCGAGACTAATTGCAACATGATTACCCGATGCGTTTCAGAAATATATTCATTCCTTCTTCAGGGGTGTATTTTAGTAGAACAGAGTTACTTCTATAAATAGACATATAAGAATATACATACATTGTTGTCATGACAGAACATTCAGTTACTCTAACAATATCAATTGCACGTATATATTATGTAGACTTGCATTGTTTAACCACAGCTGATAAGGTTAAAAAGTGACAGTGGTAACCATCCTGGAGTCAGGAAAAGGGGTGGCAGGTCTGCAGTTCCACCCAAATTCCTCACAGTTACAACCTTTTGTACCACTTTCCCCACCCTATTAGGTTGTAAGCTCTTATGAGCAGGGCCCTCTTAACTCTCTTGTATTCTATTGTATTGTAACTGTACGGTCTCCCTTGTATACTGTAAAGTGCTGCGTAACCTGTTGGCTCTATATAAATCCTGTATAATAATAATATTATTATTTACGGGAGGAGGCCAATAAGTTCTTACCCTCACCAAGATTGATGTGCTGGGGATCTGAAATTTAGTCCATGACTCTTCCTTCTCTACATATGCACCTTCTGTGGTTACACACATCTCACATCTGCGGAACAGACCTTTAATACCATCTGCGTAGAAGTATGCAGATTTGGAAGAAAACCAGCTATCAACTTCAGTAATGACCGCCTCATCATTGTGAAATGACTTCCCTGTAAATGTTTCTTCAGATTTAGAAACAGGACGAAGTTCGAAGGTGCCAGGTCAGATGATTAAGGTGGATGGGGCAGAGATTCATAGCCACAATCATGAACAAAAGTGACAGTTGGTACAGGTCCAAAATGCTTTGTGCAAATTCCACTCATTGCTATTTTTGGAAAGGTGTCAGTAACCTGGGAACCCAATGTGCAGCAAGTTTGCTCATATGTAAGATGTTATGTAATATGTTGTAAACTGACCCTCTACTAATGTTCACCTTCCTAGCTAAGAAATTAATAGTCACACGTCTATCTTCAAGCACTAGCTGCTCAACTTTCGCCATCACACCTGGTTCTGTGGCAGTTGATGGACGACCTTCTCCTGGGTCAGCCTGTATATTTGTGCGACCACACTTGAATTTTCTCTTCCATAGTTTGACAGTCTTATATGATGGACAATCCTCTCCATACAGAGCTGACATCTCTTTGGATTTTTTGGGCAGATTACCCTTGAAGATGAAGGAACTTAATCACGGCTTGGTATTGACACTTACTCCATTTCTCTTGGCTCTAACTATAATTCACAACAACCTACAAAAACAATTGGCATGCATGTTACTAAGATATCCACCTATAAACCTGCAAAATTTCAGATCCCTAGCACATCTAGATCATGGTGAGGATAAGAACTTATTGGCTTCCCCTCATATGAGTGTTTTTCTGCCCAGAGTTCAGCTTTAAGCATTTAGTAACCCCTAATGGAAAAATGGTAGAATCTGAGTGGTTATTATGCTCATAGTTAGGGATGAGCTTCGAGTCCGAGTCGAACTCATGTTCGACTCAAACATCGGCTGTTCTCAAGTTCGCCGAACAGCGAACAATTTGGGGTGTTCGCGGCAAATTCGAAAGCCAGGGAACACCCTTTAAAAGTCTATGAGAGAAATCAAAAGTGCTAATTTTAAAGGCTTATATTCATGGTATTGTCATAAAAAGTGTTTGGGGACCTGGGTCCTGCCCCAGGGGACATGGATCAATGCAAAAAAAAGTTTTAAAAACGACCATTTTTTCGGGAGCAGTGATTTTAATAATGCTTAAAGTGAAACAAAAGTGTAATATCCCTTTAAATTTCATACCTGGGGGGGTGTCTATAGTATGCCTGTAAAGGGGCGCATGTTTCCCGTGTTTAGAACAGTCTGACAGCAAAATGACATTTCAAAGTAAAAAAAGTCATTTAAACTACTCGCGGCTATTAATGAATTCCCGGTCCGACAATACACATAAAAGTTCATTGAGAAAAACGGCATGGGAATTCCCCACAGGGGAACCCCGAACCAAAATTTAAAAAAAAAAGACGTGGGGGTCCCCCTAAATTCCATACCAGGCCCTTCAGGTCTGGTATGGATATTAAGGGGAACCCCGGCCAAAATTTAAAAAAAAAATGGTGTGGGGTCCCCCTCAAAATCTATACCAGAACCTTTAGGTCTGGTATGGATTTTAAGGGGAACCCCGCGCCAAAATTTTTTTAAAAAATGGCGTGGGGTCCCCCCAGAAATCCATACCAGACCCTTAGCACGCAACCTGGCAGGCTGCAGGAAAAGAGGGGGGACGAGAGAGCGGCCCCCCTCCTGAACCGTACCAGGCCACATGCCCTCAACATTGGGAGGGTGCTTTGGGGTAGCCCCCCAAAACACCTTGTCCCCATGTTGATGAGGACAAGGGCCTCATCCCCACAACCCTGGCCGGTGGTTGTGGGGGTCTGCGGGCAGGGGGCTTATCGGAATCTGGAAGCCACCTTTAACAAGGGGACCCCCAGATCCCGGCCCTCCCCCCTGTGTGAAATGGTAAGGGGGTACAAAAGTACCCCTTCCATTTCACAAAAAACTGTCAAGAATGTTAAAAATGATGAGACAGTTTTTGACAATTCCTTTATTTAAATGCTTCTTCTTTCTTCTATCTTCCTTCGGTTTCTTCCTCCATCTTCTTCTTCTTCTGGTTCTTCCTCCGGTGTTCTCGTCCGGCATCTTCCTCCGCGGCGTCGGCGTCTTCTTGCCTTGTTATTTAAGAACCGTCAGAAGAGGAGAAGCGTCACACAGCGGGAGCCTCCCTCCATGCCATCATGGATGCGGAGCGGCCCGAAAAGAAGATGAAGAGAAGAAGATGAAGAGAAGAAGATGAAGAGAGACGCGTCACACAGCGGGAGCCTCCCTCCATGCCATCATGAATGCGGAGCGGCCCGAGGAGAAGAAAGGAAGAAGACGCCGACGCCACGGAGGAAGATGCCGGACGAGAACACCGGTGGAAGAACCAGAAGAAGAAGAAGATGGAGGAAGAAACTGAAAAAGGATATAAGAAAGAAGAACGAAGAAGCATTTAAATATAAGGAATTGTCAAAAACTGTCTCTTGTCATTTTTAACATTTTTGACAGTTTTTTTTGTGAAATGGTAGGGGTACATTTGTACCCCCTTACCATTTCACACATGGGGGAGGGCCGGGATCTGGGGGTCCCCTTGTTAAAGGGGGCTTCCAGATTCCGATAAGCCCCCCGTCCGCAGACCCCCACAACCACTGGCCAGGGTTGTGGGGATGAGGCCCTTGTCCTCATCAACATGGGGAAAAGGTGTTTTGGGGGGCTACCTCAAAGCACCCTCCCAATTTTGAGGGCATGTGGCCTGGTACGGTTCAGGAGGGGGGGCGCTCTCTCGTCCCCCCTCTTTTCCTGCGGCCTGCCAGGTTGCGTGCTCGGATAAGGGTCTGGTATGGATTTTTAGGGGGACCCCACGCATTTTTTTTTTACATTTTGGCATGGGGTTCCCCTTAAAATCCATACCAGACCTGAAGGGTCTGGTATAGATTTTGAGGGGGACCCCACGCCATTTTTTTTTTAAATTTTGGCCGGGGTTCCCCTTAATATCCATACCAGACCTGAAGGGCCTGGTATGGAATTTAGGGGGACCCCCACGTCTTTTTTTTTTTTTAATTTTGGTTCGGGGTTCCCCTGTGGGGAATTCCCATGCCGTTTTTATCAATGAACTTTTATGTGTATTGTCGGACCGGCAATTCATTAATAGCCGCGAGTAGTTTTAAATGACTTTTTTTTTTCCTTTGAAATGTCATTTTGCTGTCAGACTGTTCTAAACACAGGAAACACGCGCCCCTTTACAGGCATACTATAGACACCCCCTAGGTACAAAATTTAAAGGGATATTACACTTTTAGTGTTTCACTTTAAGCATTATTAAAATCACTGCTCCCGAAAAAACGGCCGTTTTTAAAACTTTTTTTTGCATTGATCCATGTCCCCTGGGGCAGGACCCAGGTCCCCAAACACTTTTTATGACAATAACTTGCATATAAGCCTTTAAAATTAGCACTTTTGATTATTCATGCTCGTGTCCAATAGACTTTAACGGTGTTCGCGTGTTCGAACACATTTTTTGCCTGTTCGCAAGTTCTGGTGCGAACCGAACAGGGGGGTGTTCGGCTCATCCCTACTCATAGTATATATGATCTTTTCTTTTCCCAGTCTTGAATCACTGTACTACTTTGCTTTCATTTGCTTTTTTAGCTATTACTTTAATTTACAGAATTTGCAATTTTAAAACAATTCTTTTTAGGTGAACACAGAACAATCTATGTCTTGAGCCAAGACAAGATTACAGCTTAATTTAATATCAAGTTGCTTTTGTTCATTCTGCCAGGCTAGTATCTGTGTCATCTCATATTATGACTTCCTAGAGACAGCTAAAATGGCATCTTGAATGTTGAACACTGAGATGGCTAATAAACTGGAAAGGCGCTCTGGCCTGAGAGAATTTCATGTTTTTGTTTTTCCTTTGTGTTTTTCTTATCCCCACAAGAAATCAGGGACAGACAAAAATAGCAATGTTATTGCAGAGTAATAATATAATAAAAAGTTGCAGGCTTCCCTTATAGCGCTGGCATTATTTACAGAAATGAGGGGACATTCTAAAAAAAAAAAAGAAATATATAAGCTTAAATGGTTTGCAGAGCCAGTCACCAAAGGAAATAGATATATTGATGGACCATCTTGTGGAAATATTAGTTGCCAGGCTGCAATGCTGGTCTTGTGGCTTTAGAACCTTTTTAGCCAGTGATCAAGATGAATGTAAGTTCAATTATGCAGTGAAATAGAAATTCCTATATATGATATATAAAAGGTGGAAGTTTTCTGTCTTTTATATATTTATTTATAAAAAATAAATTAAAATAGATTTATGACTTCCTGTCAAACTCTCAGCACAATCCACTTACAAAGTAGTGGTACCGCTACTTAAAAAAAGCACTTATTTATAAAGCAAAGCCTTGTACTTTAGGTTTGTGCATTGCACCCTGATAGCTTCAGCAGTTTAAAGCCGGCACAGTAAAAATTAATAAAAAATAAAAACCTGTGAAGGGAGACTGGCCATGTCTCCTCCCAAAGTTGAATAACCAGCTCTTTTCCAATGACAGAGGTTAGTTGGGTTAATAATAGCATTATCAAACAAACCTGTTCCCTTTCACTGAATGTAAAAAATACAAGTTCACTCTTATTTTCAGACATTTTGTTATTTTGTTGCCCTCTGTATAGGAATAGAAAAAAAGTACCACACTGATAAATCTGGTCATTATGTGGTGTGAATATTTGTTGCCCACTGTCACAATTACTAATAAGGTGCAATACTGAAAGCTGTACTGCAAAAAAAAAAAAAAAAGCAACCTGTTTTGAAAACATAAACTGAAAGCTGAACATAGTTAAGGGAGGGGAGAGAAGAGGGGTGACCTTATCAGATTGCTGGAGCTCCTTCATTTCCCAAACAGTGGCTAGGATGGGTGATACACCAGACTGTATTATTTAACAGCAGTACACTCTGTAGGCAGACCGGGACCTGTGTAAGGACAAGGCAGGTAACGCAATCTACATATATGTATTTTACAACTGTGTATTTAACTTCTTGTCTAAACTTCAGCTACAACCAAAAGTTTTTTTGGTTACAAAACAACATGCATGCCTGATGATAAAAAAAACAACATTCTTATGATCATATAAGATACGTGTATATGTACTTAATCAATAAAATGTACTAACTCTTTCAGGGACTAGGTACCTTGAAAGCTAGTGTTTAGTGCTAGTGCTTAATTCTTCAGTTATTCCAAATGAAGTCATAATAAAATTAGTGTTCTAGGTCAGCCATTCAGAAAGTACAGACGCCATAGCAAGATAGCCAAATAACTTGCATTTTTGATAGCTCGTAACCTCCATATCACAGTACAGGCTAAGTCGAATTATCTAATTTTTGTTGACATCCTAAAAATTCAATCAAACGTTAGAGAAACGGGATATAGATGTAGTCATATAATTAGTCAAATTTCAAGAGGCAGAAAGGTGATGTGTATTTCCACATTCCCCATGTTGGGAGTAACTTTAGTCAAGATTGGCTGTAAATTATAAATAACATTTCCTGACGTGGAAGAGAGAGCATTACTTCTGGGGCATCAGTGAATACAGATGTCTGTTTGAAGGTTATTAACTTGATGATTGCACAACTGGTATACTTGACCCACAGCAGTGAGCCATGTCCATAAAATAACATGTCTCTCTTGTCTGCCTTTTTCAGCAGTGTGCATCAGTGCAAACCACAGTGAGGTCACTCTAATAAACCCAGGGTCACTAAATGCCACATCAATGTAAATTCAGTGTGGAGAACCAATGTCTTTTTTGTATCCGAATTGTAGAGTGACTGAATGAGTGACAGCATTAGAAAGAAAGAATGTGATAAATTGGTCTAGTGACATTACAGGCGTCTCCTAGATTGTTTTAGACAACAAATCTTTTTTCAAACCTTTTATAATTTACTAAACTCTAGAACAGGGAGAAAAATTTAGTTTAAATAACTAGTTTTTGTTTGTGAAATTACAGCTTTTTTTTTACCATTATGTAAGTGGTGAAATCATATTAAATGCTATATATATCTGGTTGCAAATGCCAGGCTGGAGGTAATGGAGCATTCATTTGACATTGGATTACAGAAATAGGTGCTATTGACTGGTGGCACTTTTTCTATTGTTTTAGTGTCTATGTTGTGCTAAAAATTACCCTAATTTAATCATATAGTTCAAATACCTATGATTTATAGTAACCCTTGGCATCAAAATGTAAAATATCTGTTGTTTTAAGGACCCAATTGTTGGTGAAAGATGTGTTCTTATTGGTTGCTCAAAGCTATTGAATATTGCTCTATGCCTTGTAATAATTACCCCATGTGCTGTATGTAAGTAGTTATCAATTCAGCAATGAAGCGGAAATTCAGTTAGGTACGGGTTCAGAGCAGTAGTACTGTAAATGTACAGCAAGGTTAAGAAATGCATTAGTGTTAAATGAGTATGTGTGCATTGTCATGTCATTGCTTGTTAAATACACTACTATCTCATCTAGTCTAGTCTTGAAGGATAGATGGCTTGATCTGGAGACTGGCATTGAGATACATAGCCTCTCACCCTAAGGTCAGAGGTTTAAATCTGGCTCTCGGCAGGAGTGACTAAAAATCATTAGCATTTTAAAGCGGTTTGGTGACCCTTAAGAGAGCGGTTGGTCTTCTCAACGCTATTCCCAGATCACCACATCCAAAAGCCATCATCGCAATTGGAGGCTTTAGAGGCTGTGGATAATGAACATTAAGAGTGAAGTACCTTCTCACCTTTTAGAGCAGTCTCTCCAGGGAACGGCTGCCAGACAATATTTGGGTAATCTGTGGAATACAGCTTTTAACGCGGACATTCTGAACATTCAAGTATTTGTCTCATTCTATCAATATGTGTATTATTTTATAGAATCTTTATTGAAAATACAGCCAGCAGTACTTAGACAGTAATCTGATAATGAATAAAGTACAGTTGACAGTTGATTATGTATATTTTAAATTCCTTAGATTGCAAATATATCTTTTAATAGAATACTTGGAACTTTTTGAAGAAGGGAACTTTTGTAAGACCAATAATCTCTTAAAATTATAGGGAAAAATGCTCCAGAACTTTTGACTTAAATAAACAATGGTTTTACTAAAAATAATAGTTTTAATAAGACTATTAATAGCTTTATTAACCTCTAATTAATGAACCTGTGCGTACCTTTGTTTTACTTCATATTAATGCAGATTAATGTATGCAAAAAGCCTACTGATTACATTTTGCTCGATAACGTTGCAGTTGAGTACTGTTTCTGCTACTTTTTTCTTTGCAAAAAAAGTTTATTTTTCAGGACAAGCTTTTGGAAATCTACCCCCTTATTCTGTGGGCCAAGCAGTACTGATACACTAAGGTTTAACGAAAGCTTAATAACAGCATAATGTATGTAATTGCTTATTGGTGTAATACATGATTAATTTTCAGGCATGGTGTGTCATTACCTATTGTAATACTTTTTATGTTAACATTGACTAGTTAGTACTAACTATACAAGCAGGAATATACATTTTTTTTAATCATTTTTTATATATGTACATGGTGTAAGTCATATTTGCTCATTATACACTCAGGCCCTGCTTTGTACTTTGCAGTGTCACACAGCAGTTGTTCTTTAAAGTTCCTTTTCACTAGGCAAATCTGCATGTCTCCTGACTCGCTGAACACAAAGCACTCTGTGGCTGATACAGTGGGTAAAATAATTATTTGATCCCCTGCAGATTTTTTAACTTTGCCCACTTACAAAGAAAGGAAGGGTCTATAATTTTTTTATTATAGGTGTATTTTAAATGATAAAGACAGAATATCAACCAAAAATTCCAAAAAAACATGATACAAATGTTCTAAATTGAGTTGCAGTTCAGTGAGTAAAATAATTATTTGACCCCCTATCAACCAACAATAATTCTGGCTCCCACAGACTGGCTACAGTATGTGCTCATGTGGTACACAGATTAGTCCTGTCAATTTAAAGCGGAGTTCCACCCAAATTTTGAACAATATCTGTATGTATTCTCTTCCTTGCCTAGATGCTGACATGCCGTTTAAAAAAATTTAAATCGCCGTAATTACCTTTTATTTTTCTATTCTTCTTTGCACTTCCTGGTTCTCCTCCTGTGGGAGTAGGCGTGTTTCTAGCCTCTCCCAGACTCCTGGGAGCTAGTCTCAGGCTTCCCAGGATGCAGCTGAGCATGTGCGGGAATGAGCGGTGAATGCTGGGAGCACAGAATTCACCACATCCAGGAAATAAATGCTTGTGGGCTTCAAATGCCCACAATGAAGATGGAAACCGCCTGCAGTGAATAATATAAGTTATTCTTTCCGACGAAATCTGACACAGGTGGACATATTACACACAATATGTGAGTATGTAATGCTGAGAAGAAAAGTTTGTGAATGAACTAAAAAAAAAAAAAAGATAGGTGGATCCCCGCTTAAGGTGCTCCTAATGACAACTTGTTATGTGTATAAAAGACACCTGTCCACAGATCCACAGAATCTTTCTTCCATTTAAACCTCACCATCATGGGCAAGACCAAAGAGCTGTCATAGGATGTCAGGGACAAGATTGTAGACCTGCACAAGGCTGGAATGGGGGCTACAAGACCAGAGAAAGACAAGAGAAAGTGCTGGGGTCAGATGAGACCAAAATGGAGCTCTTTGTCATTAACTTAACTCGCTGTGTTTGAAAGAAGAAAAATACTGACTATGACTCTAAGAACACCATCCCTACAGTCAAGCACTGAAGTGGAAACCTTATGCTTTGGGGCTGTTTCACTGCTAAAGGTACAGGATGACTTTGCCACATTGAGGGGCCAATGGATGGTACCATGTTTTGTAAAATCTTGGATGAGAACCTTCTTTCTTCAGCCAGAACACTGAAGATGGGCCATGGATGGGTCTTCCAGCATGACTACGACCCAAAATATACCACCAAGGCAACAAAGGAGTGGCTCAAGAAGAAGCACATTAAGGTCGTGTTGTGGCCTTGCCAGTCTCCAGACTTTAATCCCATATAAAATGTATGGAGGGAGCTGAAACTTTGAGTTGTCAAGCGACAGCCAAGAAACCTTAAGGATTTAGAGAAGATCTGTAGAAGAAGAGTGAACCAAAATCCCTTAGATGTGTGCAAAACTGGTAACCAACTACAAGAAGCATTTTACCTCTGTGCTTGCCAACAAGGTTTTCTCCACTAAGTACTAAGTTGTGTTTTGCTTGGGGATCAAATACTTATTTTACTCACTGAACTGCAACTCAATTCATAACATTTGTATCATGGGTTTTTTCTGGCTTTTTGGTTGATATTTTGTCTCTATCATTAAAAATACATCGAGGATAAAAATTGTAGACCCTTCATTTCTTTGTAAGTGGGCAAACTTACAAAATCTGCAGGGAATAAGTTAATTATTTTCCCCATTATATCTTAGCAGTTAATAAGCAGTGTGGCTTGACAGTTACTGAGAGATACAGAGCTCTATTGGCTAATATACAAATTTCTATAGTCACATCCAAATTTTTTTTAAAGTAGTTGTAAACACTAACTATATGACATTTAGTTTACTAACGCAATTTGTAGCATAAACAATTGTTAATTTAAGGAAATCTTTTTTTAGCCTCTTTTCATCCTTTCATCTCAGTATTGCATAGCTTTTCTCAGAGCAGGTTTCAACAGTTTGGTGACAGCAGCGAACCATGTCTGAAAAATGTGTATGTTGAAACATCCACCTGTAGTCCCCATCGGAAGCCAGGGTAACAACACAGATGGGAGACACAAACCGAGAATTGTGACCATATAACAGAAAGTGTCTGTACAAAGATCTTTGCAGTTTCACCAAGTGTTATTTTAATGAAAGCTGCAGATTTATAAATATAAAAAAATTACTTGGATAATTACATCAACATGTGGTTGTGCTTGCATATAACCTCAGCAAAGATATGTGTTCAGTGAAAATACAGTATACTCATCCTTTAAAACTAATGGATTTATAAAATGTGGAACAAAACACTACAAAAAGCAATCCATTTTCTGCTGTCACTTGACTGAATGACAAGTTGACATGAAGAACCTGATTTGTTTTTTCTTTGCATAACAGACATTTTCCTTCACCCTCAGGGTCAGTTTCCTAATCAGATGCCCAGTTATAATTTTTCTAGTGCTAATTAGAAAATAAGAGCTGACACCTGCCCAGTTGTAGTGAGTTGTATATGTATGTAACTCTAATGCCCCGTACACACGGTTGGATTTTCCAACGGAAAATGTGTGATAGGACCTTGTTCTCGGAAATTCCGACCGTGTGTGGGCTCCATCACACATTTTCCATCGGAATTTCCGACACACAAAGTTTGAGAGCTTGCTATAAAATTTTCCGACAACAAAATCCGTTGTTGGAAATTCCGATCGTGTGTACACAAATCCGACGCACAAAGTGCCACGCATGCTTAGAATAAATTAAGAGACGAAAGCTATTGGCTGCTGCCCTGTTTATAGTCCCGATGTACGTGGTTTACGTCACCGCGTTTAGAACGATCGGATTTTCCGACAACTTTGTGTGACTGTGTGTATGCAAGTTTGAGCCAACATCCGTCAGAAAAAATCCATGGACTTTGTTGTCGGAATGTCCGATCAATGTCCGACCGTGTGTACAGGGCATTAGGTATTATTTTATGGCTTTTGCTTCTCTTTCCCTCAAAAATATGCCTGTTTTGTCGTAATATGTAGTATATTAAGCTGTTTTAAATTTAGGGTTTTATTGAATAAATTGAAGAATTAATTGATTGTCATTTGGTAAATGTGATTAACAGATTTTGAAACCTTTGTAATAAAAGTTAAATTCATTGGTGTTCAGCGATGCCTTATTGCATTACCTGCTTTGGAACTTGGTGCTGCATGGCCTGTTTTGGGAGTTTGAGTCTAAATCTGCACATGGCAGGCTGGACTCAAACAACCATAACTGTTCTTTGGCATGGCTGGCTCCTGGAGTAGGAAGAACTGATGTGATGAGTAGGGTGTAGGTAGAGTGCAAACTTAGACAACTAAAGGGAGGTGCAACATTAAGAATGTTCTGCAAGTTCCCATCACTAGAGCTTGGGGCAGATCTATATTTGGTAATCATTCTTCTCAAAAAACATCGCCTATATCTAGGTCATTGCAAAAAATTGTGCAGGAGAGTAAATTTTATTTTTTATAGAAGTATTTTTACCCAGCATTACTCATTTGATCATGCTGCCTTGAACTCTTCTATACTTATAAGTCATTTTATAGTGTTGTAAAAGATGGTGTTGCTTTACAAAAGTTCCTATAATTGCGTTAAAAAAATCAGTTTACCCAACAGCAGAACTGCACATTCCTTAGACTCCTTGTCTGCCTTGCATGTGAAAGGCCAGAGAAGTAACCTAGCTGATTAGAGTGCATGTATATCTTCTTGTATGTATTCTTATAGGGTGATCAGAGTTATGTTAGTTTAAAGTATGTAATTGTATTGTGATTGTCTTGCTAATGGTATGGATATGAAATGTGTATGTTGAAAGTGTGAAGATAAAATTCAAGTAAAGCCTAATGAAATGCTTATTCAGGAAAGCTCTGTGGGGAAACAAATGTAGTAAGGTGGATGTATATAGCATATTAAGTTCATATAGCATATTACGTTTTTTTGTTTTGTTTTTTTTACACTATAATGCCCCGTACACACGATCGGACTTTCCGACAACAAAACAGTGGATTTTTGTTTGAAGGATGTTGGAGCCAACATCCTTCAACATCCTCCAACTTGTCTTGCATACACACGGTCACACAAATGTTGGCCAACAATTACGAACGTAGTGACATACAAGACGTACGTGATGTCTCCATTACAAACGCTAGTTATATCTCCAGCTCGTACTTGATTCTGAGCATGCAAGGACTTTTGTCCGACGGACATGTGTACACACGATCAGAAAGTCCGACAACAAACATTTGTTGGTGGAAAATTTGAGAACCTAATAGCCAACATTTGTTGGCGGAAAATCTGACAACGAATGTTCGTTGGAGCATAGACACGGTCGGACTTTCCGTCAACAAGCCCATGTCCAACATTTGTTGTCAGAAAATCTAATATTGTGTACGGGGCATTATATTTTATATCAGTGTTATGGGAGATCAGAAGGACTAATTTGTTTATCCAATGGATGGAAGTGATCAAGTAGGAAACTAATAGGCTGTTGAAAATCATGTCTTCATTTTTACACATTTATAACATACAGTATGTGTTAAAAAGGATCCTGCCCTTAACAGTCCATTGACACTTGAGAACAGAACAAATATCAGTGAAAAATTCAGATTTGATATATTTGGATTACTCCTGATGGTTATGCCCCAGACTACCTGTTGTGGTTGTTTAACCTATTATACACTACCTCATTGTTGTACAAAACTGTTAAAATGCAGTCATTGGTCAGTGAGCCTACAGCATATGCAAGTGTCACAAAGCTTCCACTTGCCTTTGTTCTCCAGTTATGACCTTTTGCTTTTTACATTCAGTCTTGTTCTCAAGTTGGTAGTATTGTTGGACTTTGAAGATCGTTCCTATTTAGCTTTTGAGGTGGCTGTAGAAAACCTGATAATTACAATCAATAATAATTTTTGAGCATTGCTTGCAACCAATGCTATATAGGTACCCACCTATGTAAAAGTAACCAGTATTTCAGGCATTCAGGGGTTATCATATGGAGAGCTTTCCATTGAATATCCCTGTCAGAGGACCAAAAGAACCATTTGCATTGTAAAGATCATGGCAAACCCCAGAATTTTGTTGATCCTTGCAAGGATAGACCAATATCTGCACCTCTATGTCACTCTAATGCCCCGTACACACGGTTGGATTTTCCAATGGAAAATGTTCAAAGGGAGCTTTTTGTAGGAAATTCCGACCGTGTGTAGGCTCCATCGGACATTTTCCATCCGAATTTCTGTCACACAAAATTTGAGATCTGGATCTCAAAGTTTCTGAAAACAAAATCCGTTGTCGGAAATTCCAATCGTGTGTACACAATTCCGACGCACAAAGTTCCACGCCTGCTCGGAAACAAGCAGAAGAGCCGCACTGGCTGTTAAACTTTCTTTTTCTCAGCTCGTCTTACGTGTTGTACGTCACTGCGTTCTTGGCGATCGGAATTTCCGACAAGCTTTGTGCGACCGTGTGTATGCAAGACAAGTTTGAGCCAACATCCGTCAGAAAAAAAATCCATGGATTTTGTTGTCGGAATGTCCCATCAATGTGCGATTGTGTGTACACGGCATAAGTGTAAAAACTCATTGACATTGTTATCAACAGAAGGCATCTTTATTGGAAGATTTCCCTTGGAAGCATAAAGCCAAGCCAAAGTTACCAACTTTACATGATATTCAATAAAAATGTAACATCTTAAAGATGTATCGTTGGTCACAGTCCCTTTGATTTCTTTATAGGTTGGGGATCTCATGTGTAGGAGCTAAAAAATATCACATAATGAATGTTTGTAAGCAATAAGGTCATATATTTTTAATTTAAAAAAAATAGCCTGCTGAAATCTTTGCAGCTGAGCCTCCCTTTTTCCTAGATGGCAGCAACACATTCATTTACCACGCACAAATTTTGAAAATGTGTTATCCAAATAAAATTCGGTGCAGCCAAGGGTGGTTCAATTTTATAAGCTGTCTGTCTGTGGTCAACCATATACAGTATTTTTTTAGTTGGAAAGGTTCCACATTTAATATTTGTTAATATTATTGATTGGAAATACACAAAATAGATGAACTCAACAGAAAATAAATGTTGGAATTTGTCTTCTTGATTTGTATTATTTGAATTCTTCCCTTGGTACAAAATCTCATGGTATGTAGGTTTTTTTCGGAAAAATCATTAAACTAAAAAACAAAACAAAAAGAAGAATAAAACTGCAAATGATGCAAGTTTCAGTGGCACTGGAAAATAAACTACCACTTGGGACATTATTGTTTGTGTGTGTGTGTATATTTATATATACATATATATATATATATATATATATATATATATATATATATATTACATGACATTGGTAACATTCTGATTATTAATTATATCCATTAGTATCCCTACGCACATGTTCTGAAGTCTATTTTATCATGCTTTATCTGTCTCGTGTGGACCATGACCAGCCCACTTACATTTGTGAACCCTCCAATTGTGTTGTCTTGTGTGTTTTGGCCTCATTTTTTCCCATTTCCACCTCGCTCAGCTGCAAAAACGTCTTCATTGTTGTTCTCCCAGATTGTGATACTGTCACAAAACTGTTGCTAGGCAACAAATGTGGTTACCAGGACTGAGCGAATAGCTGAAGGGAAAGAAAAGTGTTGCACCATTGTAGAGTAACCATAGCAATGACCTACTATTACAGAGTAAAGAATTAACATTAACAGTGTTGTGGTATGAAACATATGCAATGATTCACATGAGTGCCAATCTGGGATCATTTTTCTTAATTTACAGCATTTCAGGGCAGTCCTTCCCTCCGTACTGTGGACTTCAGTCTCTTACTCTCACTCTCTGATAATACACAGGCCATTCATGATTGACATTCTGGGCTAAGGGAACTTCTCCCACTAATGAAGACTCGTCCTTGATACGCTGACATATCAAGCAGGTTCTTTGTATCCATAGGGAAAAACTGGTGCACACAGCACCCACAGAGGATGAATATAAGCCCTACTATTTCATATGCACAGGGAAAGCAGGTTCAGACACTAGTCTGTCTGCAGGAGACTAAGGAGCAAAGTCACATGCTTTAAAGACCTATGACCTGCCACCCCTTTTGAATATATTTGCTGTAACTGACAAAGCAGGTGGGGATTCTGGCTCAGCATATTGTCTCTACGTGCAGTGTATGCTCATATTGTTTAACCCATTTATACTGCTGTGTCCTGGATTATAGCCTACTCTTTCTGCGGGGAAAGTATAAATGCCACATATTCAGATCGAAGTCAGATATTTAATTGAAAATAACACTCAGCTTTTCTGTGTATGAGATTTCTCGGAGCAGAAGGGGAATGAATAGCGGTGCCTGTGAGCAGCTGAGGCTGTGACATACTGTACTCAGCCTTTCTGGGACAAGCCCTGCTGCTGAGTGGTGTTCACAAGCCAGATGCCATCCAGAGAGTGTGGTGATACCCACAGCCTCAGTAGCTCCTTATGTTGTGTGATTTCTAATGCACAAAGAGGTAAATGGCAACATTACACAATGAAAAGCAGTTGCTTTACTTTTATTGGCTGGAACACTTTGTGTTTGCACTACGTAATATCCAGCGGTACATATCCAATCTGTATGATCTCTCACACTTTCAGGATAGCATTCTTATTTTGATAAAAAAAGATTTCCTCAGTGCCTGACATGCTGTATTTGTAGGTGTGCCTACTTAGTCTACTTTTCATATTTATATATCCATGAGGTATATATATATAGTGTAGCGCTATGTGTATGGGTAGATCAAGGTGAGATGTTAAAATCGAGCCATCTAGCAATGGCCAGAAAACATACAAAAATTAATTTGAAAAGGTGAATTAAAAAAAGGGGTTTGGTTGCACAAATACAAAATCATATATAAAGCATAATAAAATACACCTGTGAAAAAGTGAAAACAAAAAAACAATATAAATAAACCTTAAATAAAGTCCGTGTAAATAAGGTATGTCTTTGATGAAAATCAAAAAAACCACCACCAACAGTCTCTGAGGGTAAGTTGATGAGGGCAGCAGCACGGTGTTACTGGTGGGTGAAACAGAGGAACACCAAATCCAATGTGACGTCTATGTATGTGCCAGAACCACCACCATAACATCTGAGGAGGCTTACCGGACGTAGAGGACTTGGAAAGACATACGTCTTGCAAGTCACAAAAAGCTTGTTTAGCCACCGGGGCTAGCAGGGTGAAAACATCAGGTATCCAAAACTTCAATAAGTGAGGAGGGAAGATCTGTAGGCAACTTCAACCATCCAGAGGTATCAGCAGACCATCCGGATGTATAATTGGAACCATGAGAGAAAGAAGACTCACATGGCGTGATATCGTTTTAAAAGGCATGCATTTATTAAAACATAAAAGAAAAGCACTCACATGGTATACGATCATAAACAGCTATATGGTAACGAACGCGGTGATCATAGGAGGTCCACCCTCCTTCGGGTGGACCTCCTATGATCACCGCGTTCGTTACCATATAGCTGTTTATGATCGTATACCATGTGAGTGCTTTTCTTTTATGTTTTAATAAATGCATGCCTTTTAAAACGATATCACGCCATGTGAGTCTTCTTTCTCTCATGGTTCCAATTATACATCCGGATGGTCTGCTGATACCTCTGGATGGTTGAAGTTGCCTACAGATCTTCCCTCCTCACTTATTGAAGTTTTGGATACCTGATGTTTTCACCCTGCTAGCCCCGGTGGCTAAACAAGCTTTTTGTGACTTGCAAGACGTATGTCTTTCCAAGTCCTCTACGTCCGGTAAGCCTCCTCAGATGTTATGGTGGTGGTTCTGGCACATACATAGACGTCACATTGGATTTGGTGTTCCTCTGTTTCACCCACCAGTAACACCGTGCTGCTGCCCTCATCAACTTACCCTCAGAGACTGTTGGTGGTGGTTTTTTTGATTTTCATCAAAGACATACCTTATTTACACGGACTTTATTTAAGGTTTATTTATATTGTTTTTTTGTTTTCACTTTTTCACAGGTGTATTTTATTATGCTTTATATATGATTTTGTATTTGTGCAACCAAACCCCTTTTTTTAATTCACCTTTTCAAATTAATTTTTGTATGTTTTCTGGCCATTGCTAGATGGCTCGATTTTAACATCTCACCTTGATCTACCCATACACATAGCGCTACACTATATATATATATCTGGTGAATTTTTTACTTCTTTGTCTTAAGAGGTGTGTTAGCTGCTTACTGTATTATATATCTTTTTAACATCTCTGTAGCAGCGCTGTACTTACCCTTTATCTGTTTCCAATATATCCATGAGGGCATAACATTTTATGCTCATTCTAAGCAAGGTAGAGAGGTGGTGATTATAATGTTTAAATTATTACTATCTCTTTCCCCCGTCCTGCCATTACACTACTTTGGAATTACTTTGCCATTACACTACTTTTGGAAAACTTTGGAACACTTTCAGAGCCCGTAGTTCTAATATCTGAGTGAAAGTCTCCTGTGATCTGGTGATCCTGGGTCTCAGAATGGCCACACAATATACTCTACTACCGCCTCTTCTCCAACAGTTGTCCTTTAAATTGTTTCCCAGGAGCTCCTAGCTGATCAGATGAATGTGCTGCTTACACTATAATTGTCATAATGCTGAACTTGCATTTCAAATACTATCATTTATAGACAACACAAACAACTTATAGAAATACTTCAGTAGCTAATGGTGAGGTACATTCTTGGCTTTGTGGAATTTAGGTGAAATATGCTAGACATTTGACTTGAATATCTTGCCAAATTGCACCTGGGCCTCTGGCAAGACTCAGGAGCTCCCAAGATGTGCAGAAGACATTTTTTTTCAAAATTAAAGGTATAAGCAACAATTGCGGTCTGCTGTTATTTGCATTTTTTTATTTTTTCTATTACACATGGATGATGACACACATTAAAAACAATCTCTAGCTTTTTTTTATGTTTTTTTGTACTCTTCTGCATAGAAATAAATGTAGAACTTCTCTAAAGGAGAATCAATGGAATAGGTGTCACAGAATTAGGAGGAAACAGAAAGTCTTTGCCCACTCTAACCAAAGCTAAAAAAAAAAAGTTAAGAGAAGTTAGGTGATTCCCCTCTATATTAATTTACATTAATAGAAAATGTTGTGATAAAATTGGCAAGCCTCATCTATGTATAAATAAATCCACACATGCAATAAGAAACCTCCAGAGCTGCTAACACTGTACTTTGATACCCAGTACTAATAAATGTGTACAAAAGTGTAGCGCTAGTAAGGGGAAATAAACAGTGCAAAAAATTGTGATACACTTAATCTAGTGCTGATCTGCAACATAAACATACAGAAATACATTGTAATATTCTCACAATATACAAATAAATTATGTGAAAAACATACGTGCAACAACCACCCAGACAGTAGGAGGTTAATAATGTGTCATCAGATTTCACAAGAAAAAATACATTTTCCAGATGATTTTCGTGCAGGATAAAGAAGAAAAATAGTTCAACTTAAACCAGAAAAATCTGGTGTTGTACACCCACATTAAAAAATTCTACAGCTTACCAGAGCATGTTGACCTTCAGGCTATAGATGCTCAAATGCATTTAATAAATGACAAAGGTATCCACCCAGGTCAAGCCAAACAATTAGCCCAGCTCTCCAAATGAGATCTCCTCCACTTTCCAAGCACAGCATACCAAGTATATAGACATACGACACAGAAACAAATGCCTCCAATAGTGTAGTAAAATATAGCCAATTTTCTTTTAAAAAGTATTGAAAACATATGGCATTATGAATAAAAGAGTGCTCTGTATACCAAATAAAAATCCTGCTTTATACAGTCCTTAGACCAAGACAGTAACCAAGATGGTGGCCATGTGTCCTGACCTCCCTACATGTTTTGTCATACGTGACATCAGGGTCAAAGGGTCCTTGATTCATAATACCATGTGTTTTTTAATGCTTTTTAAATAAAATTGGCCATATTTTACTACACTGTTGGAGGCGTTCTATGTATGTCCATACACTTGATACGCTGTACCTGAAAAATGGATGAGATCTCATGTGGAGAGCTGGGCTGATTGTTTGGCTTAACCTGGGTGGATACCTTCCTCAGCTATTGAGCACAATTGACCACTTAGAGCCTGAGGTTCTACATGCTCTGGTAAGATGCAGAGTTTTTTTAATGTGGGTGTACAGCACCGGATGCCGTTTTGCTGGATGAAGTTGAATTATTTTTTTCATCACGCACAAACATTATCTGGAAAATATATTTTTCCTCATGAAGCCTTAGTCATCGCACTTGGTGCTCTCAAACGTTGTCCTGCTTATACTTTGCGCTCTTTAAATCTCATCAAACTTCAGTTTTTGGCTGAAGAACTAGATATGATATCTTACATTACATTCAGTGAACTAAAGTTTATAACCAATACACACTCAACCTTAACAAGGTGGCTTGCATAACCCTTATTCTTTATGCAGCCTGCCCTTGTTAACTGTTACCCTTTGACACTTATGGTAATAATTTCCCCTCCCCATTTTGCTCTCTTCTGTAGTAACATTTATAAAAGTGTTTATTATAAAATCTGTGTTCATTTTAAGAAATTAGGATAAAAATATGCTTTTACTGATACAATGTGGAAGTGGGTTTTTTTTTTTTAACTTTTGTTGTGGGTGTAAACTGTCTACAATCTTCTGTGTTCTTCATCAAGAGCATGTGGAGGAACAGTGGATGGGGTTACTACAACAGCAACATGGTGCTGTTAATCCTGGGGAAATAGCACGTTTTTTTTTGGTTTTGTAATCCTGGAAAATGTTAGGTGCCACATGTACTTTAACTTTTGAAAGTTACCCACCTTTTGCTGTGTAGAGCAAACATTTTTAAATGGGGTAGTATTTTGTGCAGAGCTGCTTAATTCATCGTTTTATAGAGCTAGAATCACAAACTGAATTAGAGAAAAAAAAAGGTAATTTATTGTAAGGTAATCAATTTTCATTGCATTTGTGAATCCAGTTGCTGTCAGATAAACAAAATCCAAAGGATGTGTCACAAAAACAATACTCAAATATACATTTTATGAATAAATGAAAAAAATATCCAAAGCTACTGCTTGTATGGCTTTCTTTACACTGAAGATATTGTACACATAATGCTACTCATAATGAATAGCAAGTAACGTCTTGTATTTGGTCTTCTAATAATTGTAATGTTCATATGCATCCATTTCCTTTTTCTTTTTTTTTCTATTTCAAATTTTTTCAAAATTACTGAAAAATGTCCACTTTCTGCTCAGAATAACAATCAGATTAGGAGGTAGGGATCTGCTTAAAAAAAATCTAAAATTCTTTAGTGATAACTGTAAATTATTTGTTTTGACAATATCCAGTTAGTGTTTCAGTGATTTTTTTTTTTTTTAGTATAAAGGTTTTCTTTTGCGCTAGGTGCCAATAAGTGCTACAAACTGCAACATATGCTCAGTTGTTAACAGTCAATGTGTAGGGGCACTTTTACCTCCAAGATAGTGTCTTCATTGCCTGAAAGTTTCTTCTTGAAACATTAAGCAGTGTGCCTGACTAATGACAAGTTAAGATGACACCTCTGACTGTAAAAACTGACACCAATAATAGCCTATCTTATTTACAAAAGGTGATAATATGAAAGATGGTTACAATTAATTAGCACTTTGCACCTTTTTGTAAATAAGGTACGTCATTTTGTTTTAGAAGATATTGTAACAGAATACAGAAAAGTTGTTCTTGGCAAAGGGACAATATTCTCTTCCAAGATCACACCAATACCCTGCTTCCCATCTCATATGATGTAAAAATCTGTATAACATGCTTCAGTGCTAATATCATCAGTTAGGATCTACCAGTAATTGGCAAGGTGAAACATGGTATTTAACACTGTTAAATTATACATATACCAAGAGGCATGTTTAAAACATTGTTATGTAGCTAACATGAACTTGACAAGTTTCTGTAGTTGTAGAATTATGAAAACCATTCTACAGGCACCTATGAAGTGATTATAGGTGCCCTTTCATAACAATTAGAAACTTTTCATAAGTGCTTTATAAAACAGACGTGACATAGCTTGTTGTCATGGACAGCACCAGCATTGCAGTTATATGATTTTTTAAATAGTTTTTTCATGTGTCCTCATTTTATGGGCTGGTAGACTAGGCATTAAAAAAAGTGTCTAACATTGATAAATTGGTATTGTAAATGTGAGCAAATTACACAAGCATTTGAAAGTTTTAAGGGTTTTCTTCAATGCTAACCCAATGTTTTCTGTCATGCTGCCCATCTTTAAAAAAATAACATAACATCTTTTTTTGTGGGCATTTATGATGCATGGACCCCATTGGGTCTTACTGGTGCCACATACGTAAATGTCAGGAAAATGATGGTAAAGGCTGTCTGGTAATGCGTGCAACATTTGTGCCTTTAAAAACAACCAGAAATTTGTTCTCACTTACTCATTCCACCTCTCCCCTGTCTCTTCACAGGCACTGAGCGCCACGAGCTGACCTCATGGAAAAGCTTCAACTCCATATTCAGGTTCTTCAAGGAAGCCTTGGAAGCCAAGAACACAAAAAGCAAGACAATATCTACCAGACGTTCCAACAGAATAAAGATTGACGAATTTTAAAGAAAAGTAAAATAGTACAGATTCTGCCCAGCCCTCATCACAATGGTTTTTATCCTAATCCCTCAGCCCTTCATTAGATTGTTTTCCTCCTAAAGCACATGGTCATGATGTATACATTTTAAATAGCGTTTTACATTATTTCTAGATGAGTGCAACTGTCAAAGCAATATGGGTTCACTGGTTGTGCTTCCTGTGGTCTGCTCCTTGGATTTCGTGCTGCCCATCACAGCACAGATTAAGGCTGACAGCAGAGCTGCACAGTACAGCATGGTGCAAGTCTAATTGCCCTGACATCGCCCTACACTTTGAGTTGATGCCATAGCTTGTCTGCTATTCCACTGCCCTGGACCCATTCGCTCACCTTACCTCTGTGGCCTTCCCTGCTTAACTCCTGCAATGCCAAATAAGAGTTTAACTGCCTTCACTCCATGGAAGAAAACAATTTAACCTTCAAAATTCATCTTTATTATACTTCTGGGGTTTTTCATGCTGTAGTTAACTCTTTCTCTGAAGTAAACCTTTGAGCTTTCTATAGAAGAATGTTCCATGTACAAGCTTAAACTTTTCCTTCACAAGCTGAGTAAAATTTCCAGTGAAGTCTTTTAACTACAGTTCTGTTCTCAAAGTATTGAGAGTTAAAATCTTTTGTGCTTAATATTCACTATATCAAATGCTTAGTTATTTTAAACTATAACCTTTTTGATGAAGTTAACATTTTAAGGCAGAGCAGTGGAATAATAAACATTTTAATTGGTATCCATTTCCCATTTGTTTATATTATGCTTGTACAGGCTGTTGCATTATCTACATTGTCTTATTAGAAATATTCAAATGATCATGGTAGCCATGTCATCGGCATAAAGTTGTGGACAGTGGTAAGGTCAGATGAATACGTTGGCCTTCTTTATAAAAGCTCCAAGCCTTGTAATCCAGGCTGTTACTACACAGGGCAGTTTAAATAGTAATGATATGATTAAAGTGAATTGATTCATACCCTAAGTTTTCTTTTGTGCTCTAGTACTTTTCTATAGTTTAGAACTATTTTGCAGTCCTGAAACCTTGCCTACATTTGGCAGTGTTTCATATAACCCTAAATCAGAGCTGTACTGTTTTATTGAATGGTTCACTTTCAATCACTACAGCAAAAAAATTGTGAACTTTGACATTGTGCTCTGATCTCCTGCCTCGTGCAGTTTTGGAGTACTGTACATGCAGTGTAATGACAGCTATACCCTTTATGACATTTTTACCATTTTTAGATTTTTACCACTTCGATATGAAGGAACCCTTACTGTGGAACAGTGTAAAAGGCAACAAGAATTCCAGAAAAGTGTTATGTACTACATTAAATAGATAGTTCAGCAGCCTTGTACACACATGATAGAACAAGTCGGGTAAAAAGTACTAGTAACTATCTTACTGCTCTGCTTGGAGGTGCATTTTAAAACCTTATTTCTTTTTCAGTATAAATCTGCTATATGCATTCCAGGTGCATGAAAACAAAGGCTGTGCTAAGTCATTCAGTTCATTTTCATTTTCTAGAGTAGAAAAGCTCAGTAATCAGCTAAGCTCATGCTTCCTTCTGATTGGAGAGTCAGCAGGGAAACATGTCAGGCCTCTGCTGAGAGACCACTGTCTCCACACAATGACCATAGGTCCTTCTCTGTTACGTGCTAGTCGGGAACAGGTTTTTCTTCTCTATGCTGTGGCTCCTTTCTAATGAAATTAACTTTAGGTCACTTTGCTGACCTTTCTTTTAAAGTAAAAGTTCACCTTTGGGAACATGTCACACACGGCCACGTCATTCATAGACACAGCTCTGTGTGTCTGAATGAACTACAACCCCCGACATCCTTAGCAGCTGTTGGTTTGTTGTTCTCAGTGAACTACCACAACACTGTGGAGTGCTGTGGTAGTTTATGGAGTCTTTCTGTCAGGGAGCATTAGCTTACCCATACGGGATGTATGGGCACACAGATACACTGACAGTGTGCAGGAGACCTGCGTGGCATCAGCGATCTGCTGATCACAGGTGCAATGCTTTACAGGCTCCTACTACAAAAAATAATAAACGTACATTGTTTTACCTGCAAGAAAATGTGCATTTATTTTGATTTTTTTGAAGTGAACTTATCCTCTAATGTACCTAGAATGCATTTAGCTGATTTATAGTGAGAGTTTAGTTAGCCACTAGATCTTTCTGCTATCCAAAATCCCAACCAATCGTTACATGACATAGGACTTATATAGGACATAGGACTTATTATTGTTCAGTATTGCTGTCTCAGCATCTGTACTCTGTGCTCTAGAGCTTTGTAAAAATTTTGCAATAGCCTAGGTCAAATTTTGAACCTTAGTGACATGGTTACATGGTTATTTTTTTTACATCTAAAAAGCTCTATTTTAAAAGAAGTATGCTAATGTTGGATCATTTTTTAAGCACAGATGGTAACTGTAGAATGATTGGGAACAAATGTTTTAATGCAATAGCAGTTTCTGCTTGCTTGAAATGGTAAATTGTTTTATGTTGTTTTAACTGGTCCGGTCTGACGACGTGCAAAGAAATTCATAGTTCATTTAACCATTTGGAAGCCACGGGTATCCTAGCAAAGCTGTGAATAGTTTTAATTTTTAATATTGTCACAGTTAAAAGTACAATATGTTGATCACAAACACTGTGAAAAAAATAAAGTTAGATAAATATTTTTACATGCAGATGCCTTTCTTCCAATTTTAAATATTTCAATTTTTCATTTTTTTTGTGCTTTGTTTTTAGTTTCACACCCACCTAAAATGCATATTATGTAATGAAATATTCTGACATGATTTTTTTGCTATATTTAGGTAAAGGCACTGAAGATTTTCATAATTTATTTATAACGTGCCTTTTGTCAGATATTTTTATGGATTCTAACTTTTTATAATGTTGAAAACGCTAAGCAAAAGTCGAAATGGATTGATTTGTTTAGTATTTCACATTAATGTTGTTTTTATTAAATATAGTTTTAATTAGCTCCAGTATAGAAAGTATGTTTCTTTGCCCAGTAGTGCTATGGTTTTCTGCCCTGTATATACAGCTCTCCAGCTTTGTTGGCTAAAGTGTGTCAGTCATGTGGTAACAATGGAGGCAGACATCTGATGGGCTTAGCCATGGTTGCCTAGTAGAAACATTGTTGCTTTCTTTAGTTATGTCTTTAGTTTTCTTTCTTTAGTTTACTTGTTCCAGAAAAAATAGTTGGCTTTGTCTTAAACATGCTTCTTCCATTTATGTAGCTGATAGGTACATTTGAACAGATACTGATTTCTCAGTTAAAGATTCAATATTGTGGGCATTTTATATTTTGGAGCCTGCAGCATTAATGATTAATGTTTTTATCTCCACTTCTCCAGTTGTATTCTTTGTAAAATAATGTAAAGCTTAACTCTAGGCTTTTTTTTATATTGTCCCCTTGCTGATTTACTTTAAAGAAATTAAACAAAAAAAACAGCTTTACTGCAATATTCACCTTCAATTTAGAGCTCCCCCCCCCCGCAGTACATTTTTCATTTACAAGTTTTGTGTCTTCTGGTTTGATGATTCCATTTACCTCTAAAGACTGAGGACATCCTTTGGGTGCAGTGCATCATAAGCACAGCCACTGAGGGGGCATCATAAAGGTACCCTACACTCATTGTGTTAAGATGCAGAGAGTGGAGCTGACAGCACTGCTGTCTGCATCATCCAGGACTGCCCAGGGGCAAGACAGAACCCCACACATCACCCACCTAAAGACCTATGGAAAGGATAAGTGTACAAAAAAGCAAAACATACATGCAGGGGCACCCAGTGGGTGCGGAGGACCAATATTCTGATGGTAGGCGGGCCTGGATTTTGGGCTTTAAATTGAAAATGCAGTAGGGAGTGTGAAACCTCCTTGTCAAGTGTGCACGACTGGGAACCTAATGTAGGAACTTTCCATTCATATTTTAGAGTAGTTTTAGTGCTCAACCATGTTAAACACTTGCAGATTGTCCACTGTAGATATACTGCAGCAGAGCAGCCACTCTGCGCCAGATCACATACCTAGTACGTGATCTGACAGTTCCTGGTCTGGGGCACGCGCCGCCGGCAACCCGCGCCCACTGTGATAAGACACAGCAGGAGCCCAGCGGCGGGTACCATGGACTCGATGTCCACCAGCACCTGCTGATTACACAGGACACAGACAGAATGACAATCTGCCTATGTAAACAAGGCAGATTGTCGTTCTGTCAGAAGGGAAGGCATTGATCCTGTGTTTCTGCTAAGCAAGAACACGGCTCCTTGTCTTTCCCTAGTCAAAGCACCTTCCCCACAGTGAGTAAGTACAACCTGATCGCTCCTAATGTTAACCCCTTCCCAGCCCGTGTCATTAGTACAATGACAGTGCATATTTTTAAGCACTGATCACTGTATTAGTGTCACTGGTCCCCAAATAGTGTCAGGTGTCCGATTTTCCTGCCGCAATAATGCAGTCCCGCTATAAGTTGCTGATCACTGTCATTACTAGTAAAAAATAAGAATACCGGTAAATAAAAATAGCCCATGGTTTATAGACACTATAACTTTTGCGCAAACCAATCAAAACTCGTATACGCTTATTGGAATTTTTTTTTACCAAAAACATGTGGCAGAATATGTATTGGCCTAAATTGATGAGGAAATTAGATTTTTTTTACATTTTTTTTTTATTGCATATGTTTTATAGCAGAAAGTAACAAATATTGTTTTTTTTTTCAAAATTGTTGGTCTTTTTTTGTTTATAGCACAACTAATAAAAACCATAGAGGTGATCAAATACCACCAAAAGAAATCTCTGTGGGGTAAAAATTTTTTTATGTTGGTACAGTGTCGCACGAACGTGCAATTTTCAGTTAAAGTAACTCAGTGCCGTATCCCAAAAAATGGCCTGGTCGTGAAGGGGGTAAAACCTTCCAGAGCTGAAGTAGTTAAAGAATAAGTTCACCTTTACAAAAAAATAATAAATACACATAGTTTTGCAGGTAAAAAAATATGCATTTATTATTTATTTTATTTTTTTAGGAGCCTGTAAAGCATTCCATCCACAATCAGCAGATCGTAGGTATAATGCCACAGTCCCGCAGGCTGTCTGCGTAACTGTCTGCCCATACCCCCGATGCAGGCAAGCAGTTACTGAATGACAAGAAGCTCAATGAACTGCTTAGAGTGCTCAACAGAGCCCTGGTAGTTCATTGATTCACAGGCTGTCGGTACTTGTTCATTGATTCACAGGGATCTGTGAATTAGTGACACGGTCTTGTGGGTGCAGCCCCGCAAGGCTGCGCTATTTTTGAATTGTGACAGCGAGTGCAGGGAGGATTCCCCTGAATCACTGTCACAAGGAGGGGAGGGGCAGAGCGGTCTGATGCTAAACATGTTACATCCATACATTATATGGGTGTAACATGTGACAAATTCAAAAGGTGAATTTATCAGTTAAGTTGGCCACAATATAGTGCTCTCGTACCAGATGTAATCTGAATAGATTATTTGTGGGGTTTTGCTCTCCTATGATTTAGTGATGTAAAGGAAATGGTGTAAAAATTGTGCAATCAGTCTGTAATAAGCTCAGCCTGCTTTAATCAAATTAGAAAAGCAATAAAGGTCCACTTTAACACAAGCTACTGAAGAGGTGCAGTGTCCTCAGGGCATTTTTCCGAAGGGGGGGGGAATTGATTATAGTTTATAGAGAGATAAATAACTTCTTCCGAAGTGCATAGTCCTACCAGCTTGCAAGTGATAAATATTAATTTTATCTGATTTGCAATGTAAACAGAAGTCATTAGAAAGTATATGTGGAAGCCCTATACCACACTGGGTACCTCTGTGCTTCCTACTGAGAAAGCACCAACACTGAAAAATATAGCAACAATCTCAGAAAGAGTAGGCCTAATACTACCAATGCATTTGATAGTGCATACTGATAGATCACCTTGGAAGAAAACAATACTGATCACCAATAAATCTCCAGCCAGGCCAATCAAATGATGTGGGTACCTCATGTTTTTTTTATTTTGTTTTAATTTTCAAAAGATACCCTAGGTAGAAGCAATAGCAGTCTATGTCACTCTGAGAAGCCTCGGATAATAGAAACCATTCAAAACCCATGTACCACCAATTCCAGGGCAGTACTGCTGCAGTGAAGCTGCATAGGTTCAGTTTCACTTCCCCAGATCTAATAGGCACCACATAAGTCAGGGAGCGGAAGCTTCTGCCCAGGGATTCTCCTGCTTACTCACAGATTCTCTTCTACCTAGAAATGTTTTAGTGGTTGAAATAATGAAAAAAATATGAATTTAGCTTTACTACAGGGCTGAAAAAAACTATAAAAAGAGAAAAGCAAAAGAAAACATTGTTTTACACAAAAATGTGTTGAATTATAAACTTTTGTAGCACTTTCAGTTCACTGTGGAGGAATATATTAGGAAATGTACACTTGTTAGACCCAAAGAATTTGACCTCCATTACAATTGTTATAGTTATGTCATGTTCCTGGTTTGAGTCTCTTTTATTGAACTATGACAGCTTTGTTAAAGTTGTTAAGTGTTATTGACATTCTGCTCTCTAAGTTGCCATCACTCATTCGCTTTGCTCTGTTTTTTAAAAAGAAAAACGGTTCTGGATTTCCTTTTCATGTAAAACAAAAGTAGTGCAGTAATACACAATGTTGGAGACCTGTGCAGAGGTAATTTCAAACTAAAGGTGAACCTTTTCTGCTTGCTTACTATATTAAATGAAAATCTGTATACTACACATTGTGTAATGGGATTTTGGAGTCCACCTCTACTTGGAGCCATATTTAGACGGGGTCCAACTAAACTAAATCAGTTTTCCCAACCTTCTTTAGTATGTAGCACTGTATCAAATGCAGTACTGACCAAGTATCCCCTTTGGTCGGTTGTTGTTTATCAAGTAGGTCTAGATATAGTTTTATTTCTTACCATCACTGTTTATAAAGGTAAAGCTAAGTGGAAACTAAGATATTTCAACTGGTTTTATATATGCTTTATTATTTTCTGAAATTTCTTATGTAAAGGCTGATGGAAAGTTACTTGGCCACCACATCCCCAGTGCGGTAAATATACCGTATATTATGATGTTTTAAATGATTGATACATATTGTAATAAAGTATCTTTTAAGCCTTTACTATGTGTTCTATTTACTTGGCACCCATAAAGTCACATTACTTATAAAGGGTTATTTCTCTACTTTCTCAACTTCAAAACTGTTCTGATTAATTTATCCCCAAAAAATTATTTTTTATACACACAAAGGAGGCAAATACATACAAGTTAGACAAATTCCCTCCCCAGTGCTCCCCGATCTCTGAGGTTGAAAAGGTATATTCAGCTGAGCCTCTTAAAGGTGAACTTCAGGCATGTGTAAAAGACACAAAAGAATGTAGCTCTGTATTCATTCACACATGATTAATTGTTTTTATTATATTAGAAAATGCAAGTACCGAATTTCACATGGTATAAATTTTGTATTCTTATTACAGGTATTTACATTTTTTTACATTTACATCAGTCTCTGCCCTCAAGGAAAAAGTAAAAGTCCTGGAAGTTGCACATCTCTGCAAAATCCTGGTAGAAGGTGTATGACAGCCTCAGCCTGGGCACAAACCAGACCATGCCCCCAACGTGTTTCACTCTGCCCACAGAGCTTAGACATGGGGAGCCCCATGACTAAGCTCTGTGGGCGGAGTGAAAATCACACCCATATTTTTAACACACCCACTAACAATTGGTAACAAACTTTTGGAACAAAAGGAAAACCTTCAAATATAAAAACAAACTAAACAGATTTCAAAAAAGGTGCACCATGGGAATAACAGAAGCTTGGTTTGACAGCTCAAATGACTTGCTGGCAAATATCCAGGGATATTCTTTGTGTCGGAAGGACAGGGAGAGTAGAAGAGGGGGAGGGGTGTGCCTATATATCAAGAATGATTTGGAAGAGAGAAATTACATCAGGGATGGGACAAGGAGGGGGAAATTAATAGTGGAGGTATGTTACAGGCCCCCTAATCTAAAGGAAGAGGAGGAGTTTGATCTCCTTTCAGGGTTAGAAATAGCGGTGAGGCAGAGAAATGTATTTGTAATGGGGGACTTCAACTACCCAGATATAGACTGGCCAGAAGGGACAGCTCACTCATTAAACTTCATGTACCAATTTGTGGATTCCCAGATCAGAAATGATGCATTGCTAGATCTATTAATTAAAAATGAATCAGATCTGGTCGCAGATATGAAAATACGGGACAACTAGCGACCACTGGATAGTTACATTCAGCATAAATCATAGGAGAAGGAGGCACAAGGGTAGTACAAGAAGACTAAATTTCAGGCGAGCCAACTTTTCAAAACTGCTCTCAATATTGCAAGATTTTAAATGGGACCAAATCCTAGATACATTGAACACGGACTAAAAATGGGAGTGCTTTAGGAGCATATTAATTAAAGGGATCACTAAATGCATTCCAATAGGCAATAAATATAGAAGAACCCAGGTTAAACCTGGGTGGCTAAACCATGACATAAAAAGTCAAAGGACAAAAAAAAATTTTTTTTTAAAAATTTAAAGCGAAGGTGTCATTGTCAGCATTCCAACACTACAACGAATGCAACAAGGAGTGTAAGAACGCAATTAGCACGACTAAAAAAAAGACTGGGAGACACATAGCGGAGGAGAGTAAAAAAAATCCCAGTCATTTTTTTAAATATATTAACAGTAAAAAGGCGAAGTCAGAGCATATTGGCCCCACAAAGGATGGTGAAGGGAAGTTGGTTACAGATGACAAGGAGAAGGCAAGTGTACAAAATGCTTTCTTCTCCTCAGTCTTTACACAGGAAAAAGATGGGTATAACAACGGTATTGTTAGTAACACGTCACAGGATGTAACCTTGTGGCTAATGGAGGCTGGTGTCCAGAAAAGACTAGAAAAGCTAAACAGAAACAAATCACCAGGACCGCGTGGCTTACACCCAAGAGTCCTCAAAGAACTCAGTCAGGTTATAGCCAGACCACTATTCCCAATCTTTATGGACAGCTTACTGACAGGAATGGTAACAGCTGATTGGCAAAAAGCCCAAGTAGTACCAATATTCAAAAAGGGTAACTGGAAACTACAGACCTGTCAGTCTTACATCAATAGTCTGTAAACTATTTGAGGGGATGATAAGGGACTATATCCAAGAATTTGCTGAGGAAAACAGTATCAATAGTAGTAATCAGCATGGGTTTACAAAAGGACGTTCTTGCCAAACCAACCTGTTAACATTCTATGAGTAAGTGAGCTGCAACCTGGACAAAGGTAGGCCTGTGGATGTTGTGTATCTGGATTTTGCAAAACCATTTCATACAGTCCCCCACAGATTCTTAATCTACAAACTGAGGTCTGTAAGCATGGACCATAGGGTTTGTTCTTGGATAGAAAACTAGTTATGGGGGGGGCGTGTCCAATAATACGTACGCAGAATGGTTTAGGGTGGTAAGTAGGGTACAAACAAGGCCAAGGATAAATCCAAGGGAAAAACTAAGCTTAACTTACCACTAGCCCGCAGACAACCAAATAACCTGTATAACAGTATGTGTTAAAAGCAGGGGTTTAGTCAGCACACATTTGCAAATGCATGCGTAAGCCACAGAGCCTCGTCAAGGCACCCTGCTATCTGTGGTACCTAACACTAATTTATAAGTGTCCCCACAGTGGAGGCACATGCATTCTGATGCATAGTTGAGAGCAGGTGGACTGAAGGGGAGCCATCACTTCTTAAAGGTACAGGGGCACACTGAACACCCAGCATATAGCACAATGGCTGCAAAGGTGTCAGTGCATCGTCTGACCAAAAAACATGACAGTGATACAAAAAGGACGGCACTTGCTCCCATCTATAGCTGGCTATTGCAGTAAGAAGCATTGGAAGGCTAACAACAGGTACAAACAAGGCCAAGGATAAATCCAAGGGAAAAAACAAGCTTCACTTACCACCAGCCCTGGTGGTTGTCTGCAGGCTGGTGGTAAGTTAAGCTTGGTTTTTCCCTTGGATTTATCCTTGGCCTAGTTTGTACCTGTTGTTAGCCTTCCAATGCTTCTTACTGCGATAGCCAGCTATAGATGGGAGTAAGTGGGGTACCCCAAGGCTCTGTCCTGGGAACAATTCTGTTTAACTTATTTATAAATGATATAGAGGATGGGATAAATAGTTCAATCTTCGTGTTTGCTGATGATACAAAAATGAGTAGGGCAATAACATCACAGCAGGATATAGAAACCTTACAAGATGACCTAAATAAATTAACCACTTGAAGACCAAGCCTTTTGCTGACATTTGTTCCTTACGAGTTAAAATCAGTATTTTTTGCTGGAAAATTACTTAGAACCCCTAAACATTATATATTTTTTTAGCAGAGACCCTAGAGAATATAATGGCGGTCGTTGCAATATTTGATGTCACACTATATTTGCGCAGCGGTCTTTTAAATGCAATTTTTTTTTTGGGAAAAAAAAACACACTTTGAAAAAAAAATAAAAAGAAAACAGTAAAGTTAGCCCAATTTTTTTGTATAATGTGAAAGATGATGTTACGCCGAATAAATAGATACCTATTATGTCATGCTTTAAATTTGCAAACGCTCATGGAATGGCGACAAACGACGGTACCTGAAAATCTCCATAGGCGATGCTTTAAAAAATCTTACAGGATACATGTTTAGAGTTAGAGGAGGTCTTGCGCTAGAATTACTACTCTCGCTCTAACGATCGCAGCCATACCTCACATGTGTGGTTTGAACACTGTTTACAAATGTGGGCGTGACTTATGTATACATTGGCTTCTGTGCGTAAGCACAGGGGGATGGAGCGCTTTTAGTTTGTTTTTTTCTTATTTTTTTATTTTAATATTTTATTTTTTTATTTTTTTTACACTGTCCCTTTATTTTATCACTTTTATGGCCTTTACAAGAAATGAAAACATCCCTATGACAGCAATAGGCAAGTGACAGGTACTTTTTATGGAGGGATCTAGGGTCTATAAGACCCCAAACCCCTCCTCTGCACTTGATAGCATTCAAAACACTGAGATTGTCATTTTTGAATACCTTTGACTTTTGAAAACTGGTGCCGTTGGTTCCCGAGTAAACCGGAAGTGATGTCATGATGTCGCTTCCGGGTTACCATAGCCGAGACCTGATCAAAGCCAATTCCGGCTGGTCACTCGGGTCTCCCTGTGGGACAGGAGAGCCCGGGTGTACGGGGCGGGGGGGAACGTCTGGAAGGATGTGCTGGAGCTGGAGAGAGTCCAGAGAAGGGCAACAAAATTAATAAGGGGACTGGAGGACCTCAATTACGGGGAACAACTACAAGCACTAAGATAATTCTCCCTGGAGAAGAGACGCTTGAGAAGAGATATGATAGCAGTATACAAATATCTCAATGGTGATTCCTGCGTAGGTAGAAAATTATTCAGTCTCGGGGAGTGTAAGAAGATACGGGGCCGCACGTCGAGACTGGTAAAGAGTGGTTTAACCTTAAGATGCGTAGGGAGGTTTTCACTGTCAGGGCAGTTAGGATGTGGAACTCTCTTCCACAATCAGTGGTATTGCCAGGAAGTATTGATAGTTTTAAAAGACTCTTGAACGTGCATCATAGCGAACAATACGGGGATATGGGAAAAGATTATCTACACGAACACACTGGATGGACTATTGTCTTTATTCAACCTTACCAAATATATAACTATGATATGCATATATGGGTAGGAGGAACCCCTTAGAAAGAAGAAAAACTAGGCTTGCTGCCTACTGAATACCAGGAGGCGTAACCAATAAGGTGGGTATCTCTTTATGGTGCATGGATTATAGTGTGAATGTAAAATGAGCTCCAGTACTCTGCAGACATACCTGTTATTTTAGTAAACTCCTATGAAAGGGCAACCATCATGATTTCACTGCAAGGGAACATACAGACAACACCCAGTGCATCTAACAGAGGAGCATAGTTCACATTGGGGCTTCATAAATAAATAAAAAAAAAAGCACATATGTTTCTTCAGGGTTTCTTCTCAAAAGTGCTCCTGTAATGCAGCTTGCAGATGTTCTTTAGTGCCTGCAAATGTCATCACTTTTTGAATTAGTATAAATTCAAATGCTGACATGTGCATTAGAATGCATGTCCCTCTGTTTCAAGTTATCGTTTTATATTGTTAATGCATGTTGTTCACTTCATACAGTTAAATGACTTTTTTCAGCATGACACGTGCTTCTTAAGTTGCATTTCTGATGTTTCATTTTAATAAATGTTCAAAATGCACTACTGTAAATAAGTCCTTGCAGAAATGTTAGTCCAAGAAATTCCAGTAATCGTGAACTACAGACATACCATATTAATAAAAGCACTTTAATGTTTATACCTACAGAATGTAATTGTATAAAAATCAAGTTTGATGACTCCCTACATGCTTAAATTGTAGTGTAACTGCATCCCTTTTGCCATGTGGAAAGATTGAATTCACCACATATACCATTATTTGCCTCTACTCCAAGTTTATTTAAAAATGAGTTTGAGTGTAGTACTGCTTTATGACAGATGCCTAGAAACTCCACACTCCTTCCTATGAGAGGCAACTTACCTTTGTACAGAGGAGCAGCTGACTCTTATGTTAGAGAAATGTTTTTCACACTGTAAGTATGAACATTTAAGTACTTTTTATTTTTGACTTTACCAATATATTAACATTTAATGAAATAGTTAAAAAAGAAAAAGAAAACAATTGAATAGAAATATTAAAAATAATTTCTATTTGAATACTAATAAAACCATGGACTATAGTAACCCATGTCAATACATCAGAAATCTGGTTTTAATGTCTGCTCTTAAAATCTGAATTCTAATTAGCCCTCATCTTTTTTGACCTTCACAATAACTTTCCTTCTGTGTACAATCCCAAAGAAAAATATTATATATATTATTTTCCTTGCCTGCGCTCCCTTCCCATAAATAAACTGGTATAGTAGTTGTCTAAGCGGATCTATTTCCTGTGCCCAATGATTTCCCTAACAAGAAAAGTCAAGTGTATGACCCTTATATTTTATGTTACAATTTAGAAATCCATGCTGATACAATCCTTGCCATTCCAACCCACAGCTGGGCTCTGATGTATCATTGTTTCTATTATTTAGTGTATGCAGATGTCAAACTTTCCTTTTCACCCCGTTTACACTTTCTCTGGACATTTCTAAAACCAGAGAGATCTAACTAGAGCCAAGCTCACCTATCGGGTTGTTTCTACAATTTGCTGAGAAATCTGTACAAATATTTGGATGTTATTTTAAGTATGACCCTTTTGTATATCCCACACTCATGCTCTGGATTGACTTGTGGTATTTGCTTATGTTTCAATTTGTAAAGCACCAAAACTTCCTACAGTGTATATTTCTGGTTACACTTACTGAAATAAACATTTGCTCTTGTAATATGATGTGAATTGTCTTCTTTCATTTGTTTCATGCTATGATTGCACATTTATGAGGACAGAGATAAGGTTCATTGGTATTATGATCATTAATAAACCAACATCAACGCCTGGCAGCGTTGCATGCAACAATATTGAAAACAAACTTATATTATGGCTGAGATTTTGTTTCTCTATTTGTTTTTTACTCAGAAGACTGTTTGTGTTGCCTCTTGTGAAATGATAGCAATACACTCACAGCTCATACTGGAGATAATGGGGGTAAATTACTGAAGAAGTTGGTATATAAGGTGAACTTATCAGTTTGCAGACAGCCCCATAGCAGATTTACTGTTACAGAGCGGCCACGTTGCGCAGGATCACATATATATGTGACATCCTGCACTTCTGGGTATCAGGAACGAGTACACGCTCCTGGAGGCTCGCTCCCACTGTGATTTTACACAGCAGAAGCTGATCAGCGGCTCCCGCGGACCCGATGTCCGCCGGCAACCGCTGATTGTTCTCTACACAGGCAGAACAACAGTCTGCCTATGTAAACAAGGCAGATTGTCATTCTAAAATATAGAAAGATCTTGCGAGCCACAAATGGGTTAATGCCTCTAGAGTGAATTTCCTAATGAAGGCAAGCTGCAAACACTAACCACGTTTCATATCCGTGTAAGTGATAAAATTAATCAAAAAACTGTGTCTGCGCTAAACCAAGGATCAGTAATAAAAAATGTGCAAAAAGCAAATATGAACATAAAAATTACAAATAATAAATATGACAATCATATGTGCTATCAATCAGTGATAAATAATCAAAGTGCAACATGCATAAAATATAAAGTCCAAGTACTCATAAAAGTATCAAAGGTGTGTTCACTTCTCCAATAAAGTGATATACAAAGTTCATAAGTTCATAAAACGCAAAATTTATAAATGACAGAACTCAAAGTGCACAGATATAATGTCCATCATCAGTGATATCCATCATGCTCATCCAAAACCGTGTGTACAGGGATATAAAGCATGCTTCAGTGCTCTCCAGTGACCCCCAACAGCATATGCGCTCACCTCTAAGCGTGTGACACAGTAACTAAACTATGTCTGAATATGCATGGGAGCCACTCCTCGGCTCTAAAAGGTATGCAGACGCTGACTTCCAACTTGCTCAGATAGCATCACGATTCTATGTTTGGGGTCATTAAAGAATAAAGATTTTTGTCTTTCTGCATCAGATCTTATAAAATGTTTCCTTATTGGCCCCCATAGATAAAGGAAGGTCACCGCTTATCTCCCACCATGTAAATCTTTTGTTGCTGTGTTGGGTAATGTCAGATTGCCGTTCTGTCAGTAGGGAAGGCATGGATCCTGTGTCTCTGTAAAGCAGGAACACCGATCCATGCCTTCCACTAGTAAAAGCACCTCCCCCACTACACTGCAACATTAGCTAGGCACACATTTAACCCTTTGATCACCCCTGATGTTAACCCCTTCTCGGTGTCATTAGTACAGTGACAGTGCATACTTTTAGCACTGATCACTGAATTTGTTTCACTGGTTCCCAAAAAAAAGTCAGGTGTCCGTTTTGCCCGCTGCAATTTCGCAGTTCGGCTATAAGTCGCTGATCACTGCCATTACTAGTAAAAAAAGATTTGAAAAAAATCCCATAGTTTGTAGACACTATAACTTTTGTGCAAACCAACAATATACGCTTTTTGGGATTTTTTTTTACTAAAAATATGTAGCAGAATACATATTGGCCTACGTTGATGAAGAAATTTAGATGTTTTACATATTTTTTTATTGGATATGTTTTATAGTAAAAAATATTGTGTTTTTTTTTCTCAAAATTTCGGTCGTTCTTTGTTTATAGCGCAAAAATAAAAAAATGCAAAGGTGATCAAATACCACCAAAAGAAAGCTCTATTTGTGGGGAAAAAAAGGACATAAATTTTATTTGGGTACAGCGTCGCATGACCACGCAATTGTCAGTTGAAGTAACGCAGTGCCGTACCACAAAGAAGGGGGTAAATCTTACGGTGGTAAAGTGGTTATAGTCACTTCCAAAAACAAATCAAGTTTGAGGGAAGTTATTTAAAAAAAGATTTGCTAGCACATGATTCATTGACATGAACACAGCTTCATCGTATTTCCTAAGCTCAATGAACATTCACTTTTTTTGCAAAATGAACAGTCTCCTTGTGTTATTCAGTCTCAATGTGTCACTCCTAAATGCTTGACCAGAACTCTATGAGGTTAATTTATTCAAGGAAGAGGCTGTTCATATAAAAAAGTGAATGTTTACTTTTAAAAGTGAATAGTGTTAGATAATGTGACATCGGGATTTATTTATTAAAGCTGGAGAGTGCAAAATCAGGCTCACTGCTGCATAAAAGCCAATCAGCTTCCAGGTTTTATTGCCAAAGCTCAATTGAACAAGCTGAGGTTAGAAGCTAATTGGTTTCTGTGCAGAAGTGAGCCTGATTTTGCACACTCCAGCTTTATACCTAATACCTTTTACCTATATATACTTGTCATGTTTTTCTTTATTCGCCTCACTCATGATTCAATATTCATAGTGAAGAACGGTTCACTTTTTGAGTTTTACACTCTCAGCCTTACCTTGTGCAGACATTTCTAGCTCACAGGACAACAAACTGAACCCCAGCAGGCTGAGAGTGTCCATCACGTGGGAAGGTAAACTAAGCAGTCCACCCTTTACACACACACACTGTACCCACCACCACACATTTTAAGAGAATCATGCACCATTCACAGCATCCGTTGTTGCCACTCAAACCTTTTAAAAATGTCTGTATTGCTCATTGTCACACTCAGACAGGAATGTAACAAGAGTTCGCACTATGGTAGATTCTTTAAAGAGGCAGAATTCCTAGTTAGAGCATTCAGAGATTCAACGTAACAAATTGTAATCATCGTATAAAAAAAACAAAGAAGACTGGGGAAAGAAATATTCACAGAAAAGGTACTACAAAAACAGACATAAGGCTCTTTCACACTGACGATCTGTATTTTTTCATCCTTCCGTTTTCGGATGAAAAACGGACATACATGTATCCCTATGGTGCGTCGGATGTCAGCGGTGACATGTCCGCTGACATCAGACCCGCTCCGATCCGAAAAGTGTAACCCTACTTTTCCATCCGTTATCGGATCGGGTAACGACGGACACTACGGTCCATTGTCATCCGATCCCCCATAGGGGAGAGTGGCACTCTGACAGGTCCGTCGCTGTACAGTGTGCAGAGACAGACCTGTCATCTTCCTGCTCAGCGGGGATCGGCGGAGCGATCCCCGCTGAGCAAGCGGGTGTTCACTGATCCGCCCCGTGTGAAAGAGCCCATAATCAACTATATCAAGTTTAAAAATATTAGTTTAAAAGCTTAAAAGTGAACAAATACCTAAGTGAAAGCTGTCTGTACAGTGCAGAATTTGAATCACCTGAGAATTAAATCCACTCTAAAGTTGCAAGAGTTACCGGCCGTCTTAACACGGCTTTGAGATTTGTTAGCAGATTTGTTAGACACCAAATAAGGTCTATGATTGGGTTTATTTACTAAAGCTGGAGAGTGCAAAGTCTCAGTTCTGCAGAGAAACCAATCCGCTTCTAACCTCAGCTTGTTCAATTAAGCTTTGACAATAAAACCTGGAAGCTGATTGGTTTCTATGCAGAAGTGAAACTGATTGTGCACTCTTCAGCTTTAGAAAATAAACCTTAATGTGTCTTTCTTCTAAAAAGTTCTATGCACGGCTCAAGTCCTGCAGGAAGGCATGGGAACGGCGTTCCTTTACTTTTCTCACAACAGGTACGCCATTCCCATTAGCAGCCGCGTCCTGTGGAACTGCGAGCTGTGGCAGGCAGTGTGGGTGTGCAGGAAGGGGTGGGCGCACATGCCAATGGGGGGTGGTCTGCTCCCTGGGTTGGGAAGTGTTATCCCGGTGTGCAGGTCCTCCCCTCCCTCGGTCCTCCTCCTCCTCCAGCGGCCACTGGAACAAAGTCGGGCCTCCTAGACCCCAGCAATAGGCAGAACACTGATCCAATGATGTGACATGTATTATAGGAGGCGGGACCTTGTAACAGCAGCCACTGGAGGAGGAGGTCCGAGGGAGGGGAGGACGGGCGTCCCAAGGTATTCAAATCCAGGATCCATTGCTGGGCACTGGTAAGGATGCATTGCTGGGCACTGGTAAATACACATTACTGGGCACTGGTACGGACGCATTTGCTGGGCACTGGTAAGGATGCATTGCTGGGCACTGGTAAGGCCACATTGCTGGGCACTGGTAAGGCTGCATTTGCTGGGCACTGGTAAGGCTGCATTTGCTGGGCACTAATCAGGCTGCATTGCTGGGCACTGGTAAGGCCACATTTCTGGGCACTGGTAAGGCCGTATTGCTGGGCACTGGTAAGGCCGTATTGCTGGGCACTGGTAAGGCCGTATTGCTGGGCACTGGTAAGGCCGTATTGCTGGGCACTGGTAAGGCTGCATTGCTGAGCACTTGGAAGGATGCATTGCTGGGCACTTGTAAGGATGCATTTGCTGGGCACTGGTATGGCTGGATTGCTGGGCACTGGTAAGGCTACATTGCTGGACACTGGTAAGGCTGCATTGATGGGCACTGATCAGGCTGCATTTAATTCGCACTGAGGAATGAGCGGCCCAGGGCCTGGTCCCCACTTTGCACAATCAGTACAGGCAGCTTGAGGAGAGGCGCCCCGGGCTTGCACACTCAGCACTCCCAGCCTCACTCTGCACAGACTAACACAGGTGTGCGGACACCTTGGGGCAGGACGGGCCCCACATATCGGAACCTGCAAAGAAACATAGTGCAGGAAATGCCCCCAAAAGTCAGAAAGACCCTGCATAAAGACATAGTGCAGAAGGGGCCCCCAGTCATTGCAACTAGTTTTAAAAATTCCCTGCAATGGAACCATCATCACACATTGTGGTGTTTTTTTTGTTAGTATTACAGGTCAAATTTTTTTGTTGTTACAGCTTTTCTATATTTATTTGTTTAATGCATGTGAATTTTGGAGGTGTCCTCGTAAACTGGCACTTTACAATAAATGTTGCACTTTATGTTAAAAAAGGAGTAAAATTATATATACACAGTGCCTTGAAAAAGTATTCATACCCCTTGAAATTTTCCACATTTTGTCATGTTACACATATGTAAATGTATTTTTTTAGGATTTTATATGATAGACCAGCACAAAGTGGCACATAATTGTGAAGTTGAAGGAAAGTGATAAATGGTTTTCAACATGCCGGACAGGGCAGCTGGTCAGAGTTAATGGGAAGATGGATGGAGCCATATACAGGGCAATCTTAGAAGAAAACCTGTTAGTCTGCAAAAGACTTGAGACTGGGGCAGAGGTTCACCTTCCAGCAGGACAATGACCCTAAACATACAGCCAGCACTACAGTGGAATGGTTTAGATTAAAACATATTCATGTGTTAGAATGGCCCAGTCAAAGTCAAGACCTAAATCCAATTGAGAATCTGTGGCAAGACTTGAAAATTGCTGTTCACAGACACTCTCCATCCAATCTGACAGAGCTTGGGCTATTTTGCAAAGAAGAATGAGGATAAATGTCACTCTCTAGATGTGCAAAGCTGGTAGAGACATCCCCAAAAAGACTTGCAACTGTAATTGCAGCGAAAGGTGGCTCTACAAAGCATTGACTCAGGGGGGGCTGAATACAAATGCACACCACACTTTTCAAATATTTATTTGTAAAAAAAAACTGAAAACCATTTATCATTTTCCTTCCACTTCACAATTATGTGCCACTTTGTGTTGGTCTATCACATAAGATCCCAATAAAATACATTTACGTTTTTGGTTGTAACTTGACAAAATGTGGAAAATTTCATGGGGTATGAATACTTTTTCAAGGCACTGTATACTGTATATACACACACACTTTTTTTTATTTTTGAGGTGGGGGGATCTTGGTTGAGTTCCCACACTTTTTTCTTAGGACTTGACCCCTGATCATATGTGCTTTATTTGCCTTCTGGACCTTGTAATATAGGCTTGTTTATGTCTGAGTGTTGTCTTTTACATTGGTGTAGCCATTTTTTGGGAAACTACGCCCATTACTATACAAGTTTATGCAATATGTATAGATTATTTAAGAGTTATGAGTTCAGCTAAAGGTCAGCATTCCATATTCACAGATGTTTATTCCTTAAACTGCACTCCAGACCATTTACAACATGACCATTTATGACAGGGCCTCATCAGAAGTTGTTTGTTGGTTATTTGAAGTATAAGATATCTCTGCATTTCTTTTAGCTTCAACTGTGTTGTCAAATGTGCCACCTGTCATGACAACATAAACATGAGATTATAATCTGACCATTTTTGTTACCAACAACAGAATTTTAGGGAAATAAGAGGGTGACACTGAGTTCAGTACTCATTCTCTCCAGAGAGTTTGGAGTTCTTTAGACTCTACTGTTGTTGCATCTCCCCTCATTATGTGATCACACAGAAGTGATTGCAGATTCCTTTCCAACATGATGACTTCCATTGGTTCTGCTTGTTAGGACAATCCATTGGCATTGCTGTGGTTACTGCCCTTTATATGCTCTATGGTGAAATCGCATTGCTAGAGGATTCAAGCCGAACTTTACCCAAAACAACTTTATAAACAATAATGTTCTTTAGCAAGGAACATACCTTTCACATTAATCATTCTGTTACCAAAATAAATGTGTGTGCTGTAAATTGCCTCCAGCATTGCTCCTGTTTCTTCTTGCCAGTAGCTGCCGTTTTCCTGAAGCCCAGAGCCCCAGAAGTGAACCATAAAGCGGAACTAAACCCATTGATTTAATGGTTTTAAAAAACAGTTACATTCCTGGGATTGCTAACTGTTATATTTGCTTGTGTCCTCAACCAAACTTTTAAACCATCAAATGGCTGGTGTCATAACTGTTCCCGTTCAGCACCATGGCAGTTGCAAATCAAACAGAAGCAGCTTCCTTGGCTGTAAAGGATAGAAGGGTTTAATTCTACTTTAAGGCTGCCAGCAGATTGGCCTCCACAAACTTGGCAGTGCCTAACAATGGAGAGCAACTGAGCATGTGCTAAGCAGGATGAAACAGTGTATTACTGGATTTTTCAACAGTATAAACACTTATTTTTAATGTTTTACATAGTTATATCTACAAAAGAGGTCAGCCTGACGTGGTCTAGGAGGACTTCGTTTTCTGATTAAAATTCCACTTTAAGATCCAACCTAAAAGCTTGCCCTTCTCCTGTGCAATACTGGTTCAATCACCTGAGTGAATTCTGGGAAGCTGAAATGCCTTCATGGTCAAAGGAACTTCTTGCTGGTTGAATATGCCACCTTCCTGGAAAGTATCTTCCTGCTCAGATGCTTTTTCCCTGACTGACTCACCTGGCTCAGGACTGCACCTAAGCCATAGGCTGAAGAATCCATTTCAAATAGAAACTGGATAAATACAGAGATTGTAGAACAGGAGCAATGCCCAGTGCCCCCTTCAAAGCCTGAAAGTATAGCGTGTGCAGGTAACAGCTGATGTCTGCTTGGCTCACAGGAGTGTAAAGGGGTTGCCGCTGGCAATAATAATATAATAATAATAATGATTTTATTTCTATGCTATTAAATAAAAGAATAGTTGATTTTATGCAAGTTGTGTATTGGATCCTTGCAAGCACCACGTAAAGTCTATTTGCCCATACATTTTTTCTGTGTATCCCCTTCTTTCTAGCCACTAGGTATCTGCTATTTCTGCTGCTACCTTGACAGACTCAGGTTTGTGCTCCAACATAAACTGTTGGACTTCTGTGGGACAAATGTGTAGGAGTTGTTCATGGATCATCAGGTCCTCCAGGCACTCACAAGAATCATTTTTCAGTTCACTGGCGAAATGTGGTGAGTAGATATGCAAGTGACTGCAGGTCCTTTCTGCAAGGACTTGCATTCCTTACGGTAAACTTCTTGGGGCAAGGATCCTTTATGATTATAGCGTCCTTCCTGACCTAATAATTGCCATCCTTCTTGGGTGGTAGTTCCATAAAGGACTCCAGGGCTGTGCTTCTTAGATTTGGTGTTAGATACCGGGCTCACTGTGTCAGCTTGCTTTTCTTGCCCCTGTAGAGGATGTTGCAGAGATGACTCCACCTAATAAATGGGGCTGGGGTGTGGGTTGTAGGTGTTCTTGAGTATTTTGTTATGCCCAGTGGACACACCCTTAATACCAACCCTATTGGGTACATCAATATTTCCATATGAGAAGGTTTCACATTACAAACACCAGCATAGAATTACTAGAATTCAACTATGAATTGTTGAACACCAAATATGACAGCTCTATGATGTGTCTTTCTCCCTCGAGGTCTAATGGACTTTTTTAGCCTACTGAACCTTGTAATATAGGCATGTTTGTTGTGTGAGCAGTATCTTCCACATTAGTGTAGCCACTTTCCAGAAAGATAACTCCATTATCGGTGTTCAGCTATAGGTGTGTTCCTAAAACTATCCTTTGAAGACCCTGGCCATTTGATTTTTAAGATGTTTCTCCATTTCTTTTAGCTTAAACTATATTTTGGCAAGTTTGTGAAGATTAATTCTGTGCTATGGAGTGAATGAGCGGCAGCTGCCTGCACCGAAACTTTTACCAAAAAGAAAAGCATAAATGGAAAATAAATTGTTACTGGTGTAGCGCTGCCAGAAACCATGAGGTGTACTATCGTTTTGGTATATGATACATCATTATATATTTATTTATTATACCACATATATGAGGGAGATGTTTATTAGATTTTTAAATTTATTTCACATGCATATGAGGGTTGTTTACAGTGCGCACTCAATAGAGGGAGGTGAATTATACATCCTCATATTACTTGAAACCCCACTGAAATATAATTGTTTCTGGCAGTGCCACACCAATTACAATTTCTTTTCAATTTTGGCAAATAGGTCACCTTTCATGGCTGCCTGGCATAAACATTTTGTTACGGACTTGTGAATTTGGAGTAAAATGAGGATGACATTGTGTTCAGTATCACTTCCCCATTCTCGCCACACAGACCTCATTATCATCACACACCTTATTTGGGGGGAGCCTGTGCTGATGTCATTGTGCATGCTGGAGCCAGTTCCTCTAATTGTGAAGATCATTTAATGCAAGGCCCACACACCTCTGAGCTTGTATAGACCACCTATAATTGGGGGCCCCACTTCTAATAAGAGTCTGTATGTGACATGGAGGAGGGATGCACTGAAGGCACTTCAGATGAAATGTTGCTTAACTGCTGCATTAAAGCGTCCTCCCGATCACACTCCTCATGCACACCCTGTAGGGTGTCGCAATGTCACCAGACTACAGTATGCCAGCAGCAGTCTTCCTGATCACTGCCACACAAGTTCCAGTGTTACCAGCCACGTGTAAGCCAGCAACACTGTTCCTCATTGCTGTCATATACTAGTTCCCAGTGTCGCCACACCAGTGTAAGCTAGCAACAGTGTTTCTGATCGCAGCTACACCATTTCTAGAATCACCAGATCAGTGTAAGCCAGCAACAGCATTCCTGATTGCTGCCACACCAGTGTCAGTGTCACCAGACCAGTGCAGCCAGTAACAGTGTTCCTGATCATTGTCACACCTGTCCCAGTGTCACCAGATCAGTGCAGCCAACAACATTGATCCTGATCACCGCCATACCAGTGCAATGTTGCCTCTGCCTGCCGCCTGTACTGACCCTGGCCTGTTTATTGATCACATTTCTGCCTGCTGTCTGCACCTATCCTTTGCCTGTTTGCTGACCATGTCTCTGCCATCCACCTGAACTGACACATCTGCACTTCCCACTGACTATGTTCTTGCAAGACACCAGTCTCAACTATCCCCTGCAATTGGGAACTCTTTTGTCCTTCTTTTCTTCAGCCTCCTGTACTTCCTTGCCAGTGAATATGGCATTCCTGGGGACAGCCTTGTACCAGTAGGCTATGGGACTACTACAGGTGATACTACACTATGCTTCATTTCCTGAACACTCGCACAGAGGCAACCATTACAGTACAGCACAGTGCCCAAGACCATACAGCGGTTTAACAGCACAGGTTCCACTCAGAACAGGCCTGGCCATGGTCGACCAAACAAGTTGAGTGCACATGCTCAGCGTCATATCCAGAGGTTGTCTTTGGGAAATAGATGTATGAGTGCTGCCAGCATTGCTGCAGAGGTTGAAGGGGTGGGGTGTCAGCCTGTCAGTGCTCAAACCATACGTTGCACACTGCATCAAATTGGTCTGCATGGCTGTCATCCCAGAAGGAAGCCGCTTCTAATGATGATGCACAAGAAAGCCTACAAACAATTTGCTGAAGACAAGCAGACTAAGGACATGGATTACTGGAACCATGTCCTGCGGTCTGATGAGACCAAGATAAACTTATTTGGTTCAGATGGTGTCAAGCGTGTACGGCGGCAACCAGGTGAGGAGTACAAAGACAAGTGTGTCTTGTCTACAGTCAAGCATGGTGGTGGGAGTGTCATGGTCTGGGGCTGCATGAGTGCTGCCGGCACTGGGGAGATATAGTTTAATGAGGGAACCATGAATGCCAACATGTACTGTGACATACTGAACAGAGCATGATCCCCTCCCTTCGGAGACTGGGCCGCAGGGCAGTATTCCAACATGATAGAGACCCCAAACACACCTCCAAGACGACCACTGCCTTGCTAAAGAAGCTAATGGTAAAGGTGATGGACTGGCCAAGCATGTCTCCAGACCTAAACCCTATTGAGCATCTGTGGGGCATCCTCAAATGGAAGGTGGAAGAGTGCAAGGTCTCTAACATCCACCAGCTCCGTGATGTTGTCATGGAGGAGTGGAAGACTCCAGTGGCAACCTGTGAGGCTCTGGTGAACTCCGTGCCCAAGAAGGTTAAGGCAGTGCTGGAAAATAATGGTGGCCACACAAAATATTGACACTTTGCGCTCAATTTGGACATTTTCACTTAGGGGTGTGCTCACTTTTGTTGCCAGTGGTTTTGACATTAATGGCTGTGTGTTGAGTTATTTTGAGAGGACAGCAAATTTACACTGTTATACAAGCTGTACACTCACTACTTTACATTGCAGTAAAGTGTAATTTCTTCAGTGTTGTCACATTAAGAGATAGAATAAAATATTTACAAAAATGTGAGGGGTGTACTCACTTTTGTGAGATACTGTATATTTTAAAATTGATCAATCCTGATGTGTTGATTGGAGCACCCGTTCAGTAGAACCACCCACAAAATGACCACATTTTGGAGAGCTAACATGCCAAGGTATTTTCTAAGAGGCATGGTGAGTCTTTTGAAGACTTCATTTAATGCTACAAGTTTTTGGAAAATGCAGAAAGATAATGAAAATGCATTTTTTTACACAAATTTCTTAATTTAATAAGATATTTCCCACACGTAGCATGGGTATACTTAGAATTACACCCCAAACCACATTCTGCAACTCCTCTCAAGTATGGCGATACCACATGTGTGAGACTTTTTCACTGTCTGGACAGATTATGTACCAGACATTGTATCTTGTATATCACACAAATAAATATGTCAAAACCAATTGTACTATAATGGTTACCTCTGTACGAGTGGTCAGGGAACATAGTAGCTTAGTATAGCAAGCCTAGCCTACTGGTATATGGCTGCCCCCAGGAGTGCCATGTCCACTAGCCTGGTGTCTTGTGGGAATGTGGTCAGCAGGATGTGCAGATGGGTCAGTTCAGGCAGCAGGCTGAAATGTGATCAATAAACAGGCCAGGATTAGTACAGGCCAGAGCAAAGGCAACACTGCATTGGTATGAGGGTGATCAGGGACACTGTAACTGGTGTGGTGTAGGGATGAGCCTGATGTTCAAGTCGAACGTGAGTTCGACTCGAACATCGGGTGTTCCCCTGTTCACCGAACAGCGAACATTATGCAGTGTTCGTGGCAAATTCGAAAGCCGTGGAACACTGTTAAAGTCTATGGGACACTAACATGAAAAACCAAAAGTGCTCATTTTAAAGGCTTATTTGCAAGGTATTGCCATAAAATGTGTATGGGGACCTGGGTCCTGCCCCAGGGGACATGTATCAATGCAAAAAAAAGTTTTTAAAACGGACGTTTTTTTCAGGAGCAGTGATTTTAATAATGCTTAAAGTGAAACAATAAAAATGAAATATTCCTTTAAATATCGTGCCTGGGGGTTGTCCTTAGTATGCCTGTAAAGTAGCGCATCTTTCCCGTGTTTACAACAATACCACAGCAAAATGACATTTCTAAAGGAAAAAAGTAATTTAAAACTGCTCGCGGCTGTAATGAATTACATATTCATTTATATTCAATATAGATAAAAATCATTGAAAAAAACAGCATGGGTCCCCCCCCCAGTCCATTACTAGGTCCTTTGGATCTGTTATGAATATTAAGGGGAACTCCGCACCAAAATGTAAAAAAAAAAAAAATGCAAGGGGGTCCTTCCAAAATCCATACCAGGCCCTTCAGGTCTGGTATGTATTTTAAGGGGAGCCCTGCGTCAAAATGAAAAAAAAAATGGTGTAGGGGTCCTCCCAAAATACATACCAAACTCTTATCCGAGCATGCATCCTGGCAGGCAGCAGGAAAGGGGGGAAGAGCACCCCCCTCCTGAACCGTACCAAGCCACATGCCCTCAACATGGGGAGGGTGCTTTGGGGTCCCCCCAAAACACCTTGTGCCCATGTTGATGGGGACAAGGGCCTCTTCTCCGCAAACCTTGTGGGGGTGTGCGAGCGGGGGGCTTATCGGAATCTGGAACCCCCTTTAACAAGGGGACCCCCAGATCCCGGCCCCCCCTATGTGAATGGGTATCGGGTACATTGTACCCCTACACATTCACCAAAAAAGTGTCAAAATGGTAAAAATGACAGTAGACAATTTGGGACAAGTCCTTTATTAAAAAAAAAAAACTGTCCCGCGATGTCCATTCATCTTCATTTACAGCATCTGACGACCCGAGAAAAAAAAAACGCAACAACTCCGCCTCCATGAGAGGCTCCCGCTGACTGACGCCTCTTCACGATGACAGCTGTTATATAGCTGAGTGTGAGACCACCCGGTGACGTAAATGGGTGACCCTGCCCCCTTCTGACGTAATGTAACATCACGTAGCGTCAGAAGGGACGGGGTCACCCGTTTACGTCACCAGTTGGCCCGTCCTCAGCTATATAACAGCTGTCATCGTGAAGAGGCTCCAGTCAGCGGGAGCCTCCCATGGAAGAGGAATTGTTGTGTTTTTTTTTCTTGGGATGTTGGACGATGTGATCGAAGATGAATTGACATCGTGAGACAGTTTTTTTTATAAAGGACTTGTCCCAAATTGTCTACTGTCATTTTTACCATTTTGACACTTTTTTTGGTGAATGTGTAGAGGTACAATGTACCTGATACCCATTCACATGGGGGGCCGAGATCTGGGGGTCCCCTTGTTAAAGAGGGCTTCCAGATTCCGATAAGCCCCCCCTGCAGACCCCCACAAACACCGGGCAAGGGTTGTGGGGATGAGGCCCTTTACCCCATCAACATGGGGACAAGGTGCTTTGGGGGACCCCAAAGCACCCTTCCTAGTTAAGGGCATGTGGCCTGGTACAGTTCAGGAGGGGGGGGCGCTCTCTCATCCTCACCTTTTCCTGCGGCCTGCCAGGTTGCGTGCTCGGATAAGGGTCTGGTATGGATTTTGGGGGGACCCCTACGCCATTTTTTTTAAAATTATGGTGCAGGGTTCCCCTTAAAATCCATACCAGACCTGAAGTGCCTGGTATGGATTTTGGGGGGGACCCCTACACCATTTAAAAAAAAAATTGGCGCAGGGTTCCCCTTAATATCCAAACCAGACCTGAAGGGCCTGGTATGGATTTTGGGGGACCCCCATGCTTTTTTTTTTTTCATTTTGGTGCAGGGTTCCTGTTAATATTCATACCAGACCCAAAGGGCCTGATGGACTGGGGGGAACCCATGCCGTTTTTTTCAATGATTTTTATCTATATTGGTGAGACCCGACAGTTCATTACAGCCGCGAGCAGTTTTAAATGACTTTTTTTTTTCTTTAGAAATGTCATTTTGCTGTGGTACTGTTCTAAACCTAGGAAAGATGCACTATTTTACAGGCATTCTAAGGACACCCCCCAGGCATGACATTTTAAGGAATATTGAATTTTTATTGTTTTACTTTAAGCATTATTAAAATCACTGCTCCTGAAAAACGCTGTTTTTAAAACTTTTTTTTTGCATTAATACATGTCCCCTGGGGCAGTACCCGGGTCCCCATACACTTTTTATGGCAATAACTTGCATAAAAAGCCTTTAAAATGAGCACTTTTGATTTTTCATGTTCGTGTCCCGTAGACTTTAACAGTGTTTGCATGTTCGTACAAATTTTTTGCCTGTTCGCATGTTCTGGTGCGAACCTAACCGGGGGGGGGTGTTCAGCTCATCCCTAGTGTGGTGGTGATCATGGACAATATGACTGGTGTGGCAAGGATTAGGGACAATATGACTGATCAGGCACACAATAACTGGTGTGGTGATGATCAGGGACACAAAAACTAGTGTGGCTCTGATCAGGGGCACAGTAACTGATGTGGTGGTGGTTTGGGACAATAGGGACAATATAATTGGTGTGACGGTGATTAAGGACACTGAGTGGGTGGCGATGATTAGGGACACTGAGTGGGCAATGCTGATTAGGGACACTAAGTGGGCAGTGGTGATTAGGGACACTGAATGTTGCTGCAGTGATTAGGGACACTTAAGGGGGTGGCATTTATTAGGGACACTGTGAGTGGACTGTGGTGAAAAGGTACACTGACTGGTGCAGCAGTGATTAGGGACACTGACTGTTGCTGCAGTGATTAGGGACACTTTGAGTGGATGGCATTTATTAGGGACCCTGTGAGTGGACTGTGGTGAAAAGGGACACTGACTGGTGCAGCGGTGATTAGGGACACTGACTGATATGGCAGTGATTAGGAATACTGACTGGTGATATTGTACTGCTGTGGTGGGGATTTGAGATAATGGCTGGCGACACTTACATACAGTGATAAGAGAGCAGCCAGTCATTGTCCATAATCACTGCCACCATGGTGACCCTGCACATTACTTGCTAATTGCTGTGATTGGTCACAGCAAGCACATGGTACAGGTCTTGTATTTGGACCATGTACCATGTGATCACTGTGAAGAGATCAAAGTGAAGAAATGTCATCAGCACCCCAAGAATTCTTTGAAAGGGTCCAAAGTTTTATTTTCATGGTCACATGATAAACATATGACAATGTTTCAGAGCCACTACTATTGTTACTGTGATTGGTCACAGCAATCACATAGTACCAGGGCTGCTCTGAGCGGCTGGATACCATGATCGATAATCGACTGTGTCAGGTAGACACAGGCAGTTACAATGTGTGTGCACAAGGCGTAGTTCAGGGAAGACCTATGGGTATCTCCTCCTGGAATGAGAGTGCAACTCCCCAGCCCCCGCCAGGTGGAAACCAGTTAAATAACAAACATGATATACTTCCCTGCTCTGTACACAGAGGAATTGCACAGAATGACCCCTAACCTCCTCTTTTTGGGTCTTCTACCAGTTCTGAGGGTGCCCCTATAGCAAGCCACCTGCTATGTGGGCACACCTGCAGGCTCAATCCCAAGACATGCTGCCTGCATCCATAGACATGGACAATGAGACTTAGCCCTCTTCCCCGCTTCCTCATCACAGGATTCGACTGACAGCAGTGGGAGTCATTGGCTAAGCAAAGCCTGTGAGACCAGGAAGTAAGAGCCGCTACAGATGGGCACAGCGTTGGATCGAGTGAGGACTCACATAAGTATAAGGGGGGGGGGGGCTGATATTACTACCTAAAAAATTTTTTACCTTAATGCAGTGAATTCATTAAGGTAAAAATTGTTCAGACTTTAGAACCACTTTAAATTTACAACTTTGTGTAAAAAATACATTTTTATTTTCTTTCCGCATTTTCCAAAAACTTGTAAAAAAATGAAGTCTTTAAGAGACTCACCATGCCTATTTAAAAATACCTTGGAGTGATCACTCTGCCAAATGTGGTCATTTAGTGGGTGATTTTAGGGCCAGTTCACACCATAGAAAAGCAGTCCAGATGCGTTCCAGATGCTTTTCTGCATGCGCATTTTTGATGCATTCGAGCGCTTTCCAGGTGCGTTTTTGATGCAGTCCAGTGCTTTTTTTCTCCCCTCTTTTTTCTTAACCTTAAATAAGGACAAGTGTGTTGCAGTGCATTTTGGTGCGTTCCGGTGCGTTCCAGTGCGTTTTTGATGCATTTTACAGCGTTCCAGTACAGTCCAGTGCAGAAAAAATGCAGCATGTTCTACTTTTTTTTGGAACTGGAACGCACTGGAACTGCAAGCACTGGTGTGAACTATGCCATTGAAAACCATATAACCTACTTTCCATGCGTTTTTGATGCAGAAAAGACTGCATGTGATGTGAACTGGCCCTTATTGTCCTGATGCTCCAGGGTCTCCAAAAATGTAGTCAGGAATTTAGATACATAAATTATGCCCCTTGAAAGCCTGAAGGTGTTTTTTTGGATTTTGGCCCTCTCTATGTGGTCAGACCAACCTTTTTCAACCATTTCAACACAAAGGGATCCTTGGAATACCTTTCCAGTCTCAGGGAACCCCTGCTATAAGGCTGGATTCACACCTATGCATTTTTTGTGCTTTTTGCATTTTGCAGATTTGGACTACAGATCGTGTTTCATAGGAAACAATGTTAAATAGACTCTAGCGCAAATCTGCAAAATGCAAAAAGCACTAAAACTGCATAGGGTGTAAATCCAGCCTAAATGACTATATCTACAACTCAGGGTATATTAGTGTGGTGGCCAGTGAAAAGAATACCCCTTACACTTGTGGTCATTGGGAATAATTACTCCCTTACAGACCGCTAAAAAGATCAATGGTGTCAGTGGGAATCTGAGGGTCAGAAATTGCTCATTGCTCAAGAAACCCCTAGCAACCTCTGGAGGAACCCTGTTTAAGAAACCCTGGGTTAGACTATAAAAAGTCTTACACAAGAGTAGCAGTATGTGTCTTAGGGTGTAACTCTTATGCCCTGTACACACGGTCGGACATTGATCGGACATACCGACAACAAAATCCATGGATTTTTTCCGACGGATGTTGGCCCAAACTTGTTTTGCATACACACGGTCACACAAAGTTGTAGAAAATCGGATCGTTCTGAACGCGGTGACATAAAACACGTACGTCGGGACTATAAACGGGGCAGTAGCCAATAGCTTTCGTCTCTTAATTTATTCTGAGAATGTGTGGCACTTTGTGCGTCGGATTTGTGCACACACGATCGGAATTTCCGACAACGGATTTTGGTGTTGGAAAGTTTTATAGCAAGCTCTCAAACTTTGTGTGTCGGAAATTCCGATGGAAAATGTGTGATGGAGCCCACACACGGTCGGAATTTTCGACAACAAGGTCCTATCACACATTTTCCGTCTGAAAATCCGACCGTGTGTACAGGGCATAAGTATGCCTATGCTGCGTGTTAGAAATATATTATTAATTGACAACTCTGTGGAAAAACCAAAGAGTGCAAAAACTGGCGCACCTCTGCATTGAAAGCTCAGCTTCCAAGTTTTTTGGGGGGTTTTTTTGTCAAAGCTTAATTGAACAAGCTGAAGTTAGAAGCTGATTGGCTACCATGCACAGGTACACTAGATGTTGCACTCTCCAGTTTTAGTAAATCAACCCTACTATGCCTTGGGGTGTTTGCTTTTTAAAATGTGGTAATTTTGTTGGTGTTTCTCCCCTCTATGCATCTAGGCTTTGAAAAAGTCTCACACATGTGGTATGCCCATACTCTGGAGGAGTATCAAATGTGAAATGGTGTGAGTGGAGATCATTCAATGCCCAACCAAGAGGAAATATAGATCATAAAATCTAGGTTGGCAGGAAGGTTAAAGGGTAAAAACACACATTTCATTATAAAAAAAATAACTATTTTATTAAACATGTATTAAGCTAAAAACACATAGAAAACAGATGTGAACAATAACTAAAGGCTCAACAGAGCCAGTTGACCATATGATGTAATACAGAACACCTTAATATAGCATAGGCTGGGGAACTGGTTATGGTCAAGATAATGTAGTTCCAATGTCGAGACTGAAGCTCTTCTTCCGGGACAGTCCTGGAACCTTGGCATTTAAAAATAGACACTAATCATGGAACATTAAGTTCATAACTTACAACACTCAGGAGTATGGTCAAGGATCACATGTAAGGGTAAAGCCTGTGAGAAGTTCTTAAAAACACATATTGTGTGTGACACGCATGTGCTCAATCAAGCCAACAGCGAGGAAGGGTCAACAGACAGGACCAGGTGACACCAACAGAGATTCATAGGAGTTGTGGTAGCAATCAATATAATCAGAAACAGAAACCAAATGACAAAAAAAAAATACCTAGCAAACTTGTTCACAATAGCCTGCACAGAGAAATTGCAGCTTTTTATTAGTGTTGAATAGTGATGGTGCCTTTGTGTTGTGGTTCGGTGATATGCAGTGTCATCCAGTGCTCTGTGAAAAAATACCGCATGTTTGCATTTTTCTACATTGCACTGTACATCACACCAATGTGCCCCAAGCGCTGATCTGCATTCTTCTTGTTTCCCGAAAATGCAGGTCACTTGATATAGTGTTAAAGGGGTTGTAAAGGCAGAATATTTTGTATCTTATCTATGCATTAATATAAAAAACCTTCTGTGTGCAGCAGCCCCCCTCAGCCTCCCTAATACTTACCTAAGCCACATCTCAACCCAGCGATGATGCACAAGAGACTCGGCTGTCCGGGTCTCTCCCTTCTCATTGGCTGAGACAGCAGTGAAGTGCCATTGGCTCTCCCTGCTGTCAATTAAAGTCAGTGAGCCAATGAGGAGAGAGAGAGGGGCTGGGCCATGGCTGTGTCTGAATGGGCACATGGAGCTGCGGCTCATCTCGGGTGCCCCCATAGCAAGCTGCTTCCTGTGGGGGCACTCAATAAGAGGGAGGGGCCAGGAGCGCCGAAGAGGGACCTGAGAAGAGGAGGATCTGGGCTGCTCTGTGCAAAACCACATGTTTGTTATTTTGAACCAAAAAAAAGAGACTTTAGTATCACTTTAACATAGCCTTAGGGAGTGAGCTGCAATTAATTATATTTTTGCTTTTGTGTTTAGATGCACTTTAACTTTTTTTTTTTTTATACACTGATTAGCACAAAAATACCCAAAGTGAAAACATATCTTTCCAAAGTGATTTAATTACAATGTAAAACACAAAAAGGTTGTCTATGTAAGTATACACCCTGTTCAAGCCAGTATTAAGCTGATGCGCTTTTGGCAGAAATTATAGCCTTGAGTCTGCGTAGATGGATCTCTGTGAGCTTATACAGATCTGGACACTGCAATTTGTCTCAATTCCTCTTTGCAAAACTGCTCCAGCTTTGTTGGGTTGCATAGGGACATAGGGATTGTGAGTGATCAGCCTTTTTCAACTCCAGCCACAAATTCTCCATTGGCTTGAGATCCAGCCCCTGGCTTGGCCATTCCAGGACATTAACATTTTTATTTCTATGTCATTCTTGTTTAGTTTTGGCTTTATGTTTGGGGTCATTGTTTTGCTGAAAGGCCTTCCAGATACTTGTGTTTTTATATCACAATTACTTAAAACCTTTTGACTAGGTGATCTCCATTTAACTAATTATGAGGCATTGGAAAAGAATTGTCTGCACTACTGATGATTTCTGTGTGTCATGTTAAAGAGGATTTATAAAGTACTCATGCGGTTACTTCGTGTTTTTTCTTCATTTAAACTAATGTAAATCATTTTTTTCAGAGGTCTGTTGTCACTTTGGCATTAAAGAGCATGTTTTTATTGATCAGTGTTAACAAAATAAATTAAATCCATGGTGATAAAAAAAATTTGGACAATAAAACATGAAATCTTTCAGCACGATGAATGCATTTATAGGCAATGGGGTTGATTTAATAAAGGAATAGCGGATATTTACTTGGCAAAGTCAAGCTGCGTTCACTTAAAATATCCTATCAAGTACAAGGGAACATGCACATGTTTGGATGATTGAAATGAATACAGCTTCACCTTATTCATTAAAATCTGTGACCATTCACTTTGCAAAGTGAAAAGCATGAATTCCTTTAGAAAATCATATATATATATATATATATATATATATATATATATATATATATCTCTGTATATAGTATCTTACAAAAGTGAGTACACCCCTCACATTTTTGTAAATATTTTATTCAATCTTTTCATGTGACAACACTGAACAAATGAGACTTTGCTACAATGTAAAGTAGTGAGTGTACAGCTTGTATAACACTGTAAATTTGCTGTCCCCTCAAAATAAGTCAACACACAGCCATTGATGTCTAAACCACTGGCAACAAAAGTGAGTACACCCCTAAGTGAAAATGTCCAAATTGGGCCCAAGTATCCATTTTCCCTCTAAGGTCATGTGACTCGTTAGTGTTACAAGGTCTCAGGTGTGAATGGGGAGCAGATGTGTTAAATTTGGTGTTATCACTTTCACTCTCTCATACTGGTCACTGGAAGTTCAACATGGCACCTCATGGCAAGGAACTCTCTGAGAATCTGAAAAAAGAATTGTTGTTCTACATAAAGATGGCCTAGGCTATAACAAGATTGGCAAGACCCTGAAACTGAGCTGCAGCACGGTGGCCAAGACCATACAGCGGTTTAACAGGACAGGGTCCACTCAGAACAGGCCTCGCCATGGTCAACCAAAGAAGTTGAGTGCACATGCTTAGCGTCATATCCAGAGGTTGTCTTTGGGAAATAGACGTATGAGTGCTGCCAGCATTGCTGCAGAGATTGAAGGGGTGGGGGGACAGACTGTCAGTGCTCAGACCATATGCCGCACACTGCATCAAATTAGTCTGCATGGCTGCCATCCCAGAAGGAAGCCTATTTCTAAAGGGGCTATTGACATGAAATTTTCACCACACGTCAGTAACAACCCATGCAATCCATACATACAAAGAAACCAAAACAAATAAGTTCAGAAATGGAGTTATGTGTAATAAAATGGACTGACACAAGTAAAAAGTATTGAACACATAAAGAGATGAAAAAAGGTATGGAAAGCCAAGACACTAGCTGGAATTTATCAGTAATTAGAAAGCAGTCCTGCCCCTTGTCAGTGCAAATTAATATCAGCTGGTCACATCTCATGATGGGTAAAATTAAAGAGCTCTCTCAAGACATTTGCAACTTTATTGTTGCAAAACATACTGATGGCATTGGTTACAGAAGAATTTCTAAACTTCTGAATGTTTCAGTGAGCACTGTTGGGGCCATAATGTGGAAGCAGAAAGAACATAATTTCACCATAAACTAGCCACGACCAGGTGCTCCTTGCAAGATTTCTGACAGAGAAGTGAAAATAATTATTAGAAGAGTTGTTCAAGAGCCAATGACCACTTGTGGAGAGCTTCAGAAAGACCTGGAATTAGCAGGTACAATTGTTTCAAAGAAAACAATAAGTAATGCACTCCACCACCATGGCCTGTATGCATGCTCACCACGCATTAAAAAGGATGTTGAAGCTCATTTAAAGTTTACTGCACAAAATATATACAAGCCTGTGAAACACTGGGAGAATATAGTCTGGTCAGATGAGACCAAAATTGAACTCTTTGGATGCCATAATACAAACCATGTTTGAAGGTTAAATGGCACTGCACATCACCCCAAAATTATCATAACAACAGTGAAGTTTGGTGATTCCTCATGGTGGACGGCTGTTTTTCAGCATACGGTACTGGCAAACTTCATACTGTTGAAGGAAGGATGAATGAAAAAATGTACCAAGACATTCTTGCTAAAAATCTGCTGCCATCTACCAGGATGATGAAGATGAAATGAGGGTGGACATTTCAGCAAGACAATGATCCCAAACATAAAGGAAACTCTCAATTGGTCTTAAAGAAAGAAAATAAAGCTGCTAGAATGGCCCAGCCAATCACCTGACTTGAATCCAATAGAAAATCTATGAAAATAAGTAAAAATCAAAGTTCATAGAAGAGGCCCATGGAACCTTCAAGAGAGACAAACTCACACCTGAGCAATGCATTCGACAAGTTTCTCTATACTGGAGGCATCTTGAATCTGTCATTACCAACAAAGGATTTTGTACAAAATATTAAATAAATTTCAGTTAGCGTGTTCAATACTTTTTCCCTGTGTCATTCCATTTTATTACACATAACTTCATTTCTGAACTTATTTGTTTTGGTTTCTTTGTATGTATGGATTGCGTGGGTTGTTTAGAAATATATTTACCTAGGTAAATGGTGACGTGTTCAATACTAATTTTATCCGCTGTATATAGATATTATATTACAAGAACATACTTAAGAGAAATGTAGGACAGAGAGAGCAATGAAAACAGACTTCTGAACTTAAGCATGTGATAATGTTTTATCCAAACTCCTTCAAAGATTGCAGAAAAGATTGCAGAAAAAGAAGGAACTGCTGAGTGATGTCAACCAGTTAGCCAATTGCCTATTAAACCTAGCCAAACCTAACCAAAATGGGGTGGTGCCAAACCCAACCACTTTTCAACATGTTTTGTAAAATTATACCAACTGTATTTTCTAGTCAACAAGCGGTAGCTAAATCAGAGTGATGTCTAGCTATGATTTCGAGGTTATATCAAAATGTCTAGTAAATACAATGTAAATAAATGGAAATGCACAATAAAAAAAGCTTATCTGAAACCTGAAGAGTAACTCCACTTTTGTTGAGAAAAAACATTCCCTTCTGGGTGATCTACAGGTATGTACATTGCATAACCTTTTGTTATTATGAAGAAATTCCAGTGTATTTCTCTGTGCTCATGTGCTGAGTGAGTCTAATGGGAGTGGTTTTATAATTATCAACCAGCTGCTGCACCTGTAGGCCTCTAATGAGGAAAATTGCAGGGTCAGCATCCCTTTAGATGTGATTTTTCTATTAGGAGTATCCCACCAAAAATGTCATTTTTGTTGCAGGTAATACCTGAAATCTGACTTGTATCTTAGGGCAGATTTCTGGGAAAATCAGTGAGCCGATCACACAAACAGGAAATTACATATCTGGGGACACTCTGTGAACAGAACACCTCCAGGTTGCCATATTGCATTGCACTTTACAGAAAATGACAGAACTGTAGATTGAAAAGAACAGGTAATGTTTAATAAGATTCAATTACAATATAACTTGTGTCGCAATTGTATATGCTATATTTTTGTTTATTTGCTATTTTTTTTTCACACAAAAGTGGAGTTAATCTTTAAAGCAGTAGTAAACTGCAGCATTTAAAAAAAAACCTCCAAGGCAATGGCATAATGTGCTAGTATGCATCGCATACTAACACATTATGAAATACTGTGGATATAAAAAGTCTACACACCCCTGTTAAAATGTCAGGTTTCTGTGTTGTAACAAAATGAGACAAAGATAAATGATTTCAGAACTTTTTCCACCTCTATTTGTGACCTATAAACGGTACAACACAGTTGAACAACAAATTGAAATGTTTTAGGTGAAGGAAAGTAAAAATAAAAAACTAAAATAATAATATTGTTGCATAAGTGTGCACACCCTTAAACTAACACTTTATTGAAGCACCTTTTTATTTTATTACAACACTCAGTCTTTATTGGTATGAGTCTATCAGCATGGCACATCTTGACTTGGCAATATTTGCCCACTATTCTTTGCAAAAACATTCCAAATTTGTCAGATTGCGAGGTCATCTCCTGTGCACAGCCCTCTTCACCCCACAGATTTTCAATCGGATTCAGGTCTGGGCTCTGGCTGAGCCACTCCAAAACTTTATTTTTAATCTTCTTCTGGTGAAGCCATTCCTTTGTTGATTTGGATGTATGCTTTGGGTCATTGTCATGCTGAAAGATGAAGTTCCTCTTCATGTTCAGCTTTCTAGCAGAAGCCTGAAGGTTTTGTGCCAATATTAACTGGTATTTGGAACTGTTAATAATTCCCTCTACCTTGACTAAGGCCTCTGTTCCAGCTGAAGAAAAACAGCCCTAAAGTATGATGCTGCCACCACCATGCTTCACGGTGGGTATGGTGTTCTTTTGGTGATGTGCAGTGTTGTTTGTGCGCCAAACATATCTTTTGGAATTATGGCCAAAAAGTTCAACCTTGGTTTCATTAGACCATAACACATTTTCCCACATGCTTTTGGGAGACTTCGGATGTGTTTTTACAATATTTAGCCAGGCTTGGATGTTTTTCTTCGTAAGAAAAGGTTTGAATGAATGAATGAATGAATGATTTGTAAAGCGCTGCAAATGCGAACTGAATCGCCTCAAGGCGCTGGATGCATTCTCTGATGTCAGCTTCTCAGAAAAGGAAGGTCTTTAGTTTTTTTTCTGAAGGCCTGGTGGTTTTCTTCCATGCGGATGTTAGTTGGAAGAGCATTCCATAGTCGAGGTCCTTGGACTGCGAATCTTCGTTTTCCCTTTGCTTTGTAGCGGTATTTGGGAATGGTAAGGAGGTTTTGGTTAGCTGATCGAAGACTGCGATTCGGTGTGTAGTGTTTTATTTTCTCGCGGAGATATGGTGGGGCGTTTCCTTGTACGCATTTGTGGGTGAGGCAGAGGGTCTTGAATGCGATCCGATTCTTCACGGTTAGCCAGTGTAGGCTCTTTAGGGAAGGGGAGATGGATTCCCAGGGTTTTTTCCCTGTTAACAGTCTTGCCGCCGTGTTTTGGATGAGTTATAAGCGCGCAAGCAGATATTGGGGTAGTCCTACGTAGAGCGAATTTGCGTAGTCGAGTCGGGAATTGATGATTGTTCCCACAACTGCCACTTTGTCCTCTTCTGGGATGAAGGGGATGAGTCTACGTAGTTGTCATTGTCATTCCTGAGTCAAAAATGACTCCGAGACTCTTGGCTTTGGTGCTTGGGAAGATGGTCTGTCCAAGGATGGTGGGAGGTGTCCACGGAGTCTTTATTTTGGAATTTTTGTTGGCATGTAGGAGAAGAAGCTCTGTTTTTGATCCGTTAAGTTTGAGGGAGCTAGTGGTCATCCAGTCATCTATTAAGGTGAGGCATTTCTGTAATTGCTGATGAAGGTCTTTTTGTCCGTTGATGCGAAGGTAGAGTTGGGTGTCGTTAGCGTATGAATGGAAGCAAAGATCGGTTTTCCTGATGATATTGAGAAGTGGGCGGATGTATATGTTGAATAGTACTGGTGACAAGGGTGATCCTTGAGGGACTCCGCAGGAGACTGCCCGGGTTTCCGAGGTGAATGTTCCTAGTTTCACTGTCTGGGAGCGATTCTCTAAGAAGGATGTAAACCATTTTAGAGCAGAACCTGTAGCTCCTGCTACTTCAGCGAGGCGGACAAGTAAAGTATTGTGGTCCACTGTATCGAATGCTGCGCTGAGGTCTAACAGTACCAGGAGACTCTGTTCTCCGTCGTCTGCTGCTTCAAGGGCGTCGTCCCATATTTTGAGAAGTGCTGTTTCTGGGCCATGGCCTGGGTGGAAGCCTGATTGCAGAGGGTCCAGGAGGAGGTGTGTGTCCAGGTGGTGTTGTAGCTGCTGTACTACTGCTTTTTCCATGATCTTGGAGATGAGCGTTGAGGCTAGTTATTGGTCTGCGGCAGTTAGGGTCCTTAGGGTCGAGATTGGCTTTCTTTAGCAGAGGTTTGACGATGCCTTGCTTGAGGGAGGTTGGCACAGTCCCTTCTTTGAATGATTGATTTATGAGCTGTGTTAGGATAGGGGCCAAGATGTCGGAACATTCTTTAAGCAGTTTACTGGGGATGATGTCGTTCGGTGATGTGCTGTCTCGAAGGCTTCTGATGATGTTTTTAGTTGTGTCTATGGTGATTGGGGACAAAAAGAAATTCGGTGGTTGAGTGATGTTTGTGTCGATATCCTCTTTTTGCTTTGGTTCAGTGAGGGTGATGGTTGTTTTCTGATGGATTGATTTCCGAATGTTGTCGATTTTGTCGATGAAGAAATCTGATAACTCATTGCAGAATTCTTGAGTATCGTTTCCTGGGGGCTCTAAGCAGGTCGGGTTCATAGACTGAGCCACTATTTTGAAAAGTTCCCGCGGACGGTTTAAGGCGGATGAGATGGTGTCTGAGAAATGTTCTTTTTTGGCTTTGAAGATTGCCTTGTGGTATTTCCCCGTGAGTGCTTTGTAGTTAGCATGGTTTTCCTTGGTAGGATTTCTTCTCCATGCTCTTTCAGCTCTTCTACGTTCTTGCTTGAGTAGGCTGAGAGTACCATTGAACCAACTTGAGGTTTTTTTGCGGATGAGTGTTCTACGTTTTGGCGCCACGGAGTCTGCTGTTTGTAGTAATACATTGTTTAGGGAGTTGAGCGTTTGTTCTGTTGAGAGGTTTGAGTTTAGCAAAAGAATTTTGCTCGATAATGTAGTTTTGAAGAGATCAGAGTGAAGTTTCTTCTGAGATCTATTCCAGTGTGTTGCTGTTACGTGTTTCTGTTTTTGGAGGATGGTGTTAGTGGTGATTTTAAATTTGATAGCATGGTGGTCCGTCCATGGTAGCGGAGTGTTGTCAAATACGTTGATGTCCATATTCTGTTTGAAGATGAGATCTAGAGTGTGTCCTGAACCATGCGTGGGAGAGTTTATCAGTTGTTGAAGGCCAAGTTCTTCCATTTGGTTGACGCAGGCGGTTGCGGTGGGGTCTTGGGCAGAGTTTGCCCACAGGTTAAAATCCCCAAGTACCAGCAGGTTTTTGGTTTTCAAGGTGTGTATCGAGAAGAATTCAGTGAGCGGTGTGAGGAGATTGGTCTTTGGTCCTGGTGGTCTGTAGCATAGTAGTATGTGAATGATGTCTTGAGGTGTTGTTTGGAGGTGCAGTGAGAGTGTTTCCATGAAAGGCACTGAGTTCTGTACGTTTGGTTTGGTGAACCCAAGATGAGATTTGAAGATCACTGCTAGGCCTCCTCCTTTTTTTCCGATTCTATGCTCGGTTAGGATACTGTAGTTCTCGGGCACCAGTTCAGTTAGGATGGTGTTGCAGTCAGGTGTTAGCCAGCTTTCTGTAATGAAGAGGCAATCTATGTTGTTTTCGATGCAAAATTGTGCATTTCCAGCCTGTGCTTGACTGCAGATCTGGTGTTGATCAGGGCGCATGCTAGTTGTTGCGGTTGGATCGGTGTCTCCTTGCATTTCCTGGTTGATTGTGGGTTGGTTTTTAGTAATTGTTCTTTTTTTAGTCTTTTTTGAGTGGCGATCGGTAAAGTTGCGGCGGTGTTTCTTAGCCTGTGGATGGTGTCTGCTGTGTATTTAAAGTTGCACATGATGAGGAGGATGGTGTTGCTAGTAGGAAAGGTGTTCTGATGGTGGTACTGATGTGGTGATGATCCACTTGCGGGGGGATGGAGGGGTCTAATGGCTACCCGCTGCTTCTGGAGTGGTGTGGCGATGGGCTGGTGTGGGTGCAAGGTACTTGAGGAGGGTACGGCTGCCTACCCCCCTGTCGTTGATCCAGAGGAAGGCGAAAAACCCCTATCTGTGAGGGCCAATAATGCAGCAGAGGAAAAAATTCCTTCCTGACCCCCCGAGGGGCGATCGGACTGGCCCCTGGATCAACTGTTGGAGTACCACTGGTGGCTTACCTGTAGGATGGTCTGGCGGACGACGGGGGGGGGGTCAGACACTACTTACTGGTAGGTGGTGCGGTGGCTGCGTCTAGGATGATTGAGTTGGAGTAGCCTCCGGGAGGGGTGATTCAGGTGTGGAGGGGTGCGGGCTCTGTTGGACAAAATGGGAGGGGGGGGATGAGTGGCTGGCTGCAGGAAACTAAGCCGCAGCCGTGGTCTGTCCCACAGAATCTAGCAGCTAGCCTATGGTGATTAGACTGCGGCTGCGGTGGTGTCCCGGGGGGGTGCCAGAAAGAGGGATCAGGGATAGTGGGTCCAACCGGGGGGGGGACCCGGCTGGGGGCTGGTGGCCTCAGATGCTGCACCGGGGGTCTTCAGTTGCTGCACTGACGGCCTGGGTGTGCCAATATGGCCGCCGGCTAGGCCTGAGCTGCGGCTGGACGGCAGTGGGTGTACCAAGATGGCCGCCGGCCAGGCCCGAGCCGCGGACTTTCCTGCGGTGTTCCCAGACGTCCAGCGGAGGTGTGCGGGGGAATCCGGTGGGGAAGGTAAGCAAGGAGGAGGGGAGACCGGTCGGTGAAGGGGGGCAGTGAATTGCTGCCTGCTAGCAGCCGAGCTAGGCTGGAGCCGCGGAGTATCCTGTGCGGCCGGCCGGCTGGCTGAGGGCGGCGTCAGGGAGGGAGGTGCGGGTGGGGGGTCCGGTGGTAGTGCGAGGGGGGCTGAGCCGGACCGCGGAGCTGCCTGGCGGCCGGACGGTTGACTGGACGGGGCGGGGGTCCGATTGGAGGACCGTCAAAAGCGGGGAGGGGGGGTCCCGGATGCTGCTACAAAGGGAGCAGCTCGGACCCGCAGAGAGCCCCGAGCGGCCAGCTTGCTGCTATGTGGCGTGAGGATGGGGAAGGTGGCGGATGGAGGGGAGGGGAGCAGGTGAGCTACCGCAGGGGGAGTCGGGATGAGTCAGGACCCAAGGATGGGAGGCCGGGTGGCCGGAGCTGCTTACGAGCCGCTGCAGCAGGCTACAGCAGAGGTCTGCTCTCCACAGTGTCAGCACTCAAACTGACTCCATCTTTCCACTCTACCACATGGCCCAGACATATGAAGAATATGGGAGATTGTTGTCACATGTACCACACAGCCAGTACTTGCCAGATATTCCTGTAGCTCCTTTAATGTTGCTGTAGGCCTCTTGGCAGCCTCCCTGACCAGTTTTCTTCTTGTCTTTTCATCAATTTTGGGGGGACGTCCAATTTTTGGTAATGTCACTGTTGTGCCATATTTTTTCCATTTGATGATGACTGTCTTCAATGTGTTCCATGGTATAGCTAATGCCTTGGAAATTATTTTGTACCCTTCTCCTGACTGATAGCTTTTAATAATGAGATCCCTCTGATGCTTTGGAATCTCTCTGCGGACCATGACTTTTGCTGTAGGATGCGACTAAGAAAATGTCAGGAAAGATCTACTAGAACAGCTGAACTTTATTTGGGGATAATCAGAGGCACTTTAAATGATGGCAGGTGTGTACTGACTCCTATTTAATATGAGTTGGAATGTGAATGCTTACTTATTAACACAGCTACATCCCCAGTTATAAGAGGATGTGCACACTTATGCAATCACATTATTTTAGTTTTTTTTTAGTTTTACTTCCCCTCCTAAAAGATTTCAGTTTGTTTTTCAATTAAGTTGTACAGTTTATACAGGTTTGTACAGGTCACATTTAAGGTGGAAAAAAATCTGAAATGATTTATTATTATTTGTCTGATTTTCTTACATCACAGAAACCTGACATTTTAACAGGAGTGTGTAGACTTTTTATATCCATTATAGGGCAATTAGAAAAGCTGATAATTATACTATTTTTCAAAAGAACTCATTTCAAATGTCCTCTTATTTCTATATAACGACCACTGCAGATAAAAAGGAGAGTATAAAAAGACCTTACTTCTTTTATTTTGGTAGCCTTTCCCTAGCTTTTCAAAACTTAAATGACATTTAAAATGTAGGCTTAGATGTAACTATGGCTTTGGAGTTTTACCAGGTGCAGAGGTTTGGAGCTGTAACTGGTGGGGCATTTCTTGAGGTCTGGAGCCTTCAATGACCAGAGCGCTTGGCTACTATGCAACATCTCTTTCCAGCTCATTCCCAGCCTACCCCTATAATGCAATGGGAGATAATCTGGCAAAGTCAGTGAGGTTCTGGCTCATTGAGAAGAATGGCGCACACATCATTGGCCTCCTACATGTATTTCCCCAGTGCAGGCAAGGAACAAGCAGGACAGGACTCTTCGGTAGCTTAGGAGCAACCCTCCATACATGATGTCTCCAACCATGGAACAATATTTGTTTGTGCAACAGTGCACGATGTACTTACAGTTTGCCCATTCTGGCTCTATACACTTAGGGGTGAGTTTCTAAAGCAGTACATATGACATTCACCATTCACTGCAGATGAATTTTCCTGGGGCATGTTTTTAAATTATAGAGAAAGTTTCCCCTGCAATGAATGTTTGTTCGCATTCTGTGCCCTATAAATATGCCACTAACTTAGCAGAGTTAGTTTAATTTGCCAAACAGTTCTAGAGATCAGCTCAGTATTGTAACAGAGCGTACAAATTATTTTTGCCTTTTTTCTTTCAGTTTCTCCTTTCCAAATGAAGAACTTGTCTGAAACTGGTGCAATCGACAAAGGTCTTTCCTCCTGGCCAGTAAAGGAAGAGCATGTGATGGGGCAAAGCTGATGGTTATTGGCAGTGGAATGTAATGTAGAATGTAACTGTTTGCTAAGCAGTTGGGCATAGTTATAAAGCATGTAGCAAATTAAAGCAGGGGTATCAAAACCTTCCACGCAGCTGTAATATCATTTTTACTTTAAAGAGGCTTCCATCACTTTTCTCTCACAGCAATTGCATATTACTTTATAATCTTTAAGCTACATTTGATAGACACTTTTCTTCAGTTTCAGTTTTCTCCTGCCCTTTTAAATGTTCTCTTTCAGTTCTACATTATTCCCACCCTTCCGAATGTTTTCTCCCAGCTCTACATTTCTCCTAAATTTCTAAATATTCTCTTTCAGCTCCACATTGTTCCCACCCTTCTAAATTTTCTCTCCCAGTTGTACATTACTCCTAAGTTTTTAAATATTCCCATTCAGTGCCACATGTTCCCACCCTTCTAAAAGTTCTTTCCCAGCTCCATATTCGTCCTACCGCTCTAAATGTTCACTGGCACCACCCCATTCCTCCTGCCTCTCCCAGTTCCACATTCCTAAGTTTCAGATTAGTGGTGTACATCTACATCAGGTGGGGCGAAGGCAGGGCACATTAGATTTTATCATACCCCTTCCCTACCAGGCCCACCAGATTGGGCAAGTCAAGGAAACACATACAGTGTATACTGGGTATCAAAGTATGCAGTGAGGAGTCTGGGTATCTATTTAGGTAGGAGAATTTGTTATTGGTTAGGGTATGTGGAAGAAGAGGGATGTAGGGGGCTTCATGGGATGTTAAGAGTGTGTTGTTATAGTGGGATGGTGGGTAGGATATTTCCTGTTGAGGAAATGTGTTGATCGTCCTATCATTTTACATGTTTCTTCCCAGCTCAATGTCCTCTGATCAATTCTACATGTTCTCGCCAGGCTCCCCATTATCATTTTCCTCTTTTTCTTTTTTTCTCTGTGTTCTCTTTGTCATTGCCATGCCTTTTTCATACTCTGCCCACTCTGTATTCTCTTCTTTTTACTTTTTCTCATATCCTTTCTGTAGTCATATTTCTGTAGTTTACCTTGTCCCCCTTCATGTTCTCCTGTCTTTTCCACCTTCTGATCTATAGGGTATCTATCTTCCTCCTCCTTTTTAAAGGTAACATTACCATAATTACTGGCTGTAACCATCCTTCTCATTTATAAAGAGCCTGACTGGAGCTAATGTAAACTTTCGTTCCTCATCTGTGGACATAAACTGTATTATGTGGATAATGTTGCTGTTCCACAGGGGAAATCTAAACACATATTTTGGAGATGCTGTGAGTCCTAAGTCCTTCATTTGCTAGGAAGCGTTGGGGGAATTCCCTGGCTTGTTTCCTATCCCCTCTATTTTACACCCTACACTATGCATATATTATGGCACCTAATCAGTGTGAGGGGTCCTGGGATTGTGATGTGCGTTGTTCTGCAATCAAACACAACTGGCTGAGCTTCTGAAGAGGAAACTTTCTGGCTGCTCCTCCGCAGAGATAGGAAACCCCAGGAGTGGCTTCTTAATTCTTCTCTTTCCAGTTGTTCAAATCCGCACTCACTTCCTCCCCAGGCCAATTTAGAAGCGTAAATAGGATAATAAATGCAGTTAACTTTGCCATTTTTAGTACAGCAATTTGTTTAGAAAGAATAATTGTTTTTTCCTTATCCTTAAGGCTTTATATAACCTTTAGTGAGGCTACTGGAAGATGTAATACAATAAAGCAACCAGAAGTCTCAGCTGGTAGACAATCAGGAAATCTGATGTTGATGGGGTTAATTACACTGTTGGTAATCTGTGATGGCACTATAAACCTTAGTATATTCTGTTAGCCAGTTGGAAGAGGTCCTTTTTCAGAGTTAATTTTAATTTAGCTAAAATAGAACTATAAGTCCCAGCGTACAGTGTTGATTTCAGGAGCAAGGCTTGTGTGGTAAAGTTCAGTTAAGCAAACTTTAACTATGCTTCCATGAAAAATTTTGGATCAGCCTGCTACCCTGTAACAGGTTTTATATTTTCAGGATTGAACAGCCTGCATTCCTTCTGCAATGGAACTACAAGCCCTGCCAGCTACAGTAAATCTGTCGGCAAAGAAATGGGGGGCTGCCACTGTAAAAATGTATCTAAATTCAAGAACCTAAATTAATATGTTGTAGCTGACCAATCATTAGATGTGATGGTTGCATTCATTTTTTAAGCTTTTTGTCCTGTATTTAATAAAGAAAGCTGAGAGATTGGTGTACAATGTGAGCCAACATCCCTAAATTATCGCCCCATATATTGGGACTTTAAAGGCTCAAAATGGTATCATATACATACATTATACCATTTTGAGCCTTTAAAGTCCCAAAGTATATAAGGGGGGAGGGGGGGAATGCTTATTTTTCCTACTTTGTCCTGTGTTTATAACTGGTAATCCTGCCAATAACTCGCTTTCTGTCCTACGGTGACAGTGCTCACTAACTGTACTGCATCAATGACAGAGCATTGTTACCACCATAGGAGGAGGTTTTCTGTAGTTCACAGAGAGATCTAGGAACAATTTAACTGATAACAGTCAGCACAGGAAGAGAGCTCAGGATGGTATCAGTTTACAAGATTTCATGCAGATTTATTGGGTATTTGTTGCACCAATCAAACAAAACTCTTTAAATACGAAATTCAACAGACCAAAGGGGAGTAAATAAGAGATGTTCATTAGGGTTTACATACACATATTCCTTCTGAAAATGCAAGCTGCCTGGCTGTTACAGTATACAACCACCTTCAATACTGCCAAAACAAAAATGCAGATCAGGAGGGTTGGAGAAATCAGAAGTCCTTCTCTGCATACTTGGTCCAAGTCAGTGGAGTTGATTAACTAAAGAAGTAGGGCATGCTCACTTTGTGATTTTTTTAATTAGCTTCCCCTCATTCACTAGGCGAAAACTAACTTTGCAAAGTTACAATTATATCCAAGGAAATTTTTTTTAAAAATGGATTTTTGTTTGAACATGCTTAGGTGATTAAAGTCAGCTTAGCTTCACTTCATTCACTAAAGGAATTTTTATTTTGCAGCAAGAAAATGCACTTTGCAAAGTGAACATTTTCTACTCATATGGTCAGACAACCCCCTAGTGACTCAAAATTCCAGAAAGAGAAGTTAGTATTAGTCACTCCCCTCCCTCTTTTTATGGCAGGTTTCCTTTCACCCCCCACTTCATGTATTCCTAAGTATTTTATCAGTGTTACACATTTCACACATATTTTAACTATACAGTCTATGGTTGCACAAAGCTTATACACATGAGAAGGCTGTATCAGGAGAACCTTGAACTTCAGAAGAGGCATATAATTGCCTGATCAACACCAGTATTTCAGCTAACATGTCCCTAGCATGTATATGATATATTCATCAAAGCTTTTTGTGGTATCAGTAAACACAGTTGTCACCTCACACTGTTACAGATGTAGAGTATGGGCTTATTGATTGCACAAGCTTGTTGTGGAAATAGTAGATTTTTCAGCCCTGATGTTCTTGCAGTGATGTCTCTGAGAGTCAGGGATGTGTCAAGAGCCTCGTTACATTTCATCTCTCAAGAGCTCTTGTCTGTATAAAAGAAAGTGGTGAAAGTGCTACAGTGACCCTGACAGTCATCTACCCAGCCTATTCAAGAACATGGCAGACATTGATTATGAATGTGAATTCAGAGATGTCCTGTGTATAGCATGAACAACTCTGAATGACTGTACTTCAACTTAGCTGAGCTGAAACACATGCACTGTCATTCCTGAGATATATTCTACATAATATATATGTTTTTTCTTTATTCATTATATATATAATTTATATATAGTAATATAAATATTTTTATTATTCTCACCCAGGAAGAATTCTTCCTGGGTGAGAATAGTATATATTTATACTTATAGTATATACTTATACTTATAGTATAGTTTATATTACTATTTAGTAATAATTATATATCTATCTATATATATATATATATATATATATATATATATATATATATATATATATATATATATATATATATATATATATATATATATATATATGTGTATATATATATATATATATGTATATATATATATATATATATATATATATATATATATATATATATATATATATATATATATATATATATATTATGACTAAAGAAGATTAAATAAATAAAAACAATTATATATATCTATATCTATCTATATCTATATATATATATATATATATATATATATATATATATATATATATATATATATATATATATATATATATATTAAATACTATATATGTATATTATATATATATAACATATATAAATTTTATTGCCAGGGCAGGGATAATACAGTGTATATATATATATATATATATAGTATATTTATATATTTTAGCACATTGGTCCTTTTATTTTTTTATAAAATAGTAATGATCTCAGCTGGACCACCAAGTAGTAGCTAATAATTTGTGAATGGGTTTGCAGTGTTTTTCATGAATCTGGTGCTTGGCAGGGTCTAACTATCTGCCAATTACCATGTTTAATGCTGGCCAGGGTTGGATGTTGCAGGCTTTGCAGGGTCCAGGCTGGAACAGTGCTTGTTTTTTGTCTTTGTGTGGTCATAACTACTTGTGGTTTACACTTTTTGTTCACGTTTTTCATTGATTGTGTTTCTGAGTATTCCACTAGATCAGTGACAGCTCTTTATTTGCATAATTATATGCTCTGGTCTGAAGAGAAAACTAACCCCCAAATTTCATGGGTCACCAGGCACTAACAATCAATGTTTTATCACGTATGCTAAGCAAAATCTAAGGAGCTATATGAAGTTTCTTAGAAAGTTTTTTTTCCTGCTTCTTACTCCTAGCTAAAGTAAGATTGTGTGCCCCTGGAATGAAAGGACCATCTCTCCGGGGGCCATTGTGAGTCCCATTCTGTTTGAAGGCAAACTAGGGATTATTATTGGACTCCACAAACACATCAACGTGGATTTAAAGACACAGCACGAACATTGCATGTAAGGGTCTGGATGGTGTGCAGTGCAAACATCACTACGACCTATACAGGAACTTAGGGACCATCAATTATACATTTCATATAGATGGTAAGCAAACACTCTAACAAAAAAAACAAAAACAAAAAAAGACAACTGCTCATGTCCATATTACAAAGAATTTTATTATTGCCCTTATTCCTCACCCCCTTTCTTGTCAAAATAATTCTGCTATAGAACATGTACTGTAATAAATGGTATATATGTTAAATAAAGCTTAAACAGTCCATTAAATTTATTGCATCAATGTTTAAAAGTTTAAAGGGAAATAGACTGTGCATATTGTAAAGTGCTGTTGCACTCTGCAAGAGCAGTTGCTCCAGATATTAGTAAATGAGCAGAAGCTCTGTCGACTTCTATCATCCAATCATGTGCAAGCTAAAATGCTGTGTTTTTTTTTTTAATGTTGTGTGATTGGGTACTCTTTGCAAAGTGAAGACTTACCTCATTTACTAAGTTCTGGAGCAGCTGCACTTGCAGAGGGCAACTGCACATTGCCAAGTGCACAGTCTATTTGCCTTTAGTAAATTACCCCATAGGCTTATTCATTGCAAAAAAGCAAAATGATAAAAAGTCAATTAATCCAGATCATGTCGGACCAATAAAACCTAGATGGTGACTGCTATGAATGCTGTCCTATACTGCCCTATAAATACTATCTTATGGATATTGTCTTATTGATGCTGCCTTATGGATACTGTGTATAGATGCTGCCCTATACATACTGTCCTATAGATACTGCCCTATACACACTGCCTTATGGATACTGCGTATACATGCTGCCTTATGGATACTGTCTTATAAATACTGCCCTATGGATACTGTGCTATAGATACTGCCTTATACATTCTGCTCTATGGACATTGTCCTACTGTATACTGCCCTATACAAACTGTCCTATATACTATCCTATAGATACTGCCCCATACATACTGCCCTATAGCTATTGCCTTACATACTGCTCTGTGTATACTGTCCTAAAGATACAGCCCCTAGATAGTACTTTATACATGATACTGCCCTATGTATACCCTTAAACATATAGCCTCATGGATGCCTACATATAAATACTGTCCTAAATACTGTCTTTTTGATACTGCCACAGATATTGACCTATAGATATTGCTCTATGCACTTATTGCACTTTTTTGGACGGTCCCAAACAGATATCATGGAGCAATTACCTGGTACAGATACACAATAGGTGTTAAAAAAGTATAAAATAGAGGAAGAAACGGAGATGAAGGCGAAATACAATGCTACTGTATCCAATTTACTATATATATTTATTAAATTGGACACAGTTGCACTTTCTTTTGCCTCCATCTCCTAGACCTAGATTAAAGCCTACAGGAGTTGTTGTGGAGAAGGGGGGGGGGGGGGGGGGTATATTTGATGGACATTGTCAGCCTTGTTAGCTATACACTATGTATATACTCACCCAGGATTTTTTATTGCCAGGGCAGGGACACAATTGTCCGTTAATTGTAAAATCCTCCGTCAGTATTTGCATGATTGACATGGATCATACACCGAGCAGTCATGTGAAAATGATTAAACATCAATGAAGATTGCAGCCATAAAATGTGTTTTTAGTGATCCCCTCCGGTCATTGTCACTTTAGGAGATCCTCGGTTTACTTATCAGAAAGAAGCTGATCCGGGGCTGCTCTCCGGTTGTCATTTCATGTATGGCGGTAATATATGGTGTGATAGATATTGGATGAATGTACACATATTATAGGGAAACGTATAATTCTATTCTTTTTTGGTGAGCTATTTTCTGATACCGATACAAATATTACAGACAGGAACGGTCATCCTTTAATAACACCGACAATCCGGCTAGCAATATACTTCAGTCACTTAGATCAGGGTGACTATTATGACGTCATAATTCTCCCAACAACCGATCATAACAACATTCATTAGGTGGGAAAAAAATAAGTACCCAATAACTAGGGGAAAATCTATTTGTCGGAATAATTGCTGTCTATACCCAAATATCCTAATTGCGGGATTATCAGACAACTGATAAAGAAAACCTGGAGTGTTCAGTGAAAAGTCTGCCATCCAAAAAATATATCATGGGAAATAAAGAGAAAAATGGGCTTTATTATCTATTCTTCTTTCCAATGTAGACATATCTGTGTAGGGGGAGGGGACTTCTTCTGCAACTTTTCCTAAAGTTTACTGTGCATTCATTTCCTGCAAAGTATATATATATATATATATAATCTGTTTCTCCTATGTGTGTGTCTCTCTATGTCCGTCTGTCTATTTATCTATCTGCTAATATATCCATCCATCTATCTATCTGCTAAAATATATGTCTGTCTATCTATCTATCTATCTATCTATCTATCTATCTATCTATCTATCTATCTATCTATCTATCTATCTATCTATCTATCTATCTATCTATCTATCTATCTATCTATCTATCTATCTATCTATCTCTATCCATCTATCTACTAAATGTCTATCGATCTTTCTGCTAATATATATGTCTGTCTATCTATCTGTTTCTCTTATGTGTGTGTGTCTCTCACTCTCTCTATGTCAGTCTGTTCGACTGTCTATCTATCTGCTAATATATCCATCCACCTACTAAACTCTGTCTATCTGTCAGTCTCAATATCTATCTATCTATCTATCTATCTATCTATCTATCTATCTATCTATCTATCTATCTATCTATCTATCTATCTATCTATCTATCTATCTATCTATCTCTATCTGTGTATTTATTATTCTACTATCTAAATAATTCATTGTATTCTATCTATTAGATAGATAGATAGATAGATAGATAGATAGATAGATAGATAGATAGATAGATAGATTATCTATCTATCTATCTGTTTCTCCTGTGTGTATGTCTCTCTCACTCTCTCTATGTCAGTCTGTCCGTCTATCTATCTATCTATCTATCTATCTATCTATCTATCTATCTATCTATCTATCTATCTATCTATCTATCTATCTATCTATCTATCTATCTATCTATCTATCCTTCCTAGAAGTCCTTGATATTGGGTAGATGTGTTCTCCCTGTATCATCCATATGATACATCTGATTCTCTCCATCCCCCCAGTGTAGGTAGCAGAGAGGGGCACAAGGTATGGGCACAGCAGTGTCATTGATCCCAGCAGTGTATAGCACCATGGACAGCTCTCAGTACTATCAGTACTAGGTATTCTAGTAAAGTCATTGTGGGATTGCAGCAATTGGATGAGTGAGCCTGTGACTGCTCGGTGTGTGTGTGTTGGGCTCGGAGTGGAGCTGGTGGTGTGATGTACTAATGGAGAGAGCAAAGATCAGCCTTCCTCCCTGTGCTGTATAATTGTGTGATGAGCCTGCAGCTAGAGCAGGTAACACTCTTCCACCTGGGCTGCTGAGAAACCAAATCTGGCAAGTGGCATTTGATGAGCTGTAGTCATTCTAGACAGCTCGTTAATTACAGCCACTGGGGAGCAGCAAGCAATGAGCCCAACCTTTGCTAAAGATCCTGACAGCAACTTCGGCAGCACCAGCAACCTAAACTAGCTGGGAGCAGTCGCACTTAACCCTTCAGGCTCTGCCACACACTAAGCCCAATACTGTCAGGGTAGACATTGTTGGTCAGTAATGGGTTAACTGGAGCTTATGTGAAGACCCAGCCGTCTAAACGCTGGTCATAATTCACCGGTTTGATATGCAAAATGGTGGAGACTCATTTCTCCAATTAGCAGTCGTGATAATTTGTGCTTTGTTCATGTATAAATGTCCACATATGTCCACATACTAGTGATCACACGCTGCAAATCGTCTAAATACATTGCACCTGTTGTATCTTTACATATCTGAAGGAACATTGTTTTCATCTAAAGTGCTCTGTCCTCACCGTGAAAATGAGTTTTTTCGTTCTTTTTCCATGTTTCTTTACCAAATGTCATGATATTAGTTGTCTCTTTATGTCCATGCTAGTGTTATAAAGTCTCAAATATGGTATACGAAATAATATACAGTTTTCTTTCGAAATAACACATAGTTTCTAAACTTATTAATTCCTGCGTTATTTAAATTACATCACTCAGTACTGACTTCTTACATTAAAAAATAAGAGTAAGAAGAAGAACGCATGTAAAATAATAATAAGAAGAACGCATTTAAAATAATCGTTGTGGTCTATGAACATACAATTGTAGTTGTACAATGAACGATGTCATATGTTCCAAAAAATACAAATGCAAACTTTATTTGTTTCATTAAGTGCAATCTTATTTTGAATTAATATTTTCTATTTGTACTTTCTACGTGCTCAGTAACACTGGTACATTAATGTAAAAATTATTAATACATTTAACTACTGCACCATTACAGCGACTGTTTTTTATAATTTACTTTGGTCTACAATTTTAGAATATAATTAAAATAATTGGCTTTATTAACAATAATACGATTACAACACTGATGTTGTTTTTAGTTGAATCTGTTTGTAGATATTCATTGAAAAAAAAAAACAAACTCATTTTGAAATCAAATGTATATATTTACTATTATATGTAACACATTTAGAAATTCTAGAATTACTTTAATCCCTCAGAAAAAAAAATATTGAATGGCCGAGGAAGAAACGAGCCTGTGGTATGCGGGAATACAAAGGTGTCAGATCTATTACTTTGTTGCATAAAATCAATAATTGTTTAAGCAGTTGCCCAGGGCCTATGAGAAAAGCAATAATGGCTTTACTTATCAAAGGTAATGTACATAAATGATTCTCATTATATAAGTTTACATAGAACAGGAAAATGATTGACATTTTTCTTTAAAACATAAAAGTAAATCAAGCAATGGTCTATTTAATTAGTACAGATGGGGTTAATACTACAGTTGTTGTTGTTGTTATTATTTGTATTTATTTTAATAGTTGTTTTTAAAATTATAAAATTATTCTATTTATACTAAAAGATGCCTTAAATCAAACCAAAAAGTTTTATTGCAGCAAGTGTTTTGTGATCTAGGCTTTATTCTTTGTATGATCGTTTTTATATTTGTTATATATATATATATATATATATATATATATATATATATATATATATATATATATATATATATATATATATATATATATATATGTATTCCAGTCGTACCAGAAACTAAAATAATATAACAATATCCATTTGCAGTGGTGTGTTATTTGTTAGCTACATATAGAAATACATAGATGTAAAATATCTATCTATCTATCTATCTATCTATCTATCTATCTATCTATCTATCTATCTATCTATCTATCTATCTATGTACATATACTAGTGTGACACATGCAGAACCCCTGGGAGTTTATCTACTTTGTTGAACACAGTTTAAAAAAACAAAAAACGAAAATTTTCAGAGACAATGTATATGCTCATAAGGTCGTTATAGCTTTTTCGGTTTAATGGATGGGTATTAATATATTAAAACTAATTCAATTGAAAGTAACCCGATTTACTAAATGAAATTATTGTTTTGAGACTAAACTTGTCCTAAGTATATGGCTGAGCTTCCTTATGAAGCCTTCCCTGAGTGATCGATAATACAGGTGATTGCTACAGATCTGAGCTCTATTTCCAGTACTATATTCCTATATACTTAGTAGCAAATATTACGAAAAAAAGTGTTTATTGATTTAAAGCCGGTTGAACAATTTGGCATGATAATAAAATTAGATTGTCCGTGTCTCTCTCTCTTTTAAACTATTTCATCCATTTTATCTATTTGTATAGTGTGTGTGTGTATATATATAGATATATATATATATATATATATAGATATATATATATCTATATATCTATATATATATATATAGATATATATATATATATAATTTTTTTTTTTTTACAGCCGATGCTTCTGCAGTTGTACTAAATTGCAGTAAAATAAAATGTATTTTGTAGTACAAAGTTGGCTGGGATGGGTTTGGTAAGCGGAGGGCTCCTCTTGAGACTAAGAGCGCCACCTAGCAGACACATGGTAAATTACAGCTCATGAAGCCAATTATCTCCTAAATTTGAGAAGGGTTCTTGCTGTGCTTCCGTGAGCCTCACCTGAGTTTTTTTTTTCTGTTTTTTTTTTCCACTGATCCCCTCAAGGACTGAATCAGCAACAAGATTAATATGGACGTGTACACCTCTGGAGGAAGGAAAGACTTCTAAGCTGACTTTTTGGTGAACTCGCCTTTGCTAGTGATGTGTGCACATCTTCCCCTCTCTCCATCTCATATTATTGTGCTTGTCTTTAATGCATGCAGTCGCCACCCCCATAGTTCTTTCAGATCCCTCTCCCTGCAGCCGGCAGTATCAGGAGAAGACTCCCCTGAATTCTCTAATTCACCAGACTACCTCTGTGCTGGAGCTTCTCACACAGGGGGCAACAAGGGGACCCAGCGCAGGAGCTCAGGTGGTCTCAGAAGCCACGGTGGGTTTACATGCAACCTATTACCATGAACCCTTTCATCTCTAGGCAAGCTAAAACATACAAACACAAAAAAAAAGAACCACCACGTGATGTTTTCCTTTCCCTCTGCTTCTAAAGGGTTAATAAACTTTATTTTCTCTTTTCTTGCTCCATAAAACATTGCCTTTCTTTTATCAATTGTCACTCATGTAATATTAATTCCTAATATCTGTATGTTGTTGTGTGGGATGGGGCTAAACACATCCACTAATACCTAGAGCTCAGGCTGGAGGAATTGCTCCTTGTTCTGTGCATTACATTTCATTGAAATTCATTTCCTCTATTGGAGGCTAATTGTAGCAACCTGGGATATATTTACTGTCATGTTACAGCTAAACTGCATGTTGTATGCTCTTTTTTTTACCTGTTTGAGTTTCACATAATTAAATCTGTAAACGCTGGAATCGGTTCATAGTTCATCGATATTAACTATTTGTTTATAGGATGTATAGGATTTTTAGTTTAGATTGTAATAAAGACATTTCATTATAGTGGCAGTTAAGCGCGTTTTTAGATTTTGTTTATTAGCTATCGTATGTTAGTAATTACGTTGTTTGTTTGTTTTTTTAAGCATCGTGTGTATCAACATCACATATAAGGGCTTTCATACCATGTCACGCTATGCTAATATATAAAATACACATCAACCCTCATATACTATATTATACCTCCAGTCTCCAATTTGCACTTGACACCTTACAGACAAGGGATACCCAACTGCATAATGTAACATTGATTTATTGCCGGTGGAGGTAAGTGTTCACTCCTCGGGGTCCTCTGACCAGCAGATGTATTTACTACTTAGATCCTCCACCGTGAGACCACAATCTGATCAATACCAAGCTTTTCACTAACATATTTCTTTCCCCTCCACATGAGGAATCGCAGTAAATCAAGAACAACATTATAAAGCAAACCGTGATTAAAAAGCAACCTAAATATAAAATTAGCCACTATTAATAAAACCTTCAATTACGCATTTTATCACTTTCAGTTTTTTTTTATTCTTAAAAAATTTACATATATGGGATAACTTGCTACTTTTATCAGATACAATGGCCTTTATAAAGTCATGGCAAGGATCTTTATTTAATAACATCAAGAGCAATACTGATAAAGAGGTATCTCATTTATAACTAGGACTGATGACCTAATGAAGAGCATAGATTCAGTCTGTTGTGGGTTCAACTTTCTGAATTTTATGAATACTTGTTTTGGCATCTTCATCCACTTTTTATGTTTTGGTTTATTAATATATGTAGAAGAATAAATAAACTGCAATATTTGTTTAGGATCACAATCGTTCCATATCTATCTGTTTACTCTCTCTCTCTCTCTCTTTATTATTCTACTATTTATTTATTCTTTTATTCTATCTATCTATCTATCTATCTATCTATCTATCTATCTATCTATCTATCTATCTATCTATCTATCTATCTATCTATCTATCTATCTATCTATCTATCTATCTATCTATCTATCTATCTATCCTATCATTATGTATCTCTTTCTCTCTCTTTGTTAAATGTATTATTCTTCTTTCTATATATTTTCTATCTATCTATCTATCTATCTATCTATCTATCTATCTATCTATCTATCTATCTATCTATCTATCTATCTATCTATCTATCTATCTATCTATCTATCCTTATGTATCTCTATCTCTCTCTTTGTTTATGTATTATTCTTCTCTCTATATATTTAATATCTATCTATCTATCTATCTATCTATCTATCTATCTATCTATCTATCTATCTATCTATCCTTATGTATCTCTATCTCTCTCTTTGTTTATGTATTATTCTTCTCTCTATATATTTAATATCTATCTATCTATCTATCTATCTATCTATCTATCTATCTATCTATCTATCTATCTATCTATCTATCTATCTATCTATCTATCTTTTGCTATTTTTGACACATCTTGGGGTCTGTAGATATAAACAAACTCCCAGAAGCCCCAGTGAGTGCATGGCCAATAATAGATGGCTGTGTTATTAATAAGCCATTGTCAGGGGGATTAGGCGACTAAACTGGCTTTTCAGTGTGGGGAGATGGGGAAATCTCCTTGCAGCTACGTGTCAGGTTTTGTTATCTAGAAAGTCCTGGAAGCTATGGGAGATATGGCATTTATTTTCCCATAAACACAGAATTGGAAATAAAGACCCCCTATCTCAAAGCGTGACTGCCCCTGCTGGCCTTGTCCACTCTCAGCCCTTTCCATCCACGTCAATGCCAACTTTTATTTCTCTCTTCCAAGATGTACCAATGCACAACAGAATGAGAGGGAGGGGAAAAAAGCTGGAAAATCCCAAACCAGGGGTGTAGGAGAGTGTCGGCTCTCCCCTCAGTTCTGTGCTAGTAAACAAACTACTGCCAGTGCTGAGATACGTGGGAGCCAAGTGATCCTGCAAATTCTCCTATTCATATTGGCAGCAGTGTGGCCTTTCTAAAGGGGTCCTGTCACTCAGGGAGAGGGGCATTTCTTTAACCTGCTGTCAATTCACCCACAAGGCAGCCCCAGAAGCCATGCACACACAGACAGTGGGAAACAGGCAGACAGATCAGACAGAAGTGTATACCAACTACACAGACAGTACAAACACACACACACAACAAGAGTACATATAGACAATATAGACAGTGCAATACACACATAGATATGTATAACTAGAGTACATATAGACAATATAGACAGTGCAATACACACATAGATATAATAAGAGTGCACATAGATAATATAGACAGTGCAAAACACACACATACATAAAAAGAGTACATATAGACAGTGCAATACACACAGATATAACAAGAGTGCATATAGACAATATAGACGGTGCAATACAGTACACACATAGATATGGCAAGAGTATGTACATATAGACAGTGCAATTCACACACACACATATAACAAGAGCACATATAGACAATATAGACAGTGCAATACACACACAGGTAAAACAAATCAACATGTAGACACAATATACACAGTACAAAACACACACGGATATAACAAGAGTACATGTAGAGCATGTAGACAGTCAAAACCCCATAAATCTAACAATGGTACATACACAGAGAAATACACAGATGCTGAAGTAGAAAATATACACATAGACCAAATAGACAGTAATAAACAAAGACAGACTTACAATATTGCAGACCCCCCCCCCCCTTTGAGGGGGGGGGGGGTAACAGATACATACCCCAATACACTCACAAGCTCACAGAACACAGGGACACTATGGGGTTGATTTACTAAAGGCAAATCCACTTTGAACTACAAGTGCACTTGGAAGTGCAGTCGCTTTAGATCTGAGGGGAAGATCTGAAATGAGGGGAAGCTCTGCTGATTTTATCATCCAATCATGTACAAGCAAACATGCTGTTTTTTTTTTATTTTCCTTGCATATCCCCCTCCAATCTACAGTGAGTGCACTTCCAAGTGCACTTGTAGTGCAAAGTGGATTTGCCTTTAGTAAATAAATCCCTATATTCCTTATTTAAGACTCAGTTTTTTATTCTTAACTGAATCACCAATACAAAGTGAATTCAGATTGGTGACTATATCTTTATTGGATTAAGACAATATGTGGTCAATGGGAAAGAGTTTCCTTAATTGACAAAAACACCCACAGGGAACACAAATAACTGCAGGGTGACACTGTATAGACAATAAAGCATACACAGAACTGCAGGGTACCATTGTATAGACAACAACACACACACACACACAGAACTGCAGGATGCCACTGTATAGACACTTATATAAAAGTAATCCTGCAGGTGTGTGTCTTTTAGACAGTAACACACAGAACTGCAGGGTGACAATGTATAGACAGTAACACACACAATTTCAGGATGACTTTTTATAGACAGTAACACACACACCTGCAGGGTGACACTGTATAGACAGTAACACACACACATGCAGGGTGACACTGTATAGACAGTAACACACACACCTGCAGGGTGACACTGTTTAGACAGAGAGTACCACTGTATAGACAGTGAAACACACACAAAACTGCAGGGTGACTTTTTATAGACAATAACACACACATGCAAGGTGACAATGTATAGACAGTAACAAACATTAACACGGTATGGACATTAACACACTGATAACTGCAGGGTGACACTGTATAGGCAGTTACACACCACATACACACACTTGCATGGTAAGACTGTATAAACATTAATACACACAACTATAGAATGACACTGTATAGACAGTTACACACACGCCTACTGAGTGACACTTTATAGATAGCAATACACATACATACACACATGCACACAAACGACTGCTGTGTGACCCTCTATGGACAAACAATGACAGGACATATACTAATGCAGTACAGAGGTAAGAAAAACAATTACAAACACACGGACAGAAATACTTTCAGAAAATACACAACAGGGACAGTCAGACATACTGACAGCAATGCAACGCACAAAAGTGTCACAGTTACACAGCAACAGTGTAAAAGGTAACACAACAGGCACACGCATAGACAGCAAATACTACAGTCCATAAAAACTATACACAGTGCAGTACACACAGTTTGTCAGGATTGTGTAGAGATATTATACAGAGCAAAACAGAGGACACACACACACACACTAAATGTAAAATAAAGACATGGAGGACATAGATCTATACATGCAGACACCCTGTGTACACAAACCAACATATACACTGATCTGTACAAGCAGAATGGAAATACACCAATCAGTTTAGTGGAGGAATTCCTCTCTCTGGCCCTGTAAACTGGTTCACTAGTGATGTACAGGAGAGTCAGAGGAAGACCTCCTCCCTGTGATTGGATGGATGCAGCGAACAGACTGCCTGGGCTTATGAATAATGATTCCCTATACAACACCAATGTACACTACACTGTTCAGGTACATGCTGGTCAGCATTACTCTCCCTGGACACACAAGAAAAGAAGTATACACACTGAACATATACACCACTGCTGCTCTACATATACATATTGTGGCAGAGGCTCACAAGCAGCACTGTTGAAGATCATATACTCATACTGAAGCCATCACGGTGGGATATGAATATATATGCACACTTCAGTTGGGGCTTATTTACCACTGGTGATGGTGAACATGGTATACACACTGGGTTCATGGGTTACACATACCTATGATATGATTTACACACTATGGCAGAATTACACGTACATCACTATTGTATATACAATTCTAGAGGTACACGTACATCACTGCAGGGCTTGATATACATACACAGAAAGAGGAACACATGCATCGCTGTATAATATATGTACACAGGAAAAGATACATATACACAGTAAATAACTGCCAAGTATGATATAAATGCACTGGCATGGATGCATGAACACCACTGCAGAAAAAAAGATATACAAACATGTGTAGGGGTAAGTATACACCACTGCTGACTATGAGCATGATCTAAACACACCACTGAAGAATTTAAGAAATATACAAGGAAAGAGGTACACACACCACGGATGAATATATTCTACATACACAGAAAGAGGGACACGTACCACTGATCAATACAATAAACCTACACAGAAAGAGGTACATACCGTTTAAGAATACAATATACATACACAGAAAGAGGCACACACACCACTGATAAATATGCTATACATACACTGAAAGAGGTATACACACCACTGGTGAATATAATATACATACAAAGAAAGAGGTACACACAACACTGCTGAATATAATATACATACAAAGAAGGAGGTATACACACCACTGGTGAATATAATATACATACAAAGAAAGAGGTATACACACCACTGCTGAATATAATATACATACAAAGAAGAAGGTATACACACCACTGCTGAAAATAATAAACATACAAAGAAGGAGGTATACACACCATTGGTGAATATAATATACATACAAGGAAAGAGGTATACACACCACTGCTGAATATAATATACATACAAAGAAGAAGATATACACACCACTGCTGAAAATAATAAACATACAAAGAAGGAGGTATACACACCACTGGTGAATATAATATACATACAAAGAAAGAGGTACACACACCACTGCTGAATATAATATACATACACAGAAAGAGGCACACACACACCACTGATAAATATGCTATACATACACTGAAAGAGGTATACACACCACTGCTGAATATAATATACCTACACTGAAAGAGGTATACACACCATGCTGAATATAATATACATACAAAGAAAGAGGTACACACACCACTGCTGAAAATAATAAACATACAAAGAAGGAGGTATACACCCCACTGGTGAATATAATATACATACAAAGAAAGAGGTACACACACCACTGCTGAATATAATATACATACACAGAAAGAGGCACACACACCACTGATAAATATGCTATACATACACTGAAAGAGGTATACACACCACTGCTGAATATAATATACCTACACTGAAAGAGGTATACACACCATGCTGAATATAATATACATACAAAGAAAGAGGTACACACACCACTGCTGAATATAATATACATACAAAGAAGGAGTTATATACACCACTGGTGAATATAATATACATATATAGAAAGAGGTACACACACCACTCCTGAATATATTATGCATGCACAGAAAAAAAAAATACACATACCACTGGTGAATAAAATATACATGTACAGAAAGAGATACACATACCACTAATGAATATAACACACACACACACACACACACACAGAAAGAGGTATACATACCACTAATTAATATAATATACATACACAGAAAGAGGTGCACAAACCATAGATGAATATAGTAAACATACACAGAAAGAAACACACACACGTACACACACTACTACAAGACTATAATATACATACACAGAAAGAGGTACACATGCCACTACTGAATATAATATACATACACACACACACAGAAAGCGGTACCCTTGTTGAATATAATGTACATACTCAAAAAGAGGTGGACACCACTACTGTATATAACATGTACACACAAAAGGGTACACACCACTGATGAATATAACACAAAGAGGTGCACACACAACTGATGGATGTAATAAATATACAAAAAAGAACACATACCACTGCTAAATATTTTAATCATACACAAAAAGAAGTACACATATCACTACAGAATGTACCATACATACACAGAAAAGGGTGCACACACCACTACAGAATATAACATACACACACAGAAAGAGGTACACACACCATGCTGAATATAATACACACACGTAGAGGGAGTTACAGAAACAAATGGCTGTTTTTGTATTAAATATGATTTTCCACTTTTTTGCTGTGAAAGTATCAGAGGGTTTGTGTTGTCAAGGTCAGTGCTATATAAAAGCCTCGAAGGACTAACTAGCAGCAAGTAATGCCCTCCCTGGGGTGAGGGATTTATCCTGTGTTCTCATCTGCCTCTCCCAGCACTGTACAGCTCCTCTTTACCCCTTCACTGCCAGGGAGCACCTCCATCCCTCACCCTCACAGATCCCCCATCCATCCCAGCACACTGCACAGGGCTTCGGTGGGAGAATCATTTGGGAGGAAATTTGGGGTCAGTTCAGGTCTGAGTGGAACATCTGCAAAACATTGACACAGCCTGTGTAGACAAAAATGCCATTTGCTGTACAAACCCAGCACTAATGGCTAAAGTTCCCTCTCCAGCTCTAATGCCATCCTCTCCCTCTTTCAGGAAAGGTCACCATTAATTGCGTGAATAATATTATTGTGTTTGCCTAGCAAGTATAATAGCAATAATATGTATGCCTAAAACAAATAAAGGAGAAAAAAGGGGGTCCCCCCTGGGATCTCTAAACTTGTGTACATTCTCAACATGTCTTCAGATTAAATATAAACTCAAAGAAAATACATCTCCAGCACAAGAGGATTACAGGCTGTCTTGATATACAATTTAATTACAGCAAATTTATAATATCGTTTGATTCCCACTATAGGATTGGAGTATGGGTGAGGTTAAGTAGCTTTTAAAAGCGACACTTCGAAATGGCTTATTCAATAAATAGCACCTTTAAATCCTAAATTCCCCATTACAAACACGATCTACATATGGATGCCAGTTATATCTACATCATTTTTTTCTTCAACGAGAAAAAGCATTCATAAAAATGCTGCTTGGCACTGGCTGCTTTAGGAAAGCAGATGTTAATTTTTTTCACGTATCTTTTATGGCCCTGTACATGTGTAACATTGGAAGCAATCCAGAACGCCTCTATTATTTGGTAAATGACTGTTGGTTGAAGCCCTACTATTCTCAGCAAAAAAAAAACCCAACTATATTATATCAATAAACCTAGCATCTGGGCTCCAACCAGAGCTGCAAACCTGCAGGGAAGGCATTGGGAATTAAAAAAGGTAGACACCTTCAGCTGATGATCTAGTAAAAATATATATATATATCTGTTAGCAGTGGCCCATGCTATCTAAGCATATGGAGAAGAGAGGAAGGCGTTGTGTAGTCCTAATACACACACTAGGGTGACAACGCTGCTCGGTATGACAGTCACCCTAGGACAGGAAGTATGTTAATGGCAGGATTACCAGGTTAAAATAAAGAGTGTAAAAAAAAAAACTAACGCAGATACCACATCTAAGGACTGGCAAGTTGCAATATTATCAATTTTGGTTCTTGAGTTTAGATACCCTTTAAGAAGTTAATCTGGCATGGGTCTGTTTTACAAACTATTGCCCGCAGTACTGTAAATATCAGCAGGGTTCTTATTTTTTTTTTTTGTATGTATAATTATTTGGGGATGTGGAATGTATGTTGTATGTATGATCCTTAGGGGTTATGGAATTTATTTAGTATGTATGATTATTATGAGGATGTGGACTTGTAATTTGTATGTATGTCCATCAGGGGGGTGTGGGCTTTATTTTGTATGTGATCATTAGGGGGGTTTGGAATTTATTTTGTATGTATGATCATTAGGGGAATATAAAAATAAAATCTACATTTCCCGAATGATCATAAGAAAATAAATCTAATATCCCCAAATGATCATACATACAAAACCATCCCATTTCACATGCCTAAATTGTTACAAACAAATATTTGTATGTATGGTCATTTGGGGATATTGGATTTATTTTGTATGCATGATCATTTTGGGATGTAGAATGTAGTTGTATACATGATGATTTGTGGATGTGGTCTTTATTTTGTATGTATGATCAGTTGAAGAATGTGGTCTATATTGGCTGTATGATCATTTGAGGAATGTAGTATATATTGGATGTATGATCTTTAGGGGATGTGGAATTTAGGTTGTAAGTATGACCATTTGGGGATGTGGAATTTATTTTTTATGTATGATCATTAAGGGTGTGTAATGTATTTGTATATATGATCATTGGGGGATGTTTATTCAGTTTTATATGTATGATCATAGGGGTGGGAAATGAATTTGTACATATGATTATTAGGGGATGTGGACTCTGTCTGATATGTATGATCATTAGGGGAATGTGGAATTTATGTTGCATGTTTGAACATTTGGGGATGTGGGATTTGTGTTGTATGTATAATCATTAGGGGGATGGGGAATCCAAGTTGTTCTGAAGATCATTCTGCTTAAACTCCACTTGTTTCTGAAGGCACTTCGGTCGTCGTAATTTTGAGTGAATTATGTTACATCAGGAGTCTTGCGGTCGCCATTGACCTTTCCAGGAATGCATGTATTTATATTTAATGCACTTGGTGGATTCTCTCTAGAGTCAGCCTGACAGATCATGTCTGCCATGGGATGATGTACCCTTTGCATGGAGGCCGCAGAGAAAGGGTCTGAACATCAAATTTCTTCAAATATGAAAAATAGGTCACCAATAAAATTGGTCTCAGCATGGTGTGTAATTGCAACAAAATGCTGCTGAGTAAATGCTAAGAGCTGGCTGGCTGTTGGGACGGAGTCGCAAACCATCTGGTGTGTGTTAATACAAGAGGCTCCTCAGCAATATTTACAACTCTGTGCTCTATCTGCTTTCTAGAAGTGCACAAGGCCTGCAAGCATCCCATATGCTGGCTGGAGAGAGGATAGAGGGGGACAGACACTCCAGTACCGGGCTGGCTAGGGCAGGCACACTGCTTCCTAGCAGCAGCTGGAGAGCAAGGTAAGCACTGCCTGCCTGCCTGCCTGAGTCCACCCACCGGTCATGTGCTGCCGGCCGCCATAGGTTCCCACGGCGCTGACGTCACAGCACACTGCAAGAGACTACATATTACTGAACCCATCACTCATCTGGTTCCCATCACTTACACGGTGTCACCATTCACTGCAGGCTGGGCGAGGGAACCTCTGCCCGGCTATTTAGAACCATTCCCAGGCCGGATCATTGTGTCACCATCACAGATCACACAAATCACACAAATCACACAGATCTCACACAGATCACACAAATCACACAGATCTCACACAAATCACACAGATCTCACACAGATCACACAAATCACACAGATCACACAAATCACACAGATCTCACACAGATCACACAAATCACACAGATCTCACACAGATCACACAAATCACACAGATCTCACACAAATCACACAGATCTCACACAGATCACACACATCACACAGATCACACAAATCATACAGATCACACAAATCATACAGATCACACAAATCATACAGATCACACAAATCACACAGATCACACAAATCATACAGATCACACAAATCATCACACAAATCACACAGATCACACAGCCATTCACAGCCATAGCAAGCAAAGTATAAGGAGCCTGGAGGAGGCAAACCTCTGCACCAGCCAGGCCTCTGACAGCTGATAGAATGTGTGACAACCAGCATCTCTACATAGATTGCTGGGGGACATACTACCTACCTATCTATCCATCCAACCATCCACTATATGTCTGTCTATCTATATACCAATCCATTATCTATCATCTATCTATCTATCTATCTATCTATCTATCTATCTATCTATCTATCTATCTATCTATCTATCTATCTATCTATCTATCTATCTATCTATCTATCTCTGTCTCTCTCACTATTTTATGTCTGACTATCTCTATTATCTCTATATATCTATTTATCCATCCACCCATCTATCAATTTTATGTCTATCTATCTATCTATCTATCTATCTATCTATCTATCTATCTATCTATCTATCTTTATGTATCTCTATCTCTCTCTTTGTTTATGTATTATTCTTCTCTCTCTATATATAATATCTATCTATCTATCTATCTATCTATCTATCTATCTATCTATCTATCTATCTATCTATCTATCTATCGACTGTCTATCTATCTGCTAATATATCCATCCACCTACTAAACTCTGTCTATCTGTCAGTCTCAATATCTATCTATCTATCTATCTATCTATCTATCTATCTATCTATCTATCTATCTATCTATCTATCTATCTATCTATCTATCTATCTATCTATCTATCTATCTATCTATCTATCTATCTATCTATCCATCTAATCTATCTATCTATCTATCTATCTATCTATCTATCTATCTATCTATCTATCTATCTATCTATCTATCTATCTATCTATCTGTCTCTCTCTCTATTTTATGTCTGACTATCTCTATTATCTCTATATATCTATTTATCCATCCACCCATCTATCAATTTTATGTCTGTCTATCTATCTATCTATCTATCTATCTATCTATCTATCTATCTATCTATCTATCTATCTATCTATCTATCTATCTATCTATCTATCTATCTATCTATCTATCTATCTATCTATCTATCTATCTATCTATCTATCCATCTGTCTATCTATCTATCTATCTATCTATCTATCTATCTATCTATCTATCTATCTATCTATCTATCTATCTATCTATCTATCTATCTATCTATCTATCTATCTATCTATCTATCTATCTATCCATCTGTCTATCTATCCATCTATCAATGTTCTATCTATCTATCTATCTATCTATCTATCTATCTATCTATCTATCTATCTATCTATCTATCTATCTATCTAATCTATCTATCTATCTATCTATCTATCTATCTATCTATCTATCTATCTATCTATCTATCTATCTATCTATCTATCTATTTTATGTCTGTTTATCATCTATATATCTATCTACAAATCCATTATCTATCTATCTATCTATCTATCTATCTATCTATCTATCTATCTATCTATCTATCTATCTATCTATCTATCTATCTATCTATCTATCTATCTATCTATCTATCTATCTATCTATCATCTATCTATCTATCTATTTGATCATATCAATACCCCCCTTTTGTCTTTGCCCCTCCCCTCTCATTAGTTGGACTATGTTTAGTACAATAGAAGTAGCAGAGGCTGTTTTATTGTGTTTGGGATTAGTGATGACGTTAAACTCATAATAATAATTATAATGATGATGATGATGATGATGAAAAAAGATACAAAAAAAAAGAGTAAAAGAAGGCTCTTACTTTTCTTCTGCGGGTGTGTGCCTCCTGCGCTGCCTGCTCTCATTATGTGATCGGAGTTTTGGGTGGAAAGTGATTTGGAGTAAGGAGGGCTGCCCATGCCCACAGGCTCTGAGTGGAGTGCAGATTGAGACATATCTTGTTCCCTATAAAAGGATCATTTCATGTGGGAGGCTGGACACAAAGTTTGGACTCGTGACTGGCATTCCTGAGAGACATGCATATTTTACAACAACAAAGCAAGCTGGGAGAGGGCTTAGGGGAAGAAGCACACACAAAAAAAAAAACTTGGGAAGAAGTTACTTAGTGACAAACATCTGTCAACATGGGGGTATTAGACTACAGAGACTGCTACAGCTCCTGTATGTAGACAGAACTACTTACCAGGTTACACCTATAATAAAAAAAAGTTTATAAACTTTTACAGTCAGGAAAGTCACAAATAAAACAACAATAAATACATTTATAAATAGACTTTATTTAAACTTTAGTTTCTTAGCAGACATTGTACTGGATATCGTATAGGATGTTGGGTGTAGAAAATATAGCATTTGGTAACTAGGCTCCTGTAGGTAATAGTGCCTTGATAGATCTGATTTGGAATCCCCTGGCACAGATATGGAACCCCATGGAATTTATTCAAAACCTCTTGGCACTTATCTTGAATCCCCTGGCACAACTTTAGATCCAGTGGCATAATATATGTAATATCCCCTGGCACATATCTGGGAACCCATGGCACTTATATATTGTAGAACCCCTGTCACATATCTGTATCCCCCTGGTATATATAAATATATATATATATATATATATATATATATATATATATATATATATATATATATATATATATATATATATATATTTAGAGAGAGAGAGAGAGAGAGAGAGACCATGTCACATATCTGGAATCCCCTGGCACATATCTGCAATCCCCTGGCACATATTTGAAATCCTCTGGCACATAAGTAAAACCCCCTGGCACATACCTGAAATCCCATGACACATGAGTAGAACCCCATGGCACATATCTGGAATCCCCTGACACATAAGTAGAACCCCATGGCACATATCTGGAATCCCCTGACACATAAGTAGAACCCCCTGGCACATATCTGGAATCCCCTGACACATAAGTAGAACCCCATGGCACATATCTGGAATCCCCCACACATAAGTAGAACCCCCTAGCACATATCTGGAATCTCCTGGCAAATTGTAGAAGCCCTAACCCATAAGTAGAACCCACTGGAACATATGTAGAACCGCCTGGCACATATGTAGAATCCCTGGCACACATGTAAAGTGTGCTTTTCATATCTCCAGTTGGGCTGAAGAGTATAGAGCACTTTCCAGCAGTGGCAGATAAATCTGTGGCTCTGAAGACAAAGGCAGACCAGGCCTAGTGGTGAGCTGGATATCTCTGTTAGTTGTCAGTGTAGGTCCATTGACAGAGAATGCTAATGAGTCTTTGCAGGGCTGGAGAAGACTGCATCTCTCTTGTCTCTGTCTCTCCCTTTCCCCTTATTCCCCTCCCCCACATCCCTGACTTACATCCCACTCCCCCTCCTCCTCCTAAAGCAGGGGGATCAATAACTGACCCCACGATTTTGCCAGTGCTTTATGTATCTGACCGAGCAGTGATATTATCAGTCTTAAACGTTATATACAGCAAATGTCTTCTTAAATCAACACCAAGGATCACTCAGAGCCTGGTTTGTCTTAAAACCCCCCCCCCCCCCCTCATCCTCACCCTTAACCCCTCCTGCCATCTTCCCAAGCTGGAGAAATGTTTTATTCTTTACTTCTGGATCTGATCCACAAGAGGTTTATGCAATCAAGGAGATGTATATAGAATATTATACAACCAGAATCAGTGATTCTGCTGTCAGCAAGGTGAAAATGCTCCACACTCCCCAATCATATCTATATTAGCCACACCAATACCAAGCATAATCATTTTTCCCAGCAAATGATTGGGAGTAACAAGCAGACCATTGCATTGTTTGCTGATAAGAACACAGCATGTTACATCTCCTGCTCACAACTGCTGCAAGCATTGAACATACAGCATATTCAGGCACAGTCTCCTGTCTTTGTTATGGGTCGTGGATGACAGGTTGCTGTGAAGGATATGAACCTACAGGGAGGACATAAGAAGGGATGCTCCAATGTAACATTAGTGTTGACTGGCTGGGAGGGAAAGAGTTAACAGGTTAGGAGCCCAGGCCATCCAGAGAAAGGAAAAGTTAGGGGAGCAGATTTCCTGACAAGTAGGGATAATAAATGAGGGAGGCTTTCAGATAGATATCTCAGACGTGAAATTGCACCCAGCTGGTTGTGTAAGCAAACAAATAGTTTCATGTTAGAGAGCCTGGACTTGTGGCTTGATGAATGGAACACGACACAGGGAAATGGCACTTTAACTCATTTACCAATAAAACTGTTTGGCTTCCTAAGTAAAAGGGCCTGGTGACGCCATGTACCCTGAGCAAAGAGTTTAACAAGATTTTTATTAGCCCCCCCCCCTCCAAAACCACGTGTTACATTACAGTCTATGCCCAGGATCATCATATGGGGGGAGCAAGCAAGCTGCAAGATCTTGTGCAATTCATATTAGTCTTCATTAACAGGAAATGCAGAAAATAAATCTCTACTTGACCTATGGAGAGGAGGATTGTACATCAGTGTCATGATATAAGCTAGTTCGGTATGTCTGGGGGGTCACTGACCAGGAGGGGAAATTCAGACAAAACTTGAGTTTACAAATGGCAGTTAGATACAAATAGTCAGCCTCAAGTCCAAAAAAAAAGATAGTCTTGCTGCAGGGAAATTTAGGAATACTTAAAAGTTTTCTTTTTACACTGTTGGCTCAATGCACACTGGGCTTAAAAAAAAAACGTCTGTTCTCTTGGGAGCAAAAAAAAAAAAAAAGCTAATATAGAACATTTTTTTGTAAAAAGTTTAGACCAGTTCAGAAGAGTTTTATGTTTTTTTCTGCCAATAAGCTCCAATCAGAAAATCGAACCAGAAGGATTGAGCTCAAAATATACCTATAATCATCCTAATGTGTATGGACACATAGGATAACATTGAGTTGCTTTTACAGGCAGAACACAAAACTCCCAGAGAAGCAATGCTTTTTATACCAGTGTGCATGGAGCTGAGTTTAGGAGAGTTTTGCATTTTTTTTTTCTGCCAGAAAGCTCCAAACAAAAATGCAAACCACTCAAAGTTAAAATATGTCTTACTCCACACACACACTGGGTTTAAAAAAAAACATGTCTGTTCTCTTGGGAGTAAAAAACGCTCATAAATAGAGCATTTTTGTACAAAGTCCTGATGAGTTTAGGAGAGTTTTACTTTTTTTCTGCCAGTAAACTCCAATCAGAAACACAATCCAGAAGGGTTTTTTTCTGCCTCTATAATTTTTATCTCAAAATATGCCTCTTAGGCTCTATGCACACTAGGAGGAGAAAAAGCGTCAAAGTTTTTAGCTTAAAAACGTGGAATAACGCAATTTGAAAGCATATTGTACAAAGTTTAGGCGAGTCTATGAGAGTTTTGGCTCCATGCACACTGGACTTAAAAAATGTTGATTCTACAGGCGTTTGACGTTTCTTTCTCCTGCCTCTAGAAGCACTTCTATTGTGTTCTATGTGTCTTTGCACATTATGACTACTACAGGCGTTTTCTGTCAGGGAGGTTCAGAGGCAGGAAAAAAAACCCCTTCTCTATCACATTTTCTGGAGAAGTTTAGGAGGTGTAAAAACATCAGTCTCTCCTAAACTCCTCTTATCTCTTCTGAACGTCAAGTTTCAACTTTTTTTTAGTAAAAATGCAATGCAGTGTGAAATGCATTCTGGTTCTTTTGGGAGTAAAACTTTTGCAGAGGGGCATGCAGTGCAAAAAACGCCTATAAACTAAAATTCTTAAACTCTTATAGACTCGCCTAAACTTTGTACAATATGCTTTCTATTTGTGTCTTTTATGCCACATTTAAGCTAAAAATGTTGATGTTTTTTCTGCTCCTAGTGTGCATGGAGCCTTTAAGAGCATTTCATTTATAGGCATTTTTTGCACTACACACCCCTATGCAAAAGCCAGGAAATGATGCACAGTGACAACACACCTTTTTTAAACTAAAAAACTGAAACTTGACGTTCAGAAGAGATAAGAAGAGTTTAGGAGAGACTGACGTTTTTAAACTTCTCCAGAAAGCACCATAGGGAAGGTTTTTTTTTTTTCCTGCCTCTGAACGTCCCTGACAGAAAATGCCTGTAGTAGTCATAATGTGCAAAGACACATAGAACACAATAGAAGTGCTTCTAGAGGCAGGTGAAAAAAACATCAAACGCCTGTAGAATCTACATTTTTTTAAGTCCAGTGTGCATGGAACCTTAAGGTGCTAATGTTCATGGACACATAGGATAATATTGAGCTGCTTCTACAGGCAGAACACAAAACTCCTATAGAAGCAACCTTTTTTAAGCCAGTGTGCATGTTAGGCTTCATGTACACTGGACATTTTTACAACCTCTCCTGAAATATGTATAATATCTTGACAGATAGTAACCAACGTTTAAAACATCAATTTTGCTGCGTTTACATGCTGCATTTAGCGTTTAGAAGCATTTAATTTTTTTTTTTCAAATAGCCAAAGATTAAAAACGCCTGTAAACGAAACACGGCTAAACGCGAGTTACTGCGTTTACAAGCTGTTACAGGCATTTGAAATGCCTCTGAACATCCATCCTTGACACATTTTTTCTGTTCCAAAAAATGCTTCTAAACTCAACTGCCTAAATGACTATCAAAGACCTTGTGTACATGTACTGATAGGTTAATAGAGAGGAGAGTTCAGGGGCAGCTGAAAAATACACCCAACAGCTCCTAAACGTCCATTTACCAGCAGCAGTGTACATGAGGCCAAAGAGAAAACAGGAGTTTAGGAACCATTTATGTTTTTACAGCTCCTAAACTTCTCCAGAAAATGCAATGCAAAAGGGTTTTAGTCATCCTGTAGTCATCATAATGTGCCAAGACCCAAAGAATACAACAGAAGTGCTTCTACAGGCAGGTGAAAACTATAATGTGCATGGACTCATAGGATAACACTAAGATTCTTCTACAGTCGAAGCACAAAACTCCTGTAGAAACTGGATTGTGATTATAATAGACAGTATCCACCACTCTGCTAATGCACAGCATCCATGGCTGCTTCCTCCAGACTGGAAATCTTTATTACAATATGGGGTTCATTTCCTAAAACTGGAGATTACAAAACCTGATGCAGCTGTGCATGGTAGCCAATCAGCTTCTAGCTTTAGCTTGTTCAATTAAGCTTGGACAGTAAAACCTGGAAGCTGATTGGTTTCAGTGTAGAGCTGCACAAGATTTTGCAATCCCCAGTTTTAGTATATATATATCTATCTATATATAGATATATACATATATCTATATATAGATAGATATATATATATATATATATATATATATATATATATATATATATCTATATATAGATATATACATATATCTATATATAGATATATATACATATATCTATATATAGATATATATCTATAGATATATCTATATCTATAGATATAGATATATATAAATATATATAGATATATCTATATCTATATCTATATAGATATAGATATAGATATAGATATAGATAGATAGATAGATAGATAGATAGATAGATAGATAGATAGATAGATAGATAGATAGATAGATAGATGTATATCAACATCTCTCCCCTCCCAAAAGTTTCTCTTAAAGAGGTGTAAAGTCTCCTCCCTCCCTTGCATAAATATATATATTGCAGCTTAAAGATCCCTAATGCATTAATTATGTATTATTATAATTGTGGCTGCACTTGTGTTTTTATTTTAATTTTTTTGTTTTGTTTTTGTTTTTAGTTTTTTTTTTCTCCCTTTATTTTCACCTGGGGATGGGACCAGTAATACACTTCTGTGTAGGGTGGCTCCACTCTATGGAGTAACAAATGAACCCTCTTTAGGCAGCAGTATCCTCAATCTGGGGAAAGGGTGATCTTAGATGTACTAGCAGATTTAGATTGACTGGACCAGCATTGAAGTTGAACTCCAGCTAATACTTTTTAATCGGTTACTGCAACAGTTTTTTTTTTCCTTTTAGGACACAGGTTTTACACAAATGAATGAAAGCAGATCATTGTAAGCACCCCTGTCAGTGTTAAATGGTTTGTCTCAACTCTCTAATTGCCACTTTTGCTGGACAGCTTGGTCTGTTAGAGGAAGATGGAAAATAACAGACTTATTGGCAGGATCACCAGGTAAAAATAAAGGAAAAATGAATGCAGTCACCACATCTAGGGATTGTTGAGATGCAGTTTAATACATTTTTTGTTTTTGGGTTTATTACCCCTTTAAGTAAGACACTCAGTTCAAACCAGACAAGGCTGGTGCTTGACGCCACAAATCCCCACTCACATCAATTCGCTACACCAGTTGGCACATTCCCAAGTACTGTTCCCATATTTACCAAAAAGAATACAGAAGGGGGGAGTAAAAAAATACTCCAGCTATCATTTTACATTCCCACAAATGACATTTGTTCCTTTGATGATTAAAATGGAGAACATCTCCCCCCTTTACACTGTCCTAAATATGAAAGGTTGTTTGTACAAGATATGAACAACTAGAACATTTAAAACATACAGTAATGTCAGCCTGTCATTGCAATGTATAGTTTACCCACAGCAGTTACATAGATGTGAGCTAATGCAATGAATGGTGCGCTATATTGGCGCACAATGCTGGGCTACACATGCGCCACTTTCTTCAGAAGGTGACAACGCCTGCCGCAGCACACCTGTAAGGAAAGCAGGTTAATAATAAAGGGCACAGACATACATAGAGAATGTTTAATGACGGATAAAAGTCATTGTGCATTGTGCATAGGGAGATCGGAGCCGTGTGTCTCCCCACATCACGGGCGGCGGAGCTTTGACACATTTCCATGAGGTTTCAGCATGGACAGCTTTGAAATTGCCCTATTTATCAAAGTCAGAATATAATCCAAGCGTCCAGAGGAGGCTGGGGAAGTAAATCCCTGAATCAGCTGGGTAACCTTCCAATTTGCACGAGTACTGCTAAATATTTATCTGGAGTGGGTTGGCTGGTACTGGGGGAGCAGAACAGGCCATCAATAATCGTCATACACCATAGTGGGGAAAGAATCAGCATCTGAATATGGATTAGAGCCGCTGGAAGACACAAACCAGCTCACTATTGGCAGCTCAGTGGCCTAGGTTAAAAAATGAAATAGGAAAAAAAAATTACAAATAAATAAATAAATACCATACTACAGTATTGACAGGATTATACGTTGTAGAACAAATTAAAATTGCTGGGATAAATGAACAAAGAGAACACCAACACAATATTAAGGAATAAGAAATGAAAGAGCTTCACTAGTTAGGAAAGGAACTCGTAATGTAACATCAAACGGACGTGATTATACGTGTTCTTAGAAATAGATAAATAGCAACACATAAAAGAAACAACAGAAAAGTATGTTCAGAACACGAGAAGCGCACTGTATAATGAAGGCTGAGTATCATGGGCGTATGGGCACTTATAGAATAGCCTATATACAATAATACAATATATACAATAGCACAGGCTATAATAAATGCTGAGGGGTATGGGGATTTATAGCTATGGGTATGGGGACAGAGGCTATATTATGAATTCCGAGAATAATGGGGGGAATGGAGACTTATGATATTGCCCCTATATACAGTGGCACAGGCTATATATATATATATATATATATATATATATATATATATATATAAAGAGAGAGGGAGAGAGAGCGAGACAGACAGAGAGAGAGAAAGAGAGAGATAGGGAGAGAGAGCGAGAGAGAGAAAGCCTTATGTATTTATATGTAAATACATGACTAAGTCAATACAGCAGTACAGGCTATATATATATTCAGCTTGGGTATATATATTACCCAAGCTGAAAATAAAAATTCTGGTACAGGCAAGAGAAAGAGGGGAGAGTCAAGAGTCACAAAAGCCCAATGCTGAACATGACAGTCTGGCATAAAAGAATTATATATATATATATATATATATATATATATATATATATATATATAGTCAAACATGACAAAATCTGCATAGGTTTTCGCTTTCTCTGTGTATATATATATATATATATATATATATATATATATATATATATATATATATATATTTATTTATTTATTTATTTATAGCGTGGGTGACTCTCTCTCTCTCTCTCTCTATATATATATATATAGAGAGAGAGGGTCACCCAAGCTATATCCATATAATATATACATATATATATATATAGAGAGAGAGAGAGAGAGAGAGTCACCCAAGCTATATCCATAATATATATATATATATATATATATATATATATATATATATATATATATATATATATATATATATATATATATATATGTGTGTAGAGCCACCCAAGCCCATGCTGAAAATGACAAAGTGTTGCTGCCTACACAACACGCAGTATATCAAGCTCGCTTGTATAGCATCAAAAGACAAAACGCAGCCTTTGCTGAATAATTTGCAGGCTTTCTATTTATGAGACAAATGCCTAATTTGCACTTCAGTATTGGTGCTATCAGTACAGGCCTCCCAAGATTATATCTCAATCTGAACAATACTTTGATGTGCCATCTCTCTATTCTACAGCCATAGCCCACTCCATGACGTCAGCCTTCCATCCTTCCAGCACACTTTCTTCATCTACCTGCCAAGTTTGGCCCGGGTTGCTTGAAAAGTCGCAGACATTTCAGTGTTACTTGGGCGCAGTGGTAGAGATTAACAGATGCACAATAGCAGAGTACCAGTAAAAGCTCCAACACAAACGTGTAGACACCCATATATTTTCTAATGTTAAAAAAAAAAGTCAGCTTGTAGATTGAACAGCAGCTGACAGGAGGAAAACCATTGCCAATAACTCGTCAGATTGAAAATCCTTCCTTTCCGGGTGTTATTTTTAAAGATCCAGCGTTATTAATACGTTGAGAAAGGGCTCCCTTGGCAGTATGTGTTCTAACAGATCTGTCTCACATTCTATAAAACATTAATGCGCCCAAAGCTGTTACAGAGATCTGCACCAGGAGCCAGAAAGCATAGGGGAAGATTTTTTACCTTCAAAGGAGCTCTATTATAGAAGCGATTTTTTTTCTAAATTAAAAATTGTGTGTGTGTGCTGGATGGGAACAAGGGAATGCACAGATCTCCCTTTCTGCATCCTACCAGCCGCAGTACAATGAGACCTATGGCATACATAGTTCTACCACCCAGTGAGAAAAACCTCGGGTAAGATATCTATATTAATAGATTGGGAATACCCTTTACACTGAGAGAGGAGAGCAGGAAATAATACGATTGCTCAAATAGGTAGCAAAAGAAATAGGGTCATATTAAGAAGCGCATTGTTAGCTTGTGAAAAGCCTTTTCTCAACCATTCTCATCGTTCCCATAACTGTATCAATTACACTCGCCTTCTTTTTTTCCCCTACAATAATAGCGCTCATATGTCGCATTAAAGCCCACAAGCGCACAAAAAAAGTCAAACCAGCGACAAAATCCAACAATCACACAATTAGCAGTCAGCACAATCCAAAAGCAATAACAAACCTGTTAAGACAAAGTATGTGTCCCTATGGATCATATAATCATAGATAACCATCAAAGCTTCTTCTTTTTTTTTTTTTTGTGTAGCCTAACTTTGCAAGCTACAGTATCATGACATAACCCCCCCCAATTATCCAATCTAATTACATGGCCCCCCTAAATTTATCTGGGTATTTTTTTTTGGTGATGACCGTCCAGCAATAAACCACCATCTTTTGCTAAAGTCTTTTATTTTTGTTTTAAATTCTCACTTCAATTTTAATTCTTGAAGAACATAAGCTTGGACAACATATATCGCACTCATTTATAAGAAGCAAAGGGTTATATCAAAAAATTATTAGTAGAGAATTACAGGAACCCTGGTTTAGAACCAGAAAAAAATACAAAACAGATATAGATACATAGACACAGGACGAGTTTTTTGTTTTTTTTTGTTGTTTTTGTTTTTTTTTTATAATTATTTTGAATTATTTTCCCCCTAATTTTTTATGCCTTGCTTTCTTTATGCGCATACAATGTTTTCAATTTTACAAAAAAAAATGAAAATAAAGACTAGTATATTACAAAATCAACAACAATTGTTCGTGGTGCTTATGTGCATGTGTAACTACACACAGGATTTATCACAAGTCTGTATTTTTTTTTTGTCGCCTGTACATAATAAATCCATCTCAGTCCACAGCGCATCCATTAGGGTTCTTGTCTGCATATTTTAATCATAGATCCCCTTGGTCCTTTTTTTTTTTTTTTTGTGTGTTCCCCAAAACACTCGGAGTTCATTATTGTTCACATCCCAAGGAGTTTTGTCTGTATTGTGTCTACGTCCACACCATGGTCGTTCGCACAGAGTTCTGTCGCAAGGATTGTCTCTCTGGCTGTTCTCTAGGAACACTGGATGGACATATAAGGCCAGTTGAAGCTACTTCCAGATAATAACATATCTCTGATGAGGGTCTCTATAGGGGTTTTACCTACCAAACGGACGAAGAAGAGCTGTTCAATGACTGAGGAGGATACAGTACGCAGGGAAGGCAGCCTCAGAAGAAGTTTGCCGAACCTGCTCGGTTGGTTGGGGTACTGGCTCCTGACATACTCCTCCAGGGCGCATTGGGACTTTTCCTGTAGACTCTCAATGTGAGCAGCATCTGAAAGGCCACAGGCGTCTGCATAGGAGCCCACCATGGAGGAGGAGAGACAGACAGGGCACACAGTTAGTACGGTACAAGGACTTTGTAGTCACATCATTCAAAAAAAAAAAAAAAAAAAAATCACAAGAAATTAAAGGCTGAAGTACTAAAAAAGTCATTTTTACACTGGCCAGGTCAATCTGTTGCTGATAAAAAATAACAAAACAAAAAAAAAAAAAAAAAAAAAGAAAAAACAAACAACAAAAATAAATGATAAAAAAGAAAAAAAGCAATAATAGTAAAAAAACCCCCCAAAAAACTCTGGACCTGGCTGCATGTAAAAAAAATGCTCTTTTAGTAAATCAGATTTGCAGATGGATCTTGGCTTAAGAAATTATTTCATTTTCAAATAAAATGTGCAATAAGTGATACACCAGTTCATACATATCTATTCTCCAAGTTCACAATCATTAACTATAATAAATAAAAGAAAAAAATGGACCTGACTGCATGTAAAAAAAAATGATCTTGGTCAGATCTAAATATTATTTGCAGATGGATCTTGGCTTAAGGAGTGATTTAATTTTACTATACAATGTGCACTAGGTGATTCACCAGTTCATAAGTATATATACCAGTTCTCCAAGTTCACAGTCATGGAGTATAATAAATAAAGAATCAGAATAATGCAGTGTGATGTACTCCCTAGACACCAGAAGCACTCAGTCACTCAGACACTCATAAACCAGCGACCAGTCCTATTCATTAGTCCTACCACCCCCTCCCCCCCTTCACCCTTTTTACCCAATAGTACTAGCCCTATGCAGCAAGTTCTGTAGCCCAAATGCAGCATTCTGGGTTTGTTTTGCTCTCTTATGATGGTGTAAAGGACATCTTAGTTGAAGTTAGATGTAGGCATTAGCTTAAGGCACTAACTGCACCCCCTTCACCAGGCTTGCCAGCATGTATTTCATGCTGAATTTGGAAATCATGAAATGTTTATGGCTATAAAACACACCACGTGATCCCCTTAAATCAATCAACCCTCTCTGCAGGTTTCCCAGCTACATGGAGGCATAAAATCCACACTTCTCTATGGGATCAAGTGCTTGGATGGGGAACCTTACATCTGACACTTTCTAGTAAAATGATATAATAAAGGAAGGGTATATAATAAAGAGAATGCTGCCTCTTAGCTGTGGCCAGGAACTGTTTACAGCCCAGCCCAGGCAGTTGTAGCCATGCTGTACACAGACCCATGTCCTCTCCCTCCCATATACCAACTATATCTGACCTCTGGAAATGAGGACCATAACAGCACCTATAAAGCTTCACCTATTAATTGCCAAGGACTGCCAGAAGCATAAGGCTTGCTGCAAGAGGGCAGGGTGGTTTGTCTCCCTCCCAGTCGATATTTTAAAATAAATTAAAATAAATCGAGACAAGAAACTGTGACAAATTGGTTTCAAAGAGTGTGAACTGGAAAATAAAAAGTTAGATCTGGTGTAAGCTATATCATTCTTCCTCTGCCAAAAGCGAATAACACACGACACATTCCAATAACAGGCAAAGTAAATAAATACAACTCATCATAAAAACTTCACAGTCGATAAAGGTTAGCCTGGTGTTATCTTAAAAAAAAAAAAAAAAAAAAAAACAAGAACAAGGAATGCAAAAAAAAAAAAAAAATATGATGAAAAGATGATCTCGGTTTGATATTACTAAAGCACGGGATGAAAAGATTTGATGTAATTAAATTTATTTTGGCAGATCACTCCCTAAATAATTATTTTTTAGCCCAAGGCTAGAAATGCAAATAAAACAAATGACGATTCAGAACCTCTAATCAGTCTTCAGATGTATGTAATGATCCAGACGTGTTTTGTAGTGTTGATGTAATGTATGCATGTATATTTTATTGGGAGGAAGGGGAGATTGTTAAGGCCTGAGTCCTGGGTATAGCACACATCCATTCCCTGAACACTGCACTAGGGGGGAGCCGAACAGTCCTTGCAGCTAGCTTACCCTCTGCATGGCTCTCAGGCTGCTTGCTTAGCTACCAGCCTAATATAAATGCCTGTAATATCCATCTGTATAGACATTTAGATCTCACAGTGTATTAAGAATACAGAGTGATGTTAACGTGATCTGAGTCCTATATCAGCATAATGCACTTTTTGCAGTTGGAGATTAAAATCTAGCATGACGACGCAGGATTTTGTATGTGTCTGCATGTAGTTCCCCGAAACTTTAAACTCAGAGCAAACAGTTATGTCAATAAACTGAATAAACTGTGCAATCAGGTAAATAGCATTGGGAGGGGGAATTATAGACAGGAGAGGAGGCAGGACTGATCTACCCAGGAGAAAGTCTTCAGATTACATTCAAGTTCCACTTTAAATTGAACAATATTATCAATGAACAACACCACTAAAGGATGTCTTTTTGTAACAACTGCTACTAAAATCCTTAATTCTGATCCAGTAAAATATAACACATTTTTTTAATGCTCATTTGTTTTATAGCAGTCTTGTAATCACTTTTAGTTCATTTCTTGATTTCTTATTGCATCCCTTCCATTACAGCCCTTTACACAGCATGGGAGCAGAAAGGGTTAAGTCATATGTGAGGTCCATAAATTAATAACGTTTAAAGGGGAAACACGGGTCATGACCTAACCCCTGGATGGAGTCCAATGTACAAAAGGTTGGAACTACTTTCCGGAGACTCCATGTGAAAACCACAAACAGGGAGCTCAGTGCCAGCTTTACATAGTTAGACCCTGCTAAAGTCGTTTTTAAATTATGCTTCAAAATGCTGTTTTCATCACTTGAGCCTGGTGGATGGGGTTGTAGGGGGGGAGGGGGAGGGGAATCTCTCAGTAAATTCCCAATCGACTAGCAATCAAAACAAGTTTGCTGTAAAGTTGTAGTGTGCATAAGTGGGGGGGAGGAGAATTTTCAACATAGGGGGGGAGAAAAAAAAATGCAACGAGGATTGACTGGTAAATCCAAGTTCAATTATTCAAGAGCATAAAGCACCCAATCCTTGTAAATCTGGCATCTTCGTGATTGAGCTGAATGGTGACAGAAAGAAATGCCCCTGTTTTCATCTTCCACATAAAATGACATTGGAGCTGATTTACTAAAGTAGTGCTTTATTGCGCTGGGCGTTAAGAGGACCTGTCCCTGTTGCAAACACCCATTTAGCTTAAAGGGCTTAAAAAAGTAACAGACGTTTTCGTGACATAACAGGCACAGGTTCGCCTGGCTAGCCTAAAATGACATATTTGTATTTCAGACCCCCATATTTGTATTTCAGACCCCCATATCCTACTAGCCAGAGGTATTCTTAACAAAAAGGGCATTTAAAGTAAAATATTAGTGGTATAACAGGCATGGGTTCGCTTGGCTAGCTTATAAACGACATATTTGTATTTCCGATATCCGTATCCTACTAGCCAGAGGTATTCTTAATAAAAAAGCATTTAAAGTAACATCATTTTTTAGTGCAAAACAAGCACAGGTTCGCTTGACTAGATTCAATTTATATATTTTGTAATTCAGACCCCATGTCCTGCCAGTGACAGGTATTACTATCAAAGAAGGGCATTTAAAATAATGAACATTTTAGTGAAACAGCAGGACCAGGTTTGCTTGACTAGCTTAAAAATGACATATATTACAGTACAGACCCATTCCCTATTAGTCAGAGACATGGCAAAGAGGGCCATTTAAAGTAACATCGTTTTTTTTACTGAAACAGCAAGCACAGGTAGGCTTGGCTAGCTTAAAAATGACCTGTTTTATACTACAGACCCCATGGCCTATTAGTCAGAAGTATTCTCAGCAAAGAGGGACATTTAAGTAACAATTAGGTAACATCATTTTTAGTGAAACGGCAGGCTTGGCTAGCTTGAGATTACATATTTTGTATTTCAGAACCCATGATCTACTAGTCAGGGGTATAAATAAAAACGAGGGGTATTTAAAAAAACCTAAATGTTGGTGAAACAACAGGCACAGGTTCTCTTGGCTAGCCTAAAATGGCATATAATGTATGTATTTGTGACAATGAGGGGCATTTAAGAACTCATGTTCTACTAGTCAGTGGTAATAAAAAATGGGAGTATTTAAAATAACTGAAATGATAGTGAAATAACAGGCACAGGTTCTCTTGGCTAGCTTACAATGACATATTAGGTATGTATTAAAGACAATGGGGGCATTTTAAGTAACAGGAAATGTAGTGAAACAACAGGCACAGGTTCTCTTGGATAGCTTAAAATGACATATTATGTATGTATTATTGACAATGAGGGGCATTTAAGAACTCGTATTCTACTAGTCAGGGGTATTAAAAAAAGAGGGGTATTTAAAATAACTGAAATGTTAGTGAAACAACAGGCACAGGTTCCCTTGGCTAGCTTAAAATGATATAATATGTATATATTAATGACAATGAGGGGCATTTAAGAACTTGTGTTCTACTAGTCAGGGGTATTAAAAAAAGAGGGGTATTTAAAATAACTGAAATGTTAGTGAAACAACAGGCACAGGTTCTCTTGGCTAGCTTAAAATAATATAATATTTATATATTAATGACAATCAGGGGCGTTTAGGACCCCATGTTCTACTAGTCAGGTGTATTAATAAAAAAGAGGGGTATTTAGGATAACTGAAATAGTGAAACAACAGGCACAGGTTCTCTTAGCTAGCTTAATTGACATATTGTATATGTATTAATGAGAATGAGGAGCATTTAAAATAACAGGAAATTTGGTGAAACAACAGGCACATGTTCCCTTAGCTATCTTAGAAATAAACCCATTTATATATATAAATAATGACCCCTTTTTTATATTTTAGACCCCAGTTCCTACTCTTCTTAATAAGTGAATGTTTCTGATGACATTGTAAGCAGCACCTTCATTGCCCACACTGCTGCAATGCCTCCTATCACTGTACACTGTCTGTGTTCTACCCCAGCCCTGTCTGATAGAAGGAGATTATATGGGAAGATAATAAACAATATGCTGAAAACGTCTCTATTATCTTTCTGGATGTGACTCTCTATGGAAAGGCTCCCTTCAGAACTGCAGGGCTGCATTTGCACAGAATGTTAAAGGGGGCAGTCAAAGTACACAGCTGCATCTGACCAGCCTGCATAGCAATGACACTCTCTAAAGAAATTATCTGATGTTCAAATCGATATTAATACGGCATTTGCTGCATTACAATATTGTGCACATTTAGGAGCCATTTAATGCAATGTAAATGTTATCCCCCATGCATGGCAGCTATGGAGCTGGGGGCTGCTGTGGGAGCTGGGCCTTGCCATCTTTGTGTAGGGGCTGATCCTGTCTTATTTATGTGCGGAATAAGCTCGCATTTCTAGAAATCACTGAATCAATATTGCAGAGAAAAAAAAATAATGTATATCTCTTGGCATAATTAAAGGCGAAGCAAGGGTGACCTTAAATGCATTTCAAATAGCAGCGTGCTTTTTTCCCCCCATCCTAGGCTTTGTTTACATGTGGCAGCCTAGCAAGCTGCTGCCTTCATTCATCTCTCATTAAAAATGTCTTGTTCCTGTAATAGACACAGTTTAAAGGGCTGCCTTACTGATTACCTCTGAGATTGCTTTTTTAAAATCTAAAAAAAAAAAATTCTAGTGGGCGAAAATAAAAATAATAATAATAACAAATATTCAGTACATGTATGCATGCATGGAGTCGGTGCCTGCTCTTCAATTTGCTGTATTTTCAGACAATCTGTTAAATATTTAATAGGAGTATGGTTTCCATAGCAAAATGATTTATAACTGGAAATTGCCTGGTGTGTTTTTTTTCCTCTACTGCCTTTATAGATCAGAAAGGATCTGAAGAACACTATCACAAGCGGTGGAAGGGGGGATAATAGTGGGGTTGATATGTTTTTTTTTTTTTTTAAACGTGTTAATATCTGGATTAATATCTGGATGGAGCTGCTTTAGGCATACATAAACATACGTGGCCTGCTGGATGGGATAATAAGGCACCCTTCACCATATAGAGCACCACATCTCCAGGGATGGCAGGGGAATGCCTTGTTTTGTGGGGGTGAGATATGGCTGGGGAAACATTCCAGCTGGGATGTGATTGCTGCCAACATGGGATTGATGGGTGGGGAGGGTGATTTACAGTATGTGTGTGCAATGGTCCCACCACCAGCCCAAGCTGTCTACTTACCTGATGTGAACAGGACGATGGCTTTGAGGCAGCTGTATTCTGCAGAGTCTACGTGCAAGGCCTTGAGCTTCTCCACCTGCTCCTGAAAGATACGGATGTGGTCCATAAAGGCCACCACTCGGTCGGCCGACATTGGAGAGGCATGGAGGCCAGCGGCGGCCAGTAGAGGGGCTACATGGAGAGGCATGGAGCATTGGGCTGCATTGAGGACAAACAGCTCACTCCAAGTCAGCCGGAGAAGAGACACCTGGTCAGTGATCTGAAGGTCGGGGAAAAAAGGAATATTCCTGGCCCATTCCACAGCACTGAACAGTAACCGGGCCGCCAGCTCGCAGATGTTCTCAATGCCCATGATGTTGTTGGGTTGCATGCACTGGCTGCCATAGCGGGAGGTGGGGTAGGGCTCTGCCCGAAGAAGGAGAGAGATGTATCCCGACAGATAGCAATGGCCGTTCAGGGGGTCACCATTCGTCAGGGCATATTGGCCTGGGTTCGGTTGTGTTGGAGGCATTCGTCCTCGCTGAACCGCTGACAAAAACAAAGAGAAAGAAGAGGAAATGTGCAACCAGGGCAGAAAATCACATCAATGGCACATATACACACATATATACAACTTTCACATAAACCACACTCTCTGCTATATAGATATATAGATATATCTATATATAGATATATATATCTATATATATTTATATATAGAGATATATATATTTATATAGATATATATATATATTGCATGCATCATCTTTACAGCACAAGAAAACTACACCATTGTAATAAAAAAAATAACATAGCACACACAAAACACAATCACTTCATCATAACACAAAACACAATCACTTAAACATAACACAAAACACGCTCACTTGATAAAAACACAACCAACTGATCAAAACACAATCACTTGTACACACCACAATCACACACTTGATCATACATCCTGACACCACAACAATACACTATGATATTTCTACATTGGGAGCCCTGAATAGGTTGTCATTTGCTGGATCCTCTTTTTTTAAGATATAATAAATGCTGCTTCTGATATACTAATCTGAAATGTAATAAAAAAAAGGCTCATTTAATGGAACATGCTGTTGTGCAACTTTAGCAATTCAGTTCATTGCTCAGCTCTAGGAGATGTCAGGATATGGTTAAATAATAATAATAATAATAAAAAAAGGAGAACTTACAATAGTTAAACATTGTGGGAATTAATTCCTCGGCCAGCCAATTAATACAGGTAGTAATGCTTCCTGTGTGTGCAAAGCATACTATGAGGGCTGGCACACTGAGTGCCCACAGCTTTAGATGCAAAATGCTGTATTCATTAACTACACGGGAGCTGAACGTAAGCAAGCTTATTTATGCTTCAACTTGGTAAAGCTGACCAAAGTCTGATTTTTTTTTCCTTTTTTTGGAAGTGAGCTTATGCTTGACTCCAGAAGTGCCAGCTACCTCGCCATGTAAACAAGAAGTTTAACACACAACATGGCACACTTTGCTGTTTACATTTTTTTCCCACAGAAATTGGCAGCTTGGTACTATGTCACCTCTTCCATAAATCAGATCATTTTATCCTTGCTGATCCATGATGACATCCTTCCAGTTCCTTGGTTGTGACCCCCCACTTTTATTAATAAACATAAAATGAGATATTACACCCTATCTTGGAGGTATTCTTCCACTTATTATTAAAGTATTAAAGTTATTCAAACACTTGGGGGATTTTAAGTCGCACAAGGTTTGGGAAAGGCTGTATTTCTGTTTTTAGTAAAAAAATGAACTAATTCAAAGTGATCTAGATTTAGTTTGGCCATTTTTAGATAATAAGGGGACATTTTTAGTTTTGCAAATGCTGAGTCAAAGAAAAAAAAATGGAGACAAATATATCCCAGTGAGTTTCTCAATGGCTCATTAATGATGCTGTAAATCCCCCCCCCCCCCCCCCCAAAAAAAAATGATTCTTAGCTCTGCAGAGAGGGGTGGACGTTTTACAGCATGAGAATGGATAGCAGGAATGAAGTCATGTATAACAGAGTGCTGCAAGCCAAACTTCTCCCAGGGTATGTCATGGAGTGTGACAAGGCCAAATGCTGCCTGGAACAAGGGGCAAGGCTGATGTCACCCAAGTGTCAGCTCCACAAGTTTGAGTTTATGGTGGAGGGGCACATCTCAGCCAACATCCCACAGCATGTATCCACAGACAAAACACACACACACAGGGGGGAGCTCTTATTATTATTATTAATAAATGGCATCACAATGCATAAAAAAAATGGGGGTACCATATAAGCATCAATATTTGAACAGGCACACCTAGCAGCAAAACACAGACATGTGCAGAGAAGAAATATTCACCTTCCCTCCTCATGCCCACTTTCAGGCACTTCTTGAGCCGGCAGTACTGGCACTGGTTCCGGTGGTGCTGGTCTATGGGACAGTTCCTATTGGCACGACATGTGTAGGTTAAGTTCCTGCGGACGCTCCTCTTGAAGAAACTTTTGCAGCCCTCGCAGGTGAACTGACCGTAGTGCTTTCCGCTGGACTTGTCCCCGCACACCACGCACTCGATGTGCTGCTGGCTCTGGCCTGAACCCGGCTGACCCTTCTCCCCCGCCGCCCCGGGAGTAGATGGGGGTCCCGGCTGGCTGGGGGTCTGCGGCGTGTGCGGGGCGGCCGACGGAGCCTGCTGCTGCTCCCTGGCCGGGTTGGGGCCTCCGCCGGCCACGTCCTCCTGCGGATCTCTCCAGCTGCTAACTACCATTGCCATATCTCGGGCCCAAAAAGTGCTGGAGAGCGAGGCGTGGGGGGGCTTGATCTTGGAGGAGGAGGAGGAGGAGGAGGAGAAGAAGAAGCTGGCCGTCTCTGCCGTGGTTGCCGCTGATGGGAGCCGTTTCCTTGGATGGGCTTTGCAGGGATTTCCCCCCCTTGCTTCCTAAAAAAGAGGGAAGAAATAAAATGTAGCCGATGTGTGTGTGTGTGTGTGTGCCGATGGCGGCTCTCTCTTCTCCCCCCCTCTCTCCTCTCCTCTCTTCTCCTCTCTCCCTGTGTGTCTCCAGTGCCGGCTGGAGGAGGGAGCAGCAGTCTGATCAGACAGGGCTTGTCAGCCCCGATCTCCCATATAGGACGGCCAGGGGCAGGACCAATGTGGCTCAGCTTCTCCTGACCCCCGACGGGGTGGTGGAGGGGAGAGGAGGATGCAAAGACAAAAAAAAAAAAAAAAAGAGGAGAGCCGATCAGAGATTGTAAGTGTCCGGGGGCCAAATCCAGGGCAGAAGAGCCATTCAGCTCCGAAGATCCAGAGGTGGCACACTCTTCTCTCTTTTGTCCTTTTCTCCTTTCCTCTCTATCTGTCCCTCTCTCTCGCTTCCTTTCCTTTATGTGAAGATGCCTCGATGTGTCATGAAGAAGGTCAGCAAAAGTGATGAAAAGAACATTCCAAAAAAAAAAAAGTGAAAGTCTATCCTGGATAAAAAAAAATCAGACCATCAAGGTGGAAGGTGGTGGACTGAGTCCTGGGAGAAGATCAGGAGAAATCAGATCATCAAGGAGGAAGGTGGTGGACTGAGTGGTGGAGGTTGGTGGACTGATTCCTGGGAGAAGATCAGGAGAAATCAGATCATCAAGGAGGAAGGTGGTGGACTGAGTCCTGGGAGAAGATAAGGAGAAATCAGATCATCAAGGAGGAAGGTGGTGGACTGAGTCCTGGGAGAAGATCAGGAGAAATCAGATCATCAAGGTGGAGGTTGGTGGACTGAGTCCTGGGAGAAGATCAGGAGAAATCAGATCATCAAGGAGGAAGGTGGTGGACTGAGTCCTGGGAGAAGATCAGGAGAAATCAGATCATCAAGGAGGAAGGTGGTGGACTGAGTCCTGGGAGAAGATCAGGAGAAATCAGATCATCAAGGAGGAAGGTGGTGGACTGAGTCCTGGGAGAAGATCAGGAGAAATCAGATCATCAAGGTGGAAGGTGGTGGACTGAGTCCTGGGAGAAGATCAGGAGAAATCAGATCATCAAGGTGGAAGGTGGTGGACTGAGTCCTGGGAGAAGATCAGGAGAAATCAGACCATCAATAAGGACTGAGCTTCGGCTTTTATTGTCAAGTCCAAGTGTGCGGGGAGGACAGAAGTCAGCTCTGTGCGGTGGTGATGATGATGGTTGCAGTCTGGAGGTGCGGAGAGGCGATCATCCCTCCTGGATGGGAAGAAGAAGGAGCCCAGTGCTGGCTGGAAGCGAAGATCTCTGGATGGAATGGAAGTGGAAGAGGTAAGGGGGGGGGGGGGTAAAAAAAAAAACTAAAAAAAAAAAAAAACTAAAAAAAAAAAAAAAAAAAGAAGGAGCACAGCACTCACACACTAATAGAATATGCAATAAAAGAGAGAGAGAGAGAGATGGGGAGAGGGAGAGGATGGCGGGGATAGAAGGAGACACACACACACAGAAATGAATGCGTTTAAACGGGAAGCCTAGCAGAGCAATGTTTCCGAAAGGGGGATCTGCGCGAATGTCTGTATATAGTGAACTTTGACACTACTATTGAAACTGACACGTTTCTATGGAGATCGCTGCCTTATATGGAAGCTCATGTCAAGGAGCCAAGCGAGGGGCTGCTGGCAACTGATAATCAAAGGCGACTGACTGGTCAGAGCCCTGAATCGGGGGGAGAAGAGATGGGAGGTGAAGGTTAGCTCCGCCCCTCCTCACCCCATTGGTCGGATGGAGGCTGCCTCTTTTTTTTCTCTCCTCTTCCTCCCTTTCTCTCTATTGCCTTGTTACCTATGGCTGGAAGGAGGGGGAGAGGGAGGGAGGGAAGGATAGATGGGGGGTGACAACGCTCTGTGTTCATTCATAGCGCCCCCAGCCGCTGCTTATGGCTCCTCTATTGGGATCACTATTCCATCATAGGGGGACATTAGGAGGAAACTTCATTGGAAAACTTCAACATGAAATAAAAAGTGTTGTGAGTGAATGCAGAGCGCCGTGTAGTCAGCTAGTGAGGGGATAAAAGTTTCCCGCACCCCCCTGTATAAAATGATCAGACCGCCCATATACAATGATCAGACCCCCCCCTATATATATATCTATATATATATAGATAGATATCTATCTATCTATCTATCTATCTATCTATCTATCTATCTATCTATCTATCTATCTATCTATCTATCTATCTATCTATCTATCTATCTATCTATCTATCTATATATATAAATATATATATATATATATATATATATATATATATATATATATATATATATATATATATATATATATAATGATCAGCCCCCTATATACAATGATCAGACCCCCCATATAGAATGATCAGCCCCCCCTATATACAATGATCAGACCCCCCATATAGAATGATCAGCCCCCCCTATATACAATGATCAGACCCCCCCCTATATATAATGATCAGCCCCCCTATATACAATGATCAGCCCCCCCATATACAATGATCAGACCCCCCCTATATATAATGATCAGCCCCCCTATATACAATGATCAGACCCCCCCTATATATAATGATCAGCCCCCCCTATATACAATGATCAGACCCCCCCTATATATAATGATCAGCCCCCCTATATACAATGATCAGCCCCCCCATATACAATGATCAGACCCCCCTATATACAATGATCAACCCCACCCCCATATACAATGATCAGCCCCCCCCCATTTACAATGATCAGACCCCCATATACAATGATCACTCCCCCATATACATTGATCAGCCCCCCATATACAACGATCAGACCCCCCCATATACAATGATCACCCCCCCATATACATTGATCAGCCCCCCTTATACAATGATCAACCCCCCATATACAATGATCAGACCCCCCCATATACAATGATCAGACCCCCCATATACAATGATCAGCCCCCCCATATACAATGATCAGCCCCCCATATACAATGATCAGCCCCCCCCCATATACAATGATCAGCCCCCCCCATATACAATGATCAGCCCAGTGATGCCTGCAGGGATCGGCGCTTTGTACAGTCCCAGGAAGAGGCGGAATCGCTGGATCGTGCTGCCACCTAGCGTCCAGTCAGCGCGGTGTATGCCAGCTCCCAGCATGGGCACTAGCACCATCCTCACACCTTACACAGCACTACAGATCAAACTTTCCCTCTCCTCCTCCTCCTCATACATGGAAGAGTCATCCTCATCCCCAGCTATAAGAGCACAGAGGACAAGTTCTGCACCCCCCCCCCCTGCACAGGGTGATGGAGGGTGGGGGGAAGGGGCAGCCTGAATCCATTACTGACACTTTCCGATCATTTCCAACCGAATAGTTACCGGTTATTTCTTCCCAGAAATAATGAAGAGATTTCAATGGGTGCACGGCCAGGCGCCCCTATTGTACGGCCATTGATAGGAAGCATGTTATTGACTATGCAACAGTGGGCTGCATTGCCGGCTCCCAATACTCCCCCCCCCCCCCGTCTTCTGGCCACAGAAAAGGTGAAACCAATACGATTAAAGCACACACAAAGATAACTCCCTGCCCATCACTTACATTGTAGTCGGGGCTGTGAGGAGGCGCACTCATAGGAGGCTCAGCAGCTTCCACCCAGGGACTGCTATATACAGGGACTGCATACAGGGACTGCTATATACAGGGGCTGCCATATACAGGGACTGCTATATACAGGGACTGCTTGCAGGGACTGCTATATATAGGGACTGCTATATACAGGGACTGCACCACAGGCTGCTGGACCACGAGCCAGGACCATCCATCTAACCCGGGACCACACTGCCACCAACAGCTGCTTCCTTCTCCCACTGCAGGACCGACCACCTACCGCCGGGCTCCTTCTTCCTCCCATCCTCATCCGTCCATCCTGCCTGCTGCTGTGTCTCTGTGCAGGTACAATATACACCACATCTACAACTACACTCCTCTCACCAGATATAGATATATGGGGTGCACTCGATTTTTACTTTTACATCACTTGGTTGCAGTGTTATCCCCCCCCCCCACATCTTTGTAGAAAAAAATAACATTGTGTTGTGTCTCTGTGTACAATATACATATTTGAATGTACGTCTATCTATCTATCTATCTATCTATCTATCTATCTATCTATCTATCTATCTATCTATCTATCTATCTATCTATCTATCTACTCACACTTTGCCTGTTTGCAAGTACCCCCCCTCCCCTACACACACACACACAGATCTTTGTAGAAGAAACAAATATGGGTTGTGTCTCGCTGTATATGCATGTGTACACATGGTTTTATATATATATATATAGATATATTTATATATACATATATATATATATATATATATATATATATATATATATATATATATATATATATATATATATATATATATATATATTTATTTATTTATTTATTTTTCTTTACTTTTACCTTGTAAAGTGCATGTGCACCCACACACACAGATCTTGCGAGAAAAGCAACTTCTGGGTTGTGTCTCTCTGTGTATGCAGGTACTTTGTGAGTAGTTTCAATTACACTCTATTTACTTTTCTTGGGGGGATTGCATTTGTTTTTCTGCTTCTACTTGGCCTGTTTGTGGAGGGAGACTGTATAGACAGTTACACACACACACACACACACACACACACACACACACACACACACACACACACACACACACACACTATAAACTATTTATAGATGCGTATAGAAATGTTTGTTTATATTATGTTTTATGGCACATATTACACAAGGGTATTACTATGTACTTTAAAAAGTAGTTAACGTTTCATATTGTTTCGTTAAACAGTACAATTTCTATTTTCTACAGATTCTCCTGAACCTGATTGGATATTAGAAAGGAACAGCTAGGAGAAAAAAACTCTTTAGTAACTCAGCATCCACCCCCTCTTCTCACCTCACTTTTTATACACACATGCACTATGGATATATACACACACATATGCATACACACATATAACAAACATAGTAAATATAACCGATGTATAAAGCACACACACACACACACACACACACACACACACACACACACACACACACACACACACACACACACACACACATATATATATATATATATATATATATATATATATATACATACATATATATATATATATATATATATATATATATATATATATATATATATATATATATATATATATATATATATATATATATATATATATATATACATACATATATATGTATTTGACCTTGATAATTTATTGTTCCCCTCCATGCGTTGGGGCCTTAGGGCCTGACCAGGTATCCCAGTCCTAGCTAGATGAGCTGAATATCCATGTTTCAGTAATTAGTGCAAGGGACATAAATGACATTTACCAATGACCCCAACACTCACCTGCATTCTACTGTTTGGCCACCGAATGTAAAGATCAATGCAGGGCACATTATCAGTGTGATAGTGTCAACAGATAAATATAGGAGGCATATACACATGGAGTAGTGAAAGAGGGGACACATGCTGACTAGGGTGTTTTTCATTTTTACTCTTCCTTTTTTACCACTGTTTGTATAGTGGTGTTATGATGTTATAAGCTGCATGTATTGAGTGCTGTGTCATTCCATACATGTGCTCTTATATTACAATGAACCTTCACAAGGGCTGCTCACTGATTGTGTAATGCACTCCATACACACTGTTTACCCGAGGATGACATACCTAAATATAGGCAGAAAGTCAAACATTAATCCAGCCTTGCTGTGACCCCTGTCTTTAGTCTGTTCGCATCTTACTGGCATGCATTGATTTTGAAGTACACTGGAAATATTAATGTATATGCTTCCACGTGACCACTGTGTGAGAAACTTACAGCTGAGTGTAAAAGTTTACATTGTGATGTCACTTAGAAATGAAATCATGCACATTCATATTACTGTCAGCGTAGAACAAATTGTAAGCAGTAAACAGACTTTAAAAAAACAATCTGTCCTTGAAATATACCCTGCATCAATAAGTTATGAAGAGGCTATACAGTTACACTGAAAAACTATATTGTTTATATCAGTTACGTTATGGTGTATATATATATCAGTTACACGTTTATAATGTCTATATTTGTTACAAGTTTTTATTGTTACAAGCACAGTTACAAGTAATTATTGCTACTATCAATTACAAGCTTATAATATTTATATCCATTTATATCAAGTTCAGGTTTATATTGTTTACTATAAGTTTATATCTGCAAGAGTCAGTGGCAGTTTTGTTTGGTTATGACCCAACCTGGAGTTATTAGTCTTACTTTGTAATATAAGATCACAACTATTGTGTTGAAAATAGAGACTTGGAATTACACTGATTCACTGATATAGTTATAATAAACATTGTATATGCCTACACAAGTTATGCTGATCTCTTTAGATTTTATATCCAGTGTGTAAAGGCAAGTTAAGTAAGTATATAATTTGCTTTTCTAAATATATAATACTGTACATGCATGAGTTGTATTACTATGGAATCATCTGTGAAATTCATACTTTCTAAATGGTGAAATCATAGCCTTGCTGACATTAATACTTTTAGACAAACAATATAAAATAACTCATTCTGTATAATCCACAATTGAATATATTAGTTATGCATTGACACAGCTACACTAAAAAAAATTAAAAAAAAATAAATAAAAGTTAACAGACTTTATTTAAAAGGAATAAACCTTGATAAAACAAGTAGAATATACTAGCATGGAAGGGGAGACACACTAACCCATGTATAGGAAAGGAGGAACACAGGCTCAGGATGGGCAATTTAAATACAATATATTGCAATAAAATTGAATTAGTCAAATATGACATCATTATTACGTGGTTTATTCCCACCCTTCATTATGAAAGTAAAAATTCTCCTATTCTATATCACAGGGTATATCTGTTCTTATGTATTGTCCCAAGCAATATATATATATATATATATATATATATATATATATATATATATATATATATATATATATATATATATATATATTTAAAAAATATTCAGAAAGTCAGCATGAGTCTCAATAGTTGTATGCAATTCAATTATATAATTTTAATAAAAATGTTCCCAGTTTTAAAGGCGTTCTCCCTTTTTTTCTTCTTGATTCCTTATAACCAGGACTTCTTAATTTAAATTCTATATCTCAATTAACTGAAGCAAGAAATCGCTTGAATGCATCTAGAGTGATTTTCCTCTCTCTGGTTCCATACAATAAATATACCTCTGCATTGTTGCCTGCTAGTTTTCTCTCTCTGGGGGAGAAAAGTGTGTCTAATTTAGCAGAACTAGTGAGGTCCTAAACAGCTTGAAGTGTCCCAACAGGTCTGCACAAAAAAAGACTTGTGTGACCCGGCTCCAGCCCGGGGAGTGTGCTTGTTCTGTGTGTGAAAGTTGCAGGCTGCATTAACCCTTCAGCCGGGTCCTGGGAGTCTGAAATGGAGAGCTCTATTGTAAGAGCTCAGGCTATTCTAGGCTCAGGTTGGTGTGAAAGAGACGAGAAGGTCACTTGAAGTCTCCTTTTATCTACTCCCATTTTCTCTCTGGATCAGCAACTCTGAATAGACACCATCTAATCGCTCTTAATAGGGAAAAAAGTCTGCCTCTAAACTAAAATGCCCTATTCTTTATAGGGCGCAAATGCATCTACACTGGGGCTCAAAGCAATTTAAACATTCCTTATTGAACTTCATTAGACTTAAAAAAAAAAAAAAAAAATCTATCTATCTATCTATCTATCTATCTATCTATCTATCTATCTATCTATCTATCTATCTATCTATCTATCTATCTATCTATCTATCTATCTATCTATCTTTATAATGTGTTACCCTTTAAAGTTTCTACAACTTTTATTTTGTTTTTTTCATTGTGTATCATTTTATGTATAATTTATGTATATTAGATTTTATACAGTTAACAGCTTGAATGATTTTTTTTTTAAAGCAATCGTGTGTAAGGGAGAGAACTGTACAATATGTTATATTATATTATGGGTAATTTATGTTTATTACGTTTTATACATATAATATAAAAATGTATGGTATAAAGCAGGGACTGCACATTGTGTTATACTTTATATTATTTTGTGTATACGTGTTTCAAGTTATACAGATAACAGCATAGAGGAAATAAAAAAAAGCATTGCATAAGGGAGAGACCTGTAGAATATGTTACATATTTTATGTATTATCTATGTTTATTAAGTTTTAAACAGATAACAGCATAGAGGAAAGCAAAAAGACATTGTATAAAGCAGAGAATTGTACATGTTATATTGTATATCATTTTATGCATAATTTATGTTTATTAAGTTAGATAACAGCATCCATGAAATAAAAAAGCCACACTATGTTATACTATGTATCATTTTATGTATTATCTAAGTTCTTCAAGTTTTATACAGATAACAGCATAGAGGAAATAAAAAAAAGACATTGTATAAAGGAGAAAAATGTACAATATGTATATCATTTTATGTATAATTTATGTTTATTAAGTTAAATAACAGCATACACGAAATAAACAAGCAATTGTAGGACCCTACACTATGTTATACTGTATATCATTTTATGAATTATTCAAGTTCTTCAAGTTTTATGCAGATAGCAGCATAGAGGAAATAAAAAAAAACATTATATAACAGAGAAAAACGCTGTTATATTGTACATTATATTAATTGCACTCTATACAGATGATATTTTGACACACTTAACTAAAAAAATACCAGGTCCAGTCCTATTTTTGATTCAGCATGTATTATATTTGTAGGACACTACATCTATTATTAAGTAAAAACACTTGATACCTTTAGTTTGTGTGCATTTCCCTGTATCAGGGCACAAATAGCGCAGACCTATACTGGAGTGATGTCAGGACTCTCACTCACTCTGACTGACCAGGCACAGAAGAAATGCTGATGGTGTTTTTCTCTCTCTCCCCCTTTTTTTAGGTTCACAAGCTGATGTTAAAAGCTGACAAGCTGCCCCCAGAGCTCGGGCTACAGCCGCTATCAGGTCTGTCCTGGAAGGCAGTAAATTCCTTGAAGTGAATACTTTGTTACTAAGGTGACAATCCTCCTTCAGCTTTTTCCTAGAACCCTTAATTCAATATATATATATATATATTTTAATCCTATGGGATAGTTGTGCCGAGCAAACCTTGTTAAGAGATGGAAATAGTCTACCCTAACCCTGCCATCAAACTTATGCCTGCCCCGAATTGAACTGCATTGTATTTTAATTTTAGCAGTTAAAAGAAAATAATGATGATTTCTGGATTATTTTTACACTACTGCTAATCATCCCACTATTAGGATATTTTTTTTGGAGGTTGTTAAATACATGTAGTTACATTTTGTAATAGGCTTTTTGTTTTTTTATTTATTTATTTTTTATCTTTTTTTTTTTTTTTTTTTTTTACTTATTACTTTTGTAATAGTAAGGTTACAGGCTGTTAAATTCTTAGACGTATTTTCACGAAATGAAATGACAGTATTTTTTTTAGACCTAACACAAACCTCAGAAAATGGCATTTGGATTCGCCTTGGTCAATAAGGTTGTTTTTTTTTTAGCCGACATACCACAAGTGGGCAAGTGATGGTGCGATCAGCAGAGCACATCGCTCCTGTTCCCTGTGATAACCTGTTGTTTATGGAAATGGCCAAATTAGCCTCAAAGCAGCTAGTTGGGTGTAGTAGTTTAGCAAGACTAATTGGAGACAATGGAGATAAAATGACTTTTCCAATTAACTGCTGGTTGGAGTTTACTTAGAGGGACTGTCAGCCCAGGCGATGGGTAATTGCTTTATTGCTCACAAAACTATCATCCACTTAGAACATATGTGCTAATTATTCTGGCCGGCCTCAGGAATAGGCGCTACATATCTATTAATGTATATGGGTCCTTGCATGGGGAATCCAACACATCTATATGGAGAGGCATGGCAGCCTGAAAAGAGAGTCACTGGGGCTCAGTGAATAGGAGAACATGCAGTAACCCATAGCAACCCAACAAGAGTTCTGACTCTTCTGAAGAGAATAAAGCAATATGATTGGCTGTTTTGGGTAACAGGCAGTGGGGTTGATTTACTAAAACTGGAGAGTGCAAAATCTGGTGCAGCTGTGCATGGTAGGCAATTATTCATAACTTTAGTTTTTTTAGTTAAGCTTTAACAAAAAAAAAAGAAGCTTATTGGTTACTATGCAGAGCAGCACCAGATTTTGCGTTGTCCATTTTTAGTAAATCAACCCACTACATCATAAAATATCTAAACCTTTTTTTTAATGCCCTTAAAGGCACAATGAACATGCGATATGTGTCCAGGGCACAATGGAGCACAGATTTAAGTGATGGAGTTGATTTACTAAGGGCAAATAGGCTGTTCGCCTTGCAAAGCTAGGTGGTGAAAATTCACTTTAGCAAAGAATACACAATAACCTTCAAGAGAAAAAAAATAAAACAGTATTTTATTTGCACATGGTTGGATGATGGAAGTCAGCACAGCTTCTCCACATTCACTAAGCTAGGGGAAAGTTCCTTGCAATGTGAACAGCTTATTTGCCTTTAGTAAATGAAATGGAAGGGAACGTTTGCCTATAGAAACCAATACTAATGATTATTTGCCCAATGCAATGCAACTGATGGCCACAGGCAGCAGATACAACTTTTGTTTTGTCTGTAAACTTTTTCTCCTTAATAAAAGTTTACAAACTTTTTTCTTTCATTGTTACTTTCTTTTACTGTTCACATCACCCAGTGTAAATAAATGAGTTTAACCCTCTCAGTATTCAGTGTACTTATTAGGCTCTGATAACCAAGGTCTGTGTAGAAGACCATTTAGGGGTATTTGCCCTTGCACTGATGGGGTTAAGCCTTGGATTGCAGTCTGGGTGCAAATCTTTGCGATCTAATGGCAGTTTCTGCCTCTCCTCACTATGAAGTCATCATTTTTTTTAAATAAACACTCACATTCCAAGCAAAGTTGAGGGTTTGCAGAGGGGGGTGACTTCATACTAATACTTGTGTGTGCACAGGCTGTCATCTAATGGGTAGATCTCTTCACCCAGATCGCTGGAACGAGTCTTCTGCCTGCCACATGGCAATGAGGACCAAGCTCCTTCATGCCCATGTGATTCCCAGACAGACAGGTGCATGCAGGGACAAGGACAGACTGCTCAGGTGTCCCCATCAGACAGGGCAGAGAAGGGAAGCATATTGCCACTTACTGGGATCGCCTTATTCTTCAGTTACACAAAATGCTTCATTTACACCTGCTGTACTGGAGCTGAAATTATATGGTGTTCTATCCCCTTCAGAGCAGATTTATAATATCTAGGGATACAGTTACCATGTTCTAGATATAATCACTGGGTAGGGAATGCTGGGTTATGTAGTACCACAACATCTGGCTAATAATTACATAGTCCATCTAGTTCAACCAATAGAAAAACATGAATCAATCAACTGAAAACCTTCTATACACAGTAATAAAATATATAACAATAATATTAGATTGTAAGCTCTTCTGAGCAGGGCCCTCTTAATCCTCTTGTATTTTATTGTATTATAACTGTATTGTCTCCCTTTTATATTGTAAAGCGCTGCGTTAACTGTTGACGCTATATAAATACTATATAATAATAATAATAATAATAATAATAATAATAATAATAATAATAATAATAATAATAATACCACTCACAGCTTATAAACCCTAAAGTGTAGATCCAATTTGAGAAACCCCCATTATTTTTTATATGTGTCCGCATTCATACAGTATACCTAAAAATAAATTAAAACAATATATATTTCCTACCTTTTTAGTTGTTTCTTTGGAGCAGGATTATCCACAGGACTGCAAGCTATTGTGAACAATTTCAGAGAGACAAATTGGGGATAGAGTCAGACTGGCCATACATTATACCAATTTATAATTTTCCTTTAGATTTACCAAAACCATGAATTATGAGGTCAAACCTAAACACTTTAAATGTGTATGCGGTCAGGCAGGCCCTTGCACGACATTGAAGGTTGAAGGTAAATCTAAATTGAATAAGAAAATTGTGTAATGTATGGCCAGCTTCAGTCTCCCCTCATTAACATACAATGCAGAATCCATGCCTCCAGGTCTTCAAAGCAGTATTAAATCCAAAAGAAAACATTTATTATATCGCAGCTTACCAATTCTTAGATGTGATGGCTGCATTTGTTTTCCTTTGCAGGCTTTCTTTCTTCTATTTTCTTCGGGTGATCCAGCCAGTTAGTCTGTTGTTTTTCAAAATAACAAACTCTGTTCCAGATGTATCAGTTTGGAGGGTTGAGACAAACCATTGGAAACTGGAGTTTGACTTCAGTTTGCTAGTGTATTTAAATCTGCTAGTTTAACATGACCCCCCCCCCTTCAGTCACACTTTCCCCCCTCCCCCCCCTACACTGAGCTTATTCATCCAGAGTGGAGTCACTCTATGACAGGAGGGGGTAGATTTACTTAAACTGGTACACACAGAACCAGGTGCAGCTGTGCATAGTAATTAATCTGATTCTAGGTTTTAGCCCTCGTTCACACTGAACGCGGGGTTTGAAAACGTGCTCAGCTGAACTCACACAATTTCAAACCCGCATTTCAGTGTGAGTTCAGGGGCGATTTGAAAGACATCTGAGCGGGTTCATGCACAGATGTCTATTGAAACTGCCCCCGAAGTCACCAAAAGTAGTGCAGGAACAACTTTTGGAAATCGGTGCGGCGCCGCAAAGTTGGCATCGCACCAATTGGGACGGTGCCGTTGCTGGCAATAGGCTGCGATTTGTCATGCGATTTGACATGTCAAATGTGAATGGGGGCTGATTGTCAGAGCTTAATTGAACAAGCTAAAGTTCGAAGCTGATTGGTTACTATGCACAGCTGCAGCAGATTCTCTCTGCACCAGTTTTAGTAAATCTCCCCTGAGGCGTGCTACTGGCCAGATCACCAGGTGGAAACAGAGGGAAAAAGACAAAAAATTAAAGAAAAAAAACAAATGCAGCCACCACATCTAATGATTGGTAAGCTGCAAATTTATTAAATTTTTGGTCTTGGGTTTAATATTACTTTAATCCTTTGTTGGGATTGATAGTATGCACATCTAGTTTACAACTGATAGAGAGATCTGCTAGCAGAGTACAGACAAGGTATATGGGAACATGTAACAAAAAGTAGGTGTCATCTTGATTTGACTGCAGACATGGAAATACACTTTAACTGCTTGCGGACCAGCCGCCGCAGTTGTACAGCAGCAGGTTGGCTCAGCTGCACGAAATCACATTAATGTACGTGATCTTGCGAGGTCCGGACAGCAGGCGTGCCACGAGCTCTGTGAGTCCGACCGCGGGTCCCGCGGATTCGATGTCCGCGGGGATACCTGATGTAAACAAGCATTTCCTTGTTCTGCCTAGTGACAGGACACTGATCACAGCTCCCTGTCATCGGGAGCGGTGATCAGTGTCGTGTCACACGTAGCCCATCCCCCCATAGTTAGAATCACTCCCTAGGACACACTTAACCCCTGCAGCGCCCCCTCCTGGTTAACTCCATCACTGCCAGTCACATTTACACAGTAATCAGTGCATTTTTAATCGCACTGATCGCTGTATAAATGTGAATGGTCCAAAAAAAGCAGCAAAAGTGTCCGATCTGTCCCAAATAATGTCGCAGTCCCGATAAAAATCGCTGATCGCCACCATTACTAGTAGAAAAAAAATATTAATAAAAAGCCATAAAACTATCCCCTATTTTGTAGACGCTATAACTTTTGCGCAAACCAATCAATAAATACTTATTGCGATTTTTTTTACCAGAAATATGTAGAAGAATACGTATCGGCCTAAACTGATAAAAAAAATGTTTTTTTATATATTTTTTGAGGATATTTATTATAGCAAAAAGTAAAAAATATTGCTTTTTTTTCAAAATTGTCGCTATTTTTTTGTTTATAGAGCAAAAAATAAAAACCACAGAGGTGATCAAATACCACCAAAGGAAAGCTCTATTTGTGGGGAAAAAAAGGATGTCAATTTTGTTTGGGAGTCACGTGGCACGACCGCGCAATTGTCAAGCGACACAGTGCCTAATCGCAAAGAGTGCTCTGGTCAGGAAGGGGACAAATCCTACCGGGGCTGAAGTGGTTAAACTGATGCACAGGAACAAGCTGAACATAAGGGAATTGTTTCCAGAAATTAAAATACATATTGTCATTTTTATCTTTTTCATGTTTTGATTTTTTACTTTCTTTTAATACAGAGGTCCGAAAATCCTGAATGACATTACAGACCACTGAAATGCTCTGATTACACAGTATGTACAAAGTATGTGGAATATTTTTAAGACATGCTGTTTTGTGCTATTTTACTGTGCCTACATGTTTCTATGACTTATTAACCATGAATCATTTCCTATAACTGAACAAAGGACTGTGCAATTGTTAAAGTAAACCTGACCTGCCTTAAAAATGTTTTTGAGGAAAGGACAGTGCTGTACTGCGGACTGGTGTCCACATGTTTGTGTGTTAAGGTGGCCATATGTCATGGAGTGACCCAATCAATTTATTTTCTATTAAGTCAGACAGGCCCTTGCACTGTATAGTGGTTGGTAGATCTGAAGAAGATTGTACAATCAGATTGCATAATATATGGTTAGCCTCCGAATGGATAACTGTCCCTGTTGAGCGTATAAGATTCTAGATACACACTGGGGTTGATTTACTAAAACTGGAGAGTGCAAAATCTGGTGCAGCTGTGCATTTTAGCCAATCAGCTTCTAACATTAACTTGTTCAATTAGGCTTTGACAAAAAACTGGAAGCTGATTGGTTTATATGTACAACTGCACCAGATTTTGCACTCTCCAGATTTAGTAAATCAAATCCACTGTCACTAAAATCTAAAAACTTCACAGTGACAAAACAAATTGAGGGCTGGTTCACACCACATACAGTGCAGTGCATTTTTTCCTGCTTCAAAAACGCATGGATAGTAGTAGTAGGTCATATGGTTTCCAGTGACATAGCTTAGTCAGTTCCAGGGTGTTCAAGTTCCAGAAAAAAAAGTAGAGCATGCTGCATTTTTTTCTGCGCTGAACAGTACTGGAACATGGTAAAATGCATAAAAATGCACCAGAACGCACCTAAACACACCAAAAATGCACATGTCCTTATTTAAGGTGAAGGAAAAAAAGAGGGAATAAAATGCACTATAAAGCATCAAAAACGCATCAGAAATGCGTAAAAAACATTCATGCAGAAACGCATCTGAAATGCATCCAGACTGCGTTTCTATGTTGTGAACATGTGAACCGGCCCTAAGTTTTAGCCTTGCCTCCTCCCTTCAGTAAGGAAGGGGTTCTAACAAATGCCAAAGACTCTACTGAAGTTTTAGAATTTGACAGCTGAAAAGCCTAATTAAAGCATGGGAGGGGCTTTATGTTGACTTGGGCAGAAGTCAAGAAACCATGCGCAGTCTGGATCTAGAATTCAAACGGCTCCTCATTGATCAATTTAAAGACTAAAACTGGCCATATACCTTAAGATTTGTCTTGTTCAGCCTCGTGGGTTAAATGAGAGAATTCACCCATCCACAACTTTCGTTCATGGAAGAATCTGCAGTGCTGGAGATTGTATTCTGTCAGAATACCCATATCTGATTGGACCCAGGCACCATTCAGCCCCCATCCTTCGACAAAATTTGATTGAAAAATTGACTACTGCCAAACTGGGTTGTGATGACAGGGCCACCTACAGACCATATTTCAGCTGATTAACAGGAATTGGAAAAAAAATAATCGGTGTATGGCCAACTTAACAAGAGTTCTTGAAGGCAGCACAAACTATGCGCACTTGAGCACTGTCTTTTTAATTGACGTCAGGTTTACGCTAAAGGTAATCTGCAACACTTGAGACACTTGAGTCCACAGTACTGTAGAGTGTAGACTGGAAAGGTACAGAAATAGTTGTTATTGTAATTTGTGCTATTGAAGTGAGTTGGGAGGGCCCATTTAGATCTAGTATGTGTAGAGGTGTGTTTTTTGGAGAGTTAGGCAAGTTCCTGTCATGCGTTACTGTGTGTTTCCTTTGTGCGTTGACATGCATTGTTGATGCGTGTTATTGTGCAGGTTAAATGTGTTTTTCATTTTTGGTTTTGGAGTGGATAGAGTTCAAAGCCATTGACCAAAGCTGGTTAATGCCTGTTACCATATTACATGCATTTTGATGCATTGCCTATGACTTTTATCAACATCCTAACACATGAAAAATGCAGGGAAAAACAGACATGCCATAATTCTAAAAATGCACTGCACTACAGAGATGAGATGGAAACAGATACTATTTTTATTATGGAGAATTTGGACACATGCGTTTTAACGTGTTGCAATGAATGCATTAAAATGCAACGGTGGAAATGAACCGTTAAGGAAATTTGGGAGATGGAACATACAGCAGCTCACTAATTAAATAAAATAAATGGTACATTTCTGCACACCCTGTTAATGCCTAGATGTTTCAAAAAATAAATGCCTATCAAGCTTAACTGAAAAATAAACCAAAAAAAAAAAAAACTTTACATTTTCAAGGTCATAAAACATAACAGCTGCAGTAGAACTATAGCAGGATTTCTCAACCAGGATTCCTCCAGAGGTTGCTAAGGGTTCCTTGAGCAATGAGCAATTTCTGCCTCTCAGATATGGTCCCACTGACACCATTGATCTTTTTAGCTATCTGTAAGGGGGGAATTCTACCAAAGTCCACAAATGTAAGGAGCATTCTTCCCACTGACCATCACACCAATGTATCCTGAGTTGAAGATAAAGTCATTTTTAGCAGGAGTTCCCTGAGACTGGAAAGTTATTTCAAGGGTTCCTCTGTGTTGAAAAGGCTGATCTATAAGAAGGGAACATGCCTTATCAAAAGGTCATTAAATTTAAAAAAAAACAACCCTGGTTTGGCTATAAACTTTTTATTTATAGAGAAATTACTGGTGCAGCCTTCAGTTACCAATTGTGTGGTGGCAACTATCTGTGGGCTCACAGAGCCACTGCACTATTGCCACCACACTGCTCATGCTCACCTCGTTCAATGTAAGTAATCTGTGTCTACACACAGCTTAGTGTGAAGGAAATCCCTTGACAGGTTACTATGGCCGGGATTGGGTTGGGTGTGGGGCTAAGTTGGAGCACTTCATATGTCCTGTGATGTTGCCTCAGCTTTTTCAAGCCATCTCACCAGGCAGTGAATTGGAACTGTCAGTCAAGGATTTGATCTGCCCAAAGTGTTGGTGGGAGGATCAGGTTCTTGACTGACAGCTTTACTCTGATTTGCACAGCCTTGGGGGAGGGCTTGGGAAAGCTGAGGTGACATCACAGGACACTTGACCCACTTCGGCATAGCTCAACCTCCAACCTGGCCCATGCTACAGGAGACAAGGAACTTCACTAAGGACACTTTAAAAAGGTATTTAGTGGCTGCTAGTGTGTCCACTCCTGTCATTTAGAGGGGGGAACACTGTTAGGGTTTAGATCCAGTTTAGGTGTGCTCCAAATTATTTTACCCAATGCCCAAAAATCAATAAAATACTTATTTTTAAAAGTACACATTCATTCTGACTACATATTAGATAATAACCTGAAGGACCGCAACATACAGGGATATACAATGAAATACTGACATATAATCACACACATAGGTTGGACTTGACTTGATGTGTCTTTTTCCAACCTCACCTACTATGTAACATATGTACAGCAGATCTGCACAGAGATAACCTGTGTCTATGTACCTTGCTATTATAGGGATAAATGTGTACCTACTTTTTTTTTACAGTTTCAGATAGAGTAGGATATGGCTGTCAGGTTATTATCTTTTACTATGCTGCTTGTGTCCCTTTGGGAGATTTCCCTTCACTTTCTGTCCAATGTCTGACACAACAGGAAGTAAGAGGAAATCTCTACAAAGTGAAAGGAATTCCCTCTAAGAAAGGTGTCCCCAATAGAAGATTTTCACTGTACCTCTTTCTGGATTCCTATCACTTCCTGTCTCTGTGCCCACCTGGGCAAATAGAAAGGGTAAAACTACTTAGTTGGGACACAGACACAGCTTTAAAATCTTTGTATAACTTCCCTGCTCTATCCATTGACCCCCTCGTCAATGAATATTTTGGTTATAAATATTCTTGAGTGAGTAGGTAGGTTCCATAACTGCTGGTCTTTAATTGCTGACTTGCCACACTGTAATATTCTATTTAGCTATGTAATAGTGTGTTCCTTTTTTACATGAAACAACTACTCATATAACCAACCCAACACAGAATGTAGATCGAGATTCAGAAAAAGGTGAATAATACATTCTATGTCCAAATCTTACTGATCCCATCTTAAAGGATCTATGGTGAACTTGTAATGTACAGGAAATATATATTGGGGTTGATTTGATGCATATAAAGCAATCAGCTTTGGGTTGTTTTTTTTTTGCCAAAAGCTAGTCAGAATCTGATTGGCTACCACACAGAGCTGCACCAGATTTGGCACTCTCCAGTTTTATTAAATAAAACCCCATTGTGTAATAACTGCATATGCAAGCTAATGTGATCATCTTGTGACTTTATAACTCATCCCCTTGTCTTCTGAGAAATTTACAAAACTGACCTAACCAATTGAAGGTAGGAGTGTGGACTGCTTGGAGTGGTTTACTAAGGGCTGTCCAGATCACAAAATCTGTGTTCATTTCATAGTTCTAATTAGGTTAACAGTATTGTCCATTTTTTATTTTATTTTTTTTAAACTAAGAGAAAAAAAATGTTTTTGATACAAAACAGAGCATATTGGGCATACCCAGGCTCAATACATTTTTCCATTTCATTACAATTCCCTTCTTTAATAACACTTAATTTTCCTATTACAACTTATAAAAACAAACAACACCGACTAAAAACAAAACAACATAAAAAAATACACATTCTTCCCAAGCATATTATCACATCATAGCAGCATTTCATTATTCACTAATTTTTACTTCCTATTTCCTTATTTTTCACTTTACCTTCATCATACACCTAAATATATTACATCAATTTATATTCTTACCCCTTCCTATCTACCCTCCTACAGAACATATTTCTCCCCTAGATGTTTAAGGCTTATGTGGGTATAATTATGACTCCTAAATCACCCCCCATATCTTAAGGATGATCTATCCACGCTTATAGTACTGTCAGGTATTATGGAAAAAGGCGCCAAGCCAGGTGCTACCATCCATGGTTCCCACATTTTTTGGAATTTATCTAGCAAACTCCTACTCTGATATAACTGTCTTTCTTTTAATAAAGCATCATTAACTCCTAACCTCCATTCCTCATATGTAGGTGCACAAGAAGACACCCACTTTAGAGCTATAATTTTTCGGGCTATAAATAACAACCTATTAATAGGTATTTTTACTTCCATTGAATATCTTTCCTTTTCTAAATAGCCCAGTATACATACCTTAGGGTCCATTTCTTTGCGGGTTTGATAAACACCATTAATGGTGTCTACCAAACTTTGTCAATATCAAAATAATTTAGGACATTTCCACAACTAATGCAGTAAATATGGAGCATCTCGGGCAGTTCAATGTATCATGCCTACCCCACTTATACAGTTTAAGTGGAGTCCTATACGCTCTATGGATTATAAATAGCTGAGATAAACTTTGTTGGGCAGATACAGACACCATGGGTACTTGTTTTAATGTATCCTCCCATATTTCATCTGGCAGTGCACCCAGATCTTTCTCCCAACCCCGCCTACCCGGGTAGGCGGCTTTCCTCTGATCTTGTCCAATCAAGCGGCCATATATAAAAGAAAATAGGCCCTTTCTAACCCATGACTTAGCAAATATATCTATAAGTGACATATTTTGTATCTTAGGTTTTTCATCTTTAAACTGAGATTGTACAGCATGTCACAACTGTAAATACTGAAAAAAGCATGAGGGTAGTGGGTAAATCGTCTGGAGATCCTGAAATGTTCTAAAGGTATTATCTTTATATAACTGTTCGATATAATGGATTCCCAGTGCACGCCAAGACTCAAACCCCTCTAATTTACATAATTCTGGATAGTTTGTATTTCCCCATATTGATGTGTATTTTTTTTGCCTTCTGTGTCCCATTGCAAAGATTTCCCTTCACTTCCTGTCCCATAGCCAAACAGGAAGTGAGAGGCAATCCCTGCATATTAAAGGAATTCCTTAGGGTCCCCCAGGTCACCAGAACTAGTGCTCCCATTGAAAGATTTTATCACTTTTCTGGGGACAACCCAAAATTTGTGATTTTGTTTTAGTTTCTCTTTCAATGATAATATTAAACAGGGCAAATAGGGATGGCGAATCTCCCTAATGGGGGAACAGACAGCAATAAAAACTGCCAGGGGTTCTAATGCTCTCTACTCTATCCAAAACTGAAAAAAAAGTTTTGCCTTTAGTTATACTTTAAGCTAAACAAAAAGAGGGCACACATCTTACAGCAGCATTATTTTATATAGTTTTTATTTTCTATTTTTGAAGGGATTGACTTACCTTGTTGGAGAGGGTACTGCTACTGGTTACCAGGAGCTATTGGGAGTTTAGGGGCCCTTGAATGCTACAAGGTAGGATAAACCTTTAAGGCAGTTTAAGCCTTTTTTTTTTCTTCTAAGAAGCAGACCCTTCTCGTCTGCGAGCTGTGCCTTTGAAGATGTCTAGCCTCCCTTTAACCCCTCTGTATTAGTAAAATGTTATTTCATGAAAGGATTGACCTTATTTCTTTGTGGGAAAAATATCTATAAAATGTATATCCAGCTAAAGCTTAAATAAAAAAAATGAACAGAATGGAGCAGGGTTGAAGCCCCTGTCGGGCCATTGCTGCTGTCCATGGCTCTTTTGGAGAGATTTACCCTTACTTCCTGTCCTGCTGACAACATTTTACCAGGGCAGGAAGCAAGGGCAACTCCAACACAGACAGAAATAAAATACTTTCTTTAATAGGGTAGGGTAAAGCTGCCCATATATTATAAAGCTACTCCTATTCAGCCCTCAATTCCACCATTCAACTTAAACAGCCTTAAACCTGCAGCTGTCATAAATACCTACACAATGACTGTATCTGATTGTTGGATACAGCCAGTGTTCAACTGACAACTTCCCACCCGGCTTATTTGATTTTTTAGATAGAAGGGCGGGCGGAGGGTGAATGCCGATGGCCCCAGTCACAGCTTGACATTCATCCAGTTCATCAGGAACTAGGCAAACTTCACTCTATGTATGGCCAGCTTTAGGCAGGAACCTTACCAGATTTTTATTTTCCTCACTTCCTGTCTGGTGAAATCGATGTCCGCAAGACAGAAAGTGAAGGTAAATCCCTCTCCCAAAAGCCCCAAATACCATTAAAAAAAAAACACAAGTTCAACTTGTGTATTCAACATTGTATTCAAAACTAAAATAAAAAGTTATTGGCTTGAAATACACTTTCAGGTTGAAATGGCACTCTTGAAAATTTGAGCTTGCTGGGAAACTTCTGCAAGACAAGAAAATGTGATGTTTTTAGACTTTAATTACCAGTTGCTGGTTAACCTCTGCCATTACCAGATCATCACTAACACAGCTCATATCAGTCACTTAGCTCTCAATAACTGGATTCAATGGTAATCTTAGCTCTCAACCGGATTGGGTTGGTTTTGATTTGAACAATTTGTACAATTTTTATGCAGCCCTTACTATCTATATTTATGATAAATGCCTTTTTAGTTTTAAACAGTGTGTTCAACCAAACACAAGTATACAACACTAATAATAATTAATAATATAACTACCGAGATTCTTACCTTTCTCATTATCATTCTACTACAAATGAACGTTAATGCATTTTTTTGTATGCATTTTCTGCTGATGGGAGAGTACAGAAACAATTATAGATATTGTTCTTCTGAATAAAACTAAAATTATTTAAGTGCACTAATCCAGAATGACAAGCCGCTACACGACTATGAATTGTGCAGAAAGAAATAATTTTACATTAATGTACATACATTGTTGAGAGATAAATCACTGGTGCTTCTATTAATTTTGTTGTCTGAGTGCTTCTCAAGAAGAATAATACATTTCAATTTTACTGGATGTTTTTCAGTAGAAAAAAAAAAAAAAACAGAAAAGGCTAATGGAAGTCCAGAGACGGAAATGAATAAAATATGAGAACATGGAGATACTCACGCGTATTGCAAATGGGAATATAATTTGGAATCAAAGGATACAATGACGAATAAGAACCAATTGGCCCATATAAACTTCAAGGCTTGCTTACAATCACAGAGAGGTCAGAATGCTAAGGCACACACACTGCATACAGATGTAGCTGGCACATGAATACAGTAAGCATGCATTCACATACAGACACATACTGGAGTTAATTTATAGAGTATAACCTGTTTACTTAGCTTAGTAAAAAAGGCCAAGCTGTGTTCAATTTAAACACCCAATCATGTGCAAGGGAAATGGAAAAAAAACTTTTATTCTTTCCCATGAATGCATCAATGAAGTGAACACAAAGAACATTCATTTTGAAAAGTGAACATACACTTTCTAGCTTGAAAATGCTTTATTCCTTTAGTAAATCCACCCCACAGATTTATGGAGTTATTATTTTGTAAAGTTGGTTATACACGGATCCAATTTTGGCCAATTCTTGCTGACTTGTCTGAAAGTTGATCCTGAGTTCGTCCTGCCAGCACCACCCAGCTCAACAAAGGAACTTGGTGAAGGTTCAAAAGAGCTGGGTGGAAAAATGTCAATCAGCTGCAGTCACTGTTCAGGTATTCTGATAGTGGTGGGAGCCAGCTGTAAGAACGCGGTAGCCAGCATGGGGGTTTGTCAATCTGCTCTGTTTTGGATGGAGGAATCTGTTAGATTTCTTTTGGTTAGCCTGCAGGCTCAAGGAAGAAGATGTATGCATGCATGGCCACCTTTAGTCTAAACCAGGACTGTTATTGTTTCTTACCATTTTTGTTTTCACTATAGCAAGCCTGGACTGAAAAATGGCAGAACAAAAGTGCCACTTTAATACGTTGCTATACAGTAGTACGGAGAGTTTCTATTTTGGACAGTTTGATAGACGAGGGCGTTTGCAGTTAAGGGTGTTCAAATCATCACACAATTATAATGAGAAACAGTTTTCAGAACTGTGTAGACATTCCGAAGTCTGGCTTTAACTGTTTACTTTCCTGAGATTAATTTTCCTCCCTTCTTTCCCATCAAGCTCGGTTGCACCCATTTGTCATTAACATAAACAACCAAAAACAACTTATCTCACTTTAAAATAAATCAGTTTGTCATTCATGTCCTGAAATGTATGTCTGCTACATGCTTTTGTAGGCAACATGATCAAACAAAAATAATACTAATGAACTTAGTTGTAAAATAAAAGTTCTCTATATCTCCTAATCATATAACATGTTACTTGTTAAAGTGTAACTTATAAATTGTTCAGTTTGTGATAATAATAATAATAATAATAATAATAACAATAATATATAATCCTCAATTTCTTCAGTTTACATTATGTAATACAACTTGTAAGGAGTGCACAGACAATACAAATAAAGAGGTATCATAGTTACATAGTTAGGACACCAGTTCAATCCAGAGAGAAAAAAAAAGAGAAAAAAAAAATCAGCTTAGAGACAATCTCTTGCAGAGATGTCATGGTAAATCAATCAGTAGACCCAGCTAAATTTATATTACAATTTTTCTTAAAAAGTAACGCTTAACTGCCCCTCCCATCTACCATCTTTTCTTATTGGTCCTTTTCATATGATGAAGGGCCTCATTTTTCAATGACATGTTCAGTTTTGTAATAAGTTTATTTGTCCCACCTCAAATCTTGTCCTAAATGATTATCTTTTTTATTTCATACTTTAGAAGCTTTATCCTTCACTCTAAGCACATGTTTGTTTATAAGAGTAAATTAACTCAAGGAACAACAATACCCCATGGAGGAATCTTCTAATTCTTATAATTTTTACTACAGATTGAAAGGTATTGGTATTAGGGATTTGGTAGTGTGAGGCAAAAAAACGTATTTTTATTGTTACTGAACAAAATAATAACATGAGATGCTGATAGCAAAAGGTAGGAAACACAGATTTACATAAGGAATAGAGACTGTGAACTTACTAAAGCAAATGTATGACTATGAAGGCATAGCTAGAACCCCTGTCAGTTTTTATTGCTGTCTGTGCCCCCCTTAAGGAGATTCACTCTCTGTGTTTGTCCTGTTTACCATAATCATTAAAAATGAAAATAAAGAAAATCCCAAATTTTGGGTTGTCCCCAGAAAAGTAATAGAGGGGAAATCTTCCAGTGGGGACATTAGTGCTGGTGATCTGAGGGACCCCAAAGAATTCCCTTATTTTGCAGGGATTTCCTCTTCCTGTTTGGCTATGGGACAGGACATTATTATTATTAGTATTGTTATACAGGATTTATATAGCGCCAACAGTTTGTGCAGCGCTTTACAACATGAGGGCAGACATTACAGTTACATTACAATTTGGTACAAGAGGAATCAGAGGGCCCTGCTCGTTAGAGATTACAATCTAAAAAACATGAAAGGAAATCTCGGAAATCTCTGAAATGGGACACAGGGGTTATAACCATCCCTTGCTCTATCCAAAATAACAAAAAAAAACAAAAAAAAAAATTTTCCTTTATTTTTACTTTAATAAATAAGATGAAGCTGTGTCCACTTCAAGCAATCAGGTGCTAGCAAATATCATTTTTTTTCTTTTTACAAATTGAGCACAGGTTCATCCTTATTGACAATAATTTACATTAACAGTCTTTACTGTTAAATCAGCTCCACTTTTTTATCAAGAAATCTAGCATCAAGTTAACAAACGTATATACTGGTAATATTTGTATTTGTGATCAAGCTAAAGGATTTCTTTGTTGGAAACAAGGGCCAATCGAGGGTCCTAATAGATGAGGGGCACCTCTGGGAACATAGAATACAATGTTAACGGGCTGGTAGGATACCATGATGACTGAATTGGTCAAACTAATCAAATTAACTAAACTTAAACTAAGAAAACCTTTTTAACTGAACAAAAATGAACTGATCTAAAAACTGTAATATCACATTTAGATGACGTGACTGAAATAAAATCAAATGTATTAATATTGCTTAGAAGGAAAAAAGGAATGACAATAGGTATATATATATATATATATATATATATATATACAAAAAAATGTATATATATATATATATATATATACAAAAAAAAAATTATATATATATATATATATATATATATATATATATATATATATATATATATATATATACTGTATCTATCTATTGATTATGCATAAAATGATTCTACATTTCTAAAGTGAGACCTGGGGCACTCAATAGAAGACTTGGTGAATATGCCCTGTGTGCTAGGGTCTAGCAATGCCACAGGTTGAAAGCTAGTACTAATATTCCCATGTAGAATAAAAAAACAGTATAAATGTATTTTGAAGGCGTAGCTATAGCTACCATAACCCATGCTATTACTCTAGAACCCAACTACATCAGGGCACATTATTTAATATATGGATATATTTTACAGGAACTCTATGCTTGGATGCTAATCATCATCAGATTATTATTATTATTATTATTATTATTATACAGGATTTATATAGCGCCAACGGTTTGTGCTGCTATAATATTTCATGTACAGCAAGGAATAAATAACATATAGCTCTATCAGGTGGCTAAATACAACAAATATGCTATCGGGTAAGAGTGATTAAAAAAACAGTTATCTATTAGCAAACAAGTTTCTTGCATTATTAAACCAGAAAATATAAATAAATATAAATAATTTTCCTATAAACTTACAAAGTTTTATAGTACAACTGGCATAATATAATTTACAAAACATACCTTTCTATACTTTTGTTTCTCCTTGCTAAAAAGAATATTAAAAGAAACTTTTTAATTGAAAATGTATTTGTCTACTGAAGATCCCTGGATCCACGGTGGAGGCAGTGAAGCTGATTTACTAAAGGAGTTGCGAATGTTCACTTAGAAAAGTTAAGCTGTGCTCACTTCACTTATCTAAAATTTAGAAAAATAAATTCCTGTTTATTTATTTCTACTGCACATGATTGGTTATGCATAGTGACCACAGCTAGAATTTAATAAATGAGAATTCTAAAATCCTTTACTAAATGAACCCCGTACTATGCATATATATGCTAGGTAGTGCAGTCATCATCATGATAAACAAGTATGTTGCTGGCTTGCTACGATAATATAAAAAAGAAAAAAAAAAGGCAATGACCTTCCCGCAGAATCGTTCATTCTAAAAAATATACCAGTCAATTTAAGAATGGTGTGATCCTAAATAAAATGTGTGTAATATGTGAAGGGGATATTTTTTTCTTCAATTTTACAATTTGAGCAAAAGTAGATATGGAACCCGGTTGCTATGTTTATCTTCCTATGTGTCTGAGAACAAACCACTGTGCTTGTGCAGAGCAAGACAGAGCTGACAATTTTGAGGCCAGCTAATAGCTTTATTTTGTGTTTCTTAGTTTTATCCGAGCAGCAGATAACTGCCTAATTTTCCTCAGGAGCTTCGGAAATGATGGGTATCAAATGACAGACATCTTATGTGTAGAAGTATTAGTTGACCAATAGCTTTAGCTGGATGTCGTTAGATTTCAGTGTCCCCTGGACATCTAGTCACCGAAGGATGGATTTTCTGTGGACGGGTGGTTAGTGACGCACATAAGCCTGGTACACACGATCAGATTATCGGACGAATATTTTTTTTTTTTTGCATGCTAGTCTCCATATCAAAAAAAGAAGAGGTTACTGAAGTTTGAAAATTCTCGTACGAATGAATAAAAATTCAGAAGTGATGTAATGTATTTATATTGTATTTTCAGAGGAGAACTGTACTGATTAAACGAAAATCATACGATCAGGTATCGTACGAGAAAAATGTACATGTTTGTCCCTTTGGATAATTTTAGACGAAAGCTGTGTACTGACGATCAGATTATCATAGATCACTTTGAAAGCGGTATTTTTTTGGTATGTTTTTCTGATCGTGTGTTTGAGCCTTTAGGTACAAGAGCCAAACAATTAAGTAACAGGGATAGACTTTAAATAATCTGATTGCCCAAGAGACCACTTATATGTTTTTTTTTCAATGGCTGCAGATCTCAGTTTTCAGCATCCTATCCAAAATAAATGACTGTATTGTACTTACAACCGACAGAAAAATTAGCTTGATTTATGTTTGAATACGTAGGTAGGAATGACTTTTTTTAACCCCTTCATGACCAGGGGCAAAACAAACCTTAACACCCAAAACCAGTTTTGCAATTTTGGCATGTGTTAGTAAAACTGTACATATTATGGCAACTACTTAGTGTAACCAAGTGGATTATACCTTTCTTTGGACTTTCAAGGGGGGTTAATGTTAATGGATATCTCCTGATTTTGTTTTATTATCAAAGGAAAACGGGCCACACAATAGTAAAAATATATTTTTAAAATTTAGCAGTATATTTTGATTCTGTTACCATGATCCACCACCAAAAAAAGTAAATTCTAAATAATTTCTCCTACTCCTGAGAATCACAGCAATACCACATATATGTGCCTTATTTGTTCTTTGTATCTGTAGTAGAGCCAACAATGTAACAATGCATTTTTTGTCTTGCCTAAAGACACTGGGGGAGAATTGCTAAAACGGGTGCACACAGAATCTGGTGCAGCTGTTCATAGGAACCAATAAGCTTCTAAATTCAGCTTGCTCAATTAAGTTTTGACAATAAAACCTGGAAGCTGATTGGTTACCATGCGCAGCTGCTCCAGATTCTGTGTGCACCAGTTTTAGTAAATCACCTCCACTGACACTATGGGATTAAGTTATTAAGACCCCTTTCACACTGGGGCGCTTTGCAGGCGCTACAGTGCTAAAAATAGTGCCTGCAAAGCGCCCTGAAAGAGCCGCTCCTGTCTCTTCAGTGTGAAAGCCCCGAGAGCTTTCACACAGGAGCGGTGCGCTGGCAGGACAGAAAAAAAAGTCCTGCTAGCAACATCTTTGGAGCGGTGAAGGAGCGGTGTGTATACTGCTCCTCCACCGCTCCTGCCTATTGAAATCAATAGGCAGCGCGGCTATACCGCTGCAGCAGCCCTTTGCGGGTGGTTAAAAGCACCCGCCAGCGGCCGAATACCCCCGCAAATACAGCGGTAAAGCTCTGCTAAAAATAGCAGCGCTTTACTGCCGATGCCGACACCGCCCCCGCCCCAGTGTGAAAGGGACCTGAAAGCAAATAGACTGTTGCCCTCTGCAAGTGCAGTTGCTCCAGAGCTTAGGAAATGAGGTAAAAATTCACTTTGCAAAGAGTGCCCAATCACATACAAGGAAAATAAAAAAAACTGCATTTTTGCTTGCACATGATTGGATTATGGAAGTCAGCAGAGCTTCTGCTTATTTACAAAGCTCTGGAGCAAAGGCAATTTGCAAAGTGCACAGCCTATTTGCCTTTAGTAAATCAACCCCTAATACCCGCACTGACACACTTCTCACACACCTGTAAGCCCACAGCGCCCTCACACCTGTACGCTCGCAGCCTCCCTTACACCTGTACGCTCTCAGCCCCCCTCACACCTATACACTTTAAGCCCCCCTCACACCTGTACGCTCTCAGCACCCCACACCTGTATGCTCTCAGCCCCCCTCACACCTGTACGCTCTCAGCCCTCTCACACCTGTACGCTCACAGCCCCCCTCACACCTGTACGCTCTCAGCCCCCCTCACACCCGTACGCTCACAGCCCCCCTCACACCTGTACGCTCTCAGCCCCCCTCACACCTGTACGCTCTCAGCCCCCCTCACATCTGTTCGCTCTCAGCCCCCCTCACACCTGTATGCTCTCAGCCCCCTCACACCTATACGCTCTTACCCACCTCACACCTGTACGCTCGCAGCCCCATCACACCTGTATGCTGTCAGCCTCCTCACACCTGTAAGCTCACAGCCCCCCTCACACCTGTACGCTCTCAGCCCCCCTCACACCTGTATGCTCTCAGCCCCTTACACCTGTACGTTCGCAGCCCCCCTCACACTTGTATGCTTTCAGCCCCCTCACACCTGTACGTTTGCAGCCTCCCTCACACCAGTACGCTCTCAGCCCCCCTCACACCTATATGCTCTAAGCCCCCCTCACACCTATACGCTCTCAGCCCCCTCACACCTGTATGCTCACAGCTCCCCTCACACCTGTACGCTCGCAGCCCCCCTCATACCTGTACGCTCTAAGCCCCCCTCACAGCTGTACACTCTCAGCCCCCCTCACACCTGTATGCTCTCAGCCCCCTCACACCTGTACGCTCTCAGCTCCCTCACACCTGTACGCTCTCAGCTCCCTCACACCTGTACGCTCTCAGCACCCCTCACACCTGTATGCTTGCAGCCCCCCTCACACCTGTACGCTCTCAGCCCCTCACACCTGTACGCTCTCAGCCCCCTCACACCTGTATGCTCTCAGCCCCCCCTCACACCTGTACGCTCGCAGCCCCACTCACACCTGTATGCTCTCAGCCCCCCTCACACCTGTACGCTCTCAGCCCCCCTCACACCTGTACAGTCTCAGCCCCCTCACACCTGTATGCTCTCAGCCCCCCTCACACCTGTATGCTCTCAGCCCCCCTCACACCTGTATGCTCTCAGCTCCCTCACACCTGTACGCTCTCAGCTCCCTCACACCTGTACGCTCTCAGCACCCCTCACACCTGTACGCTTGCAGCCCCCCTCACACCTGTACGCTCGCAGCCCCTCACACCTGTACGCTCTCAGCCCCCTCACACCTGTATGCTCTCAGCCCCCCTCACACCTGTACGCTCGCAGCCCCGCTCACACCCGTGCGCTCTCAGCCCCCCTCACACCTGTATGCTTGCAGCCCCCCTCACACCTGTATGCTCGCAGCTCCACTCACACCTGTATGCTCTCAGCCCCCCTCACACCTGTACTCTCTCAGCCCCCCTTACACCTTTACGCTCGCAGCCCCCTCACACCTGTATGCTCGCAGCCCCCTTCACATGTGTATATATGACACACACACGTACACAGACATACATGCACATGTACACAGACACAGGCACACACATGTACACAGACACACAACCCCCCCTTACTTGTTAGGTGGTGTTCCTTGTATCAGCTCTTGTGCAGGACACATGAAGGGTGCACATGCCGGAATTAACCAGACAGACATACACAGACACACATACACATGTACACAGACACACAGACACAGGCACACACATCTACACAGACACACACTCATGCACACAGGCATACACATGTACACAGACACACACATATGTACACAGACACACACACACACACACACACACACATGTACACAGGCACACACACACATGTACACAGGCACACACACATGTACACAGACACACATGTACACAGGCACAACAACACACACACATGTACACAGACACACCCACACACATATGTACACAGACACACACATGTACACAGACACAAACACAGGCAAACACACATGTACATAGGCACACACACATGTACACAGACATACAACCCCCCTTACTTGTTAGGTGGTGTTTCTTGTCTCAGCTCTTGTGCAGGACACACAAAGGGTGCACATGCCGGAATTAACCAGAGGGGGCAGCAAAGAGCCCTATGTCAGCTCCATGTCTCTCACACACATTCCAAAATCCAGCATAGGCACTGAGCTCTCCTGCACCTGCCCCTGCCTTCTCCTATCCCCGCCAGACAGCCGGGCTCTTCTAGACCCTCGGGCCCTTAGTGTATGGGCTGTACCCCTCTGATGGTAGCTCTGCCCACCGGACTGCCTGTGCTAAGCCTGACTCCCTTGCCCCACTGCTTCTTCTATTTGTCTTGCTCTGATGGGGCCCCAGGTTCACATGGGGCCCCTGATGGGTGGCACTGATATGTAGCACTGATGGGCATTGATAGGCGACACTGATGGGCACTCATGGGTGGCAATGGTGGGCTTTGATGGGCACTGATAGGTGAAACTGATGGGCACAGAAAGGCTGCACTGATGGGTACTTATGTGTTGCACTGATAGGCGGCACTGCTGGGCACTGATGGGCACTGATAGGTGGCACTGCTGGGCACTGATATGTGGCACTGATGGGCACTGATATGCGGAACTGATAGATGGCATTGTTAGGCATCACTGATGGCACTGGCACTGGCAGCCATTGGGGATGGCATACCTGGTGGTCCAGTGTGGTGGCATCTGAGGGGGGGGCTGCACTGATAAACAATCAGCACAGACCACCCCTGTCAGGAGAGCAGTCGATCGGATCTCCTCTACTCGCATCTGTCAAACATGAGTGAGAAAAAGCCGATGTTTACATAGTGATCAGCCGTGATTGGACACGGAGAATCACGTGGTAAAGAGCCTCCGTCAGAGGCTCTTTATTGAGATCGGTGTAGCGGTGTGTCAGACTGACACACCGCACCACTGACTGCCGTGATGCGCAGCGATGCGCAGCCCATGTGCGTGCGAAAGCGGTCGTTCTGGGAGATCTAAAGGAGATTGCACAGACTGTATTGTGTATAGTCTGCTGAAAAAGGGGATTGGACAGAGTATGGTCAGCTTTAGGACAATATCAAGAAATAAACTGCTTTGATATAGGAAAGAGGAGGGATAGCCAGGATATACACAACCAGCAGGAAGGGGTGTAAAGGGATGGATGGACAGGTAGGTGAGTAGGTGGGTGGATGGGTGGGAGGATGGATGGATGGATGGATGTATGGGTGGGTGGATGGATGGATAGGTGGGTGGATAGGTGGGTGGGTGGATAGGTGGGTGGGTAGATAGGTGGATGGGTGAATAGGTGGGTGGATGGATGGTTGGGTGGGTGGATAGGTGGACGGATGGGTGGGTGGATGGATGGATAGGTGGATGGATGGGCGGGTGGATGGATTGTGGATGGATGGTTGAGTGGGTGGATGGATAGGTGGGTGGATAGGTGGGTGGATGGATGGGTTGGTGGATGGATAGATTGGTGGGTGGATAGGTGGGTGGGTGGATAGGTGGGTGGTTGAATAGGTGGGTGGATGGATGGATTGTTGGGTGGGTGGGTGGATAGGTGGATGGATGGATGGATAGGTGGATGGGTGGATGGATGGATGGATGGATGGATGGATGGGTGGGTGGATGGATAGGTGGGTGGATAGGTTGGTGAATGGGTGGGTGGATGGATAGATTGGTGGGTGGATAGGTGGGTGGATGGATGGATGGATGGATGGTTGGGTGGGTGGATAGGTGGACGGATGGGTGTGTGGATGGATGGATGGATGGATGGATGGATGGATAGGTGGATGGGTGGGTGGGTGGGTGGATGGATGGATGGATGGATGAATGGATAGGTGGGTGGATAGGTGGGTGGATGGGTGGATCGATGAATAGATTAGTGGGTGGCTAGATGAGTGAGTGGATGGATGGGTGGGTGGATGGATTGGTGGGTGGGTGGATGGATGGATGGATGGATGGATGGATGGATGGATGGATGGATAGGTAGGTGGGTGGATGGGTGGGTGGATGGATGGATAGATTGGTGGGTGGATGGGTGGGAGGATGGATGGATGGATGGATAGATAGGTGGGTGGATGGATGGATAGGTGGGTGGGTGTATAGGTGGGTGGGTAGATAGGTGGATGGGTGAATAGGTGGGTGGATGGATGGTTGGGTGGGTGGATAGGTGGACGGATGGGTGGGTGGATGGATGGATAGGTGGATGGATGGGTGGGTGGATAGATTGTGGATGGATGGTTGAGTGGGTGGATGGATAGGTGGATGGATAGGTGGGTGGATGGATGGGTTGGTGGATGGATAGGTGGGTGGATGGATGGGTTGGTGGATGGATAGATTGGTGGGTGGATAGGTGGGTGGGTGGATAGGTGGGTGGTTGAATAGGTGGGTGGATGGATGGATGGTTGGGTGGGTGGGTGGGTGGATAGGTGGATAGATGGGTGGGTGGGTGGATGGATAGGTGGATGGATGGATGGGTGGGTGGATGGATAGGTGGGTGGATAGGTTGGTGAATGGGTGGGTGGATGGATAGATTGGTGGGTGGATAGGTGGGTGGATGGATGGATGGATGGATGGATGGATGGTTGGGTGGGTGGATAGGTGGATGGATGGGTGGGTGGATGGATGGATGGATGGATAGGTGGATGGGTGGGTGGGTGGGTGGATGGATGGATGGATGGATGGGTGGGTGGATGGATAGGTGGGTGGATAGGTGGGTGGATGGGTGGGTGGATGAATAGATTGGTGGGTGGATAGGTGAGTGAGTGGATGGATGGGTGGGTGGATGGATTGGTGGGTGGGTGGATGGATGGATAGGTAGGTGGGTGGATGGGTGGGTGGATGGATAGATTGGTGGGTGGATAGGTGGGTGGGTGGGTGGATGGATGGGTGGGTGGATAGGTGGGTGGGTGGATAGGTGGGTGGGTGGGTGGATGGATGGGTGGGTGGATAGGTGGGTGGATAGGTGGGTGGATAGGTGGGTGGGTGGATGGATGGGTGGATGGATGCAGCGAGGAAGGAGATATTTAATGATCAGGAGATGGAAGATCTGCCTGTCAGTCTTCTGATCCAGCACAGATCAGTGTACAGTGAAGGAAGCTTGTCTTCCCCTCCTGCTGTCATCTCCTGTCCTCCCAGCACAATGTCACCATGCCATCCAGTATGATCAGATCCCCCCTGCCAGGGAGAAGCTCTGATCTCTGTTCTCAGACTGGGAGTAAATGCAGCTGGGTGAGAGGAGAGGAGAGGACAGCCCAAACAACTACCATAACATTACCCACTGTGTGCCTGGCTGCCCCTCCCCCCACCTGCCACACATTTAACACTAGCAGCCCCATCCAGATGTACTGTTCCGGGAATGCGCTAAAAGCTTCTCAACCTTTCACTGCCCCTGCACTCCTCCCTCCTCCTCCCCAGATCCACTACACAGCCAGCTGCTGCCATCACACTGCAGGTCTGAGAGCACAACACAAGTGTGCTCTCTTTAATCTTACCTCCTAGCAGCTTCTTCAGTGATATGCCCCGATCACCAGCTGACTCCTCTGCTCATGTCTCGTGATAAAAGCACCACCTTACGTCCTACGGATCCAACAATCACTGACCACCACAGGCAGTGGCGTCACTAGGGTCGGTGTCACCTGGTGCGGTAAAACATGGTGTCACCCCCTCTCCTGTCTAGGCTGCCCAGTGCCCTGCAGGCAGCGCACGGTCACGGGGTGCACCCCAAACTGGCCCTTGTAAATGATAGTATAGTGGCAGGGTAGGGTAGTATAGGGTGGTATAGTGCCAAGCTAGGGTGGTATAGTGGCAGGCTAGGGTGGTATAATGGCAGGCTAGGGTGGTATAGGGCAGGTTGGGGTGGTATAGGGCAGGTTAAGGTGGTATCGGGCATGTTGCGGTGGTATAGGACAGGTTAGGATGATATCTGGCAGTTTGGGTGATATAGGGTAATTTGGGGTGGTATATTGGCATTTTGGGGTGGTATAGGGCAGTTTTGGTGGTATATTGGCAGTTTGGGGGTGATTTGGGGTGGTTTAGGGTAGTTTGGGGTGGTATATTGGCAGTTTAGGGGTGATTTGGGATGGTTTAGGGAAGTTTGGGGTGGTATAGGGCAGTTTGGGGTGGTATATTGGCAGTTTGGGGGTGGTATAGGGCAGTTTGGGGTGGTATATTGGAAGTTTGGGGTGTATAGAGCAGTTTGGAGTAAAGATTTATTTTATTAGTGGATAATCTTTCTAATAAATTAAACCCAAAATATTGAAGTCTTTGGATGAATTTAGCAGCCAGGCAATGAATATTTTCAAATGAAAAGTTATGGCATTCTGTGTATTTTATCAGTACAGGGACAGTTCACACCATAGAAACTCAGTACGGATGCATTCCAGATGCTTTTTTGCATGCGCGTTTTTCATGCAGTCCAGGGCATTTGTTCCCCCCTCGCTTTTTCTTAACCCTAAATAAGGCCATGTGTGTTCCAGTGCGTTTTTGGTGCATTTAGGTGCATTCCGGTGCGTTCCAGTACAGTCCAGTGCAGGTATGCATCTGTACTCAGTATGGATGCATTCCAGATGCTTTTCTGCATGCGTGTTTTTCATGCAGTCCAGTGCGTTTGTTCCCCCCTCGCTTTTTCTTAAGCCTAAATAAGGCCATGTGTGTTCCAGTGCGTTTTTGGTGCGTTTAGGTGCATTCCGGTGCGTTCCAGTACAGTCCAGTGCAGGTAAAATGCAGCATGTTCTACTTTTTTTCTGGAACTGGAACACACTGGAACTGCAAGCACTGGTTTGAACTATCCCATTGAAAACCATATAACCTACTATCCATGCATTTTTGATGCAGAAATAAAAAACGCACTGGACTGCATGTGGTGTGAACTGGCCCTAAACCTTTCAGGGCTCACATTTATAAAATACAGGAAATAATGCTTCATATGAGTGTCTGCGGTCTCCTTTTTAGCTCTAAAAAGAGCAATGCCTACAAAACCCATATACATGTGAAGTCAAGTTCTATGAATGATCAGCCGTTATACTAATTCAATATACAATCCTTGGTCTTTAAGATGAAGAAAACGTAGAAAAGGATAATTCATATTAACTTGCCTTAAGCAAAGTGAATTTCTGCATGTGCAGACTGAACAGCTTTTTCTTAATATGTCACAGAAGTCTTGTAGTGATGTGCAGGAAATTTCTATAGCCCTTCCCTGAGAATTTAATTTAGTACTTCTTCATTTCATTAGTCAAATATGGTCTCCATCAAAGTGGGACGGAGAAGCGCTTGAAGTAATTATGCTCCCCAATTAGCATAGCCAGAGTGACCCGCACTGCAATGCACCATATTGTAATGTATGCCATCTCTTCTAAAATCAGGAGCTGGGTGTAGTTATTCTATTCTTCTTTTATAGTGCTTAGAGCATGGATCATCTTTCTTAACCTCAATGCATGCATACAGATTCTTATATACTTAAAGGAGCAAGTCAACCAAATCACAGCGATCACTACTCTAAGAGCCAGAAGAAAGGGTGCTTACCTGTGAATGAAATTTGTTACAGGATGCATCGGTTAACAAAAAAGGCCAAAAGCTTTTTACAAGGACATCTCATTGTGTTAAAGCTTTGTAAAGCTGGTCATAGATTGAATCTTGGACGGTTCAGCCGGGACTGGCCGAGATTCCAACCATGTATGGGCAGGCTGAAGGTACAGCAGCCAAGTTGATACATCGATTGACCTTGGTACAACCAGCATGTCGGTCTTTTGGCATTGACACTGACTGTGTTGATGGGGAATCAAGCGATCAAGGGAAGAAAATTGGACTATCTATGGCCTGCTGAAGTGCAAAAGCAGTCAAAGAAATGAAAACACAACTGGTACCATTGCTAGGAACTTTAATCCATTCGCCATTATTTATTGCACGTAATCATCTTTTTACAGGATCTTTTTTTTATAGTCACTTAACTGCTTGCTTCCCTCTTCTCCCTGCTGTTTGAAGGGCTTAGACTGCAGAAGACACTTGGGAGCCACTGGCAATCATAGTGATAAGGGCCTGGCTATGGGACAGGAGGAGCCACTGTTAATTATGCACTCTAATGTCTAGTCCACACAATGAGAAAACCTGGTGAAAAATACCACTTTCAAAGCGATCGTATGATAATCTAATCATTAGTACACAGCTTTTGAGAGCTGGTCACTACAGTTCATGCGAAATTATCCCGAAGGACAAACACAAAACTTTTTCTTGTACGATACCAGAACAAATGATTTTCATTTAATCAGTACAGTATTTTTCTGAAAAACAAAAAACAAAAACGGAAAGCCAAGACCATGCATGGTCGGAAACAAAAGAATACATTACAATACAATACAATACATTACATCACTTCCCAAGTTGTATTCTGTTGTACAAAAATTTTTGTAACTTTAGTAACTTTCATTTTCAATATGAGACTAGTGTGCAAAAAAACAAAACAAAAACGGACGATCATTCATCTGATATTCTCATTGGGTGTACGAGGCTTTACCCAACCCAATAGTCTTCCAGCTGCCTAGTTCACCAGCAGAAATTTCTGACAGGGCATATAAGAGTGTTTGATTGGCAGTGCCTCCTACTGTCATCATAATTCTTAGCAGGGCAGAGTTCCCATTCAATGCCCAGGTCGTTCAGACAGCAGAGAAAACCTCCGATACCCATTGCATGTGCACAAATAATGGCAATGCAGGGTTCTGCCCACCACGTGGGCCAATTAGAGAACAGTGTAAGCAGCAGACACCAAGAGCATGCTCACAAGTGTTGGCGATGCTGTAGAGGTTAGAAAAGCTTGCAGATCATCGCCGCTGCCAATGGGCAAGAGGAAGTCACTGGCATGATCAACGGGTATTTTAATACATATTAAATGCACAATAAAAGGGACACAATGACAGTGGGTTTATTGACACTTTAGGGACAATATTGGTCTGCTGCTAGTGTGACCCCCCTCCACATACACAATAACAAGGGTGATGTACCAAAGAAGTACTTTGTTTTTGCTTAGCCTATTCTATTCACTTTGAACAGCTAATAACTTGTAGAGAAATTAAAAAGAAAAACAGTAATTTTCTTTGCACGACTGGATGATTGAAATGGCATTGCTTCAATAAGCTCAAGTAAAGTTAAATTCACCTGTATGTGTGAACTGAAGCAAAGCATACAAATCTAAACACTGTGCTGGTGATAACTTTGCAGAAAATAGGTAAACAGATTTAGCAGACTGTAGCTTGAAGCAGAACTTCACTCCCAGAAATGAATACTCGGTTTGTAAAGCAATATAAGTAAAAGAGGATTGCATTTTTAAATATATTTTTTCCTTTACTGTGTTCATGTTTTCTTTGCTGTACACATTCTGTAGACTCTTTACATGAACTTCCTGTGAATGCATTCATGGTCCATCAATGGTTGAACACAGTGGTGGCTGGTGCTCAAAATGTTTGTGGGAGCGCAAACAAACTGAAAAATACTGAAAAAAAAACCATCAATTGCAGCCTCACTGTGCCCATCATATGCAGCCACTTGTGCCCATCATATGCAGCCACTTGTGCCCCATCAAATACAGCCACTGTGCCCATCATATGCAGCCATTGTGCCCATCAAATGCAGCCACTGTACCCATCATATTCAGCCACTGTGCCCATCATATGCAGCCACTTGTGCCCCATCAGCCACTTTTGCTCATCATATGCAGCCACTTGTGCCCATCATATGCAGCCACTTGTGCCCGCCAAATGCAACCACTTGTGCCCGCCAAATGCAACCACTTGTGCCCATCAAATGCAGCCACTTGTGCCCGTCAAATGCAGCCACTTGTGCCCATCATATGGAGCCACTTGTGCCCGTCAAATGCAGCCACTTGTGCCTGTCAAATGCAGTCACTTGTGCCCATCATATGCAGCCACTTGTGCCCGTCAAATGCAGCCACTTGTGCCTATCAAATGCAGCCACATGTGCCCATTACATGCAGCCACTTGTGCCCATCAAATGCAGCCACTTGTGCTCATTAAATGCAGCCACTTGTGCCCGTCAAATGCAGCCACTTGTGCCTGTGAAATGCAGCCACTTGTGCCCGTCAAATGCAGCCACTTGTGCCCATCATATGCAGCCATTTGTGCCCGTCAAATGCAGCCACTTGTACCCATCAAATGCCGCCACTTGTGCCCATCATATGCTGCCATTTGTGCCCATCAAATTCCACCACTGTGACCCCCATTCACCCGCTGTCCCCCTGGCACTTACCCCATCTTAGTGGCGGGTCAGGCAGTGGGTAATGGCGGCGAGCTGTGGGATGGCTCCTGTGTCCCCCTCCTCTCTTCTTTGGTTTGCTAGGCATCCAATCGGGGCACCTGTGCCTTCAGCCAATCAGGTGACGGGTATTAGACCAGCGCTACCTGATTGGCAGAGAGGCGGTTCAGTGTTAGAAAAGCAAATATTCATTTGCTTTTCTAACACACCTGTGTGGACTGCGAGCCTAATGCGCTGAGCTCCAAGTCCAACTTTTTTGAAGCCTATTAGAGCCTATAACCATCACCCGTAGAAACTTTCGCAACTTCAACTCCTCTCTCCTCTATTCTGCTACTGACCACCTCTATGACAAAATCTCTCCCCTGTCCTGCCCCAACCAAGCCACGTCCATCTACAATAAATCCCTGTCCTCCACCCTGGACAAGCTCGCTCCCCTCACTACATGCAGAATCAGGCCTCGACCCCTACAACTGTGGTAAACAGATGACACTAAAATTCTCAAAAAATGTAGTCACGCTCTTGAGCGTCTGTGGCACAAGACTAAGTCTCTCAAAGACTTCAACCAATACAAATCTGCCCTCCAAAAATACTATTCTTTCCTCCACACTGCCAAGCAAACCTATTTTACAACTCTTATTAACACCTTCTCTTCCAGTTCCCGTAAACACTTCTCTACCTTCAACTCTCTACTTTGTCCTCCACCACCTCCACCCACTGACTCACTCACTGCCCAGGAGATCGCTAATCACTTCAAAAACAAGATTGATACAATCCGTGATGAAATCTCCACTCTACAGGTATCTCCCCCAGCTAAAACCCCATGTCAACAGATACAACTGACACTCCCCTTTTTCAAATCTGCTACTACAGACAAAGTTGCTAAACTCCTTTCTATCGCCCACCTAACCACCTGTCCCCTGGACCCTATTCCCTCTCAAATGTTACGGTCGCCCTCTGACCCCATCCTACACTCTCTAACCCATATCTTCAATCTCTCCCTCACCTCTGGTATCTTCCCCAATGCTCTAAAACATGCACTGGTCACCCCATACTTAAAAAGCCGTCCTTGGACCCTACCAATCTTAACAACCTACGCCCTATCTCCTTGCTCCCCTTTTCCGCTAAACTACTTGAGCGCCTGGTTTACAACCAACTGAGTGACCACCTCAATAAAAACAACCTTCTTGATCCCCTTCAATCTGGATTTCGCCCTCAACACTCCACAAAAACTGCTCTTTTAAAACTCACAAACGACCTACTAACAGCAAAAACCAATGGACACTATTCTGTACTCCTACTTCTGGATCTTTCAGCTGCCTTTGACATGGTTGACCACCCCCTCCTCAACAAACTTTACTCCCTCAGTCTCCGTGACTGTGCTCTTCAGTGGCTCTCATCCTACCTATCCCAACGCACCTTCAGTATCACTTACCATTCTACTTCCTCCACTCCTCTTCCCTTCTCTGTCGGGTTCCCCCAAGGTTCTGTTCTTCCCTGGGTGAGCTCACGGCTTTCAATATCATTTCTATGCTGACGACACGCGAATCTATTTCTCCACCTCTCAACTCACTCCATCAGTCTCCTCACGCATCACTACACAACCGACATATCTGTATGGATGTCACACCACTTCTTCAAATTCAACTTGTCCAAAACCGAGCTTATAATATTTCCTCCCCCACGTGCCTCTTCCCCTGACTTCCCTGTCAAGAGCAATGGAACAACTATCCACCTGTCCCCACATGTCAGGGTGCTAGGTGTTATCCTGGACTCTGAACTCTCCTTTCGGCCCCACATCCAATCACTTTCCAAAGCTTGCCGCCTCAACCTCCGCAACATCTCTAAACTACGTCCCTTTCTAACCAATGAAACCACAAAGCTCCTGATTCACTCCCTGGTTATCTCTCACCTCGACTACTGGAACTCCCTCCTCATTGGCTTACCTTTAAATAGACTACCCCCCTTCAGTCCATCATGAATGCTGCTGCCAGACTCATCCACCTTACAAACCGCTTAGTGTCTGCTACCCCTCTCTGCCAATCCCTCCATTGGCTACCACTCACCCAACGAATTAAATTCAAAATACTAACAATAAGTTACAAAGCCATCCACAACTCTGCTCCCAGCTACATCACTAACCTAGTCTCAAAATACCAACCTAATCGCCATCTCCGTTCCTCCCAAGACCTCCTGCTCTCTAGCTCCCTCATCACCGCCTCCCATATCCGCCTCCAGGACTTCTCCCGAGCCTCGCCCATCCTCTGGAATTCCCTACCACAATCTGTCAGACTGTCTCCAAATTTATCCACTTTTAGGCGGTCCCTGAAAACTTTCCTCTTCAGAGAAGCCTATCCTGCCTCCATGTAACAACTGCACTATTTTCTCCATTAGCTCATTCCCCACAGCTATTACCCTTTTGTATAATTTGACCCTCCATCCTAGATTGTAAGCTCTAACGAGCAGGGCCCTCTAATTCCTCCTGTATTGAATTGTATTGTACTTGTACTGTCTGCCCTAATGTTGTAAAGCGCTGCATAAACTGTCGGCGCTATATAAATCCTGTATAATAATAATAATAATAATAATCGGGTGCTTCAAAAAAACACCCCTGCTGCTGGAATTTAGGTGCCTGGTGTCCGAAAAGGGGCCGGACTTCTGAATAGGGTGTGGCAGCGGCGGCCTTGGATAGATTCATGCTGTGCATGAATCTATCCATTAGTCATAGAGGGGGTGGCTGGTGAGAGGGGGCGGTGCCCATGCGCCCTTAATGGATGGGCCGCTCCTGATTGAACATCCAAATGTTACTGTGGTGGCTATGGCAGAATGTTCCAACACACTGTGCATTGGATCAGCTTTTAATTCAACTCAGGAGTTCACAGCAAAAGATGACAAAACTGAAACGGAACTAATAAGCATTGTCATTGTCATTGTCAAGCATTGAAATCTCATACAATGACCAGTGATCCCAGTGACATCTACTGGCGACAGTGATAAATCACAAGCCATCTTAAGCTTAGGGAAAACCCAGGTGAAAACTATACAATCAGTCTGAGTTAACTACAACCCAGCCAAAAACGAAATTGGCATAGCAGCCCCTGTTTAGGACAAGGGGGCTACACGTACATCGACCCAAGCTTGCCAAATGTAAGTATACAAAAAATATAATTCCTGGAGCTTAGCTTTAAATTTAGTGATTTGTAAATTAGCCACAGGGGGAGCAAGCATTCAATTTGTGATAAGTCAAACTACCTTCTTAACAACTGTTTGGATAACACATCTGCCGGACAGGGGGTGAGACAGAGCAGTGAAACACAGCAACTGTGTGGCACTACAAACCAGGAAGCAGAACCTGAGTGTGGAATGAGCAAATATGGCTGTCCCCATGTGCATATGTATTTACAAATCATACATAGAAGCGTGTATTTGAAATAACACCTAATAATGAAAATGTATACAAATATGCAAAATGAGTGTCTTGTAAAAGCTATTTATATCATGTGTACTTTCAGTTTTGGTTTGATTGGGCAACAATAACGCTTTGAATGGTGTGCATCCATTTTATCCTAAAGTTACCCTAAACCAAGAAAGATAGTGGGGTGCTGACTGTTTACTTAAGCAGATACATTCTCATAGCACAGGAGCATGCCTGTTGAGGCAAAAACGATATTTTAGTGGTCTGATTGTTGAGCAAAGTTTGGCCATAATCTACTAAAATACTCACACAGCAGCAGTGCTGGCTTGTACTGAGCAGACACAATGCTGTTCTGGTAAAGGAGTTCTATGGTCACATCATACACTTTAATTTTATAACATCAGCACTTTAATAGTAATACAAACAATAGCTATATTTGACAGTCCAATGTAAGCTTAGTTCAAAAATCTCCTTTAATTTTGTGAGTGCTGCCTGTCTGCTGGCCATCTCTTTTCACAACTTCCTGGATTCTCTGCATGCTTTGCAACTTCTCCTTTAATTCCATGGGATAATTATTAATAGATCAGATAGAAAAAAAAGCCCCGACTTAAAGTCCCCGAGCATAATCTCATTTATATAAAAATTCATGGGCAGTCATGGGCAGTCATCACAGATTACAGACTGGCTTGAATGCCTAGGTCAGGCTTTCTCAAACGTTTCAATGTGAAGGAACCCTTATAATAACTTTCAGGTCTCAGGGAACCCTAGATAATAATAACAACTATATTTACAGCTTATGGGACATTAGCATTATGTTTAGAGGGCAGAATGCTCCTTAGGTTTGTTGTCAATTGGAACAATCTCATTAGAGAAAACGAAGATCCTTTGGGTCAATGGTATCTGAGAAGTAGAAATGGTTTAATGCTCAAGGAATCCCTAGCTACCTCTGGAGAAACCTTAGTGCCCCATAGAACCCTGGTTGAGATGATTTAGGTGAGGAAGTGAGTATAAACAAAGCTACACTTATCAAACATTCACACTTATCATCTGATTTAGGTGAGGAAGTGAGTATAAACAAAGCTACACTTATCAAACATTCACACTTATCATCTTTTGTTTTTTTTTGTCATTTTAGGATCTGCCAAGTCCAAGGAATTTGGGTATAAAAGGTCAGTCCATCCACTCTTTTCTAGTCTCTAATATGTCTTGGTCACTCCAGTGGTGACATCTCTCTTGCTAAGTCCTCAGACTTGCACAGCTACTTTGGGCAGTATAGGAGCATTGCTATTCTCATTGTTGGGGTTATTCTTATTTTTTTATGATTTTTACATAACAGTATAGTGCAACTGTAAGAGTGAGGCTTCTTCACAGATGAGACAATGCTGAAAACTCAGAGAGATCTTAGTTTCATGAGAGATAACAGTTATTGGGTGATTCAAAAGTCCAGTGTCTATCCTTACCTAAAATATATTTATTCTAAATGATTTGATGTTACATTTAAATTAATTTAAATTGGTGTCAAAATAAACTTTGTCAAATATAAGACAGGCACCCATCAAACCTATTCCAAGTGATTTAAAAAAAAATTGATTTCCTGTGTGTGAATTAGCATGCTCAGCGGTGAAGGTCAGGCATATATCTATTTTTTCTTTTTTTACATTAAACCTTTTTTTTCTGTCAAGCTTTTCTTGTCCTTTTTCACCAAGTTAAAATCATTTGGTGGTATGTCTACCTACTGTTATTCAGATCCAAGTTACTATATCATTTTAAACTGCGCTGCTATTTTTAACTCTGACTGTAGAGGTGCTGTACAAGTCTTTTTTGCAAGCAAAGGTTTCGACTATCTATTCACTCTGTGCTATAATATAGGTTGTCACTCAAAATTATAGCATGCAACTTTGCTTCATGCTATTTTTACAGAGAATTATTTTTTAACTTTCTCTTTTTTATATATATATATACCTTAGAGGTTATAATTCAATTCAAATAGAACTTCCTAGTATAGAAACTCTCACTAGCATCTTGCAGGCTTTAAAAGTGTTCCTAATGATTGCACCGTAGTTCAGTTCTTTAAGCTTTAAAAAAATATAGTTGAAGAAACTGGAGCTTTTGTACATGACTGTCCTAAGGGTAAGGCAGCAAAAGTTAATTGGCATTCTGGGGAAAATTTGTGCAACATGTTCCCTTCCTCAATGGCTGTGGGTGCCTGTAAAATCACCTAGGTTTCACATAGCTAAGGCTAACCATAGATGGGCAAATATCACTCTAAGCTTAATGATGGGGAGACATCTGCCCAATGGTCTGAGTTTTTTTTTTTCCACAGACTAAAGCAGTACATGCATGTTAAGCCCCTTCCTTTCCAAAGATATGAATGAAAGATTAGCAAGATACCATGGTGGTTCATTAACAAGAAAAATTAATGACATTGGAAAGCACTTGGTCTTTCTAGATGGACCAATGCTGGACCTAGCATCAAACTGAGTATTTAAATCAGCTTGGGATCATGCCATTAATGATTAACCAAAAACTATAATTCTAAAGTGGAACTTTACATTCCACTTTAATAATTATGCTACCAAAATTAATGTGTGCTGTAAATTGCCTCCAGCAGTGGCATCGCTATATGGGTGCAGGGGGTGTGGACCGAACCCAGGTGACATCTGCCAAGAGGGGTGACACCATGAGCGTAATGTCAGGGGTCGCACTGGCGATCCTGCCCATTCTCCAGGGGACCTGTGCGGCCTCCCTGTAACTTTCCATCTACTCAAGCAACCCCTGGCAAGCATGCCAGACATCAACAAAGCTGGCTGGGGGGTGCAGCCGGCTACACAGGGGTGTCCCGCCCACCCCACTCAGCTGGAGTGTTGATAATGGCTGGATCTAGGGGGTAGTGCACCTTCCCCCCCATGAATGCTGTGTCCGGGTTGGTAAGCTTCTCCCCCCAGTCACAGTTTGCATTCAGCCTCACACAGGACATACAGCAGGGCTGCTCCTACCCACACAGCTGAGGTTGGATTCTTGTATAGACAAGCTGCAAAGTGTATAGCTGTCTGTTGCAGTTCTGACCTATGAAATCCTCAAATTGGAAAGGCAGCAGAGCTGCAACAGCCAGCTACACCAGACTCAGCTGTGTGCATTGTGGGGAAGAGCAACTGTGCTGAGAGCCCTGCCATCAGTGACCCCATCCTCTGCCCTACTGACTTCTGTCCCATGCCCTGCTACCCTGTCCTTTTTCCTGCTGACCCAATCCTCTGCTCTGTTGACCCCATCCTATGCCCTGCTGATACCATCCTATGCCCCAGTAACCCCATCCTATACCCTGCTGATGCCCGCTGACCCCTGTCCTATGCCCTGCTGACCCCTGTCCTATTCCCCACTGATGCTTGTACACTGCCCTGCTAAGCCCATCCTCTGCACTGCCAGCCCCTGTACACTGCCCTGCTGACACCCTGTCCTCTGCCCTAATGACCCTTGTCCTCTGCCCCCTGACCCCATCCTATGCCTATGCCCTGCTGATGCCATCCTATGTCCCAATGACCCTGTCCTTTTCCATGCTGACCTCATCCTATGCCCTGCTGGCAACGTCCTATGCCCTGCTGACCCCCCTGTACTCTTCCCTACTGACCTCTTCCTATGCCCTGCTGATGCTGTCCTATGCCTGGTGTGCCTTGTTCTATGTCCTGCTGATACCATCTGACCCCTGCCCTCTTCCCTACTGACCCCATCCTATGCCCTTCTGATGCCATCCTATGCCCGGTGACCCCTGTCCTATGCCCTGCTAATACCATCCTATGCCCCACTGACCCCTGTGCTCTTCCCTACTGGCCCCATCCTATACCCTGCTGATGCCCGCTGACCCCTGTCTTATGCCCTACTGACCCTTGTCCTCTGCCCTTCTTGCAGCTCTTGACCACCCTGCTGAACCCTGTTCTCCACCCTATTGACCCCTGTCTTCTGCTTTGCTGGCTCCTGTACACTCCAATGCTGACCTCCCATTCTCTGCCCAGCTGACCTCTGTACACCACTCTTCAAACCGCTGACCCTATCCTCTGCCCTGCTGACTTCCTATCCTCTGCCCCCTGACATTTTTTATTGTAACCCCACATCAGACAGGCTAGATTTGGTCCTGGTGTTGAGTCAGATTCCTTAAGCTGCCTGCTCTTATTTTGGGCTGATAATTAGCTATTGGCAACTATTATTTTACAGGTGCTGCAATTGGGACTGATCTGAGGTGTGAAGGTACAGGAAATGGGGTGATCTGAGGTGTGAAGGTGCAGGAATTGGGCTGATCTGAGGTGTGAAGGTGCAGGAATTGGGCTGATCAGAGGTGTTAAGGTGCAGGAATTGGGCTGATATGAGATGTGAAACTGCAGGAATTGGGGTGATCTAAGGTGTGAAGGTGCAAGAATTGCACTGATCTGACGTGATGAGGCAGGAATTGAGGCTTATACGAGGTGTGAAGGTACAGGAATTAGGGCTCATCTGAGGTGGGAAGGTGCAGGATTTGGGGTGATGGCCAAAAATGTAAACTTTGAGTTCCGTTATTTTCATATGATATTGTTATTCAAATTTTCTAGTTGCTTGATAGTTGTTAACATCTCTACTACTTGCCATTATATGCAGTGGTGGGGACTAGGGATGAGCTTCGAGTTTGAGTCAAACTCATGTTCGACTCGAACATCGGCTGTTCGCCAGTTCGCTGAACAGCGAACAATTTGGGGTGTTCACGGCAAATTCGAAAGCCGCGGAACACCCTTTAAAAGTCTATGGGAGAAATCAAAAGTGCTAATTTTAAAGGCTTATTTGTATGGTATTGTCATAAAAAGTGTTTGGGGACCCGGGTCCTGCCCCAGGGGACATGGATCAATGCAAAAAAAGTTTCAAAAAGGGCCGTTTTTTCAGGAGCAGTGATTTTAATAATGCTTAAAGTGAAACAATAAAAGTGTAATATTCCTTTAAATTTTGTACTTGGGGGGGTGTCTATAGTATGCCTGTAAAGGGGCGCATGTTTCCCGTGTTTAGAACAGTCTGACAGCAAAATGACATTTCAAAGGAAAAAAAGTAATTTAAAACTACTTGCGGCTATTAATGAATTGCCGGTCCGACAATACACATAAAAGTTCATTGTTAAAAACAGCATGGGAATTCCCCACAGGGGAACCCCGAACCAAAATAAAAAAAAATGATGTGGGGGTCCCCCTAAATTCCATACCAGGCCCTTCAGGTCTGGTATGGATATTAGGGGGAACCCCGGCCAAAATTAAAAAAAAAATGGCCTGGGGCCCCCCTCAAAATCTATACCAGACCCTTCAGGTCTGGTATGGATTTTAAGGGGAACCCTGCGCAGAGATTAAAAAAAAAATGGCGTGGGGTCCCCCCAAAAATCTATACCAGACCCTTATCCGAGCACGCAATCTGGCAGGCCGCAGGAAAAGAGGGGGGGAGAGAGAGCGCCCCCCTCCTGAACCGTACCAGGCCACATGCCCTCAACATTGGGAGGGTGCTTTGGGGTAGCCTCCCAAAACACCTTGTCCCCATGTTGATGGGGACAAGGGCCTCATCCCCACAACCCTTGCCCAGTGGTTGTGGGGGTCTGCAGGCGGGGGGCTTATCGGAATCTGGAAGCCCCCTTTAACAAGGGGACCCCCAGATCCCGGCCCTCCCCCCCTGTGTGAAATGGTAAGGGGTACCAGAGACAATGGTAAGAGACAGTTTTTGACAATTCCTTTATTTAAATGCTTCTTCTTTCTTCTATCTTCTTTCTTCTATCTTCTATCTTCCTTCGGTTTCTTCCTCCATCTTCTTCCTCTTCTGGTTCTTCTGGTTCTTCCTCCGGTGTTCTCGTCAGGCATCTTTCTCCACAGCGTCTTCTTCAATTCTTCTCCTCGGGCCGCTCCGCATACATGATGGCATGATGGGAGGCTCCCGCTGTGTGACGCTTCTTCTCCTCTGACAGTTCCTAAATAACGGGGGGGGGGGGGCGGGGCCACACGGTGACCCCGCCCCCTCTGACGCACGGGGACTTGACGGGGACTTCCCTGTGGCATTCCCCGTGACGTCAGAGGGGGCGGGGTCACCCGTCACGTAACCCTGCCCCCTTCTGACGTCACGAGAAATGCCACAGGGAAGTCCCCGTCAAGTCCCCGTGCGTCAGAGGGGGGCGGGGTCACCGGGTGGCCCTGCCCCCTGTTATTTAAGAACCATCAGAAGAGGAGAAGCATCACACAGCGGGAGCCTCCCATCATGCCATCATGTATGCGGAGTGGCCCGAGGAGAAGAAGGGAAGAAGACGCCGGCACCATGGAGGAAGATGCCGGATGAGAACACCGGAGGAAGAACCAGAAGAACCAGAAGAAGAAGAAGATGGAGGAAGAAACCGAACGAAGATAGAAGAAAGAAGATAGAAGATAGAAGAAAGAAGAAGCATTTAAATAAAGGAATTGTCAAAAACTGTCTCTTGAAATTTTTAACATTTTTGACAGTTTTTTTGTGAAATGGTAGGGGTACTTTTGTACCCCCTTACCATTTCACACAGGGGGAGGGCCGGGATCTGGGAGTTCCCTTGTTAAAGGGGGCTTCCAGATTCAGATAAGACCCCCGCCCACAGACCCCCACAACCACCGGGCAAGGGTTGTGGGGATGAGGCCCTTATCTCCATCAATATGGGGACAAGGTGTTTTGGGGGGCTACCCCAAAGCACCCTCCCAATGTTGAGGGCTGTGGCATGGTACGGTTCAGGAGGGGGGGCTCTCTCGTCCCCCCCTCTTTTCCTGCGGCCTGCCAGGTTGCGTGCTCGGATAAGTGTCTGGTATGGATTTTTGGGGAGACCCCACGCCATTTTTTAAAAGAATTTTGGCGAGGGGTTTCCCTTAAAATCCATACCAGACCTGAAGGGTCTGGTATAGATTTTGAGAGGGGCTCCACGGCATTTTATTTTTAAATTTTGGCTGGGGTTCCCCTTAATATCCATACCAGACCTGAAGGGCCTGGTATGGAATTTAGGGGGACCCCCCACGTCATTTTTTTAAAAATTTTGGTTCGGGGTTCCACTGTGGGGAATTCCCATGCCGTTTTTATTAATGAACTTTTATGTGTATTGTCGGACCGGCAATTCATTAATAGCCGCGAGTAGTTTTAAATGACTTTTTTTCCTTTGAAATGTCATTTTGCTGTCAGACTGTTCTGACACGGGAAACATGCGCCCCTTTACAGGCATACTATAGACACCCCCCAGGTACGAAATTTAAAGGAATATTACACTTTTATTGTTTCACTTTAAGCATTATTAAAATCACTGCTCCCGAAAAAACTGACATTTTTAGAACTTTTTTGCATTGATCCATGTTCCCTGGGGCAGGACCCAGGTCCCCAAACACTTTTTATGACAATAACTTGCATATAAGCCTTTAAAATTAGCACTTTTGATTATTCATGTTCGTGTCCCGTAGACTTTAATGGTGTTCGCGTGTTCGAAAAAAATTGTTTGCCTGTTCGCAAGTTCTGGTGCGAACGGAACAGGGGGGTGTTTGGCTCATCCCTAGTGGTGACACCATGTTTCACCGCACCAGGTAACACCAACCCTAGTGACGTCACTGGCCTCCAGCATTGCTCCTGTTTTCTCTTGCTGGAGGCTGTCATTTTGCTGTAGCCCAGAGCCCATGAACAGCATTAAATGATAAAGTGGAACTAACTAAACCCATCAATTTAACAGTTTCAAAAAACAGTTACATTCCTGGAATGCCGGGATTGCTAAATGTCATATTTGTTTGTGTCCTCAAACAAACTGCCAAACCATGAAATGACTGGTGTCATAACTGATTACGTGTAGCACCATGGCAGTTGCAGATCAAACTGAAGTAGCTTCCTTGGCTGTAAAGAATAGGAGGGTTTACTTCCGCTTTAAGGCTGTCAGCAGATCGGCCTTTACAATTGGCAGTGCCTAAAAATAGAGAGCAACTGAGCATGTGCAGAACCAGGTAAGATTTAGGATTTTATGTTTTACATAACTGTACCTGCACAAGGGGCCAACCTGAAGTGATCTAGCAGGACTTAATTTTTTAACTAAAGTTCCACTTTAAACCTCAAAGCAAGCAAAGAGCCTCTTGTCCCAACCCCCACCATTTCTTTTTTACTAACTTTAGTAACTGATGTATAACACTTTGTGACATTTTTTCTGGGGTTGTACATCTGGTAAAACAAAGATCTGAAAACAGGTCTGACATCAAAGACTAGTAGTGGCGAAGGATTCCCTGAGCATCTTGGGTTTTCTAAAGGGAGCGCACATGATCTCCTCCTTTCAGACAGGTTGTCTCAATAAAATGACAGAGCCATACGATGGGGATGAGTCAGTTCTCCAATGTTTCTGTATTGAAAAGATTTTGCCCTGACACCTGGCTATATTAAAGAAAATATGTAAAAAACCACTATAATTTCCATGTAATGTTTCTTTCCTATTAATATAACTGTCAGCAAGTTTCCTAGTAAGATAACACCTAGGTAACAATGCTCAAGCTGTAAAATATGAGTATGCATTATTTTTGCTATACAAAAGTTCAGTGAAACAGCAAATCTTCCCACTTTTGTTTTATTGAATCCTCAGATTATTCTTGGATACATTGTAAACTCATGTTGCACATTTTGATTTATAGCTGTCTATATAATCTTGCTTATCCAGTATCTACAGTAGAACTCACTTGTAACTGTAACAGACTGCAAGAATGACTAAGAGGAATGTGTCATTCAGGACGGGTAGCCAAGCTTTTACAATTATGTAGCAAAACCAGCCTCCAGTACAGCTGACATTTTTTTTACAGTTGTGCTTATTTTACAGTTGCTCTTTTGGAAGTTCTTCTGCATGAGTGTGATCAGTTCAAGGACTGTGGACCAAGATGAGAATAATCATGGTGGTAAAAAAATCATTCAATTCTTACAAACTAACATTTTATATAATAATATATATTAAAACTACATTTTCCATAGGAGCTACAGTATATGTTATTCTTTGTTTTATGTTAATTGTACACAGGCAATGGGAAGTGCTTGAGCCTCATCACCATTGTACGCTCCAGTAGGTTTAGAGAACCCCATAAGCAGCAACAATGCAACTGTTTGTGAGCTATGCCAAACAAAGGAGATAATGACTTCAGCACTCCCTCAATATACGGTATTTGTACACTATCCCTAAAATAAGTATGTTGCATACGAATGAAGTTAAGGTGCTCAGGTGCTCTGTTAACCCTATACTGGCAGAGAAGGGACCATTAGGAAATGAAGGAAAAAGTTGAGAGTCATTTTTTTGGGTAGCATGGTGTAAGTGTGATCTGAAAACTTTCCTGATCTTAAAAGAGCACCAGGTCCCAGTGTATAGAGGTATCGTTACCCAAGGAACAGTGCCTGACTGTTTTGGGGGGACCAATGACCTCTACAGAGAATTACTTGCCCTTTGGTGATGACAGCTTACTTTTAAGGGATCTTGGGTACAACTATTAAAGACAAAGTCCATCTTCTTAGGTAAGTACTGATAACCTTCTGTCATAAACTATAAGCATTGAGAGCTCCAAACCCATTTATGAGCATTCAGGCAGTGATTCAGGATGCCCAATACGTGTCTTTTTCAGGCACACCTACTCACAGCAGCATACCCTTGCCATCCCCGGGCACAGTTTCCCCACCCAAAGCAGCCCTCCACACCAATATTCACCAATATTCAAGTTGAGTTAATGGGTGAAAGGGATTCCTTGTGTTTGTTAAAGGGGACAATTCCCTATTAGTACTCTAGCTGCATGAAAGTAACATGGTATGTCTTTATGGAAAAGGGAGTAGGCACAAACTACTTCAGGAAAGGACCTTGCCAGGAAGTCCTGGAGATACTAGAAATGGGCAGGTTAAACTACTTTGCGGTGCTGACCCAAAATTAAAATATTAGATTGGATGAATTTCAGTTTAATTGAGCAGTGCAAGCATGAACATTCACTTAGTTTAATGAAATAATGTTACATTTTACTGTGGTCACTGTACCTCTATTTACCTTCTCTTTTGCATGGACAGGGATGCATATATAGGGGATTTATTTAAATGAATCTGTGTTTGTTTTAAAGGAAACCTGCGGTGAAACTACAGATGTTGACAATACTAACTCCTCCTTCACAAAATTCTAGTTACCTGGCTGTCATGCTGCTGCTACTTTTTGAGTCACTGAGCTGAAACAAGAATGGAGATCCGGAGTTCTGCTTTCAATGTGACCTGTTCCAGGTATGTGCTTCAGCATGCAGTGAAACCATTGTATGTTTATGACAGCCAGACAACTATCATTTTTAATCAATGGCAAGTTTGAATCTCTAATGGTACAGGTGCATTCAGTAATATGCAGGGAAAGATACTATTTTAACCACTTCCGGACCGCCGCACTCCGATATACGTCCTAAGTTTGAAGAGGAATTGCGTTGTTATGGCAGCAGCTAGCTGCCATAAATTCCGATATTCTCTTTTTCCATCGGCGGTCCGGTTTCCGATAATAGTGGTCTCTGCGGTGGATTCGCCATGAGATCACTTTTATCAGCAGCGGGAGAGAGACCCCCCTCCCGACGCGCTCCGGTGCCCTCTGCCGCTTACTAGAGCCGTCGGCAGCAGCGGAGGCGATCAGATCCTCTCACGTCAGTGGCATGGAGACGAGTGAGGGGAAGATGGCACCCACCCATCTCCATACCATTGCAAGGTGTAAGCGACCTAAAACGTCACTTCCGCCCATAGCTCTTAAAGGGCCATTTTTTTTTCTTTTAAATTACAACATTTTTTTTTGATTGCATTGTAGTGTAAATATAAGATCTGAGGTCTTTTTGATCCCAGATCTCATATTTAAGAATGACTGTCATGCTTTTTTTCTATTACAAGGGATGTTTACATTCCCTGTAATAGGAATAAAAGTGACACATTTTTTTTTAAAGAACAGTAAAAAAATAAAAAATAAAAGGTAAAATAAATAGGAAAAAAAAAAGAGAATTTTTAAACGCGCCCCATCCCGCCGAGCTCGCGTGCAGAAGCGAACGCATACATGAGTAGCGCCCGCATATGAAAACGGTGTTCAAACCACACATGTGAGGGATCGCTGCGATCGGTAGAGCGAGAGCAATAATTCTAGCCCTAGATCCTCTCTGTAACTCAAAACATGCAACCTGTAGAATTTTTTAAATGTCGCCTATGGAGATTTTTAAGGGTAAAAGTTTGTCGCCGTTCCATGAGCGGGCGCAATTTTGAAGCGTGACATTTTGGGTATCAATTTACTCAGCGTAACATTATCTTTCACAATATAAAAAAAAATTAGGCTAACTTTACTGTTGTCTTATTTTTTAATTCAAAAAAGTGTATTTTTTCCAAAAAAAGTGTGCTTGTAAGACCGCTGCCAAAATACGGTGTGACAGAAATTATTGCAACGACCGCCATTTTATTCTCTAGTGTGTTAGAAAAAAAAATGTATAATGTTTGGCAGTTCTAAGTAATTTACAACTTAAAACTTAACAGCTTACAAGTTAAAAACCTGTTTTTAACTTGTAAGCAATAAATCTCTAAAAGAGGCTTGGTCCTTAAGTGGTCAATTATCTTGCATATTACTAGGCATTTGAAGTATACACAGATTTACTGGGCTAAGTATAAGAACACCCATTCTACTTCTTTAGCAAATCTTGCACCTTATTTTGTACCCTTTCAAAGACCACCATTTGTGACAATCTATTGATTTACATGCATGTATTTTCTACGTAAACTATAGATCATCTTGGGTATACAGTATATAACACTTACCGTATATACTCGAGTATAAGTCGTTCCGAGTATAAGTCGAGGCCCTAATATACCACAAAAAAATGGGAAAAACTTATTGACCCGAGTATAAGACGAGGGTGAGAAATGCACAGCTACTGTAAGTGGAAAAGAGGGTCAACAATGCCAATTTGCAGCATCACTGTTCCCATTTGCATGCCACACTGTGCCCATTTGCAGCCATAGGTCCCCTGAACTTCAAACTCGGTAGTTAAGGGTTCCTAGATGCCCCCTAGCTGCAGCCAAAATTTGGGGTCTCTGAACCCAAAGGGTCCCGAAATGACATTGCTGCAGATGGACACAGTTGACTGAATGTGGGGCCCCATATCTCGAGGCCAATTAGTGCTAAGAACCCCAAATTTGGTTTGAAAACCCAGTGGAACTAGCACCATAACATTTCCAAAGCTGGGGTTTCTAGCACCAAGTGGCTCCGAGATACAGGGCCCCAAATATCAGTTCAGAAAAAGTCAAGCACTTTTTTGCAGCAGAGAATGACATTTTCCGAACTGGTTTTGGGGCCCCGTATCTCAGGGCCACTTGGTGCTAGGAACCCCAGCTTTGGATATGTTATGGTACCAGTTCCACTGGGTTTGCATACCAAATTTGGGGTTCCTAGCACTAAGTGGCCCTGAGATATGGGGCCCCAAAGTCGGTTCAGAAAATTTCAAGCTCTTTTCTGCAGCAGAGAATGACATTTTCCGAACCGATTTTGGGGCCCCGTATCTCGGGGCCACTTAGTGCTAGGAACTTCATCCTTGGATATGTTGTGGTACCAGTTCCACTGGGTTTGCACACTAAATTTGGGGTTCCTAGCACTAAGTGGCCCTGAGATACGGGGCCCCAAAATCGGTTCGGAAAATGAATTTTTTTGCTGCAGAAAAGTGCTTGACTCGAGTATAAGTCGAGGGGGGCACTTTCAGCACAAAAAAATGTGCTGAAAAATTCGACTTATACTCGAGTATATACGGTAACAAATATATCACACTATAATAGTAAACATAAATATTTAGTGTAATTTCCCATTCATTTCCACTGGTGATTGATATTAAATGGAGGGGTACAATCCTAAAAAAAGAATACAAACCCATAGTGGGAAAAATGAAAGTGCCACTTGCACTGATAAGCAGGGGCCTTAGGTACCTGCACACTGCTCTTGATCTCCTGTACAGCCTCTCAGTACCCCTAAAACCTGGGGTGCTTTGTAATGCAAAGCTAACCAGCCTTTTCTTTTACTGCCTTAATCACCTCTGTATGACCCACGACTGTAATGGAGCTTTAATAACTAATAGGGAGGAGATCATAGCATGGCACACAAACTATTGTGCAGCATTCTCTCTGCAAAAGAAATGTGACCATTGGCAGCAGGGGGCTTTAGAAGCTTATTCTCACAGGTGATGTGTGAGTTGGATAATTTCTTCTAATTAGCTCTTGATCTGTGCTTTACAGAGACAAGCAGTAATGAACTGACAGCATGCAGTACTGTTCAGGAGAAAGAAATAAGAAATAACCTGACATGCACTAAATAACAGGTGTACATGTCAGATGAATAGAACAGTGTCCAAGGGTGTGATTTTTTTCCAAATATTCGGGCTCTCCTATGCATCCCGGCTCACCTGATATCTCACCCTTGTTATGCAAATCTATCTTCATTACATAGATTATATCAGCTTGCATGGCAGAATAAATTTTTATGTTTAGGTTTGGATATGCTTTAGGCCTGGTTCACACTGGTGTGATTTCATATGCGACTTGAGTCACATGACGAGGGAAATCACATTGTTTTCACTGTGTCCATTCACATCAATGCGAGTCAGCACAGAGCGATTTTGTAAAAGTTTCCTGTATTACTTTGGTGAGATTCCAGTGCAATTTTGGCTCCATAGAATATACAAATAGGGTTGCCACCTCATCCCTTTAAACCCGAACACATATGAATTGCACAGGTTCTGTGGCTGATTAAGGTGGTAATTAAACTCACTTGCTGCTTTATCTGCATTAAATTAGCCTCAGAACCTGTGTAATTCATATGTGTTCGGGTTTAAAGGGATGAGGTGGCAACTCTATATACAAACCTTATCAAAGTTACATCAAAGTTACACTCAACTTGCACTACGCAATCGCACTGAAAGTCAGATCAAAATCGTATTGCAGCAGCTTGAACCTAGCCTTAAAGCGGGATTCCGGCCAGCTAAAAAAAATTTTTAAATTCAGCAGCTACAAACACTGTAGCTGCTGACTTTAAATAAGTAGACTTACCTGTCTTGGGAGCCTGCGATGTCAGCCGCCCAAGGCCGACCCATCCCTCGGCTCTTGGGTCCCGGCACCGCCATTCTAGGTACGGGAAATAGGCAGTGGAGCCTTGCGGCTTCACTGCCAGTTTTCTACTGCGCACGCGCGAGCGGTGCGGCGCTCTGTGAATGGCCCCGTGGTGTTCTGGGAACACACTCTGTTCCCAGAAGACAACGGGGCCGCTCACCGAGGGGAAGAACACGTCACGGAATAGGAAGAGGCAGATTAGGAAGACTGCCTAGCAACAAAGGTTTAGGTAAGTATAACATTTTTTTTTTCCAAATTTTTAAAAAAATTTTTTTAAAGATTTTTGGTGGAATTTTTTTTTCCAGGGTGGCCCTCCACTTTAAGGAGGAGATCCAGTCTGGGCAAAAATGAATACTGTAGCTGCTGACTTTTAATATAAGGACACTTACCAGTGGGGGCTGGTGCTCAAATTTTTTTTTTTGGGGGGGGGGCTGCAAACAAACTGAAAAATTCTGAAAAATACTGAAAAAAACATCATTTGCAACCACTGTGCCCATCAAATGCAGCCACTGTGCCATCAATTGCAGCCACTGAGCCCATCAAATGCAGCCACTGTGCCATCAATTGCAGCCACTGTGCCCATTAAATGCAGCCACTGTGCCCATAAAATACAGCCAATGTGCCCATCAAATGCAGCCACTGTGCCATCAATTGCAGCCACTGTGCCCATTAAATGCAGCCACTGTGCCCATAAAATGCAGCCAATGTGCCCATCAAATGGAGCCACTGTGCTCATCAATTGCATCCACTGTGCCATCAAATGCAGCCACTGTGCCATCAAATGCAGCCACTGTGCCCATCAAATGCAGCCACCATGCCTATCAAATGCAACCACTGTGCCATCAATTGCAGCCACTGTGCCCATCAAATGCAGCCACTGTGCCCCCCCGCCTGCCCGGTCGGTGTCTGACCGCACTTATCCCATCATGGTGGTGGGTTAGGCAGCGGGTGATGGCTGCGAGCTGTGGGATGGGCAGCGGGTCAAGCAGCGGCGAGCTGTGTCCTCCATGCGTCTCTTCTTTCTTACTGCTAGGCATCCAATAGGAGCACCTGTCTTTTCAGCCAATCAGGTGATGGTTATTAGACTTGCACTTCCTGATTGGCGGAGGGGCAGTTCAGTGGCTTCACAGCCAGTTTCCAACTGTGCATGCACGAGTCGCACTGTGCTTTCTGAATGATCCTGACCTTTGTGGGTCCCAGAAGAAAGCTGGAGGAAGGAGGAAGGGCCGGAAATACTCAGATATCGCCGTGGCGATCTTACCTGGAAGTGGGTAAAATCAGGTCCCTGCTCCCCCCCAAAAAGTGCCAAATGTGGCAGTCTGGGGGGGTTGCGAACAAGCGGAGCTTCCCCTTTTGAGTGGAGCTACACTTTAAGTATGTAAGGAGGTTGCTGCCACTCCAGGGGAGTGATAAATTAAAAGTTGTTGTTTAAAGGAGAAGTATGTCTCTTCTGGCCCTACTTCTATGGGTCCCAGGAGTGCACTTAGTTCTGTTCTCCTGTGACCCAAGTTCAACTGACAGTGTTTGTCTGCTGTCAGCTGACATCACTCCAGGCTCTGGAGGGATCCCGACTTTAATGTTGGGATCCACCCAGATGCCTGAGCGGTAGCTGGCTTAGTTTGTCAGTGCCAGCCGCTCCTGCTCCTTCCACAGCCTTGTGCTTCAGTGAGCACTGGAGGGGTAGAACAGAGAGCTGGTGAGTTGGCCCACCTTTTGCAGCTATAACAGCTTCAACTCTTCTGGGAAGGCTGTCCACAAGGTTTGAGAGTGTCTATGGGAATGTTTGACCATTCTTCCAGAAGCACATCAGGCACTGATGTCAGACGAGAAAGCCTGGCTCTCAGTCTCCGCTCTAATTCATCCCAAAGGTGTTCTATCGGGTTGCAGACCAGTCAAGCTCCTCCACCCCAAACTCGCTCATCCATGTCTTTTTGGACCTTGCTTAGTGCACTGGTCCAAATCATATGGTGGAGGGGAGATTATGGTGTGGGGTTGTTTTTCAGGGGTTGGGCTAGTTCCAGCGAAGGAAACTCTTAAGGCATCAGCATACCAAGACATTTTGGACAATTTCATGCTTCCAACTTTGTGGGAACAGTTTGGGGATGGCCCCTTCCTGTTCCAACATAACTTCGCACCAATGCTCAAAGCAAGGTCCATAAAGATGTGGATGAGCAAGTTTGGGGTGGAGGAAGTTGACTGGCCTGCACAGAGTCCTGACCTCAACCTGAAAGAACACCTTTGGGATGAATTAGAGCGGAGGCTCTGAGCCAGGCTTTCTTGTCCAACGTCAGTGCCTGACCTCACAAATGCGCTTCTAGAAGAATGGTCAAACATTTCCACAGAAACACTCCTGAACCTTGTGGACAGTCTTCCCAGAAGAGCTGAAGCTGTTAGAGCTGTAAAGGGTGGGCCAACTCAATATTGAACCCTACAGACTAAGACTGGGATGTCATTAAAGTTCATGTGCGTGTAAAGGTAGGTGTCACAATACTTTTGGTAATATAGCGTATGTAAAAATGCACGCATGCTTATGAGTGAAGGACCCTAAAAATATATTTGAATAGCTGTGTTAGAAATACATTTAAAGATTTTTAGTGAATACATAACTGGACTGAATGCTGTCTTCACATCTGTCTGTGGTTCAGCTTTAAGAAAATGTGCTGTTTCAACAGCTTTCCTGAAAATGTTGACAGTCCATAAATAATAGATAACAATAAATAGGATCCGAGCGCCATCATATATTCATAAGCAATGCTCAGCCCACTTTCATTAAACATAGGGATAGTAATGTTTAACAGGCCAGACATTTTGTAAAGTCATTCATCACCACCTAATCCACATCAATATAAGTATAATTGTATGTCACTTGTTCTTTGGGACACCTGTTAGGGAAATAAACAATGTGTTTACCAAACAAAATGCAATATTTAGTCTTTGCGCCGCTTATAAGACGCGCTGACAGAAATCACTTGTGTATAATACACCACTTACTGCTTTATAGGTTTCATTTTGCGAACGTCAGAAAAAATGATTAAAGCGTTTTCAGAAAGGAAATGACTCATGGGTGCATCTGTGTGTTAAAGTAAACACTCGCAGTGTCCTGCTTTGCATATTCGCCTCTTTTTCCCTTCCTTCATTTCCATGGCATCTTTCTTTTTTTTGTTTCTTTGCTATACATTTTGCTACTTTGTTAAACTCTACATTAAAGGGTCCCATTCACAAAGAACAATTGCATTGGAAACACAAGAAAACAGAAATTGGGCTTCAAAAAAAAAGTTTATCCTTTCTAGAGCAACAGATTTTATACCAGATTTCGCGCTGTAGACCCTTTTCATACTATGTCATTTTTGTTTTTTATCAAGAACAGTATTATTAATTATGAATTAATTAGTATTAATTATTATTAATATTATTATTAATGCAGTATTACACTGATATTTTTTTATACAATCTAACATCATTGCATGATGGGAAAATGTTGTCAGTATATTTCAACAGTAAAATGAAATCTACTGATGAATCAAACATGTACATTTGTTTACAGTATATGTGCACAAATTGCTTAGATATTTTTATTGTGTTTAATTTGTTTGTAGAACCCATTCTGCACAGCTTTATGTAATATGTATGAGACATGAATCACATTGCCTACTGTGCATTTTGATGAATTATGCCCTTTTTACACATATTTGCAATAAAAAAAAACAACTTTTTGATTTTTTGATATGACCAGATTGACCGGTTTAGGACTTTAGAAAGGGATTGGGTAATGTAGTTTTTAATTTTTCCCTATTTTTGTTTCATTATAATTTAACTTTCAAATTTTAGAGCTATTGATTTGTGTTTTTCTGCTCATCTCTAGGTTAATACTTTCGCTCCTCTCATCCCCCATCCTAACCGATTTAAAAAATAAATAAATAAAAATAATCGAAAATGGCCTTTTAACTTACCTAAAGCTACAGCCATGTGATGCTGCAGCCCCCAGCCATTTCTTTTTCTTTGTTTACTTCCTGCGAAGTCATTCTTTGGGTGTCCAAAAGATTATATCGGTGCAAATGTCCCCATAGGGTGCCACATCCGAATTTAACAGACCAGAGAGAAATCCCTTAGGTGGACTTTTAAGGCACTCACATAGTTATAGAAAAAACATATATTTTATTAAACAATGTAAGCATAATAAAAACAGAATATGTTGGAATGCTTACAAAGACTATATACTAAATACTGAGTCACCACAATGATTGACTGAAGGTTTTTGTAATTCATCCGACGCGTTTCAGAGTTTCTATGTCTCCTTCATCAGGGGGATTTATAAAAAGGTCAATCATACATATCTTTTATGCAGGTATGTGTGTACAAAACATTCCAATAGAACAATTAAAAACAAGAAGAATAACTGGAGATGTGTCTTCAGGTAACCGCCTATTAAAGTAGCTTGTTTTCCACAGTGTATTAAGGTATACCATCATTGAGAGGCTTGGGTATAGCCGGACCGGTATGGGAGGCATTGGGCCGCACACTGTACTGAAGCCAGAGGAAGGGCGTGGCCCTGCACACCAAAAAGGCAGGAAGTTGTTCTGAAATTGATACAAAACACTGTATGGTGGATATCAAGCTGATATATAAGAGGCCACAGCATGAAGACACATCCCGACATCCAGACCCTCAGGTGGAAGCTGGGTGTCCATGTCACTATTTGTGTGACCTGGATATTTCCTATTGGCTGTCTAGTAGTGGGGTTCTCTCTGGATCAAGAAGAGGACACAACTGTAAGGGACAGTTTGGCGAGGCTCTACCTGCATTGCTGGATTAGCAGTCACCCACACCCATAAATGGTGCCGTGAGGGACCTGAGAAGGGGATGTAGCCTCCCTGGCGGTTTTTCCGAGTGTGGCTCGGGGTTAAAATTCAGGACCATTAGCGGTAACCCCCCGAGCCACACTCGGGATTGCAATGCAAGATCCTGGTGCCTCCTTACTCAACTTGTCCCCGGGATCCTGCGATGTCCCCCGCAGTGTCCGCGGGCTGTGTCCTGTTCCGAAGCCTCTCTGTGCCAGGCTCCGTTCCCTGCGAGCGTCGAGACGCACGGGGGCAGAGCCTGGCGGCAAATTCAAAAAAATGTAAACAGCATAACACATACAGTACTGTAATCTTACAGATTACAGTACTGTATGAAATCATTTCACATCCCCTTTGTCCCCAGTGCTCTGGCCCATGCCCTGCATGCAGTTTTATATTGCATATACTGTTCTTTCTGCCTGGAAACTGGAGATTGTCCATAGCAACCAAAAAGTGTCCCTTTACGTCAAAAATGGCTTTAGACCAGCTAGAAAACAGCGATAGTAAATTAGAACACTTGCAGAATTGAGCGATAGTGAATCGTGTGGAAATTTATTTTATTACTATTTATTTTTATTTTTTTAAATTATTATTTTTTTTTATTATATTATAATTTATGTTTTTGTGTTTCAAACTTTATCATACCCGGGATATCTACTAGACTCTTGTTTGGACAGATTTAAGTGTGTTATTGTTAAGAATTACAGGCCTACAATATAAAACGCCAAATTTCCATGCAAAATAATTGTACCGCTTTCAGCACCTAAAATCAGAAAGAATCATACCGCCAGGGAGGTTAAGCTGGTCATAGATAGGTAGAATTGTGAACAAACATTCTTAGGAAAAGAGTATTCTAAGAAGTTCATTTGTTTTTCTAATCATTAGTGGATCAAACTGATGTTAATTTTCGACCACAGCAACGAGAAAATTCGAAGGAGCAGGATGGGAAATTGTTCTTGAACAAAAGAATTTCTAACAATCTATATGGTTTTCATTTGATGAAGTCGAATCATTCCAAAATCAAATGTTCAAAGCAAATTAAATCTTTTGAATGGCATTAGAAAGTTTTGGGAATTTTTTGGGGAATTTTTGTATGAATTTTGTATGAATTTGTTTGTATGACTTCTCCTAAGAATTTTCATTTGACATCTATTCTTGCCAACTCTTAGGTGAATATATTCTGCTTCCCCAGGTAAGGGAAAAAACCTTTTGCAGTATGAGTTAAAGCAGGGTGGGAGGGTGGGATGGAAGGGAGATCATATTTTGCCCAGAATTGGAAATCTTGGATTATCTTTACTACTCCTGCTAATCTTACGTGACTTGTGAATCATGTACAGTACCTTCTTTATAATCCATACTGACTGATTAGGTTAATAACTGATTAAGTCAACCTTTTGGAGCATGATACAAGTTACACCCGTGTTTCGGGTGTAACATGTAACATATTCCAGAATCTCTAAGCCCACCCCACGGCATCCCTCCCCTGTTGACAGTGGGTAAGGGTTCTTCTCCCCATACCCACTGCCACGTTTGAAAACAGCATGGATGTGTGGGGCTCATTCATTCACAGGTATCTGTAATGAGAAAACTTCAAGTCCTGTCTGCCACTGTAGCAGACTACTGTAGGCTTGTAGTTCTCAATGGGCTGCAAAAGCTCTAATGAGCACCCTCCTAGTTCACTGACATATCCTCCAGTTTTCTAACAGAAAGCCAATACAGAGATATGGAAAGAAAGCCGGAGGACATGCTGCAGGAGCCTGATATTACACCCACAATCCACTGATTGCGACTGCAATGCCCTGCAGGCTCCTGTGCAAGAGATAAAAAAGCAGGGGAATGCATTAAGGTAAAAATGTTTAAGCTTTAGAACCACTTTACCTTTTTGGGTAAATAGCTAAACTATAGTATGTTCTCAGAGAGTAAACATATTGATTGGTTGATGCAAAGTTTGGATGTGACTTTCACAGTATTACTACCTTGTTCTGTGATAGTCGAGCTTTCAGTGACATTTTATGGTCCTGAAAAGCAAGCCTTGTCTCCTTTTGCCTTCATTCATCTGACACATGCATCTTGTATTCAAGACTTGTTGGGGCAGGAAATGGGGGGTCATGTACGATTTTGTTGTCTTCTTTAGCTGCAGAAAAGAAAGTAGTGTTGGGATTACAAAATCTGCCGGGTCCTTTATAATGTTATCTTCCAAGGTGCTCTGATAACATTGTTCACACTCTAAAAAAATGTTCATGATGTGCAGCAATTTTATCTGCATGGGTCCCATTTATACATTAGCACTAAAACCATCAAATGTAGATAATGGGGTTGATTTACTAAAACTGTAGAGTGCAAAATATGGTGCAGCTCTGCATAGAAACCAATCAGCTTCCAGATGTTTTTGTTGTCAAAGATTAATTGAACACGCTGAAGTTAGAAGCTGATTGGCTACTATGCACAGCTGCCCCAGATTTCTGTACTCCAGTTTTAGTAAATCAACCCCATTATCTAAATTTGATGGTTTTCTAACACTAGATTCTTATCATCTATCAGACAGCACCAGTCATACCCAGGGCTAAATTTATACCCCTAAGCCCAGCCTAAATTGACTGACGAGTCTTAAGCAGGCCATAGACAAGTCAAAAACTGGACGAAAATTCTTGGTCATTCATTTTTTGCATCATTAGTGTGCCAGCTGTAACACTCGATTTTCATGCCTCAAGCGAAAGTGCCTGATCCAACATGCTGGATTTTTTTTAGAAAAATTAATCAATTGATGGCACAATCATACGTGCCATGTTTTTTTTTGCGATCGACAGAATGTTCGGATTTTGACTCGTCTATGCCCAGCCTTGGTGCCACTTTGACACAATCATAGCCACACAAAGCACACCAAGGTTGTGGGTGTAGAGCACGGAAGGGTCCACTCTGTGTCAGAACATTTAAAACAAACAAGTATAAAAGTTATTAAGTGCTAGCGTGAATTCAAGTGGGTGAACTATAACTATGCAATGCACTCACCAACAAAAATGCACAAACTGTGTATGGGCTCCCTGGCAAGAAGGAATGTGATACTTAAGCTGGCCATACATGGGTCAAAATTTGGCTAGTTCAGCAGGGACCAACCGACATTCAATCCATCTATGGGCAAGCTGATTGTACTGAAGTCAAGCCATTAATCTACTTGGGTACAACCAGCCTGTCAGATTTTTTACATGCAATTACTGCCAGTGGCTATAGCCACTAGCAGTAATCACTGTGTTCTGCCGTCTGTGGAGGCTCCCCATGACCCCGCCCCAGCAGAACACAATACAGCTGAAGGAGGTATTCCCACATCAACACTGACTCTGCTGATGGGTGAATCGAGCAGTTTTTTTTCCTTCTGCCCATGGTACAAGTAAAGAAAAACAAATCATCTATGGGCTGCTTAAGAGCAACAAGATGTAGGTGTGGCTGTGTGCCCTTCACCTGCCTGGGAACCCAGCCACCCAACCCCTTTGCCTATGTTGTTTTTGTGGCAATACTGGCCTGGTAGTGCCTAGTATGACACCATTTATATCTAGCAAATTGCACAATGTAGTGTTGTTGTGGGTTATGATTTCATCTTCCAGTTAACTACAAATAGAATACAGAATACAACTCACACTATGGCTCCCAAGGATGACTGGAGTATTGTATTGCCCCCCCCCCCCCCCAACACCCCATTAAAAAGCTTGCAATGACAGGGAAGAAAAAATATTTTCAAACAAGCAACTTCAAGCACAGTGTACAGTAATACAGGGCTTTGTTTGTAGCTGCTCATCTGGAAGAAGTGGCAGGGTTAAAAATTGCTCAACGTAAATGATTTACTGCCAAATAAATCCCTTCAACTTTAAAAAAATGATCGCAGCTATGTTAGTTACTTTAAAGCTAATAGTGCCACTGGCAACACATTAGGAGTAATCTGTATGCACAGTCTCATTGTCCTATTTCCTATGTGTTTTATTTGTTGTGGTTCACATCAGTGAGTTTGATGTAAACTTGAAGAGTTGTGTTTTACTATTCAGTCATTTACATTTCACATCTTGATGCAAATGAATCTTTTAGTGTTTCTGGATTGCATGAGTTGTACTTGGCTAGATTCAATGATCCTTCCTTCCTTTTGCTTTTCTTCAACCCAAATACACATTTCCCCTGACACCAAATAGGGCCTAATATGTGCATATAAGAGTGATAGGCACAGTGCAACTCCGATGGTAGGTAGGGACTGATACATATGTTTCAGTGTTTGTGAAATTTAATAAAGCGATATAATTGAATAAAGTAAGTAACACAATCAATGCAGACAGTATTCCTGCAGAACTCCCACACTGCATAAGAAGAGTTCTAACCTTTTAGCACCAATGGCATGATTTTTTCTTATTGTAATGTAAGTTAAAACAGACATGTATGTGTAAGATCCCATGTCCAGAAAAATACAAATTTAAGTAATGGGCAATAAAGTAAATCATTACTCACTATTCATTTCTCAGACCTAAAAAAAAAATAAAACTGCCCACTAAAGGCTAGATCTTCAATGGGACAACTATGTCAATCATTGTAGAGCTTACTACAATGAAGCGATTGTTAAATTTCTTAGCAACTCTTGTGAGAATTTTTGATATATGAAATTGGACTGTTACACCTTAAACATAATATTGACATTATCCTATGACAATCTTATAGAGTATGCACTGTGCATAAGCATATGGAAAAACATGTACAACTGATGGCAGAATTAAAAAATTGAAATAGGGAATGATAACCTGACAGTGACCATAATTAAGTGTAGCACTACCCCGTAGGGGTTGCAGATGACAGGGTTCCCAACTGCTGCATAGCCAGGCAACAGGTAACTTCCACACTTTCTCCAGAGACAAGGAACAGTCTTTGAGGTTTGTTTTGATGTTTTATTAGGGGGCTAATAACTTGGATGGGGAATAGGAATTATGGGAAGTCCAACTTGATAGCAACACAACTAGGGACAGCTTCCTCCCGATGTACATCTCCAATTGATTCTTCTCCTTTACTCTGTACAGCATTAATTGATTCCACTTCCTTAGTCAGTACAACTCCGATTGATTCCTCTCTTGGCAGCTTACAGTCTCTGTTAGAAAAGCAAAAGCCCCTTACGGACTAGGAGCTCTCAATCCCTTTTGAAAGTAGCACGATGTGTTGTAAACTGCATCTTGGCATACCTCCAACTCCCTTGTAGACACTGATCCCAGCTCTACCAACTGCAGGAAATGCTAGCCCACCTGGCTGCTTCTCCACCAGCTTACCAGGCTGCTTCTTCACCAGCCTACTGGACTAAATCCTCCAGAGATCTTCCAGGGCAAGGCTAGAGAAGATTAAAGCACACCACTATCTTGTGAAGAGACCGGCTACGTATGGCCATCTCTCCCCTTGTTAGTCACTGAACCGTGCTGTAGTACTCACACTGTCTCCCTTGCTCCCCCTGTGTCTCAGGGAAGACTCTTTCCAAGCTTCTTCTGTTGTCAGGATCCTCCCAAGCCAGTCCTTTAGCCCCAGTCTGAGGCAGAGCACCCCCTCGGACTAGGGGGTTCATCTCAAGGGCCACGACAGTACCCTCAGCACTCCATCTTTATCTTTTACCTGACTCTCCTACTGGCACGACTCTATGCCAGGTCCACTGCCTGGGGATTGCCAAACTTCCCTAAGTATGCAGAACAACCCTCCTAGCCTCCACCCTCCAGCTTCTAGAATGTTCTCCAACTTTCCAGAACCATGGGGAGGCAATTGTCTGGTGTTGTCTGTATGAGTCACCCAGCCCTGACCTAAAGTAAACCCATGACCCAGTTAAAGACTCACAGGTTTAACCATTAGCCAGACATAAATTTCCCTGCACTCACACTAGTAGTATACTAGAGGGTGCTACATAAGAAACTAAATATGCTGTGAATTGTTTGCGGTATGTTGGGTGAAGAGGGAAATACCTGTGGGACAAACTTTTGGAAGCATAGCTGGAGACTATAGGAGACCTTCATACTCTGGACTGCCAACTAGAGTTTGCATGAAGGGTTGTGAAAGCAAAAAGAAGTGAAAATATTACATACCGTGTACTCTTCTGTCTATATATTTGCTTCATTTTGGAAGTCTTTTGCCAATCATTTCTTTAAGTATATAGTATGCGTATTGGAGACATTTCTCATTAAAATCAAGTGATAAATCTAACTGAAAAGGATTAGGATTTTTTTTAATTGTAAGCTATTTCCATTTCCATTTCTTTACAGGTGTGGACAGCAAATCAGTAATACTCCTCGGCGTTCAGCTGACAGGAAATGCTACTGTACCGTAGAGGTATGTCTGCTTTGGACAGGATGAAGTCCAGTGTTAATTTACAAAAAACACGCAGAAACAGTTTACTTGTATAGCTAGTAGGGATCACTGTTAAACTGGAACTTGCACCCATTGTACCTACCTATAAGCAAGGCCGGACTGGGAATAAAAACCAGCCCTGAAAATAATTTCATACCAGCCCCATAGCATTATTATACCAGCTCAACAGCATAGCGTGATTATTTTCTTATTCATATAAGGAAAAACCATGCATTTTAAAGCACATTTGAAGAGTGTATTTTACTCACCAGTGCCCATCAATGCAGCGTCACCAGTACACATCAATGCAGCGTCACCAGTGCCCATCAATGCAGCCTGATAAGTGCCCATCAATGCAGCCTCACCAATGGCATTCAGTGCAGCCTCACCAGTGTCCATCAGTGCAACCTGATCAGTGCTCATCAATGTAGCCTCACCAGTGCTCATCTATGCAGCCTGGTCTGTGCCCATCAATGCAGCCTATTAAAGCGGAGTTCCACCCAAAAAATGGAACTTCCACTTTAAGTGTTGGTGTTTTCCTGACATGCCACATTTGGCATGTAATTTTTTTGGGGGGGAGCGGGTACCCTGTTTTTACAGTCACCCAGCTCCCACTTCCTCTCCTGGCTCCGCAGCGCCAGAAGGAAGATCACCTGTCCCCATCCCTCCCTGCAATCTACTGGGACACATCACAGGTCCCAGAAGATTGCCCGGCCATTCACAGCACGCAGAGCGGCTCGCTCATGCGCAGTGCCCACATGGCTGTGAAGCCACAGCTGGGGGCCCACAGTAAGAATGCCGGCGCCGCGGAGAGGAGGGTGAGAGGATCGGGGCTTCGTGTGCCTGCATCGCTGGACCATGGGACAGGTTAGTGTCTGATTATTAAAAGTTTGCAGCTACACTGTTTGTAGCTGCTGACTTTTAAATGGGTGAAACTCCACTTTAAGTGCCCGTCAATGCAGTCTGGTCAGTGCCCATCAATGCAGTCTGGTCAGTGCCCATCAATGTAGCCTCACCAGTGCCCATCAATGCAGCCTGATCAGTGCCCATCAATGCAACCTCACCAGTGCCCATCAATGCAGCCTCACCAGTGCCCATCAATGCAGCCTATTAAGTGCCCATCAATGCAGCCTCACTAGCGCCCATTAATGCAGCCTCACCTGTGTCCATCAATGCAGTCTGATCAGTACCCATAAATGCAGCTTCACCAATGCCCATCAATGCAGCCTCACCAGTGTCCATCAGTGCAGCCTGATTAGTGGCCATCAATGCAGCCTGATCAGTGCCCGTCAATGCAGCCTCACCAGTGCCCATCAATGCATCCTCACCAGTGCCCATCTATGCAGCCTGATCTGTGCCCATCTATGCAGCCTGATCAGTGCCCATCAATGCAGCCTCACCAGTGTCCATCAATGCAGCCTCACCAGGGCAGCTTTACCAGTCTGATCAATGCCCATCAATACAGCCTCACCAGTGCCCATCAATGCAGCCTCACCAGTGCCCATCAATGCAGCCTCACCAGTGCAGTCTCACCAGTGCCCATCAATGCAGCCTGATCAGTGCCCATCAATGCAGCCTCACCTGTGCCCATCAATGCAGCCTGATCAGTGCCCATCAATGCAGCCTCACCAGTGTCCATCAATGCAGCCTCACCAGGGCAGCTTTACCAGTGTCCATCAATGCAGCCTCACCAGTGCCCATCAATGCAGCCTGACCAGTGCCCATCACCTCAGCCTCACCAGTGCCCGTCTATGCAGCCTGATCGGTGCCAATCAATGCAGGTTAACTTGTGCCCAGTGCCCATCAATGTAGCCTCACCAGTACCCATCAAAGCAGCCTTACCAATGCCCATCTATGCAGCTTGACCAGTGCCCATCTATGCAGCCTGAACAGTGCCCATCAATGCAGCCTCACCAGTGCCCAATGCCCATCAATGCAGCCTCACCAAAGCCCATCTATGCAGCCTGACCAGTGCAGCCTCACCAATGCACCTATGCAGCCTCACCAGTGCAGCCTCACCAATGCCCATCTATGCAGCCTGACCAGTGCAGCCTCACCAATGCCCATCTATGCAGCCTGACCAGTGCAGCCTCACCAATGCCCATCTATGCAAGACTGACCAGTGCTGCCTCACCAATGCCCATCTATGCAGCCTGACTAGTGCAGCCTCACCAATGCCATCTATGCAGCTTGACCAGTGAAGCCCATCTACGCAGCTTGACCAGTGCAGGCTCACCAATGCCCATCTATGCAGCTTGACCAGTGCAGCCTCACCAATGCCCATCTATGCAACTTGACCAGTGCCAATCAGTGAGAGAGAAAAAAAATCTAGCACCCTAATTCTTCTGGTCGTTCTCCCTTTGCATATCACTCCACACTGGCCGCAGGCATGAGTTCAGTGGGCGGCGCTGGGCCCGATCTAAAGAGGAATCCATAGGCTTCATTCTGACGGCCCAAGGCCATTCTCCTGCTGCTCCAGGCATATCAATCCGCATCCACAGGAACCAGTTCAGTGGGCGGCGCTGTGAAGAGGAGCATCGCATCGCGGCTCCCTTCACTTCTTTTCAGGTGACAGCAGCAAGCTCCTGGCCCAAAGCAGCCCTGTAGGCCAGTCCGACCTTGCCTGTAAATGTTTTGGCATAACGAAGGAACCTTCAGGAGAATGCCCATGGAAAAGCTTGTTGAAGGAACCCTTTTAGCACAGTAGCTGCCTTTCTACACTACGTGGCTCCCAATAAATTGCTGTACTCCCAGAAGTGGTTCTAGCTCTGGGCCAGGCACATTACCATGTGTGATGCTCTGATGAGCATTCTGCTCTGGATTTAGTACCATCTCGGAAAGCCAGGCTATTGAAACCTCCAGCACTGGCTGTGATATTTAACAACAATCATAGCTGATGCCCTTCTTTTAGTACACCTTAGGTCAGCAAATGCAAAATAATTGGTGTAATTTGAAAGAATTACTTTGATTAGTCCATATGTTAAAAATAAGTGACCCCAGTATCAACAGTACTGACTTGTATTTGCCAACTGTCTTTTATTTCCATTAACAGTCCCAGTTTTGATGAAAAATGCTTATACTATTACTGTCCCTGGAAAATCTCTGTTTTTTAATGTAACACAAATTACTCATTATGTATCCTAAAAATGTTACGCCCCATTAACATTGGTAAAGTTATTTCCTCAGATGCCATTAACACCAAGACATTATTTTTTGACCCTGAACTGTAGGCATGTAAAAGATACAAATGAATTGAGTTATGTGATTATTATTACATTTTTAAATGTATTTTACTTATTATTAATTGTATTTTTCAATGTAGGTAGTGTAAGTACCTGAATTTGACTTAATATCAGCCTCCCGCAGTTCCTGTACAGCAGAGTTTATACTGGGAGAGAGAGAAATGGCACAATGAGCCATCCAGTTGTGCTGTACTGCTAATGCGATAACATTGAGCATACTGATAGCAGCTAAAAGCTACAAGTCCCATCTTCCACTGCAGCAGAGAGACTCATGGTTCTCAATGGAGCACATGTGAGTGACATCACCACAATTGTAGTTTATTGTTTACTTCCTCTAGCCCCATGACCGAAGGTCTGTACCTCTGTACGGACCTGGGCCTGGGGAACAGTGTGCAGGAACCTATGCATTGCATTCATGATACACTGATCACAGCTGCAATGCTCTGCAGGCTTCAATGTAAAAATGTAATAAATCCACATTTAAAAAAAATGTTTTATTAATGTGGGTGCATCTATTAAATGCTTGCAACAGGTGGCCTTTAAAGAAAATCTGCTAACAATGATTTAACATTTTCTAACTTATTGTTGTTAAAATTGAAATTGCCCTTTTAGTCTTCAGACAACTATTTTATAAATCTTCGCCCCCCCAAAAAAAACTAACATTTTTGCAATATTATAAACTGGGGGTATTTTAGAGTCTTTTTACAACTTAGCTCATTTTCCGTTTGTGTTATTTATTTACTGATTTTCCCAGAACTGACTGTCAAACTGAAGGTATCCTGTGACATAGGAATTTATTCTGAGATAAGTCCTGGGACTCTTCACATCTAAAGGGATGCAGGTAACAGTTCTTTTGTTATTGGAGTATAATGCTGTTGAAGGAAGACCCTCCAATTTAGTAGCTGGTTTCAAAAAGCACGTAGTAAGGAAAACAGCAACCTCTTCAGCACATTCAATGAAATCTCTACAAGTTTTAAAGAATCCCTACAAAGTTTATAGTTTATATGGAGAGAAAGCCTTTTCTAGTGTACTTATCCCCTTAATTGGCTAACCTAGACCGCGCCCCAGTTTATAGTTTATATGGAGAGAAAGCCTTTTCTAGTGTACTTATCCCCTCAATTGGCTAACCTAGACCGCGCCCCAGTATGGTTACCTTGCAAATAATGCCTATGGACTCTAAGGTTTATTTACACCAAATGATCTTCAGATGCTCAGGAGATGAACCCATAGAAGTTTATGGAATTCTTCTATGCAAGCAGGTACATAGGAGATCAGCTGCTGTATGTACACCAACATATGTAGGCTGCAGGCAAGATTGTAAAGTAAGTATGCATTTGGGGAGTGAGTTCAGTTATTACAGTGGGTTGAGAATGCGGGTTTTAAAGTGCACCTATCCTTTAAAGCCATGTGAGCTAACCAGATTCAGAAAGTTCTAATTTGGTTGTCAGTGCCCCCAGTAATGAGTCACTAATACAGAACAACTACGCAGTTGACAAACTCAAAACTGCTGATCACAGTGCACACAATCCTGGCCAATGGCCAAAGCTTTTCACTTTGTAGAAATTTGCCCCAGAGCTTAGTAATTCTGGTGCAGCTTCAGTTTGCATAGAATACCCAGTCACGTGCAATGAACATTAAAAATAGCAGATACCCCACTACCAACCTTGGATGTAGATACAATTAACAACCTGGAAAATCCACTTAGTGAGGAAGAGGTTGCTAAGGCCATCGTTAATACACCAGCGGGTAAAATCTCGGGTCCTGATGGCTTATAAATTCTACAAACTTTTTGCTCCTATCCCTATTTCTTTTTTGAATAGGGTATTTAATTCTTTAGCAAATGATTCTACCTTCCCTACGCAAACCCTGGAGGCACACATTTCACTTATTCCGAAACCAGAAAAAGACCCCTCCCTTTGTGCGCATTATAGACCAATATTGTTAATAGGAGTCAATCTAATAATTTTCGCCAAGGTTCTAGCTAGCAGATTACAACTGCTATTGCCGCAACTAATACATCTTGATCAAGTTGGCTAGAGATAACACGCTTAAAGCCCTTCTTTTAACAGATTACGCCCACATTCATGATATTCCTCTCTGCCTTTTAGCGGTCGACGCCGAAACGGCGTTCGACCAGGTTAGTTGGGAGTTTTTACGACTCTCTCTTTACCAGATTGAACTAGGCCCTCATATGCTTTCATGGATTATGTCCCTCTACTCATCGCCTTCAGCTAGAATTAGGGTGAATGGATCTTTGTCTCCTGTATTTACCATTTTTAATGGAACACGTCATGGATGCCCCCTATCACCCCTTCTATATGTTCTTACAATGGAACACCTGGCAACTGCCTTGCGACAGAACCCAAACATTATGGGCATTTCGGTAGGTCCTCTCCATGCAAAAATAGCTCTATTTGCAGACGACCTGCTTTTATTTGTAACACAACCACATATTTCCCTCCCTGCCATACTTCAGGAATTCCAGAGATTTGGAGAAGTCAGTAACTTTAAGGTTAATTATATTAAATCAGAATTTCCTGATATCTCCTTGTCGAAAACAACTATGATGAGACTCTCAATTAACTTTCCTTTTAAGACCTGTTCTTCCTCTATCCGTTATTCAGGGATTCGGATACCAGCCTTGGCATCACAATTGTACTCTTTGAAATTTCTTCCAATACATCAAAAAACTCAGATAGACTTGGCCTCCTATGCTTTTAAGAAACTCTTATGGTTCGGTAGAATCAATAGTCTTAAGATGGATAGCCTCCCTTGTTTCCAATATTTGTTCCAAACGATCCATATCCACCTTCCGGCTTCGTATTTTCAAAAAATCCATCGGATGTTTTCCAAATTTATGAGCTTGTCCTAGAATTAGTTTTAGGATGTTGTCTTTACCAAAACACCGAGGTGGGGCAAGTGTACCCGATATCTTTACTTACAACAAAGAAGCAATATTTATACGTATTATCGACTGGATACATCACTATTCGTCCAAACTGTAGGTACAATTGGAGAGCCGTATAAACCCTATAGATCTTTGCGCACTTTCAGTGGATTTTACCAACCCTTCGCAAAGGCCCTTTACTTCCTGTTTATCTTACCCGACAAACACTTCACATGTGGGACCCGGTGATACCCACCTTTGGTATATCCAAATACCTATGACTCCTTTTTTGGAACACGGCTTTATTACCAGCCTTTCAATCAACCGTGTTTGGCCCCTGGTGTAATCAGGAACATAGAAGACTCTTTCAAGTCCTCCAGTCAGAGCCATGGTAACTTCTAATGATAGCTTCTTCATCTCCCTATGTAACTCTATGCATTGGTTACAGAGACAACAGGCTCTGTCTTATATAAGATCTATCTCAATGAATTTAGACATCCTTACTAATATATATACGGTTTCCTTACTGTACTCTATCCTTATGACGTTGGCACATCCAGACCTTCCCCTGTATACGTGGAATTGGGAAAAAGGGTATAAATTGGTATCTAGATGGTACAGATGTCCCTCTGTCCTACATCACTTCAACCACAATATATCAGATATATGTTGGCAATGTCATACCACAAAAGGAAACATGCTCCATATTTGATGGGATTGCCCCCCTGTGTGTATGTTTTGGAAAAAAATTTGATCTATACTGTAAATTAACATACATCTTTGTTCAACCATCACCCAGGGCGGCCCTCCTGTCCATGATTCCTGGACCTCTTCAGTCAGTGAAAAAGGATGTGCTTAGACACTTTCTCACTGCAGTCAGAGCTGTCATTCCCCAATACTGAAAATCAATTTCTTTACCCTTTCTTGGGGAATGGCTAATAGAAGTCAGTAGAGCTTTACATCATTCAGTAAGCCAGGGGTCTTCAAACTATGGCCCTCCAGTTAAGGAACTACAATTCCCATCATACTTAATCATGTCTGTGAATGTCAGAGTTTTACAATGCCCCATGGTATGTGTAGTTCTGCAGCAGCTGGAGGTCCGTAGTTTGAAGATCCCTGAAGTAAGCTATGAGGAAAATTCCCTTGCGATGTGCAACTTGCAAAGTGAACAGCCTATTTACTTGTAGTAAATCAACCCCAAATGTTTTAGAAAATGTTGAAGCCATTCGATCAGCATGGCAGTCAGGAATAAAGCAGTGTAGCACAGGTTTCCTTTAAAGAGTTCTTTCTTCTCTAGGATCAGTAACCTTTGAGCCTAGTACAAATGTATAAGTGATTCTAGCCTGGGCTAAAGATCAAACGTGATCCTATCTTGTAATCCCACTGCACAGCCTTGCAAAATACGTTACTGCTTTATAAATGTATAATGATGGTGGGAGTTAAATCTCATTTATCGCAGCCTTTGGCACAGAACCTCTATTGCAGCTTCTGTGGCCAGGCAAGAGAGGCACTTGGAGCAGCTGTGCAAGTGTAGGTGAAAATGCTTTCAGATAACCCTAATGATCTTCACTAGAGCAGTAATCAAGTAACAGCCTTATCTCTTCCCTATCAGCAGTGCAGATCATTGGCTCATCTACCGCTGAAACATTTGCTTTGTCACTCAGCAGGAGAACACAGTCAAGCACACTTAGCAGCAGGAACCAATAGAATTGATAAATTTTACTTAAACAGCACGCCAGGAAAGACTTTGGCTGGGAATGACAATATTAACCCTGCAGAAACTACAGCAACGAGGATATTTCCAAACTGCCCATCTTTCTACTAGCATATACATTTTAAATGATTCGTATAACATTAGGCTACATTTTTCAATTACACAAAGGATTTATGACCTCTTAAATTGATTAAAAAAAGGCAAAGTTGAAATACTTTTAACAACAAAAGGAATACATAATTTTAAAAAACAAACATGACAAACATGATAATTCCTTCCAGTATTTTCTGTGTAGATAAAATCAAAGAGAGGGAAAAAATGCATTCCATAACAAAACAAATGACTAAGCTTAAAGTGTGTCTAAACCCAAACAGTATAAAAGATATATTATAATTTGAGTTGTAATGAATCTTCTAGTTCTGTTCTTTTTTATCTTCAGGCTTGCTTTCTGTAAAAACCAAAAAAAAGTTTTCAAAATGTTATCCAAGCCTGTTTGGAGGTAACAATGCTGCTTTTTATGTTAAGCATGCAGGACCAGTATTGTCACATTTATGACCACCCAGTTTGCAGACTGCAATATTCTCTCTGCTAGTGACAGCTCAATCGGCATTGCTTACTACTTGCCAGAATCAGAGCATATCTGTACAGCACGCACATAAAACTGGAAGTGCAACAAAGTAAGTATAACAAAGTATTTTTGCAAAAAAATCCAACAAAACATCTACCATATTTGTGAAAACCCATTTTTTCGTGACAGTTTAGTTATATTTTAAATGAACCCTAACCGTAGAAATGATAATTGTTCAGTTGTCCTTGGGCTGCTCACTTTACTTGCTGACCTAAAATGACCAGTCTGCGCAAAAATGATAGTTTAGTTACAGGCAGAGCCAAAGAGATCTTAGTGGGCTGGCTTCTAATGTCTTGAATGTTTTGAAACACCTGGGAGTTTTGGGATCCCTGCACACCTTGGCCAGCTCCTTCTCTTACAAACTCTATAATATAAATTATAAAATACTAAAATAAGAAAACTATATAAAAAACAAAAGACAGAGTAGGGGCCCTCATATTATTTACTACAGATGTGTAAACCCAGGAGCTTAAGCACAGAGATCTCATTAGTAGAGTCCCGAAAAGCTATATGAAATTGTAAATCAGAAATGTGATTTTTATAATATATGCTCCTTTAAAGCGGGACTAAACTACATCTGAGCGCCACAAACTGAAAACTCTATTTAATTAATTTTTAATATTCAAAGCAAATTCACCCATCCATCCATGTCCCCATGCTTTATTTTCTTGAGAAATCACTTTATGTTTACAAATGGTCCTATTAGATGAAGTCAAGAAACATACAACATGTACAATTAGACAGGCTTTACAGAGTTTTGTATGAAACGACATACAGAGTAATTTAGAAATCAAGCACAATAAATAAATGCCTACTAAAGAAAAAAAAGACCATGCATGCAGCCACCACAAGTGCTCTACAATGGTGATGGAAAAAAGGACACAAAAGTTCAACAAACAAAAGCTGTCTCTATGAGAGCATGAGGGTGACCTAAGTGAAAAAAGAGGTCCCAAGTATCACTAGTTGAACAGAGACTACCATACTTTAGGAATCGGGTCTAATAAAAAAAGGTTTAATCAGAGTCATCTGATTAGTTGTTGCAATGAGATATTCTTTAAATAAATGTTTCATAAGTCCACATTTATATTGAATATAACCAGTCATGGATAGTGTAATAAATATATTCCATTAACTTTATTGTCTCCATTCTAGCCATGACCTGGGCCCAAGGTGCTTTCAAATAGGAACACCAGTCTAGGGCTATAAAACCATTGCGCTACACTGAATAAAGCAGGCTCTCGCAGATGGGGGAACATCTGGGATGGGGGCAAACAAAAGGCACATTGACAAGGTAAGAGTAATCGAGAAACCTGCTGTACGGGCAGTTTTAGATGTGATCTTTTTCCACAGAGGGCATAATTTTTTGGAAATACAAAATGTATGGACAAAGGTGCCTAAATCTGGGCAACCCCTAAAAACAATGAGCTGGTATGGATGGATTAAAGGCATGTATTTTAGTTGGGGTCATATTCCACTTTGTATGCAGTTTTAGAGCTGTCTCCTGAACTGATATTGATATTTTGAAAGATTTGTTAGCATATCAAGCCATTTCTCTGTGGAGAAAGACGTATCGAAGTCCGACTCCCAGTGGGACATTGGCACTGAGGTGAGCCTGTCAGTGATCAGATCATACGCCGCACACTGCATCAAATTGGTCTGCATGGCTGTCATTCCAGAAGGAAGCCTCTTCTAAAGATAATGCACAAGAAAGCCCGCAAACAGTTTACTGAAGACAAGCAGACTAAGGACATGGATTACTCGGACTATGTCCTGTGGACTGATGAGACCAATATAAACTTATTTGGTTCACATGGTGTCAAGCGTGTGTAGCAGCAACCAGGTGAGGAGTACAAAGTACAAAGACCAGATGGTGTCAAGCATGGTGGTAGAAGTGTCATGTTCTGGGGCTGTATGAGTGCTGCCAGCACTGAGGAGCTGTCGGCACTGAGGAGCTACATTTGTCAAGTCTGAACACTGTCACATGAAGAAGTGCATGCCATAATTAGTGTTGTGTAAGTTTAACACCATATGATACTGAGCTTACACAGGGTTAGGAGAGTGGAAAAATGGTGTGGGAGGGATTGCAGGGAAGACAGTTATTTTTGAGCTAGAGGGTGGGCTTTAAAGAAACTGTAAACTTAGCCTTGAATGAGAAAAATGAGGGAGTCTTTTTAACCAATTCTTCTCCACTACCCTGTCATGTTTCTCTTATACATGTGGCTTTCTGCAATCTATCCTTTCATCTTTAGATGGAGCCAAACTGAGAAAGGGACAGATATCATTTTGCTGTTTGACCAAGCTCTAAATACAAAAACACTTATTTTTTTGGATGAACTTGAGACATCACAGGCTCACAGTTTTTAATTGAAAACATTTTTTTCTTCTTGCTCCTTTCTTGTACTCCTAAACAGATGATTAGGTTATTATCTTGAATCAGCTTGCCACCATCTTATACTTTGCTGTTTGGTGTTTCAATAGATCCAGGTCTCGATATTAAACTGTAACTGGACTCACTAATGAACCCAAATATATACAGTATACAAGGTATAAGCTCATATTTTGCAATATTAATATTGTACATTGTGTTTGAGGGATTCTTTATAATGCCATATTTCAAAGTCCAGCACATTATATGGGATTTTGAAAATGATACAGGAATGATAAAATTATAGTTCTTCGATAATAGCAGAGATGTTGGATGGTTGCATTCTGCCCAAACTTCCTATGAAAAGGCTAAATACAGTGCATTCATTTAAGTATTCAGACCTCCTTCACTTTTTTCAATTTTGTTATGTTGCAGCCTTTTACTGTATACTGTCTCATAGTTAGTCTGGTTGAAAAAAGACACAAGTCCATCTAGTTCAACCAATGACTGTTCTCAACTCTTGTCAACTGTATCAGAGCAAAAGCCATGAGGTCAAAGGAACTGCCTGCAGAGCTCAGAGACAGGATTATTGCGAGGCACATATTTGGGGAGGGCCACAAAAAATTCTGCTGCACTGAAGGTTCCCAAGAGCACAGTGACCTCCATATGTCTTAAATGGGAGAAGTTTAGCACAACCGGGACTCTTTCAAGAGCTGGTTGCCCAGGCAAATTGAGCAATCGGGGGAGAAGAGCCTAAATACAGTGCATTTATTTAAGTATTCAGACCTCCTTCACTTTTTTCAATTTTGTTATGTTGCAGCCTTTTACTACAGTTGTTTAAATTAATTGTTTCTCATTAATCTACACTCAGTACCCCATAATGACAAAGTGAAAATAGAATTTTGCAAATGTTTGCAAATGTATGAAAAAGGAAAAAAAGAATACATATTCAAACCCTTTGCAACAACACTTGAAAGTTAGCTTGGGTGCATCCCATTTCTTTTCACCATTGCTGAGATGTTTTTATACCTTGATTGCAGTCCACCTGTGGCAAATTGCATAAATTGATAGAACATGATTTGAAAGACACACACCTCACTATATGCATACTGTCTCATAGTTAGTCTGGTTGAAAAAAAGACACAAGTCCATCTAGTTCAACCAATAACTGTTCTCAACTCTTGTCAACTGTATCAGAGCAAAAGCCACAAGGTCAAAGGAACTGCCTAAGTATTCAGACCTCCTTTACTTTTTTCAAATTTGTTATGTTGCAGCCTTTTACTACAGTTGTTTAAATTAATTGTTTCTCATTAATCTATACTCAGTACCCCATAATGACAACGTGAAAATAGAATTTTACAAATGTTTGCAAATGTATGAAAAAGAAAAAAAAGAATATGTATTCAGACCCTTTACAACAACACTTTAAATTTAGCTTGGGTGCATTCCATTTCTCTTGATCATTGCTGAGATGTTTTTATACCTTGATTGGAGTTTACCTGTGGCAAATTGCATAAATTGATAGAACATGGTTGGAAAGACACACACCTCACTATATGCATACTGTCTCATAGTTAGTTAGAAAAAAGACACAAGTCCATCTAGTTCAACCAATAACTGTTCTCAACTCTTGTCTACTGTAATAGAGCAAAAGCCATGAGGTCAAAGGAACTGCCTGCGGAGCTCAGAGACAGGATTGTTACAAGGCACATATTTGGGGAGGGCCACAAAAAATTCTGCTGCAATAAAGATTCCCAAGAGCACGGTGACCTTCATATTTCTTAAATGGGAGAATTTGACACAACCAGGACTCTTTAAAGAGCTGGTTGCCCAGGCAAACTAAGCAATCGGGGGAGAAGAGCCTTAGTAAGAAAATTGACCAAGGACCCAATGGTCACTCTGACTGAGCTCCATAAATCCTGTTTGGAGATGGGACAAAGTTCCATAAGGACAACCATCACTGTAGCCCTCCGCCGATCTTGGCTTTATGGCAGAGTGGCTAAACAGAAGAAAACCACATAAAAGCCTGCTTGGAGTTTGCAAAAAAGCACCTGAAGGGCTCAGGCTGTAAGGAACAAGATTCTCTGGTCTGATGAAACCAAGATTGAGCTGTTTGGTCTCAATTCTAAACGTTATATCTGGGGGAAACCAGGCAACGCACATCCCCTGCCCATTACCATCCCAGCAGTGAAGCAGCAGTGAAGCATGATGATGGCAGCATCAGGCTGTAGGGGGAGGGGGGGTTTCAGCAGCAGAAACTGGACAACTAGTCAGGGTTGGGGGAAACTGAACAAATGGAGCAAAGTACAGAGATTCCTAAATTAAAACCTGTTCCACAGCGCTCAGATCCTCAGACTGAGCCTTTCAACATAACAATGATCCTAAGTACACAGCCAAGACAGCACAGGAGTGGCTTAAGGACAACTCTGTAAATGTTCTAGAGTGGCCCAGCCAGAGCCCTGTCTTGAACCCTATTGAACATCTCTGGAGAGACTTATAAAAGGCTGTCCACCAAAGGTCCCCACCCAACGTGACTGAGCTTGAGAAGATTTGCAAAGAATAATGGCAGAAAATTCCCTAATTTAGGTGTGCAATGTTTTTCGCATCATACCCAAAAAGACATGAGGCTGTAATTGCTGCCAAAGGTGCTTCAACAAAGTACTAAGTAAAGGGTCTAAAAACTTAAGCATACAGTGGGGGCGGAAAGTATTCAGACCCCCTTAAATGTTTCACTCTTTGTTATATTGCAGCCATTTGCTAAAATCATTTAAGTTCATTTTTTTCCTCATTAATGTACACACAGCACCCCATATTGACAGAAAAACACAGAATTGTTGACATTTTTGCAGATTTATTAGAAATGAAAAACTGAAATATCACATGGTCCTAAGTATTTAGACCCTTTGCTGTGACACTCATATATTTAACTCAGGTGCTGTCCATTTCTTCTGATCATCCTTGAGATGATTCTGCACCTTCATTTAAGTCCAGCTGTGTTTGATTATACTGGTTGGACTTGATTAGGAAAGCCACACACCTGTCTATATAAGACCTTACAGTTCACAGTTCATGTCAGAGCAAATGAGAATTATGAGGTCAAAGGAACTGCCTGAAGAGCCCAGAGACAGAATTGTGGCAAGGCACAGATCTGGCACAGGTTACAAAAACATTTCTGCTGCACTTAAGGTTCCTAAGAGCACAGTGGCATCCATAATCCTTAAATGGAAGACGTTTGGGACTACCAGAATCCTTCCTAGAGCTGGCCGTCCGGCCAAACTAAGCTATCGGGGGAGAAGAGCCTTGGTGAGAGAGATAAAGAAGAACCCAAAATCACTGTGGCTGAGCTCCAGTGATGCAGTCGGGAGATGGGAGAAAGTTGTAGAAAGTCAACCATCACTGCAGCCCTCCACCAGTCTGGGCTTTATGGCAGAGTGGCCCGACGGAAGCCTCTCCTCAGTGCAAGACACATGAAAGCCCGCATGGAGTTTGCTAAAAAACACCTGAAGGACTTTCCAAGATGGTGAGAAATAAGATTCTCTGGTCTGATGAAACCAAGATAGAACTTTTTGGCCTTAATTCTAAGCGTTATGTGTGGAGAAAACCAGGCACTGCTCATCGCCTGTCCAATACAGTTCCAACAGTGAAGCATGGTGGTGGCAGCATCATGCTGTGGGGGGTGTTTTTCAGCTGCAGGGACAGGACGACTGTTTGCAATCAAGGGAAAGATGAATGCGGCCAATTACAGGGATATCCCGGACGAAAACCTTCTCCAGAGTGCTCAGGACCTCAGACTGGGCCGAAGGTTTACCTTCCAACAAGACAATGACCCTAAGCACACAGCTAAAATAACAAAGGAGTGGCTTCACAACAACTACGTGACTGTTCTTGAATGGCCCAGACAGATCCCTGACTTAAACCCAATTGAGCATCTCTGGAGAGACCTACAAATGGCTGTCCACCAATGTTTACCATCCAACCTGAGAGAACTGGAGAGGATCTGCAAGGAGGAATGGCAGAGGTTCTCCAAATCCAGCTGTTAAAAACTTGTTGCATCTTTCCCAAAAAGACTCATGGCTGTATTAGATCAATAGGGTGCTTCTATTAAATACTGAGCAAAGGGTCTGAATACTTAGGACCATGTGATATTTCAGTTTTTCTTTTTTAATAAATCTGCAAAAATGTCAACAATTCTGTGTTTTTCTGTCAATATGGGGTGCTGTGTATACATTAATGAGGAAAAAAATGAACTTAAATGATTTTAGCAAATGGCTGCAATATAACAAAGAGTGAAACATTTAAGGGGGTCTGAATACTTTCTGTCCACACTGTATGTGATATTTCATGACATGTGCAGGACAGATAACCTCCAGTTTTCCCCAACCTGCTAGACCATATCCTCTAAACCCCCCAATTACCCAATAAATGACGTGACAAGCTTTTGGAGTAAAATGACCTTACATAACAAATAAATAACATTTAAAATAACCATCAGCCAAGCTTCTCTATACCTTGGTGGTCTTTGAGGGCAACGACAACCAACTTGGTCACTGCGACAAACTTCTTTAAAACGTAGGCCTCCAGTCACAAGACACCGACTCGGAGGCGTTACTCGTCATCCGCAGTGACCTACATTTTACCCCTTCCTGGTTAAAATCCTTGTTAACCGGAAGGTACCCGAGAACCCCATACCACAGATGGGTCCCAACCATTTTATATTCCAGCCTTTTTCTCTTCCTAAAAAGACCCACCACTACCAGGCTGTCATGACAGCCTCACTGTAATACTGACAAACATCGGGAAGGTGGAAGGCAAGCTTCTCTCTTCCTTGCTCCAGACTGACTCCACACTACTTACTCCTCCCCACAAAACTTCCCCAGGACCCCTCCCAGCCCTTAACCACCCCCCTTTCCTTAAAGGGGGCACATTTTCCTATACTACCCCTGACTGTCCTAACTGTCCACCTATGTCACGCCGTCCCTCCGCCCATTCCTTTCTCTTCTTTTACTCCGGGACTCCCTGTATTTTCTTTTTAATAAATTCTAAAGTTATTTTTTCACTTTGTCATTATGGGGTACTGAGTGTAGATTAATGAGAAAAAAAGTACATTTAAAATACTGTAGTATCAGGCTGCAACATAACAAAGTTGAAAAAAGTGAAGGGGGTCTGAATACTTTATGAATGCACTGTATAACACTGGCCATACATATTGGATATTTGCTAGTAGTGCAAGCCAGAGCATTGCTAGTCATAGTCAGGTAGTATAATAGTTATCTAGAGGGTTCCAATGAAACAAAGGTCTGCGGAGTAGGTTTCGTGGTTGAAAAACTGTATAACTGAAAAAAAAGGTAATTTTAAGGGAATAATCCTTTCCTGGTAAAAGTAAAAAAAGAAAGACACAAATCCAAAAGAAAAGTCAGAGTGTGTTTAATTACTCCTCAGCTCTCTCATCTTTTGATGAAAGAGTTTATAAATATAGTATTTACAGTGGGAGAAATAATTATTTGATCCCCTACAGATTTTTTAAGTTTGCCCACTTACAAAGAAATGAAGGTCTTTAAGTTTTATCATAGGTGTATTTTAAATGATGGAGACAAAATATGAACCAAAAATCCAGAAAAAAAACACATAAAACAAATGCTATAAATTAAGTTGCAGTTCAGTGAGTAAAATGGGTATTTGATCCCCAAGCAAAACATGACATAGTACTGTGGTTTGCACACATCTCAGGAGAGATTTTGGTCCACTCTTCTTTACAGAACTTCTCGAAATCCTTAAGGTTTCCTGGTTGTCTCTTGGCAACTCGAAGTTTCAGCTCCCTCCATTCATTCTCTATAGGATTAATGTCTAGAGACTCCATGACCTTATTGTGCTTCTTCTTGAGCCACTCCTTTGTTACCTTGGTGGTATGTTTTGGGTTATTGTGACGCTGGAAGACCCATCCATTACCCATCTTCAGTGCTCTGGCTGAGAGAAAAAGGTTCTCATCCAAGATTTTACAATACGTGGCCCCTCAATGCGACAAAGTCGACCTACATCTTTAGCAGAGAAACAGCCCCAAAGCATCATGTTTCCACCTCTGTGCTTGAATGGTATTCTTAGGGTCATAATCAGCATTTTTCTTCATCCAAACATGGCCAGTCGGGTTAATGCCAAAGAGCTCAATATTGGTCTCATCTGACCACAGCACTTTCTCCCAATCCTTCTCTGAATCAATTAGATGTTCATTGGCATGACTGTACATGTACCTTCTTGAGGAGGGGAGCTGGCCATGTTAGGGGGAAGAAAAATGCTGACTATGACCCTAAGAACACCATCCCTACAGTCAAGCACGGAGGTGGAAACATGATGCTTCGGGGTTGTTTCTCTCCTAAAGGTACAGGCTGACTTTGTCACATTCAGGGACCAATGGATGTGGCCATGTATTGTAAAATCTTGAATGCGAACCTTCTTCCCTCAGTCAGAACACTGAAGATGGGTCATGGATGGGTATTTCAGCATCAGTCTCCAGACCTTAGTCCTATAGAAAATGTATGGAGGGAGCTGAAACTTCGAGTTGTCAGGTGACAGCCAAGAAACCTTAAGGATTTAGAGAAGATCTGTAAAGAAGAGTGGACCAAAATCCCTCCTGAGATGTGTGCAAACCTAGTTACCAACTACAAGAAACGTCTTATCTTTGTGCGTGCCAACAAGGGTTTCTCCACCAAGCACTAAGTTATGTTTTTCTTGGGGATCAAATACCCATTTTACTCACTGAACTGCAACTCAATTTATAACATTTGTATAATGTGTTTTTTCTGGATTTTTGGTTGATATTCTGTCTCTATCATTTGAAATACACCTATGATAAAAAAATTATAGACTCTTCATTTCTTTGAAAGTGGGCAAACTTACAAAATCTGCAGGGGATCAAATCTTTATTTTTCCCACTATAGTTTGATCATATCTGACCAAACTCCCTTACCAATCACTTCTGGCTAGTTTTAATGGCAGAGGTTTAATCTTTCCTTGAAACCCAAACAGTGGGCATCCAGACCTCCTTACATGTGCTCAAGCATGCACCACATGTGCTACTTTCTAAAGAATATTGTTTTTTTTATTAAGTCACTTGTGTTCCTAACAGAAGACCTAGAACACAATAACTGCTGGCTTTTACAGGCCATTTTAATATTCCCTTTGCACATGCACAACCTTAAACTGGCTATATCCAGGGTAAATTTTGACTGTTTCCGGATGACCTGGAAAAAATTTGAGCCATAGAGGGCCATGATGACACCCTCCTGCCCAACATCCTTCAATCTAAAAATTTAACGCAATTAGGAAGAAAATTGCTGGCTGAACAACGACTGCATTCAAACAAATGCAGTCACTTTTTTGACAGCTGCAGGTAGCCAGCAGGATATATAAAAGAATATGTAGCAAGTAAAATGTGTTTGTACTAGTGTAATTAATATACAGTATCTCACAAAAGATACTGAGTATCTCACAAAAGATACTGAAATGTGAGGGGTGAGTACACCCCTCACATTTTTGTAAATATTTTTATTATATCTTTTCATGTGAAAACACTGAAGAAATGACAAGGCCTGTTCTTAGTGGAACTTGTCCTGTTAAACCGCTGTATGGTCTTGGCCCCTGTGCTGCAGCTCAGTTTCAGGGTCTTGACAATCTTCTTAGTTCTTTGCCATGAGGTGCCATGAACTTCCAGTGACCAGTATGAGAGAATGAGAGCGATAACAGCAAATTTAACACACCTGCTCCCCATTCACACCTGAGACCTTGTAACACTAATGAGTCACATGACACCTGGGGAGGGAAAATAGCAAATTTGACCCAATTTGGACATTTTCAGTTAGGGGTGTACTAACTTTTGTTGCCAGCGGTTTAGACATTAATGGCTGTGTTGAGTTATTTTGAGGGGACATCAAATTTACACTGTTATACAAGCTGTACACTCACTACTTTACATTGTAGCAAAGTGTAATTTCTTCAGTGTTGTCACATGAAAAGATATAATAAAATATTTACAAAAATGTGAGGGGTATACTGTAGTTCCAATCACAAATCTGTAGTATATACTATTAAATTGCTGGTTTGCAAGAACTTTTCTTCGAACATACCCTGTTCCAGTATGTTTGCTCTTCACACACATTATTTGTGAATATGCTGTGACTTTTATAATGGAATAATGCATACAAAAGTAAGACTCGCAGAATCAATCATATAGTTGAAGGTAAGACTCAACATAATATAGCTGTATTTATAAGCTAGAAGCCGATACTCTTAGGCTTCTGTCCTGTGGCACTGATTGTAGTTAAACTATCGTGCAGTCTTTGCATTTCAGCAAGAATCACTACAGCTTAGCGGTATTTGGAAACAGGGGTCATAAGGGACTCCCATGGCAACTGCATACACTGTTCAAATAGCTACAGCAGCAACTAACTGAGCGTCTAAATATAAAAAATAGTTCAAGTTGTGTCTGGGGTCCTTTGAATGCCTATTCTGCGTTGCCTCTGAATTTGTTTTTCAGTAGCCATAGGGGTTTAATATGCTCTTTTATTTCAAATGTGGCTGCAGGGAGCAATGCAGGCCACGTATCCATGTACAGGGCTCCTTTATACATGATGTGCAAATGACAGTGATGCTTTTAGAGAGTCAAGTATATTCAGACAATATTATTTTTAAAGCAGTACTAATTGTAGGTATTTCGATCAATGTAAGGAAATACATATTTCAGAACAACATTTTTTGATCCTTGGAGATTTACTGGAAAAGTACACATGCATTTCTGAGTTGGTCATGTCCAATGGACACTTTTTAAGCTTCAATAAATTAAATAAACATTACTGAATACTTTAAATATATTTTAGTTAACATTTGTGATGGTCTTCTTTCAGTGCATTGTCCTACATATGTGACATCTACAGATTCCAGAGCAATTTTTAAACAATGCCTTGCATCAAAAATGGACATTTTGTTTGGATGATCTTGATGGACTTTTATAGATTTTCAGAGTAATTAAAGGATGTAAAAACAATATCCATATTAAGATATACATTGAAGACTGTGACCTACTCACTGTATGTTGCTGATTACAGCTTAGAATACATCTGTATATCAGGCTTAGAGTATAGCTCAGATTTCTTGTTTGGTTAGGCATGTTATATATGTAATGTCAACTGCTCTCTCCCCTCAACTGCAGTCTTATGCCCCATACACACGGTCGGACATTGATCGGACATTCCAACAACAAAATCCTAGGATTTTTTGCGACGGATGTTGGCTCAAACTTGTCTTGCATACACACGGTCACACAAAGTTGTCGGAAAATCCGATCATTCTAAACGCGGTGACGTAAAACACGTACGTCGGTACTAAACGGGACAGTGGCCAATAGCTTTCATCCCTCTATTTATTCTGAGCATGCGTGGCACTTTGTCTGTTGGATTTGTGTACACACGATCGGAATTTCCGACAATGGATTTTGTTGTCGGAAAATTTTATATCCTGCTCTCAAACTGTGTGGGTCGGAAAATCCGATGGAAAATGTGTGATGGAGCCTACACACGGTCGGAATTTCCGACAACAAGGTCCTATCACACATTTTCCGTCGGAAAATCCGACCGTGTGTACGGGGCATAATAGTACTAAGGGTGAATTCTCACATAGTGTAATGACTGGCATTTTACTGCATTGAAACATGCCTGTTATTGCAGGGACACACAGATAACTATTGTATTCTATGTGTCTCATTTACACTGCAACACAGCCTGGAAAACAGCTGTCACCACAAGGACACAGAAAACAATTGCATTCTGTGTCCTATTTACAAAGCACACTTGGAACTGCGCTGCAGCATGCTGCGATAAAATGCAGGGCACTGTACAGAGTTGCATGGCACTGTACAGCTGCGCAGTGCATCGTGCTGCTGTACAGCAGCATGGATGAAGGGTACTTTTGAAATCTTTAAATAAAGTTCAATGAGAAAAAAAGGGAGTTTTTCGATGTGCTGAATCAAGCACCATACTACCCTTTACGGCAGCCAGAACGGACAGCTGTCGGAAAGGAAATCGTTGCGGTTTACCTCTCGCTGTCAGCTATAACAGCTCTACAAATTGCAAGATTTATAGATAAACTCTACAGAGAGTGCATGATACATGGTGAATTCTACAGAAAGTGATACAGTATACAATATATACTGTAGGTGAACAGTGGCACTAGCAGTTGAGATATGTTATTGCTACTCTCATAACATAAACAGCAGTTGCAGCTCTGAAATACGGACCTCCTTCCTTGAATGTGAAAAAATAAAACAAATATACCATGCTGTCTACAAAAGATAGTCTAGAAGCAGCCAGCACAGCAATAGATCAATTGCAAAAATTAAAAGACGTGGGAGCAGCGCTAATGAATAATCTGAGAATGAACTGAGAAAAAATATATAAATCACAGTGTACATATATAGATATTAATACATAAAACACAGTGCACATATGTAATAAACCCTTAAAAGGACAATGATGAACCAAATATGATAATGAAAGATGTGCAAATAATGCAAAAAAATTATAAGTAATGTCCAAAAATAATGTCCAAGGAAGACGAATCACAAATACTTGAAACAAACTGTTAAAGTGAGCCGAACAATATAAGAATAAAGATATCCAAAATGTGATTCAAAGTGGTTGAAAGGTAAACTGAGCATCAATGTGGTATAGAACAACAGAACATGCCCAAACTTGCTAATATGTGATCTACCACCAGAGAGTCAAAAGGCTTACCGGGGAGATTGAACCCAAGTAGGTATACACCTAATAGGTCAATCAAGCTTATGGGGCAACACACCCAGGAGAAACTGCCTCAGCAGACACGACCTCCAGCCAGAAGACCAACTCCGACAGTGAACCTCAATGGGGTAGGTATTAGACAGGAAACCGGATGGATGGTTTCTCCAATGTAATATATTTGAAAAAAGGAAAAGAAGATAGGCACATAGTGTAATTCTGTTTTGAAATCGGAAAATATTTATTTTGAAAAAAGTAAATACACTCACATTTTAGTAGATAAAAAACAGTGACTTAAGCAGAGCGTGCTGACGCGTTTTGTCTCATAAGACATCATCTTTCTACCTTCCTTAAATGGCCTCACTACAAATCTCACAGTCCTCAACATCTATGAAGTTTACTCTCTCACCGAAGTCCTGCCTCTGCAGAGGTGTCACAGGAGAACCAATCATTTGCACCCAAAGGGAGGCTGTATCAGTCAAGGTTGCATTTTATTTTTAATTACGGAAGCAACAAGGAAGGGCTGATTTAAAGAGTAACTCCATTTTCATGGGAAAAATAGCAAAAAAAAAAAAAAAAAACAATATAGCGTATACAATTGCGACACAAGTCATTTTGTAATTGAATGTTATTAAAAATACCTTTCCATTTTAATCTGCAGCTCTGTCATATTCTGTAAAATGCAATACAATATGGCTACCTGGATATGTTCTGTACATACAATGTATACAGGATCCCCCCCATAATTTCCTATTTGTGTGATTGGCTGACTGATTTTCCCAGAAGTCTGCACCAAGCTACAAATCAGATATCAGACATCTCCTGCAACAAAAATTAAATTTTTAGTAAGGTACTCCCAATAGGAAATCATATATAAATAGATGCAGACCCTGCAGTTTTCCTCATTAGAGCCCTGCAGGTGCAGCAGCTGATTGATAATTAAGAAATCACTCCCATAAAATTCACTTACCACATGGGCACAGACAAACACACAGGGATTTCTTCAGAATAACAAAAAGCAGGAATCTGCAACAAAGATTGTTAAAATCCTTGTAATGTACATAGATCACCCAAAGGGGAATGTTTTTTTCTAAACACGAGTGGAGTTAATCTTTAAGTTGAAAGTTGCCCATTCAGAGCACTGAAAAAGTGTCTTTGCAAAGGGCTTTCTCTGACCCACTTACACTCATATTTCTAGCATTGCCTTATCATACCTTCTCCCATCACAACAGTGCTCAGTCCTGGGGAAATGGCTACTAGACCTGAACACTGTCACAAAGGAGGAGGTCAAATGCCCCCCATAATATTGTTTGGCATGCGGGAAACTCTACTGTGCCATTGTGTGGCAGTGCTCCACCTAAAACTGGAAGCTACGCTTGTTTGCTTCCTCCCCCCTCCGGTGCCACATTTGGCACATTTAGGGGGGTACCAGTCCCCCACTTCCAGGAGACCTCGCTGCGGTGACCTCGGCCCCCTCCTCCTTCCTCCACTGCCAGGCCAGTTAGAAAGCGCAGCGTGCTTCGCGAATGTGCAGTAGGGAACAGGCTGTGGAACCAAAAGGCTTCACTGCTGGTCTCTCTTACCACAAATGGCAGTGGCAGCACCCGAGAGCTGATCGGAAAATGGGCCGGGGGTACCGACATCATGGGATCCCTGGACAGGTAAGTGTCCTAATATTAAAAGTCAGCAGCTACAGTATTTATAGCTACTGAGGGGTGCGGAACTCCTCTTTAAGGCATCATCTGTCTGATGTTACAATGAAAACCTGGAAGAAGTTCTAACCCTTCCCCAGGCCACCAGAAAGAAATGTTGTCTGTGTCCCGGTCGGGGGCATTCCTCTTACTTTCTGCCTCAGGTATAGGGTTGCCACCTCATCCCTTTAAACCCAAACACATATGAATTACACAGGTTCTGAGGCTAATTTAATGCAGATAAGGCATCAAGTGAGTTTAATTACCACCTTCATCAGTCACAGAACTTGTGTAATTCATAGGTGCTCGGTTTTAAAGAGATGAGGTGGCAACCCTACTCAGGTACCATCAAATTAAAAAACAGGACCTAAGCTGAAATCCTATAAATATTGTAGAATAGAAGGGTTCTAAATCCTTATATTCTTAAGGCCACATTCACATTCACATTTAAGAGCTGGCCCAACAGCATGTAGATGCAAGACCTCCTGGTAGTGGGTCCTGGTGATTAGTTGCTGGAAGCAGCCCCATTGAAAGCAACAGGAGGCTGTTGGCTCCCGCCAACTTCTGCTCGCATGTTATTGTTATGCAGCGATTACCTGGGAGTGATCAGCCCTGGATGCAAACTGTATGCGTCCAGGAACGATTACTCGCAAGTAATCACTGTATAGCGAATACTTGCTAGCAGCTGCAATTAGCTGCGGGAGCAGGCAGCCTCCTATTGCTTTTTATGGGGCTGCCTCCCACAGCTAATTGCCTGGACCCTCCCACATGGGTTCTCACGTGTACATGTTGTTAGGCCAATACACAATTGTCAGTGTAGCTTATATCTTTAAAAAAAAAAAAAAAAAATTTGGTAGGAATTTAATTTAACTTCAGAAACTTAGTCGAAAAGTACACTTGTGCAGATAGCACACATGAAATATATTCGACTTTCCTTACAAAATGCCTTGGCATGTATTTTACATGACACTTGATATAATTATACACATATATATTTTAATTTAAATCATAGAGATACAGTACATGAATTTAAAAAGTTTAAAGACTCCCAAAAGGATCTGTGAAATGTATTCCCCCAAGGGTCAGCTTGTGATGGAAGCAAAATCTTTATTTGACGAGTTAAGCAATCAACTGAAATCTATCCTCTTTAAATAAACTGATTCTCAAGTATTTTCCCAGTGTTAGTGTAAGTTGTTGTCTGTGATGTCCCCTAGGGCTTTCTCCTCTGCTCTCTGATTTGGTGTATAAAAGCAGCTTGGAATGATGGATTACTGTGTCATTGCAGCCTGCAAAGGATTAATTTGTTTCATTGATTCCTCTTTAGGCAGATTGCCAGGAATCTCTGCTTCCCACCTTTCTCCCAGACTTCCAGCAGTAATAGACAGTAATAGTCTAAGACAAATCTGCCTATTCTTGTAATAGCAGAACCTCCAATTCTACAAAAGCTGCAAAAATGGCTTGAATTGAATATGTAGCTTTCCGTCTCTTACACCGACAGCATGTAGTGCTTTTCTTTCAGCCGTCATAATATTGCATAATTAGATTATACTGATACCAGACTGCTGTCCTCCATATTTATTTTGTTTCTATAGCAGCACATTTCATGTTTTTGAGAATTAAATTCTTAAAAAAAGAAGACAAACATATTAAAAAATACAGGTAATATGATATTTGATCACACTTAGCTCTCTAGGAAAAGCAACCGTAACGTAGAAGAGAAGAAAAAAAAATGCTAAAGAAGCTTTGTGAATATTGTGCAATAAAATCTGTAGATAACAGATTAGAACAGAAGAGAATAATATAAAAAAATCAATGTAAATTTTGATAAGCAAAATTTATGAGTATCTGTGTATTCACTAAATATTATCTTTATTTTTGTATATACTATCAGGCATGTGTAATTGAAAACCCCAGTAATGTTTTCTTAAGTTTGACCAGCGTGAAACTTGATTTAACCATTTTGTTATTCTCTTCAGTCCTTTTCTTTTAACAATTCAGCCCTCTTTCTTTTTATCACATTTAAAGCTGTACTCCATACTAATAATGCCCAAATATAAATGTCGTGTTTATTCTTACTTAAATCTTGGTGTCTTTTTTATGTATTTCTTCCAGATCTGTACAGTAATTCAGCACTAAAGAACTCCTGCATTTTGTACAAGAACTTCCTTTATTAACCCCGACTGGTCACTGCTGCTCTCTCCTTGTGTAGTGTGACTGATCTTGTATTCAGTACCCTCCCCCTGTATTATTTTGCAGGCAGTCTGTAGTGGGGGAACCTGCTGGACCCAGCCACAGCGATGATGTCACAGCTACTTTTACAAAGGTAATATCTTGGATTGTAAAGGCATTTGGTGCACACAGAGTTGAGTTATATACTTTGTAACTAATAAAGAACACATTTGGGTGAAATGTTTTCTGCTTGGAGTTCAGCTTTAATGATTATACACATTTTAAAAACAAACACAAAAACAAAGAAACCAAATACACCCCAACTGGAAAAAATAAAAAATGCCCATTTTAAAGGCTTATATGCAAATTATTGGCATACAAAGGGTATAGGGGTCCAGGGCCCTGGGGGACATGTATCAAAAAAAAAAATAGTAAAATATAATATATAATATAATGTATAATTTTTAAATTAGTAGTGATTTACTGATGCTTAAAGTGAAAAATTCCTTTGAATAAAGTGACTGTGGGGTCCTCCTAATCTGCCTGTAAAGTGGCGCATGTACCATGTATAGAACTTACTGCAGCAAAAATGACATTTATAAAGCCAAAAAATGTAATTTTCCCTGCAGGCTTTCTTTATTTTATAAACAACAACTTGGGGAGCCAGTCTGTATGATGAGGCCACAGTTTAGTGCACTCAGAAAAAAGATTAGAGATTTTTTGGATAAAGTCTGGAGTCTTTTTTGCAGACTTTGGATAGAGGTAACAGGTGAGGAAAATTTGGGCTTTGGGTTAGTTGGTGCCTTCACACTGTAACCCTATAAAGGTACTCTTGATAAAAGCAAGAATTGGCCTTGCTGTCAAAAATTTAAATGATATGCCCTGACCAAACAGGTGCTGAAAAATTGGGCTTTGGGTGTTGGTGGTGCCTTCCCACCATAACAGACACACTGACACAGATGCTGCTGGCCTCCCCACAGTGCCATGGGAATCTCTGTCTCTCCTCGTTGGCCTCCTAGACATGATGAGGAGGGCTTATTATTGTGATAAAGACAGGGAAATACACTTTGATCAATGGAAAGTGGTGTTTGGTGCCTTTAACGTGAGTACTCACTACACAGATACACTCCACTGACACACTACAGTATACTGCAGTAAAACCGCACTGATGCACTTCAATATACTGCAGTAAAAATGCACTAATGCACTTCAATATACTGCAGTAAACCTGTCCTGACACTCTACACTGACACACTTCAATATACTGCGGTAAACCTGTCCTGACACAGTAAAAATGAACGATAGCACTACACTGACACTACACTATCACTATATTCACACTACACTGATACTTTACTCACAATAGAATTACAATAGCACACTATAGAACACTGACTCACTAGTATCAATGAACAGAGCCCTGTTCTATCTATCTCCACTCCAATATTACATTGAAAATGTCTGCTCTGGGAAGGAACCTTTTATAGTGTGGGGTGGGTCTATGAGCAATGAGCCGTGATTGGAGAGACTCATCATGACTGTGTCCAATCATGGCTCTGACAGTATGACAGTGTTTCCCTGAAAATAAGCCTGGGTCTTATATTAATTTTGGCAACAAAAGACCCAGTAGGGCTTATTTTCAGGGTAAGGCTTCTTATGTGCTGTCTTCTCTCCCCTTCTCCCTCCCTGCCTGTCAGGAATCCCCAGTGGCCAGTGGAACTGAGTAAAAGTGCTTGTAAAATCCTAAAATGCACTGTATTACAGTATTCTATAATGTAAACTGTGCATGTTTCTATACACCTTTTACCTTCTTATAGCGCCACTCGGTGCTTCCGTGACCCACCTGATTGGTCTTCCCTGCTCCGAGCACTGCAGAGGGATGGGGGCCCGAGATCCCCCGTTGACAGCTGGCAGAAGAGGAGAAGAGGAGAGCAGTGACGGGATCAGCTGAGTGCCACTCAGCGCTTCCATTGCCCTCCTGAGCTGTCTTCCCCACTCCAAGCACTGCAGGGGTGGTCCAGATCCCCCGCTGACAGCTGGGAGAAGAGGGCCGGGAGAAGAGGAGGAGAGCAGCTGGAGATCAGCTGAGCGCCGAGCGACACTGTAACAAAGATATTTATCACATATAGATTACAGAAACATACACAGTTTTCACTATATAACACTGTAATTCAGTGCATTTTAGGATTTTACTAGCACTTTAAACTAGGGCTTATTTTTGGGGTAGGGCTTATATTGCAGCCCCCCTGAAAATCACAGTAGGGCTTATTTTTGGGGTAGGTCTTCATTGCTTCAGTCAATCAGGGCTTCCAATGCACTGTGCGGCGTGCAGTGCATTGTGGGGTGTTCGGCAGGCCGAACAAACAGTCGAATGCCCTGACAATTCAGGTGTTCACCGAGTAGGCAAACAGCCAATGTTCGGGCCAAACTTATGCTCGGCTCGAACTGTTTACCCAACACTATTCCTGACCCAAAGAGTGAAAGTTTTCTTTGTAACTGAAAGATGAATTTTTATTTTGTGTTCTTTTACATTGCTAAGTGGACTGAAGTAAGATCCCTTTCACACTGATAGCAGGCAGCGTTAGCGGTAAAGTGCCGCTAGTTTTATCGGCGCTTTAACGACGTTTTAGCGGCCCTTTCGGCTGCTAGCGGGGTGCTTTTAACCCCCGCTAGCAGCCGAAGAAAAGGTTAAAAGTGCCTGAAACACGCCACTGCCAAAGTGCTTAGCAGGCCCATACACTGCTCCTCCACCGCCCTAAATACGCTGCTTGCAGGGCTTTTTATAACGTCCTGCAAGCACACCGCCCCAATGTGAAAGCACAGGCTTTCACATTGGGGTGGCATGAGAGGCGTTTTTCAGGCGCTTTACAGGCGCTATTTCTAGTGTTAAAATGCCTGAAAAACGCCTCCAGAGTGAAAGGGGTCTAAAGGTGTATGACCTGCAAGTGGGAACTCTATACAAATACTCTCTATATATGTCTACTATCATCATTTTAAGAACACCAAATGTATTAATTATACATAGTCTGTTGGGCTCTATTTGAAGACACATATAATATTTTGCTGATTTCGAAATTTCCAGTATTCTGAGAGATACACAAGGGTTAATGTACTCTAAGGGGCAGGGGTTAGGTTAATGGCAAACTTACATTAGTGGTTGTGTTAGTTGTTAGGGATTGAGTTGAGAGTTTTAAGGGCTCAATTTAGGTGTTACCCTGTTTCCCCGAAAATAAGACCTAGCGTGATTGTCGGTGATGGCTGCTATATAAGCTCAACCCCCCAAATAAGTCCTACCGTGTTTCCCCGAAAACAAGCCCTACCCTTAAAATAAGACCTACAAGGACTTTAACTAGGGCTTATTTGGGGGGTAGGGCTTATATTGCAGCCATCACCGACAATCACGCTAGGTCTTATTTTCGGGGAAACAGGGTAGGTTAAAGAGAGTATAGTTTGGTACTTGGGTGCCTTAAAGACTTACATGCTGTATTATATAGTCTGGGTAAGGTTACTACTCCCCAATAGGGAAAAGGACAGGAAAAAAGGGTTATTAAAGCAGGATTGGGTTTATTCAGACAATCCACACAACATGAAAGGGTCAGAAACTGAGAAAGGTTAAGGTTCGAGCAGGGGTCAATACCAGTTGAATAAATGGGAGTGTATTCATTCAAGGCACAATTGCCACAGGTAAAGAAAGGTCAATGCAAAATAGCTTGTACCCTCAAGATAACTAGTTCTATGACTGGCAACATAGGAGTGGATTTTGGTGCCCTTTAAAAGGAGCATGAACCATTTAGAACAATGTTTGTTTGCACTCTGCACACCCCCTCAAACGCATGACTTATCTGAGGGGATAAATAGGTCATGTGTGTTGGCACCAGGACAGAGGAAATTAATCTGGAGTATGAGGACTTAGGTAGGCTGTAGTTGTAGACAAGAAATTTCCCCCATCAACACAGACAGTGTGTTGATGGGGGCGTTGGGGGCGGACAGGGGGAAGCTGTCCCACCAGGAGAAGGCAGTGATTGTCGCTAGCGGCTATAGCAGCTGATACTGATGATCGAAAGAGAATCTGGCAGGCTGGTTGTACCCAAGTTGATTGATCAATCAATTTCAATCACCCGCACTTGTGAGGGGCCCAGGCATGTACTGGCCATCGGGACTACTGGACTTTCCCAGTGGCCCGATGGCTCAGTGGGCCGGTTTCAGTGGCCGCCTATTGCATCTGCGGTGCGGTGCATTCCCCCCGGAGGTCCGCAGCGATTTACCCATCAATCGCCGACAGCTGGCGCCTGACGGGTAGCTCAAGATGCATGCAGAGTAGCGCAGGAAGCATCTGTAGTAAGTTCTCTCTCATATCACGCAGCACTGCTCCCTGGCGGCCCCTCCTCTCTTCTCGCCCATCCCCATTTGCTTGTGACATCATCTGAGATGGATGAGAAGAGAGGAGGGGCCGCATGACTCAATACTCATACTCCAGTGACAGTAGCAGAGATGAGCAGGGAAAAGGCAAATGGTCATATCAGTGAGCCCTGTACATCTGAGATCCCTCTGGAGTGGTGTTAGCAGCAGCTGGTGACGTGAACTGTTGTTCTTTTGGATGCTCTATTACTTTCTAGCTCTGGTAAGTTTTACCCCCTGCGGGGAGTGTGTTCGCACAGGGTGGAATTTGGAGTGATCGGTGCAAGGTGCACGTTGAGGAATTTTTTCCATCATCACCTGATGAACGCTTTATGAACTGCACTCTGAACTCTACATCACTTTTCTTCTGATGGACTTTTTTTGCATGTGTAGTTGGCCACATGTTTATTATAGGTTGCTCAACTTTAGCGCTGTTTGGTGTGACATTTTAGTCTGTTTTTAGATTACTTTTAAACACTGCTTATTAGATTACATGAAATGTAAACAATGCCCCCTGATGTAAATACATCAATCACATCATCCAGTAATGTAGATCATCAGTCACGATGAACCATCTGTAATATCTTCCTGTTCCCATGAAAACTTGCTGCCATCGATGCACTGATCAACTGTTGCTAACTGACAGATACCTGGTACAGTTACATAGTTACATAAAGACACCAGTCCATCCAGTTCAACCTGAGTGAGTGTGGGTGCGTGTCTACAATTGTCCCTAACCCTGTACATCGCACACTCACATCAGTCCCTACCCTCAATCCAAGGTCCCCATTCATATACTAGGGCCAATTTTGGACAGAAGCCAATTAACCTACCAGCATGTCTTTGGAGTGTGGGAGGAAACCGGAGCACCCAGGGGAAACCCACGCAGGCATCATTGTAAGCACCATTGTCAGTGTTAAATGGTTTGTCTCATCTCTGTAACTGATACATTCTGCTGGAGAGCTTGTTCTTATGAAATTTAACAGACTTACTGGCCAGATCACCAGATGAAAATAGAAAAAAAGAAAGCCTAAAGAACAAAATAACAAAAACAAATGCAGCCACCACATCTAAGGATTGGTAATCTGCATTATAATAAATGTTTGCTTTTGGGTTTCATACCGCTTTAGGACCTCCAATTCTGTAACATACCTAGGTATTAATGCTTTGGAAAATCCAATATACTTGACTGTATATAAACTCCTTAGTCACTGATGAATAAATAAGAAAGATACAGTGGCAGTGCTTGCAAACTATATGTCCACAAGTGGGATAAATGTCAGGTCATACAGTATAATGAAGCTGGGAAATCCAATAGTTTTTCTATGGTCTATTAGTCATTCAAGTCCTGACAGGCTTTATGATTACAAACCGTTTGATTGACTAACTAGACATTTGTAGAGTGATTTATGAATGTGGAAAACTTTGCTGAGTGAAAAGCTCTTACTACGCTGTGATATATAAATGTCTTGACTCAGTAATAAGTTACTCAATGGGAAATCTTAATTTACAATGGGGGAATATGTTCGCCCGTGCTGTGTATTTGCAAAGTGAAGACTGTAATTTTCAAAGTAAATATTCTTCTGAATGGTTCAATCATCTGATTTTCTCAAATTGATTTTGACTACAGAGGTGATATGAATGATGTATGTGGGATGTATTGGCAGTGGTATTCTGTCTATTACTGGCATTGATAAAGTAGTAGAATCTTGTACAGTCTTAGCCATCCATGAATGTGGAATATCTGGAGTTTAAGTGATAGCCTTTACTAAAGAGGAACTAATCACATTCACAACAAGATACAACTATATATAACACTACAAAACTCTGGTTCAGCCACATCCTGAGTATGCTGTCCAGTTCTGTTCACCAATCCTTAATAAGGATGTGCTTGAAATGGAGAGAGTCCAGAGAAAGGCAACAAAGTCAATAAGGAGGCTGGAGGATCTCATTTGTGGGCAATGACTACAAACATTAAACTTACTCTCCCTGGAGAAGAAATGCTTAAGAGGGGATATGATGTACAAATCTTTAAATGGTGACTAGTTTTAGGATGAAACTATTTGACCTAAGGTTTCTAAAAAAGACAAGCGGACACAAGTTAGATGAAAAGCAGATCAATTTTAAACTGCGTAAGAGGTTCTTTACTGTTAGAGCGGTAAGAATGTGGAACTCTCTTTCATGATTGGTGGTGTCAGAAGGGAGTTTCTTAGCAAGCACAATGGGAATATGGAAAATGATAGGGACATTCTGGTTGAACTGAATGGACCAGTATCTTTATTCAGCCTTACCAGCTATGTATGTTTAGTGCTTACCCCCGAAGGAGCGGTTGATTAATTATTATATCCGTAATTCACATTTGCCACCCAGCCCATCGCAGCCCATAAGAATAGAAACAGTCCATATTGCATTTTTCTCTTGCTTTTATTTTCTAACATAAACTGGGATAGGAGAAGGGTTTTCTGAGATGCTCTTATGCTGCTTCATTATATTTTTCCTCTCTGCCTCTCATGCAAAGATTTAGCATGTTGCAGACAATAAGAAATCATTTTATGTAATTTCTTCATCAGGGAAGATGAAAGTAGATTTTGATAGAGAATATTTGATAAAGAGTCACTCTGAATAACTTCTTTATCTGCAGAACTTTCCAAGAACAGTCTGTTTCTCTATATGTGTGCTTGTAGCTTTACCGCCACCTCTTTACCACTACTTCCCATCTATATGGTACTTCCAAGTTGAGCTAAAGAAAAGTCAGTCTGAATAACTCCTCCCGCTTGACTGAATGGAATCCCGGGGCATTGTTGAACCCAAAGTCACAGGCCACAACCACCTTTCTCACTGACTTGTTGCGTACAAACATCCCTCAGCCTCTGGTATTACCTTTCCCTTGGGCTTTCACTCACTTGATCGATAGTCCACGTGCCACTCATAAACGACCGATCGCCCAGTTGTCCTCCGCTTAGTTGCTATTTCTTTTGCATGGTTTTTCCTTTTCTGGCATGCTCCCTTCCTCGCAGGGGCATCCAATGACAGCAGCGACTACATGCTGTACGGTGTCACTAACTCCGCTATGAGTCCCGGTCCTCCTCACTCTCCTCAAAGGGGGGGAGAGTGGACTCTGGCTCCACACTCTTCTTGAACTCTCACGTGACCCGGCTTTTATATGAGAGTCCCGCCTCCTGCCAAACAAATTAATGATTGGCCAGAACTCGCATACAAACTTCCTGTCACTCAAATCCCAAATAAACAAATAGGCCTGTTATAATGGTACAAGCCTGCCTAAATTTACCTGAAATTATTAAGCTGGCAAGAAAAGTCACCTACATGAAAGTAGGTGCCCGCTACATATGTAATTACTGTTACTAAGTTAATGTGCACCTGTCCCCAGACTATTGACATTATTTTATTTGCATATTACTAACCAGCAGAAAGGCTCTGTTCACAATGGTGGCCAGGGAGCAATAAAAACAAGTGGTTGATTTGCATTTTTACAACTCCCCCACCACCCACCTACAAGCAAACACGGTGCCACTCAGAGGAGTACACATTGCCATGTCCACCATGCTTTGCATTGCGGTGTGGCAATTTTAACGATACATGCAGAATTTGATGGGTGGCACTGTCAATCAAACACTCCCTTGTAAGTGATAAAACAGGATTCAGGAGGTGGCAGTATCACCTCCTGAAACCCTGCATTAGGCATACCTCCTTTCACCCTCCTCAGGGCACAGTAAACACTATTGCTAGCGTGAAAGGATTCTGAAGAGCTTTAAAATAAGTCATCCCTGATCGTTCTAGCTGATTGTACTATGAACACATTCATTCTCATAGAGCTTCAAAAATCACAACAAAGAAGATTCTGAAGTCAAATTTCAGTGTTTCAAACAGCTTAGAAACACTTGCAGGCTTTTAACATTAGATGGCTAGCAGTCTGCCAAGATCTGCTGGTATAGAAAACAAAAAAAATGTGTGTTGCGCTACAGTGATTAATATTGAAAATATTGAAAAAAAATATATTACTAAAAAAACAGTCCAGAAAAAACAGTCTCTCAAATGGACCATGATGGTCAAATGGCAAACGCCATGATCCAACTGTGGATAGGTTATCCAATCTCTTCACCAAGTGAACACGTCACCACCACAATAAGTTTGACTCTTACCAGAGAGCCTGGACCCTTTTTTACGAAGGGTAAAACAGGCTTGTTGAATATGTCCCAGTAGAGGTCATCAACAGGGGTTGTACACAGGAACCACGTCAGGTGAAGGGATTGGATAACCTATCCATAGTTGGATCATGGAGTTTGCCATTTGACCATCATGGTCCATTTGAGATACTGTTTTTTCTGCACTGTTTTTTCAGTAATATATACCGTATTTATCGGCGTATAACAAGCACTTTTTTCCCCTAAAATCAGGGGAAAATAGTGGGTGCGTGTTATAGGCCGATCACCGCTAATTGTGAGCTATCGGCGGCCGACATTCACATAGCGAGTAGTTTTAAATATGGCGCCGCGGAGTTCGGAGGGACTCGTCGGAGCTGAACAAGCGCCGCCGAAATCACAGAGCCGAGATACACATAGTCGAGTGTATTCGTCTCTTTCCGGCGCGGCTCGCGGTCACGCCCAGTCCCGCCGTTGGACCTGTGTTATGTCCATCATAGGGCGGGACTGGGCGGGACTGTGAGCAGCGCCGGAAAGAGCCGAATACACTCGACTATGTGTATATCGGCGGCGTTCGTTCAGTTCTGCCGGCGCCGAGTCCCTCCGAACTCCGCGGCGCCATATTTAAAACTACAACTACATGCAGCTATGTGTATGTCGGCGGCGGCGGTAGGCATGGACACTGGGGGCAAGGCTGCACTGACCACTGGGGCAAAGCTGCACTGGGGCAAAGCTGCACTGGGGCAAGGCTGCACTGGGGCAAAGCTGCACTGAACAGACTGCACTGGGGCAAAGCTGCACTGACAAGGCTGCACTGGGGCAAAGCTGCACTGACAAGACTGCACTGGGGCAAAGCTGCACTGACAAGGCTGCACTGACACTGAAAAGGCTGCAATGACACTAACAAGGCTGCAGATGAACACTGATAAGGCTGCATTGATGGGCATTTTAATGTAAGTTTCTTTTCCTTAAACTTCCCGCTTAAAAGTTTTTTTCCTTAAAATTCTCTCCTAAACTTGGGGTGCCTGTTATACGCCGGCGTGTGTTATACGCCGATAAATACGGTATATTTTTTTAGTATTTTCAATATTAATTACTGTAGCGCAACACACTTTTTTTTTGTTTCTGGTTTTTGTGGTAATATCTCACATTTCTGGTGCTGCTTTTTTTACACTGAATAATCTTATGTAACATGCGCAATATTATTTTTGTATTTACTTGGTATAGAAAACAGCCTGAGATATTTGTGCCTTTGTTGTGAGTTTTTAAAATGATTTTCTTCACAATGCATAATTCTATGGGGGTAAAGTGAGGGTTTTTAAAAAGTGTTTTTACATCTTGTTCAGCATATTTAAACTCTTTCCGCCTGCGCTATATCTGAAAGATGGCTACAGGACAGGCTCACATTGCCAGGAAGGCGTCTGTGGACGTCCTACCATGATTACGCTGCCTGTGAGCCCCCTGCGGTGTGCATCAGGAGGGATCTGTGATCGCTGTGTCCTTAGTTGAGGCTGTCAGAAAAAAGAGAGCTGAAATTACACACTATAGAGCTCAGTAAGGTAAGCTTTAATAGCCGATTGGAGGGAAGGGACATACTGCCCTTCACACAACACACAGGAACAGAGCTGAGGCTGTCAATTAGCTGGAGGACCCTCCCCTGTCACCATTTTTCTCTTAGTATCAGAAAACCTTGTCAGAAGCGATTCATGTAGATAGCATGAATATTTGTTGTTCTGTTCAGCCACTTTTGTAATACCCCATTGCAAAGTATATTGGATGGAAAGTGATACCACCAATCAAAGCTGTGCTGTTTCCTCTGTCACCTCTGTCATCTCTAGTATGTTTATTAGACAATGAGTGAGCATCATGCTGATATTGAGGTACTATTGATGCTCTGCTATATACAGTATATTTCTCCCCAAGTTGCGTGTGTGTAAAATATATTACATAAAGTACAGAGCCTGGATATTTCTCCCATCATTTCTGGTGAGTAGGAGGTTTTAAAAAGCCATGGGCAGGTAACATTCAGTTTGCTGAAATCAGACCTGTACAACGTAATTTCTGATTGGTTGTTATGGGTTACTGTACTTATTAAAAAGTGTACTTGTAAGCAAAAAGATTTTTTTTCTAGTTTTGGATAAATTAAAGGATGGTTAGAACCCATGCTGATTTTCCGTTGTTTCTTTTTCTGGACACACAACAAGAAGAGAATGGAAAGCTCTTAAACATGATAGGAAATCCTTCTTCAGACAGCTGTCACAGGAACAGATGTGCCAATCAGAAGGTCTACCCTTGCCTTTCTGTTCGGGTGACAACTGCACACCTTTGGATTTCCCATCACATTCTGCCCTGGTGACAATGGCCACAGGACATATAGTAAAGGTTAACCAGATAGCATTATATACCCGACAGAGGTTTAAACATTTCCCACTCTATTTAAAACAAAACAGGTCTGTGTGTCAGCCCGACTCAGGATCGAGCATGCATGAGGGTGGGGAGGAACCAGGATCACTGGTGGGGGACCCCAGAAGAGGAGGAATGGGGCTGCCTTGTGAAACCATTGCACAAAGCAGATAAGTAGGGAATGTTTATTATTTTAATGAAAAAACATTTAAAGCTTTACAATCACTTTAATGCTAAAATTATAATTAAAGTCTAACTAAAGGCAAAACTTTTTTTAGTTTTGGATAGAGTAGAGAGGGATTAGAACACTTATTCATTTTTTTATTGCTGTCTGTGCTCCCATTAGGGAGATTCTGCTTCATTTGTCCTGTTCATTATCATTGAAGTGAAAGTAAAAGAAAATCACAAATTTTGGGTTGTCCCCAGAAAAGTATTAGAGGGGACACTAGTTCTGGTGACCTGGGGGCCCCAAGTGATTCCCTTAATATGCAGGCATTTCCTCTTCCTGTGTGGCAGGAAGTGAAGGTAAATGGAACACAGATGCCAAAAAAAATAAAAAATCTGACAAGGATTATAACCCTCCCTTACTTAATCCAAAATGAATAAAAAAAAAAAAACTGAGCACCAGCCGCCACTGCTACTCACAGTCTGTAGAATGTACACTGGACTGCATATGCGCAACTCAGTTTACATTCTAGCAACTGTGTTTCGGGATGACTGCACTGCTGCACATGCGTGGGAGTGACATAATTCTACACTGGCCAATCAATATGACCTGAGACCACAAATTGAAAAGGCTGGTAAGGAACCTCGCATGTGTCGGACCATTGAAGCAGAGATAAGTATTGTGGACTTTAGTTCAGCTTTAAGTAATACTTACGGGTCTTGTTCCTCCCCCAACCTGTGAATGGATAGTGAAAGGAGAAGCAACAGAATGATGGGCTTCCCTCTCTGTTACACTGCTCTCTTCTCCTAACAACATGCTCCTTAAACTACAGCACAACTGATTAAATCCATGTTTTGCTTTTCCACCTTCTAGCCTCAGTTTTACTGTATAGGAACTACAAGAGACTGGTTTAAAAAAAAATAAAGAACATACATTGCTGATGTATTAATGGATACAGTACTGCATTAAGCTGGGTAAAAACTGACTGAATTTTGATTACTGCGTTGGTTCCTTTTCTCTACAGAATTTGATTGTTTGATTGATGTTGCAAAATGTTTCATTGATCAGTGGCTGCAGCCAATCAGCTGAACTCACTGATCTGCGTATTCTGACAGTGGTGGGTGCCACTGTCAGAATACAATGTCATGGTAGGGGGGATTCCTCCATTCACCTTGTTTGTGTCTTTGGAAGAATCTGTTATTTTTGCAGGCTGAATGAAAAAAATAACATATAACATATGTATATCCAGCTTGAGGGCCAGTTCACCTCAGAATCGTGCAGGAGCGAGGTCTACATTCCTATGCAATTCCTGTGCATTCCCCTACAGTGTGATTTGGCAGCCCATTCATTTGAATGGGCTGCAGATTACACCAGACCAGGCAAAAAGTAGTGCATGCATAACTTTTGAAAAATGTGTTATACCAAATCACATGGTACTGTGGTACCATGCGATCTGGTGCCTGCAAACGCACTGCGTTAGTGTTATGCATTTGGCCTGCCATTAACAATATATTTCCATCCACAGCAGATTGCAAAGGCAGTGCATTTTGAACAGGGTGCCGGAAATGCGCCTTTCCCGCACCGCTTTCTGGTGTGAACTGGCTCTCAACGTGTGTCTTTAAATATTTTCCAAGTAATATATGAATAAAACAAAAAATGTTTCCTGTTATGATTGTGAAACCAACTATGATATAGATATAAAGCCAAAGTTGTCAGTCAATTAAAAAAAAAAAAAACCCTCTTGTTTGAAGTGGTAGAGTAAAAACAAAGTTTTGGTGGCTCCCAGCAGAGTGGAGGTGACAAGACGTGTATGGCCCTCTGTGCTCTCACGTCTCTGAGTGAACTTTATGTTTCTGGAAGCAGGTGCATGACAAGTATCTTGTGGTGGAATTTTTGTTGTGTGATTCTGTGTAATGATTGACTAATGAATTTAGTTTATTGACTATTTTATTGTTATTCCGGAGCCTTGGGGGGGTCAGCTAAATTATGTCTCCAGAGGGTCCTGGCTAGCCCAGCTGTATTCTAATTACATCTCAGTAATAAAAAAAATAAAACAAATAACAGCTTATGAGGCCGCTTGACAGTTAGTGAACTAATTAGTGAAGACTGTCAGGAAATATCAACTGAACATCCTGTTGTGATGCTCCATCTGAATATATAAGGCTCAGTGACCTGATCACACTTAAATGACTGAATCAGAGAGCTGCTGATCACAGAGCTAGCAGCCATTTGTAAGCAAGCATAATGCTCAAAAGTTTAAAAGCAAGGGAAACTAATGATTTTATAAATTAGTATGCACAGTGAACTACAATTATTTATGTGATATCATTATTGTTAGTTCTGTCCACATGGCTACCTCCACTATAAATTGGCTACAAAAATAATACCAATTCATAGTTCAATCACAAGGTAATGACAAGTGGAAATATACAGTACCTTGTACACTATATATATATATATATATATATATATATATATATATATATATATATATATATATATATATATATATATATATATATATATATATATATACACCCCTCACATTTTTGGAAATATTTTATTATATTTTATTATTATTTTTATTATATTTATATCTTTTCATGTGACAACACTGAAGAAATGACACTTTGCTACAATGTAAAGTAGTGAGTGTACAGCTTGTATAACAGTGTAAATTTGCTGTCCCCTCAAAATAACTCAACACACAGACATTAATGTCTAAACTGTTGGCAACAACAGTGAGTACACCCCTAATCGAAAATATCCAAATTGGGCCCAAAGTGTCAATATTTTGTGTGGCCACCATTATTTTGCAGCACTGCCTTAAACCTCTTGGGCATGGAGTTCACCAAAGCTTCACAGGTTGCCACTGGTGTCCTCTTCCACTCCTCCATGATGACATCACTGAGCTGGTGGATATTAGAGACCTTGTGCTCCTACACCTTTTGTTTGAGGATACCCCACAGATGCTCAATAGAGTTTAGGTCTGGAACCTGCTTGGCCAGTCAATCACCTTTACCCTCAGCTTCTTTAGCAAGGCAGTGGTCGTCTTGGAGAGTCGTTATCATGTGGTAATACTGCCCCGCGGCCCAGTCTCCGAAGGAAGGGGATCATGCGCTGCTTCAGTATGTCACAGTACATGTTGGCATTCATGGTTTCCTCAATGAACTGTAGCTCCCCAGTGTCGGCAGCACTCATGCAGCCCCAGACCATGACACTCTCACCACCATGCTTGACTGTAGGCAAGACACAGTCTTTGTACTCCTCACCTGGTTGCTGCCACACATGCTTGACACCATCTGAACCAAATATGTTTATCTTGGTCTCATCAGACTGCAGAACATGGTTCCAGTAATCCATGTCCTTAGTCTGCTTGTCTTCCGCAAACTGTTTGTGGGCTTTCTTGTGCAACATCTTTAGAAGAGGCTTCCTTCTAGGACGACAGCCATGCAGACCAATTTGATGCTGTGTGTGGCGTATGGTCTGAGCAGTGACAGGCTGACCCGCCGAACCCCTTGAACCTCTGCAGCAATGCTGGCAGCACTCATACTTCTATTTCCCAAAGACAACCTCTGGATATGACACTGAGCACGTGCACTCAACTGCTTTGGTCGACCATGGCGAGATCTGTTCTGAGTGGATACTGTCCTGTTAAACCACTGTATGGTCTTGGCCACCGTGCTGCAGCTCAGTTTCAGGGTCTTGGCAATCTTTTTATAGCCTAGGCCATCTTTATGTAGAGCAACAATTCTTTTTTCAGATATTCAGAGAGTTCTTTGCCATGAGGTGCCATGTTGAACTTTCAGTGACCAGTAGGAGAGAGTGAGAGTGATAACACCAAATTTAACACACCTGCTCCCCATTCACACCTGAGACCTTGTAACATTAACAAGTCACATGACACCGGGGAGGGAAAATGGCTAATTGGGCCCAATTTGGACATTTTCACTTAGGGGTGTACTCACTTTTGTTGCCAGTGGTTTAAACATTAATGGCTGTGTGTTGAGTTATTTTGAGGGGACAGCAAATTTACACTGCTATACAAGCTGTACACTCACTACTTTACATTGTAGCAAAGTGTCATTTCTTCAGAGTTGTCACATGAAAATATATAATAAAATATTTACAAAAATGTAAGGGGTGTACTCACTTTTGTGAAATACTGTATATATACAGTGGGGATGGAAAGTATTCAGACCCCCTTAAATTTTTCACTCTTTGTTATATTGCAGCCATGTGCTAAATTCATTTAAGTTCATTTTTTCCTCATTAATGTACACACAGCACCCCATATTGACAGAAAAACACAGAATTGTTGACATTTTTGCAGATTTATTAAAAAAGAAAAACTGAAATATCACATGGTCCTAAGTATTCAGACCCTTTGCTCAGTATTTAGTAGAAGCACCCTTTTGATCTAATACAGCCATGAGTCTTTTTGGGAAAGATGCAACAAGTTTTTCACACCTGGATTTTTCTGTGTTTTTCTGTCAATATGGGGTGCTGTGTGTACATTAATGAGGAAAAAAATTAACTTAAATGATTTAGGCAAATGGCTGCAATATAACAAAGAGTGAAAAATTTAAGGGGGTCTGAATACTTTCCGTCCCCACTGTACACACACATATATATATATATATATATACACTATATGTATATATATATATACACACACACACACACGTTTTTTTTCATTCAACCAAGGCAAAAACAAACTGACAGATTGATGAATCCACACAAGCAATTCTTATGCAGCAGTATTTGGTAACTGCCCCAGGGAATTCACCTGTGCAAAATATATATGTTTTAAATTTTTTAATTCCTTTTGACCGGGGGCTGGGGGGAAAGCTGTGCACATAGGGTTTTTTAACCTAATGCAGTGAATGCATTAAGGTAAAAAAAGTTCTGCCTTTACAACCTGAGGGTACTTAGGGAACTCAGTCAAGTAATTGCCAGATCATTGTTCCTAATTTTTACAGACAGTCTACTGACTGGAATGGTACCAGCTGATTGAAGAAAAGCCAATGTAGCACCAATATTTAAAAAAGGGCCAAAATACATCCCTATGAATTACAGACCAGTTAGCCTAACATCAATAGTATGCAAGCTCTTGGAGGTGATGATAAGGGACTAAATACAAGATTTTAGTAATGAAAACTGTATCATTAGCAGTAATCAGCATGGATTCATGAAGAATCATTCTTGTCAAACCAATCTATTAACCTTCTATGAGGAGGTGAGATGCCATCTACTGTAGATAAAGGAAGGCCCATAGATGTGGTGTATCTGGATTTTACAAAAGCATTTAACACAGTTCCCTATAAACGTTTACTGTACAAAGTAAGGTCCTTTGGCATGGACCATAGGGTGAGTACATGGATTGAAATCTGGCTACAAGAGCGAGTTCAGAGGGTGGTGATAAATGGGGAATACTTGGAATGGTCAGGGGTGGGTAGTGGGGTCCCCCAGGGTTCTGTGCGTGTGGGACCAGTTCCCGTTTAATTTGTTCATAAATGACCTGGAGGATGGGGTAAACAGCTCAATATCTGCATTTGCGGACGACACTAAGCTAAGCAGGGCAATAACTTCTCCGCAGGATGTGGAAGCCTTGCAAGAAGATCTGAACAAATTAATGGGGTGGGCAATTACATGGCAAAATAGCTTTAATGTAGAAAAATATAAAATAATGCATTTGGGTGGAAAAAATATGAATGCAAATTACTCATTAGGGAGTGAACCTCTGGGATAATCTAGGATAGAAAAGGACCTGGGGGTCCTAGTAGATGATAGGCTCAGCAATAGCATGCAATGCCAAGCTGCTGCTAACAAAGCAAACAGAATATTGGCATACATTAAAAAGGGGATTAACTCCAGAGATAAAGTGATAAATATCCCACTCTAAAAGAGTTTTGTCCAGCCTCACGTGGAGTATGCTGTCCACAGTTAAAGAGGTTTAACCTTAAACTACGTAGAGTGTTCTTTACTGTAAGAGTGGCAAGTATGTGGAATTCCCTTCCACAGGCGGTGGTTTCAGCAGGGGGCATCGATATTTTCAAAAAACTATTAGATAAGCACCTGAACGACCACAACATACAGTGATATACAATGTAATACTGACATATAATCACACACATAGGTTGGACGTGTCTTTTTTCAACCTCATCTACTATGCAACTATGTAACCACTTTAAATTGCCATCAATGAATTTTCCCTTCCAACTTCTATTTTTTTTAAAAACAGCACACAGGCCACTCAAAAAGTTCTCCATAATATTTTTGATACCTTTGGAGGGGTTTGTGTGTTTTTTTTTATTTAGTGTTTTACCAAAGAAGCTGGCAAATTAAATTTAATTTGCTGGACATCTAAACGATATCATTCTTTTTCTTTGTAAATATCCCTTTTGCTGTAGCACATCTTGCATGTTTTCTATTTAAGTATTGTTACACTTTACCATTTTGAACCTTATATAAAATTCCAGTGACTAGGTTTTGATCTACTTTAACTACTTGCCGACCAGCCGCTGTCGTTAAACGGTGACAGGCTGGCTCCCCTGAGCGGATAGCCTTAGCTGTACGGTGGACGCTTTAAGGGGTATAGGGGGTGCGTGATTCCGGAGCCGATGTGCGTGGCTGGCGGCCACGATATCCAGCGGCGACCCGCGATCGCTCCTCAGAGAGCCAGAACAGAGATCTGTCAATGTAAACAAACGGATCCCCATACTGATGGGGAAGTAGAGAGAGATCTGCTGTTCCTAGTGATCAGGAACATCGATCTCTCTCTACTCCCAGTCAGTACACTGCCCCCACAGTTAGAAACACCTCCCTAGAGAACACTTAACCCCTTGATTGCCCCCTAGTGTTAACCCCCTCCCTGCCAGTGACATTAATACAGTAATCAGTGGCTAATTTTAGCTCTGATCTCTGTATAAATGTCTCTGGTCCCAAAAAATTGTCAAAAGTGCCCAATCTGTCCGCCGCAATGTCGCAGTCCTGCTAAAAATCACAGATCACCGCCATTACTAGTAAAAAATAAATAAAAAATAAAAATGCCATAAATCTATCCCCTATTTTGTAGACGCTATAACTTTTGCGCAAACCAATTAATATTCGCGTATAGCATTTTTTTTAACCAAAAATATGTAAAAGAATAAATATTGGCCTAAACTGATGAAGACATTTTTATTTTTTTAAATTTTTGGGATATTTATTATAGCAAAAAGTAAAAAATATTGTTTTTTTTCAAAATTGGCACTCTTTTTTTGTTTATAGCGCAAAAAATAAAAACCCCAGAGGTGATCAAATACCACCAAAAGAAAGCTCTATTTGTGGGAAAAAAAGGACATACATTTTGTTTGGGTACAACGTCACATGACCACACAATTGTCATTTAAAGTGACGCAGTGCCGTATCGCAAAAATTGGCCTGGTCATTAAGGGGGCAAATCCTTCCGGTCCTTAAGTGGTTAAAGTGTTACTAAACCCACAACAGTAAAATCACTCTGTATATTCAGTAAAGCGTACTTGTTATACTCACGGTGGAACCTAAGGGGTTAATCCTCCGCATTGTATGAAAAGGCCGATTGATCCTGTCTCCTCTGATCCTCTTCTTCTTCCACTGTCTCCAATATACCTCCTGATATTTATAGAGCTAGGGGACAAACTGCACATGCTCAGTTTGGTGTGTATTACTAGAGAGTTTTTTTTTTCTTGGGAAAGTGCATGTGATCAGCACAGGGCCAGACAGAGGATCAGGGGTCCTGCAGCCTGATAAGACAATCATGGAAGAATGAGAACTCCTACAAGATTGTCTTAGTGAACTGTATGTGGGGAATGGGGGGACGATACTGAAGTGTACACACCAGCAGTCATATAATATTCCATATGCTGGTTTTTGTAATGGAGATTCAAAATATAAATGCCTGCACATATCTTAAAAATGATCGTCCTTTTTGACCTATAATGGTGTACTATTTTCTTAGCTCATACACATTTCACTCCTTAGTGAGCCAGTCACAGCATTTTTTTCATTTTGAGGTAAAATGTTGTCATATGCAAGCCATATGTTGTCAAAGTGGAACTTAAATAAAATATAAAAAAATGCAAGTACTGAGGTTCTTTAATGCTGAAGAGACTTGTGCCCTCTGCAATAAAACAAACTTACTTGCCGATCTGCAATCTTTTTTTTAGAGTGTACACTTGCACAGCTCATTGTACAACCTCAGCACCCCTTGGAGCCGAAATGAATGAAAAATCATGTGCATGTGTGTGAATTACCTAATTGTCTTAAGGCTAATCAAGATGGCCAAAGACCTGGCAACCAGAAAGAAACAAAGGAGAAGATGCCAGTGTTCGGAAACGAGTGGGGGCAGGGGGATGGTGAGTGTTTATAGACTTTAGTTCTACTTTAAGGTCCAATTTACAAAACTTACACACCTTTTTCCTTATTTTCAAGTCTCAAGTGACAATTGAGTCCAATGGAATTTGAAAATGACAGTTACATAGCTGGGGTAAAGCTTTTTGAGCCTTTAATGCAATCCTAAGACACAAGACACAAAAGCAGCATCATATGGATATTCAATGTGCATGGTAAACTAAAAGCACAGCGTACACATTGAATATCAGTGTATCAGCTAAATAGGTTCAGGGATCACAATTGCTATGCAGGCCTATAAGGCAAGCATGCTCCAACAAGTTATCTCTGCTCTGGTTCATTCGCTGGTCTAAATTAAATACAATTTGCATATGTCTGTATACAGATCATTTAGTACAGTGTCAATTGACCTTTAAATTTAGAATTGGTGCTCTGTACACCCCATTCTTCCCCACTTTCTTTCTAGGCCTATATATTTTTTTATAAATGTAGCATCCTCTTAGGTTGCTAGTCAATAGAAAAATTTAGTTTATGGCTGGGTGATAGTTATCCCAGTTTTTGTATATTTGTATAGTTGTGCACTGGGTTTCTCCCTAAGCTCAGTGGGATTGTGATTTCTCACTGTTGTCAGTAGGTGTCACTGGCACTACTGATTATAGTATGAGGTTTCACTTCCAGGCTGTAGTGATAAATAAAAATATTTGGGGAAGGCCATGTGCTTGCTCTCTTGCCTTAGGCTGAGGCCTGAGGAGCTGCTGTTGGACCATTCATGCTGCTAGGGCCAGAAGCCTCACTAGCCTGTCTTTTTGGAGCTCAAGCCTACAGCTGGGAAAGCTGCATCTCTTAGTCAAGACACTGGTTCATTTTCTGTGCATCAGGATCCTGGCTGTAACTACAGAAACACCCCAGGGACTTCACCTTTTAAGGATCCTGTCTACTATCACCTCACTGGAAGGCATCAGGAGGCTAAGTTTGGGTGGCTATCGCTTGGCTAAAAGACTGTTTGCTGATCCAGGTGACATTTATTGCTGCAAGGAGATAAGAGCCAATCTAGTATTGTGGGGTGCAGAATGCTTAACTACCCCTAATCTTTCCTTCCCCCTTCCAGTCTCAGGGGACAAGTTTTACTGTATTTTAGGGACAGAGAAGTTAGTGTCCTTTTCTTTAAACCTGCATTTATCGTAGTATCCCATGCCCTACATCCCTCCTCAGCTAAAAGTTTTTCAGCAACAAACTTTAAAAAGACAACCCCTAGACTGGTCACTGAGTCAGTGTGCACTGAGTCAGCAAAGTGTTGGTCGTCATCATCATCAGTCAATTGCCCTCTTGGGGGTTACTGCTACATATACTACACTATTTTATTTCTGTAACCACCTCTAGTTCAAAAATAATTTGTAAAGCTACACACAAAGATCATCCAGTCTCACCTATTAATAACTACCTATTATATATATATATATATATATATATATATATATATATATATATATATATATATATACATACATATATACATACAATAGGTAGTTATTGATAGGTGAGACTAGATGATCTTTGTGTGTAGCTTCACAAATTATTTTTGATTATTTATATACACCGTATTTAGGAAGAAAAACTTACATTAAAATGCCCATCAATGCAGCGTTATCGGTGTCCATCTGCAGCCTTGTCAGTGTCAGTGAAGCCTCGCTCCAGTTTCTATTGCAGCCTTGTCAGTGCAGCTTTGCCCCAGTGCAGAATTGTCAGTGCAGCCTTGCCCCAGTGTCCATTGCAGCCTTGTCAGTGCAGCTTTGCCCCAGTGCAGCCATTTCAGTGCAGCCTTGTCAGTGCAGCCATGTCAGTGCAGCCTTGCCCCAGTGCAGATTTGCCCCAGTGCAGCTTTGCCCCAGTGCAGCCTTGCCCCAGTGCAGCCTTGCCCCAGTGCAGCCTTGTGTGATCGCCGCAATCCCTGCCGACATACGCAGCCGTGTGTAAATTCAAATATGGCGCCGAGACTGCAGGGACTCGGCGGAGCCGAGATACACATACCCGAGAGTCCTCGGCTTTTCTCTGCGCCGCTTACAGTCCCACCCAGTCCCGCCCTATGATGGACATCATACAGGTCCAATGGCGGGACTGGGCGGGACTGTAAGCGGCGCCGAGAAAAGCCAAGGACACTCGGGTATGTGTATCTCGGCTCCGCCGAGTCCTTGCAGTCTCGGCGCCATATTTGAATTTACGCAATCGCTCCGATCACACAAAATTGGCGGGGATCGGCCTGTAACACGCACCCACGATTTTCCCCTGATTTTCACGGGGAAAAAGTGCGTGTTATATGCCGATAAATACGGTATATGCGGCACAGTGGTGTAGTGGTTAGCAGTAAGAAGGGTCGCTGGTTCGAATCCCAACCATGACACTACCTGCCTGGAGTTTGCATGTTCTCCCTGTGCCTGCGTGGGTTTCCTCCCACACTCCAAAGACATGCTGGTAGATTAATTGGATCCTGTCTAAATTGTCCCTAGTATGTATGAATGTGAGTTAGGGACCTTAGATTGTAAGCTCCTTGAGGGTAGGGACTGATGTGAATGTACAATGTATATGTAAAGCGCTGCGTAAATTGATGGCGCTATATAAGTACCTGAAATAAATGAATACAATTATATATTTAACAGAGCAAGGTTATTTGTTGACATTAAGCCTCCATGATTTATTTACTGGCCTTATGTATGGCAGACTTTTACACTGTGTTTTTTTTCTGCTGTATGATATTTTGTATAAATAAAGATTGCATAAAAAAAACATTTATAATCAGCTTTAGCAACACCACTCTGGCATCCACTGGTTGTGACCAACTCATTTATGCATAGAAATGCTCCTCAGGTGAAGTAACTCTCTTTTTTAAAAGATGCTTTTTATTGAATTTGGTTGATTGCATTAGTTCATAACATATATAGTACTACAAACACATTGTAATATCAACATATCATACAATAAACTATATTAAAGTAATAGTCTCATGTCCTTCATTGCAAATGCATAGAAAAGTCAACAGTAAATGTGGTTGATTCAATGTGGTTGATTCAAAGAAAGCAAGATCTGAACATACCACATGTTAACAATATGGTCTCCTGGTTCTAATTGAGTGAAGTAACTATCCTAAGTTCTCTCCTTGCATTAAGGAAAATACAACACCTCAAACAACTAGTAATCTCCAGATTGGCTATTATTTTACTGCAACTTTTTATTTACATTACTCTTCTCTTATAAAACGGGGAAAGTGGATTTAAATTTTTATTATGTACAGTTACAAATGTGTGCAATACTAATCAAAGGATATTAAATTTTAAAGCATTGAACCTATTCTTACAACATATATGGCACATTGACCAACCATTTAGTGGAAGAACATATCAATTATTAGGGATATTTGCTGGGCTTAAATAACTAATACATGAGTACTTAGCTTCAAATGACATGGTCTTAGGTTAAACTCTACAATCACACACCTAAACTAACAGAAAAAATTAAACCATCACAGGAGAGAATTTGAAGGAGGAAGTGGCTAATCAGATAAATGTGAGGAAAGTTTGAAAAAAGGCTGCTAAGGGGTAATAGGAGATATTGCTAGTGTGTTCTTTGCACTGCTCTTGTTTTCTTTCAGTAAAAGTTCTATCAGCTGAAGGAGTCGCTGTATTCTTTGAAGCTGGCTCCTGTTTCTCTGAAATCAGATTCCCTATTCCCTGGGCTCCACTCTGCCATGCCAGCACAAACACACATCAGCAGCTGCACAGCACTTTAAAGAGTTAGCAAGGAGTTATCAAGCGATTACTTCTTCCACTTAAGAACTATGCCTATGATTTTACGATTCAGGTTAGAGGTAAGGAGAAGAAGAGCCACAAGTAAATGAGAAGATAACACAACAAAAAATCTAGATGATTAATTTGTTTTCATTTTCGAAGATGAAAACCATTTAACTTGTACACAGAAAAAGACAGTTTAAGTGCTGAGAAAGAAACATACATTTTTGTATTTATGTTTTTATTCGTGAATATGTTCACCATCCTTTGAGAATTTTGGAGGTCAGTGCTAAATTATTTATATACAACAAAAGAAGAGCAGAAGTTCAAACACAAAGAGCAAAGCAAGTGTGATCTAAAGTTTATAAAACCTATGTCAGCTAAAAACTCGGTTGAAGTATACATATAACACAGCAAAAGTCCAGTTTAGCCTAAAGCATATTGAGCGAATAATGGCCATTAGAGAGGGATTGAAGAGGCAACGTTGATCCTACTTCAGAACTCCTGGAGGGATGTGAAACTCCTATGGATAGATTAAATATTAGTTTTTGGCTAAGGGTGGCTTTTAATATTATTTACATGCAAAAGTCTCTTGCTCTGGATGTTCCCACTAACTTCTAATATCTGGTAAGTACTTTAGGGGGGCAATTTCCTTTATGAGTGTCTCAGTTCTGCCCTCAGTTGCGATCATGCTTTATACTCAGCTTCCAGGTTGGGTCAGGTAACCATGTCACAAGTTACTGTTCATGTCTGTCGAAAATTGCAAAGGAGGAGTTGGTTACTTTCCCAATTAGATAAAAAATATCAATGCTTTAGGCAAGCTTATCCTTTAAAGAATTTATGGTTGTAGTTCTGGTGTGTTCTGAGTAAAGCAGATGAGTATCAAAAGCAGAAAGTTAAATAGAATGTAACTTTAATTACCAACCACTTGACTGGCATGGTGTATGATCCACTATAAGTCAAACAATTGTGTTTAGCTATGGATAATAGGTGGGGTAAAGGTGGTCTATTTCAGTGTGGAAAATGGCTGACCAGCTGAAAAGGTTTTTCAGTAACTCACTGAACATAAGAAACCCATAGATGCCAATGTTCTTTTCACTGAAAATGGAAAATCTCTTGACACTATAATCAATTTTTAATATATGTAATGTATGTAGTTGTCTTATACTATCTTATTTTATAAGGGCACTAACCTTTTCTTATATTTACTTTGAACTATTATTGCTATTAATTCTAACACATTTTTGAACTTATATAAAAATACATTTTTGGTTTATAATCAAGGGTTTATAAAAAAGTGTTTAGGCATATATATTTTAATTATTTTACATACTCTATTTATGCCACTATTAGTACAACCCTTGTGATTTTTTGAGTGTTGGGTATATATATTTTTCAAACTCAGGCCCTCCAACACTCTTGGTAGCTTGCAGGTACCTAAAATGCAGAAACAGTTTTAAGGATATGAATTATTGACAGACACATAAAAAAGTTAGAAGTGGGGTAAGGTTCAAGAACAACTAGCTAACCCATGTTTCCTACACTGAGGAAAGGAGGAAAATATTAAGCATAAATAATATCTCCCCTTATCGTTAATAAGTACTTGAGATGAACTAGACTCGGATAAGGCTTTTGTTTAAAACCTTTGTAACACCTGAAATGTATCATAGTAACAGCTCAGAATATGTGCAAGTCATGTTACTTCATTTATTGCATTTTGTCATCTGGACAATTGGATCTGTAAATAAGCAAGAGATAAAATTAAAAAGCAGACACGAGTATTAGTGAACCCACAGTCTTAAATGAACAACTACAGGCAAGATACAAAATTCAGTCATGCAATTTTTTTTTTTGACATTGACCTTCACTCAGCTAATTGAACAAAGTAAAGTCATATTCATGGCACCCAATAATGTACAAGTTAAAACCATTTTTTTAAAAAATCCCCTACATGTGTTTGGATATTTTTATTGGTTCAGTAAAGTCTCACCCTGGCTCATAAATCAAGCATATTGCAAAAATTCACATTTTCTCATAACAAATTATGAAATTAATCTCTCTTCTGCCAAATATGAATAACAAATGTAGCCAGCAGAAAGCACAATGTCCAAACCATAATGGCATAACTATAAAAGATTACAGAAAATTAAATGACACCTAGGAACAAAGCACTTATAGCTTTGATGCGGATATAATCCTTTTAACAATGCATCGCCAAAAGAGCTGATGGTAACAACAAAGTTTCTGAATAGCCAATCAATGGTGAGAGCTGTGTTAGTTGTATCTGCAATGTATTAGCCCGCAGGATCAAGCTGAGCAAAGAACTTTTTAACAATGCAAATGTCCTTCATGTGTATATGTTATTCCTCTCTTTTTTACAGCAATGGAACCTTTGAGTAGTAGCTGTTATCTAATGCAAAATTAGCTGGTATTATACTATAGTTGTTAGAAAAAACTCTTGTACATGTTCCAGGTTTAGAAAACATAGTAATCTGCTGGCCCTTCCACCATCCATTATTGTACACTAATATTGTAATTTATTATTATCACAGGATCATCAATGGAGTCATTTTACCTAAAACTGTAAAAATAAGAGATGTATTTCAAATCAAATATCATATAAATTGTCCAGGTATTCTGAGGTTCACTAACTGTAACCAGTTTGGCGTTTACTTTCATTTTATTAATAGAAATAAAGTCAGCCCTCCTCCAGTAAAAACTTTTTTTGTTTAGCTTTTAGTAGAGTGGATCGATTCCCCGACTGTCTGTCCCTGTGATGCCTGTAGAAGGAATGAGGGGCATCATACAACCTCATCCCCCATGCGTGGACTCTTTTTCTCCCTAACAAGTCCCCTCCCCAAATCCCCCTTCTCTCACTTCCTAACAATTCTATTCAAAAGTTGTTTTTCTCTTTCTAAATATTGTTTATTTGGCTCATACATTTTTTATCTGACCGTCATGCCCTTTTTATGTTACTATCCGTAAAACGTAATATTAAAACGTAATTAAAAATGTATTGAACAAAAATATTGGGAGTCACCAGGACAGCAAGGCACATACAAGTGATACATTGTTAAAAGTTCTAACCCTTTCACCACTCAGCTAAAATGTATTATTTTTCTTGTGCTTGTCCCAGCTGAAGAGATTTCCTATCATTTCCTGTCCTGAAACAAAGTTCAGCTCGTGGAATGGCGATAAACTTTTACCCTTAAAAATCTCCATAGGTAACGTTTAAAAAATTGTACAGGTTGCATGTTTTGAGGAGGTCTAGGGCTAGAATTATTGTTCTCGCTCTACCGATCGCGGCGATACCTCACATGTGTGGTTTGAACACAGTTTTCATATGCGGGCGCTACTCATTTATGCGTTCGCTGATGCACGCAAGCTCGTCGGGACAGGGGGCATGTAAAACATTTTTTTTTCTTATTTATTTTACCTTTTATTTTTTATTTTTACACTGTTTAAAAAAAAAAAATTGTCACTTTTATTTCTATTACAAGGAATGTAAACATCCCTTATAATAGAAAAAAAGCATGACAGGACCTCTTAAATATCAGATCTGGGGTCAAAAAGATCTCAGATCTCATATTTACACTAGAATGCAATAAAAAAAAATGTCATTTAAAAAAAATCATTTAAGAGCTGTGGGCGGAAGTGACGTTTTGACATCGCTTCCGTCCAGCAATTGTATGGAGATGGGTGGGGGCCATCTTCCCCTCACTCATCTCCATACCTAACAGGAGACAAGACGCGATCACCTCCGCCGCTGCCAACGACTCCGGTAAGCGGCGGAGGGCACCGGATTGGGGTGGGAGGGGGAGCACTTTTTGTGATTCGCGCACTGCGTCGCTTTAACTGACAATTTCGCGGTTGTACGATGTACCTCTCAAACTAAACTGACGTCCTTTTTTCCCACAAATATTTTATCACTTCTGCGGTTTTTATTTTTGTGCTATAAACAAAAAAAGAGCGACTATTTTGAAAAAAAAACGCATTTTTTTACTTTTTGCTATAATATATATCCCCAAAAAATATATAAAAAAACTTTTTTTTCCCACAGTTTAGGCTGATATGTATTCTTCTACATATTTTTGGTAAAAAAATTTGCAATAAGCGTTCATTGATTGGTTTGCGCAAAAGTTATAGGGTCTACGAAAAAGGGGATAGTTTTATGGCATTTTTATTAATAATTTTTTTTTACTAGTAATGGCGGCGTACAGCGATTTTTATTGTGACTGCGACATTATGGCGGACACTTCGGACAATTTTGACACATATTTGGGACCATTGGCATTTATACAGCAATCAGCGCGATTAAAAATGCACTGATTACTGTGTAAATGTGACTGGCAGTGAAGGGGTTAACACTAGGTGGTGCTGTAATGGTTAAGTGTGTCCTAGGGAGTGATTCTAATTGTAGGGGGGGGCTACGTGTGACACATCACTGATCACCGCTTCCGATTACAGGGAGCTGTGATCAGTGACAGTGTCACTAGGCAGAACGGGGAAATACTTGTTTACATTAGCATTTCCCCATTCTTCCTCTCCATGAGACGATCGTGGGTATCCCCATGGACATCAAGTCCGTGGGGCCCGCGATCCTACTCACGGAGCTCACGGCGGGTGCATGCGCTGCTGGTGGCACGCACGCGATGGCACAGCGGCAAATTCAAAGGGACGTACAGGTACGCCCATTTGCGCAGCCATGCCATTCTGTCGACGTATATCTACATGCGGCGGTCGGGGATCGGTTAATAAATTCACTGGGCCATAATCTTTCTAATGCCCTGTACACACAATAGGATTTTCCGACAACAAAATCCATGGGATTTTTTCCGACGGATGTTGACTCAAACTTGTCTTGCATACACACGGTCACACAAAGTTGGTCGGAAATTCCGAACGTCAAGAACGCAGTGACGTACAACACGTACGATCTGCTTGATTCCGAGCATGCGTGGCACTTTTTGCGCTGGAATTGTGTACACACGATCGGAATTTCCGACAACGGATTTTGTTGTCGGAAAATTTGAGAACCAGATTTCAAATTTTGTGTGACAGAAAATGTGTGATGGAGCCTACACACGGTTGGAATTTCCGACAACAAGGTCCTATCACACATTTTCCATCGGAAAATTCTATTGTGTGTACAGGGCATTACAGATAAATTAAAAGTCACTAGTGATGCCACGATACAGAGTATTTTCACAACTACTCATACTTGTGAAAATTCTCCTGATACCGAAACCCATACTTTGCGGTGCCATTGGCATCAGTACAAAATGAATGGGCGCAAATAGCACTGCAAAGAATTGCATGCAATTTGAATAGGAATGTGGTGCGATTCCTGTCAGAATTGCATGCGGTTTCCCCCACCGCTCCTGTGTGTGTGTATAGAAAGGGAAAAGCACCATCTATTGGGCATTTTAATTAAAAATGTTAGAGCTCACATTAAAGCAGAACTCCAGCTTTTCCTCCCAAAAACAACAGATGCATTGTGCATGTAAATGAATCACAACCCCAGTATCATTTTATCGGTATCTTACCTTATTTAGCTGTAAAAAGCAAGTTTGTGTGTCTCTGATGTCACTCCTCTTCCTGGCTGAATTTCAAAGTTCTCTAACTTCCTGTTTCTTTCCTTTACCAGTCCTGATACTACATTTCCCATCATGCTTTGAGTCTCTGTAGTTTCAGGGCAGGCTATGGGAGTCACCTGTAGCAGTTCTGGGAGTTGATGTGAGTGGGTTTGAATGCAGATCACTCTTCAGTCTGCAAAGTAAATGTAAATGTTTCATTCCTGTCTTGCAGCATGCCAAAGAATAATGACTTACTGGAAGACTGCAGAGGAAGGGCTATGGGAAGTTATTATGAAGGTGTTTTCTTCACATGTAAATGAAGAATCAGAACAGTCTGTGTTTGAAGGGGTTTCCTTTTGAATAAAGCTGTGATCTGTGTGGTGGGACTTTGGAGGTTTGGACTCTTCCTATAGGTGTGACTGGGTGGGATTGAATGCTAATTGGGATGTATTCCATCCCACCCACCATCAGAGCTGTGAAGTAAGGTACTTATTTGCAGACTCTGAAAGACTACAGAGGGGTGTGTTCTAGGCTAGAGATTGAGCAGGAAGTGGCTGTAAGGCCCTCAGCCTACATCCAGACTATACAGAGTGTCACATGGTACAGAGCCTCAACTAAACCCAAAAAATCAGAGGATCTGCAGACAACAGAGCAACATGGCACAGAGGTATGATCTATGCTGGGACTGCCCATTCCATTCAGTTCTAGTGAAAATGAAAGTTGGATTTCAGCTTTAAGTACAGTTCAAATGCAATATCTGCATTGGTGTCCCGGTCCCGCCGATGATAGAAAATCACAACCACTGGAGGTGCTCACAGGGCTGGAGGAGATGCATGGGCGGTCTGCCCCCAAGCTGACATCACTTCCACCTTATACCGTTGGGGTTCCGGAACTTCTCCATCAGCCTTCTGAGCACCTCCAGCGGCCATGATTTTCTATCATCAGCATGACCGAAACAGCTATGCAGATTTTGCATTTGACCAGATATGTATTAATGTGGGTTCTAACATTTTTAATAAACTGCCCACTTTGGACAGGTATTGCACCACATTCCTGTTCATATCGCATGTGATTCTTTGTAGTGCGATTTGCACCCACTTTTTTTGTATTGACGCAACTCACACTGCAAAGTATCGGTATTCAGTACCGGCGAGTATTTGACCAAAAGTATCAGTACTTGTACTCACTGATAAAAAACTGGTATCGGTGTAACCCTATAAGGCACTCTGCAAATGCACTGTTGTCAATGAATCAGCTGACTCATGTACTTACATTGTATAAGTAGCTTTGCAGCCATTGTGCTATTGCTGGGTGTTTGGTGTGCTCCTGTACCCTTAAGGAGGAGTGGGCTCCCCTTCAGTCCACCTGCTCTCATTTATCCATTAAAATGTCCACTGTGGGGACACTCATAGTTTAGTGTTAGGACCACAGATACAAGGGTGCCGTGACATGGCTCTGTGGCTCACGCATGTGTTTGCAAATGTGTGTGGACTAAACCCCCTTTTTAATGCCTACTGTTAGATAGGTCAATTTGGTTGTCTGCAAGCTGGTGGTAAGTAGGCTTTGGCTTTTTCCTGGGCATTCCCCAGACTTTGTTGGTACCTGTTTTAGCCTCCCAATGCTGCTTACTGTGATAGCCAGCTATAAATGAGAGTAGTGGCAAGCTTTTGTTATCACGTGTGTTTGTATTGGTCCAGCGGCGCACCAACACCTTTGCAGCCATTGTGCTATTGCTGGGTGTTTGGTGTGCTCCTGTACCTTTAAGGAGGGGTGGGCTCCCCTTCAGTCCACCTGCTCTCATTTATCTATTAAAATGCATGTGCCTCCACTGTGGGGACACTCATAGTTTAGTGTTAGGACCACAGATACAAGGGTGCCGTGCCGTGCCGTGCCGTGGCTCTGTGGCTCACGCATGCGTTTGCAAATGCGTGCGGACTAAACCCCTTTTTTTAACGCTTACTGTTAGATAGGTCAATTTGGTTGTTGCAAGCTGGTGGTAAGTAGGCTTTGGCTTTTTCTTGGGCATTCCCCAGACTTTGTTGTTATATTGTATAAAGAAGCAGTAAAGCAAAATCATTAGGTAGCACACCTAAACAGGAAGCAGAGCCTGCATGTGTCATAAGCACAAATGGTAGCTTCTGTGTACATACTGTATCAAGTTATATACAAAGGCAAATTTTGAAATATCAACAAACATTGATACAATTATTTTAATCAAGGAGATCCCTTCTTCATGTTTACCTAAACAGGTACTTAAAAGGCTTTACATTCCTGTAAGACTGTCAAACAGTCTTCACTTCACCTCAGCTATCCTTGTGATAACTGCTGTTGGCTGCAGAGACTCCACATCAAAATGATATGCATAACAGTTCCATTTCTCAGGAGGCCGAACACCTGTTCTCCAGCAATAAACAAGCCACTGGAGGACAAATCATGAAGTATCATTTTTAGGTATACACTAAAACTGTCTGTGTAAGAACATTTTGTTAGTTTTCTCAAACAATCTCCATAGCAGGGTTAAAAGTGTTGGAGAAGTGATTAGCACTAAGGCGAGAGAGCTTCATATATACCAGACAGCACAAAGCTACAGAATGTGTCTGAGACATTAATAGTGTAATGATGTTTGGAAAACACATATATTGTGGGGAAGAATTAAAGTGTAAAAAACAGCAAGAAGCGCCAATCTAAGTGCAGTATTATGTAACTTTAATAAAATGATGAACGGACAGACAGCCAAATGGCTACTCACAAAATTAAAATGGTTTAAGGCAAGGATAGGTGGTGAGTCCAGGGACGTCCTCCTAAGGTGTGGGCAAAGTGCCTGATGCAGGTTCTCCTGGAAGCGCGTGTCCACATGAAGATGTGTAAGTGGTCACCGGGGTCACCGCTGGGCGTTGGACTACAAACGATGGAGGTGTCCGCAAAAAACAGCCGGCGTCTGAGCGGACATGAAGAGCCAGAGCCGTCGCGGTGGACGGAAACCGGAAGACCTGTGTGGAACGCAGAGCACTAGTCCAGAAACCAACGAAAGCGGAAGTGACGTATGGACGTGTCGGATGACGCGTTTCAATGCTTCCGCATTTTCTTCAGATCCGCTAGCGGATCTGAAGTAAATGTCCAACGCCCAGCGGTGACCCCGGTGACCACTTACACATCTTCATGTGGACACGCGCTTCCAGGAGAACCTGCATCAGGCACTTTGCCCACACCTTAGGAGGACGTCCCTGGACTCACCACCTATCCTTGCCTTAAACCATTTTAATTTTGTGAGTAGCCATTTGGCTGTCTGTCCGTTCATCATTTTATTAAAGTTACATAATACTGCACTTAGATTGGCGCTTCTTGCTGTTTTTTACATTGTTGTTTCAGAGTTGCCTGCTTCTACTCTCAAGTGAGCTGCCGCTGGTGCTTTTTATCAGACTTTTAATTTCAGTGACTATTTTATATTCCCTTTGGACTCTTTACATGCATGATTGTATGCTCTAGCGCCATTTCTCTTTTTTGTATAAGAATTAAAGTGTATCTATAGGCAACTGTTTTTTTTTTGGATAGAGTAAAGAAGGCTCCTTATGATTAAGTTCTGCCCTTTGGGTACCAGGCAACTTATATCACTTATTCTCCCTCATAAAAGGTTATATAAGGACCAAGGGATGGGGCTAGTGTGGAGCGGAGTGTGGGGTAGCGCTTCTCCTGTCACAATAGGCCATGAATTATGCTGTGTCATAACTCATGAGTACCTCTTTGGAGATAACTACCCTTGAAAATGAGAGAGTTAGGAAGACAAAGAAAACCACCTATTTTTTGTGAACTGGTTGAATGACAGAATATGGGAAACAAGGAGATATGTTCCTTGCCTCTTAGAATGGACTATTTTGCTACTTTGCTGAAAAAGATAAGAAATCTTTTCCTTGAATTACCTAATGTCTGCTGGCACATTTTTAGAGTAAAGACTGTATTTATTCATTCAGACTGGGTATTTTTTTTTATTTTTTTGCTGAAGAGAGAAGCTTAGCACCTGAGAGGGCTCTGTGCAGAGAGGTTTGTTGCATCTAGTGTCTGCTCTGTCCTATGAAGAGGTGAAGTGTTAAAGATTATTTTTAATCAGATAATTTTTATCAAAGAGTTTTTTCAATAAACAATACTTAGCTTAAACAAAAAAAAGAGTTTCACTATTGGTGCAAAAAGGTACAGTTATTTCCAAGAAAATAATTATACACATAATACTCAAGATCTTTGAGGGGCAGCATTAGAGAAGACCAGTAAGCTGGCCAGGAAGACCATAGTAGTGAGTGTTTACTGGCTGAACCCCTAGAGTGATAGGTATTTTTGGTAGAGTAATAATTCTATTTCCAGCATCCATGTTTTCCAAAAATGGAGGATGATTAGTTACCCATTTCAGTAAACCATTCTACGTGCTATGAATAACTTTCTAGAATTGGCCAGGAGGTATGAATATTTAGTAGAGAGCACTCAAAAGGAGGCTCCGTCTTAGGCCTCTTTTGTGGAGAAATCCAGGGGTTCAGTAAGTTCTATGCACAATGAAAGACTGGTCAGCCAGTGAGAGGCAGAGAGCGATGTTCTTAATTGTTCATGCAAAATATCATCACATTCATCATCAAATATGTTTCCTAGGTCAGATTCCCATCCCTGGTTACACTTTAGTAGAAACTTAAGCCTGAGCAGACACAGAGCAATTGTCTTTCCTGCAAACACGGGCTGTGTTGATGCCCCAATTGAAAGTCCTTTTTGTGCAAAAGGAAAATAGATTGTAATTGTTAAAAAGAATAGAGGAGTCCCTCTTTGTATATCTGCACGATGGTTTATACCAGCTGCCTTCCAGTTGTGAAGGTCTTGGAATATACTGTAAGTACTTCAGACAGATTGTTATTCTCCTATATGCGTGTATAGAAAGTTTTTTGGCTGATTCCTAGACCTTACCAATGACGTGTGCAGTGGTAATGGCTGTGAAGGCTTTTATACATACTATATGCCATAATTTCTAATTGCTATAATGAGTTTGAACCATTGAATAAGCACTTAAAGGGCATTTCCATTTTTGCAGCCACATTGTGATAATACTTTTTTTATATTTGTTACATGCCCCCATTCACATAGCAAAAAATTGCTGCTTACCTGTTTAGATGCTCTTTTTGGAACTTCGAACAAGTACAAATTCCACTTACAACTCTTTGTTATGGGGGAGAAGCTGAGGAAGATTTTTCATCAGTTGAACTGGATTTGAACACTAGCTGTTTTACTAAAGGTTAAATATTTAGTAGTAATGCTTCCCCATTGTATGTTAATGAGAACTTTACTCATCTAGTCCCCAGTCCAGCTACTGGGACAGATCATGCTGAGATAGCTGAGAAATGCTTGCATTCAACAATGATATATTCTACTCAGAGACATCTGAAAGGTAAGAATTTTTTTTAAAGTGGTTGTGTGTTGCGTTTGTTACAATATGATTTTTTTTTTTAATTAATCAGACATAAGATACATGAGACATAACATTACAATAGTGGTTGGTCTTAGAGATATTGTCAGTTTTTTGGCTTGAGTAGATTTCTCAAACAAATGTGGTTTCATACAATGGGGTTAGATACCATTGTTGTATTACAGTTTGAACAGGCTATTGCCTCTATAGCTACAGTACACAAGTAAGAGATTTACTTGTTTGAGGTTTTTTTTCAGCTCTCAAACTGAAGGAATGACTGTTAGATTACTGTCAGATGTTGGCTTGATTAGACAATGGGTACGTAGATACAGTTTGCAACAGTCCATTGTCTACACAGCTACAGTAAACAGGTATGTTTTCTGTTGTTTGGAAACTATGGTAAACAGCCTGGCACATAAAAGGGGGATTCAGGCATAAGCTAGACACACACACATTATGCTGTAACATCAGAAGCCACTCATGATAGAAGAAACTTGCCTGATGCTCCAGGAAAATCGTTGCCAATGGAGATCACGAACATACAGTAACAGAAGATAAGTAACCTTTAAGTGTATTTGTACTGGTATAGGCTGTGCTAGGCATTTTGTTTGTTATAGATATCTGTCAGTCTTGTATTGTATTCCTAATATTGTAATAGTTTTTGTATGTACAGCATCTTTGTATAGTAAAGCACATTTACACACTGCAGAAATCTCAGCTTCCTTGCTTATACCACAGAGTAACCTTGCTATATAGACGCAAGCAAAACATTTGGGGGCTCGTCCGGGATCTGTGCTATAATTCAACTGAAGCAGACCTGTTTTTCTGTAGTGTGTTGTGTAGCTTGTGCTAGGTAAAATGCTGCGTAAGCTGTTTAGGAAAAGCAAGGCTGCAGAGGGTTCTGGTGGCCAGAAGGAAGTGTGCAGCTTACCTATCTGGGCCAGAGACAATGAGTGGGAGCCTCTTGCTAAAGAATTTGTGAAGTATGCTTCTCCCTTGAAGCTGACTTGGGGTGACAGTCTCAGATCATTTTGTAGATTTTAGCCTTAAGGGGTTGGATTTAAGTAAAAAAGAGAAGAGTAAAGTGTCCACAGTGGGCTGGTATTTCCTTAATACTATTTACACTGAATCACAGAGAAGGGAGAAGGCAGAGGCAGAAGTTAAGGTATTAAAAAACCAGATAGCAGTTGCTTCAGAGTGTGTGCATTCAACTGCTAGTCGGGCTGATGATTTGCAAGAGCGGTGTGCAGCCCTCATGACCAAATCAATTAATGCCTTAAGGAAAAGGAAGGGCCGTAAACCTGTTAGTAAAGCCAGGGTATGTGCCATTGTCACATCCCAAAATTGGGATTGTAAGGATGTGCTCTCCTAAAATGATAGTGAGGATGAGGAGAGGAGAGTTTGATATTTCGCATGATGATCTGCTAGTGCTAGTGCGAAAGAAACCTCTCATTACTAAGCAAAGGAAACGGCAACATGATAGAGAGGATATGGCAGATGGGGAGGTGCATTATTGCAACCCCAGAGATGTTGAATTTGAAGAAGTACGGGAGTTTACACAAACTGAACTCCATGAGCTGGCAAAACAATACAAACAAAGGTCTGGGGAGCCCCTATTGACCTGGCTCCTACGCTTATGGGATGAAGGGGCGGGCAGTGTTGTTTTGTCAGGTAAGGAAGCAGTGACTATGGGAGTGTTAACCCATTATCCACAATTGCATCAGGCAATGCGAGAGTTTAGCGTGAATTTTTCACTGTTAGACCTCGTGAGAGATGAAATAGTCTGAGTATGCGCTAGTCCTACTGACCTGGAAAATACCTACTCCTGGAGATCAATAGGAGAGGGTAGGGATGAGCTTCGAGTTCGAGTCGAACTCATGTTGGACTCGAACAACGGTTGTTCGCCAGTTCGCCGAACAGCGAACAATTTGGGGTGTTCGCGGCAAATTTGAAAGCCCTTTAAAAGTCTGTGGGAGAAATCAAAAGTGCTAATTTTAAAGGCTTATATGCATGGTATTGTCATAAAAAGTGTTTGGGGACCTGGGTCCTGCCCCAGGGGACATGGATCAATGGAAAAAAAAGTTTTAAAAATGGCAGTTTTTTTGGGAGCGGTGATTTTAATAATGCTTAAAGTGAAACAATAAAAGTGTAATATTCCTTTAAATTTCGTCCCGACAATACACATAAAAGTTCATTGATAAAACGGCATGGAACCCCGAACCAAAATTTAAAAAAAAATGACATGGGGGTCCCCCTAAATTCAATACCAGGCCCTTCAGGTCTGGTATGGATATTAAGGGGAACCCCAGCCAAAATTAAAAAAAAAAAAATGGCGTGGGGTCCCCCTCAAAATCTATACCAGACCCTTCAGGTCTGGTATGAATTTTAAGGGGAACCCCGCGCCAAAATAAATAAAAAAAATGGCGTGGGGTCCCCCCAAAAATCCATACCAGACCCTTATCCGAGCACGCAACCTGGCAGGCCACAGGAAAAGAGGGGGGGATGAGAGAGCGCCCCCCCTCCTGAACTGTACCAGGCCACATGCCCTCAACATTGGGAGGGTGCTTTGGGGTAGCCCCCCAAAACACCTTGTCCCCATGTTGATGGGGACAAGGGCCTCATCCCCACAAACCTTGCCCAGTGGTTGTGGGGGTCTGCGGGCGGGGGGGTTTTCGGAATCTGGAACCTAGACCATAGATTTTGAGGGGGACCCCATGCCATTTTTAAGGGTTCCCCTTAAAGTTGGGTTCCACCCCCAAAAAAAAACTACATGAAAAATCCTGTAAAAAATACAAAAAAAATTTGGATATTTTTTTTTACTCACCTCTAAATGCCTGTTGCTAGGGGGTCCCTCATAGTCTGCCTCTTCCAGTGCCTGGGCTGGTGACATCATTCCCCCTCGGCACAGGAAGGGCTCAGCTCTGCTCCCTCCCTCCTGTCAATCATCTGGGACCAATTACAGGTCCCAGGTGACTGAGCGGCCAATCACGGTGCTCGGCGCCACTCGCGCATGCGCAGTGGGTGCCAGGCTGTGAAGCCACAGCCCGGCGCCCACAGTTGCAATGCTGGCGCCGCCGAACGGAGGGGGAGCCAAGTGGGGCTTCGATCCCCCGCATCGCTGGACCCAGGGACAGGTAAGTGTCCAATTAAAAGTCAGCAGCTGCAGTATTTGTAGCTGCTGACTTTTAATTTTTTTTTTTGACTGGAACTCCTCTTTAATACCCATACCAGACCTGAAGGGCCTGGTATGGAATTTAGGGGGACCCCCACATCTTTTTTTTTAAACTTTGGTTCGGGGTTCCCCTGTGGGGAATTCCCATGCCGTTTTTATCAATGAACTTTTATGTGTATTGTCGGACCGGCAATTCATTAATAGCCGCAAGTAGTTTTAAATGACTTTTTTTCCTTTGAAATGTAATTTTGCTGTCAGACTGTTCTAAACACGGGAAACATGCACCTCTTTACAGGCATACTATAGACACCCCCCCAGGTATGAAATTTAAAGGAATATTACACTTTTATTGTTTCACTTTAAGCAATATTAAAATTACTGCTCCTGAAAAAACGTCAGTTTTTAAAACTTTTTTTGCATTGATCCATGTCCCCTGGGGCAGGACCCAGGTCCCCAAACACTTTTTATGACAATAACTTGCATATAAGCCTTTAAAATTAGCACTTTTGATTATTCATGTTCGTGTCCCATAGACTTTAATGGTGTTCGAACAAATTTTTTGCCTGTTCGCAAGGTCTGGTGCAAACCGAACAGGGGGGTGTTCGGTTCATCCCTAGAAAAGGGTATTTCCAAGTTATGTGAGATGGGTTGTATAACCGGATTAAATACGTTTCCAGAATGGATGGGTCCAGATATGGAACCCTTTACGTCTGCTCTGCGCTCTAAGCTGACGAAGTCTGCACCATTTAATCTCAGGGCTCCATTATTGTCCTTGTTGGGAGGCCTGAGATTAAACAGCAAGATTCATGAAGCCACAACGCTTTTAAGCCAGTTAAGGGAGCTGACAAAACCTGTCAGTGCAGTAGATAAGGTCAAGGCCAGACAAGAAGAATACAAGCAGAAAAGAACAGAGAAGAAAGGGAATGGGGTAGAGAAGACAGGAGGTGAAGAGAAAACCAGGCTAGTTATTTATAGGAAAGAAATGTGGGTGGACCTATTAAAGGCAGGAGTACCTAAAGAGATAGATGGGATTTCTACTGAAGAAATACTGAAGAGGTGGAAACATTTAGTAGAGAAAACTGTCAGGGTTAGAGACACTACTCCTGGTGAAGATAACACCAGCCTGGACTTAGAGAAAACAGAATAGACCCCTCCTGTTTGCCCCAAACCAATTCCCAAAACTGAACATGAACTAAATCCCTTTATCCTGGGGAGGAGTTAGAGAGAATCAGAAAAGGGGATTGGGAGGTTCCTTATCCTTTATGAAGGGAAGGTGAGTCTCCTTCTCCTGTAGTAGCCGTGAGGGCAGTGACAGCAGGAGACCGACGCCCATATGCACCTGTCACTGTATGGTGGGGAAAGTCATCTTCTCCTACACATGTAATGGCTTTAGTTGATAGCAGAGCTGAAGTTACACTTTTTTGCAAGGTAATCCTTCCCATCACAAAGAAGAATTGATTTATGTAGAAGGTTTGGGAAGGCAAACCACACCAGCAGTTAGGATACGGGTGAAATTGGCTATTGGCAAGGGATCAGGATTTATGACAAATGTTTTGGTATCAGTTACCCGAAAATATTCTTGGGATGGATGTACTTCAAGGTCAGTCAATTCAAACTGAAAGAGTCACATTCGGGTATCCTGATAAAGCGTATCTGGTTAGGGCGGTGAAGGCTGTGGTCAGAGGTCATGCGAAATGGACCCCTGTCTACATTCCTCCACCAGAGAAGCCAGTCTGTCTCAAGCAGTACAGACTTCCTGGAGGCCACAAAGAAATTGGGGTGACTATTCAAGAAAAAGAGTTTTCATGGGGTTCAGAGCAGCGGACTGCATTCCTGGCTGCTAAAAAAGCTATTTTGCAGCATCAGGGATTAGGACCCGTGAGACAAGGAGTACAATTTCAGCTGGATGTAGTGGAGCAGAATGGTACCATATCTTGGAGTCTATGGCAACCAAATGAAAAGAAAAGACCGAGAGTAATACCTATTGGATTTTGGTCCAAACAACTGACAGGGGCACAGAAGACATACATGCCCCTAGAGAAGTACCTGTTTGGGGCCTACACAGCACTTCAACATGTAGAGACAATTACAGGAAAGGACACGGTCACCATCCATACTGCATTGCCAATAGCAGGATGGGTGAGAGATAATGGACTGACCACTAGGGCAGCTGTAGCCCAGAACCAGACACTGATGAAATGGAAGTGGTACCTTCAAGAAAGAGGGGGTATTGCAGCTGGGGATGTTAGAGACATTTCAAAACAGTTGGCAGGGCTTGTCACTTTTACCAGCACCCGGCCAGAAGAAGAAATTCCTGTGCTGCAGTCATCCCCCATTCAAGAGGCTCCACCCTTTGAGTCTCTGTCAGAAGACATGAAGTAGTCAGTGTGGTTCACTGATGGTTCAGCCATAGTCACCTCGTCTGGATGTAAATGAACAGCAGCAGCCTACAACCCATGTACAGACACAATCCTGCAGGAGACCGGAATTGGAGGGTCCAGTCAGTATGCAGAGTTAAAAGCTGTGGTGATGACTCTTCAGGAGGACCCTCCTTCCCATGTCACTATCTACACTGACAGTTGGGCGGTTTTTAAAGGACTGAAAACTTGGATGCCCACTGGAAGGAAGCTCACTCCTGCACCATAAAAGTGGGGCATGTTGATGCACATGTACCCCTAGTCCCAGACTTTGAGAACTATAACAGAGTTGCAGATGAAATCGCCAAAGTGAAGGCAGTTGTGCCAATTGATCCTGTCTTGGTGAACTTGGCCAATGAATGAGCACAGCAGAGAGAAGTGCCTATATCCATGGACATGATAAAGACTGTAATGGGGAACTGTACAGTGTGTGGAGAAGTGCAACAATGGCCATTGCAAAAGTACTCCACCAGGTCAATTAAGAGGGGTGAGAGGCCTGCACAGATCTGGCAGATCGACTTCATCAGTCCCCTGCCCCGGGGAAACAATGGACTGAGATATTGTTGCACTGCAGTGGACACCTATTCAGGACTTATGCTTGTTCATCCTTGCAAACGTGCAGATCAAGCCGCAATGCTTCAACTGCTCCAGAAACTTGTCGTTGCTTATGATTGTCCCAAACAAGTCCAAAGTGATAACGGCTCACACTTCACCGGATCAAAAGTACAGCAGTGGGCCAAAGATTCTAGAGTGTACTGGTTGTGCCACATCCCATACCATCCACAGGCAGCTGGTTTGATTGAAAGATACAATGTGCTATTGAAGGACCAGATACGCAAACTTACATACACTAAGGGGATGGGATCGGGTCCCCACACAGGCAGTCATGTTGTTAAATTCTAGGCCAATAGCCAAAAGCACACCATATGAGAGGATGGTAGGGGCTGGGGCACAGATTCCACAGCTGGAGTGCAGAAGGTTCCTGAAAGAACAGGGATTAACAGATACCATGTTACTGCTTCTCATGACATAGAAACCAAGAGTAATGTATCTGAATCTGAAGCCTATCTAGGAATGAGAGGGAATTTGGCAGGAAGGTTTGAAGTTACATTTGCATTGACAGATGAGCTTCAAGGCAGTGGCTGGGACTCTGACTGGTTAGTGGATACTTCTCAGCAAAAGTGAAAAGTGAGGCTACATAACAGCAAACCTTCCAAAATAAACAGCAGCGATCTTCTGGGAAATATCAGTATATTTCCTCTCCTCCCTATTGATGTTTTTTGGGAGGGTCAGAAGTGGGTACAGGCAGGGGGCAAAGTGTTAGTCAGATATCCAGGCAAGAAGCCACTTAGAGGAGAGATTTTAGCTGAAGGGCCTGGATCTACTGTTTATGTATTATTAGAAGGAACAGATAGTCTGCTTTGTTTTCCATTCCACAGGCTGACTCCGATTTGATCCATAGGACATGATGAAAAGAATGACGGAAGATCGCAAGAGCTGTGGAGAGCAAGGCCTTTGATGTATTACAAGCCTGCACTTGTTTCTAAAGAGCTTTAGAATGGACTTTCTAATGAATTTTTAAAGACTGAAACACCTTCTCAATTACATAAATATGGGAGGTGTTGCATTCAAGGAAAATTAATGTTTTAATATTTGGTTGTATTGGGACCTCTGCTTCCCCAGTCCTGGTCCCGTCTTGAGCGCCGGCGCAGGCCCCTCCCCCTGTGTTCTCCCGCGGCGGCCTGGTGAGGTCCCTGGTGGAGGGATCGGTCTCTGACACGGGACCGCCCCCTCCTCTTGCACCGGCCTATGCTGGGACTACGTTCCCGTGGCCATGCGGCCGGTGCGCATGTGACCTCCTTGCGCGCGCACTATGTGGAACCTCTGACTCCGTGATGTCATGCGCCGGCGTCCCACCGACGCATGGCGCAGCGTCGCAGGGTTGGGAGCTATTAATAGCAGGCTATGCCTGTTAGCCTGACGGGTCGGTCTGCTGCCCCCGGGTGACTGTACCTCAGCCAGCCTAGTGCAAGTTTATGGTGAGTACCTATCTAACCTTTTATCTAAGTCCCATATCCCTGGGCACTAGCACTGTTTATCCCTAATTACTGGTTTCTCCCCTGCAGTTGCCCCAGGCTTAGGTGAACATGCCTTGGTTTGTGTTCACCCATCGCTTGCAGTCCTCCTTATTATCTCTCCACCTACCCTATTATGGAATCAGCCCCCGGCAGGGTGCCCCCCCTTGGGAGCCCTTCTATGCTCATACTAGTACCAGGTACCGTTCGGCCCCTTTTCACCCATATGTTCACACTGTCACAATCTCTTCCTTTACTTTCCTCCCCTCTCTTACCTTTCCCCCCTCCTCCTTCCCCCCCTCTCCCCCCTTCCTTTCCCCCCCTTTTCCCTCCCCCCCTTCCCCTCTTCCACCGGTTCCTCCTTCCCCCCCTTCCCCCCCCTTCCCCCCCCTTCTCCCCCCTTCTCCCCTCCATTCTTTACCATCCTCCTCCCTCCCCCTCATTCTCTTTTCCACCCCTAATTCCCTCCCCCTCCCCCCACCCCATCTCCTTCACTTTTTTACCCTCTCACCTACACCACCCACCTTTTATGCCCTGTTCATCATCACCTCTTTCTTATTAGATTGATCACCTTATGGAATCTTTTATTCTTTGCACAATGCAACTTCATTTTATGGCATCTCTCACATCATTCACCAGTCACTCCCCCCTTGTCATCACTTTTTTCTCCATGCTCACTATTCCATGCTTCACTTCTTGTGTGTGGCAATCTAGGTTACCTTAATTCGAATATACATTTTATTCTTACTACCCCGTTATCTCGTCAGCTCCCCCAGGTCGCCGTGGGAGATCATCTGCTGGTGGTGGGGCCTTGCGCCTGGGGTCTGCTGGGACCTGGGTAAGCAGATTCGTCCCTCCCCCCCCTATCTTCATTACGCATTTGTCAATTTTGATGCTGGAACATAAATTGTACTGATTATGTATTTTAGTAAACTCCATTGTATGTTTTTTTAATTGTCAGGTTCAGACTGTTTAGTCAGAATAATTCATCTCCAGATTCCCTCCTGACGAAGCGGATTGTGTCCGCGAAACTAGTCGAGGAATATGATATCTGAGATCTTGTGCTGTACTGTATACTATTGAATCCACTGGTGATATACCTGTACTTTTATTAAGTGTTATTGCATTACCATGTTTTGTCCTGTGCATCAATAAAATGAATTATAACTTTTATTACTGCCGTTACATGCTCTATATGGTTATCCTTAATTACTGTACCGGAATAGTCCAATATGCCCCTTTCCTTGGTCGCCTGACTGGGGATCAGGCTTCCAACCCCTTTTTTGAAGGTTCCTGAAAGAACGGGGATTAACAGATACCATGTTACTGCTTCCCATGACATAGAAACCAAGAGTGATGTATCTGAATCTGAAGCCTATCTAGGAATGAGAGGGAATTTGGCAGGAAGGTTTGAAGTTACATTTGCATTGACAGATGAGCTTCAAGGCAGTGGCTGGGACTCTGACTGGTTAGTGAATACTTCTCAGCAAGAGTGAAAAGTGAGGCTACATAACAGCAAACCTTCCAAAATAAACAGCAGCGATCTTCTGGGAAATATCAGTATATTTCCTCTCCTCCCTATTGATGTTTTTTGGGAGGGTCAGAAATGGGTACAGGCAGGGGGCAAAGTGTTAGTCAGATATCCAGGCAAGAAGCCACTTAGAGGAGAGATTTTAGCTGAAGGGCCTGAATCTACTGTTTATGTATTATTAGAAGGAACAGATAGTCCGCTTTGTTTTCCATTCCACAGGCTGACTCCGATTTGATCCATAGGACATGATGAAAAGAATGACGGAAGATCGCAAGAGCTGTGGAGAGCAAGGCCTTTGATGTATTACAAGCCTGCACTTGTTTCTAAAGAGCTTTAGAATGGACTTTCTAATGAATTTTTAAAGACTTAAACACCTTCTCAATGACTTAAAAAATGGGGGGTGTGACCTATCCACTGACTTATAAAAAATGCACCAACATGCCTCCATCCCAATTGGGTAATAAATAAAGATAGAGGAGAAAAGCGGGACTTTACGTGAGGCATGTTGGTGGAGATGTAGACTGAATAGTATATGCTAAAGTATGTTATCTAGGATGTGTCCTATACATAGTTGTGTTCACAAAGAGTGAACCAAATATAAATAGTATAAAAAGATTTTTTATTTGCATAGATCCTAGAACCATATACAGTCATGAAAAAACATCATATGCAACATTTAGGCATGCAGTAGACTTATTTTTTTCTTTCTTTTTAACCACTTGACGACCGCCTCACGCCGATGTACGTCGGCAAAGTGGCACGGACAGGCAAAATCACGTACAGGGTACGTGATTTGCCTTCCGCGGGTGGGGGGTCCGATCGGACCCCCCCCCGGTGCCCGAGGCGGTCGTCGTTTGTCCAGCGGCGATCGGTGATGAGGGGGAGACCATCCGTTCGTGGCCCCCCCCTCGCGATCGCCGCCGGCCAATGAGAACACTCCTTTGCTGCTGTATGCTAAACAGCAGCAAAGGAAGTGATGTCATCTCCCCTCGGGTCGGTATTTTCCGTTCCGGCCCGAGGAGAGACGACAAGTATGTGAGTGCACAAACACTACACACACAGTAGAACATGCCAGGCACACAAATCACCCCGATCCCCCCCCCGATCGCCCCCCGATCCCCCCCCAATCACCCCCCCCCCTGTCACAAACTGACACCAGCAGTTTTTTTTGTTTTTTTTTGTTTTTTTTTCTGATTACTGCATAGTGTCAGTTTGTGACAGTTACTGTGTTGGGACAGTGTATATTACCCCCCTTTAGGTCTAGGGTACCCCCCTAACCCCCCCTAATAAAGTTTTAACCCCTTGATCACCCCCTGTCACCAGTGTCGCTAAGCGATCATTTTTCTGATCGCTGTATTAGTGTCGCTGGTGACGCTAGTTAGTGAGGTAAATATTTAGGTTCGCCGTCAGCGTTTTATAGCGTCAGGGACCCCCATATACTACCTAATAAATGTTTTAACCCCTTGATTGCCCCCTAGTTAACCCTTTCACCACTGATCACCGTATAACCGTTACGGTTGACGCTGGTTAGTTCGTTTATTTTTTATAGTGTCAGGGCACCCGCCGTTTATTACCGAATAAAGGTTTAGCCCCCCGATCGCCCGGCGGTGATATGCGTCGCCCCAGGCAGCGTCAAATTAGCGCCAGTACCGCTAACACCCACGCACGCAGCATGCGCCTCCCTTAGTGGTATAGTATCTGAACGGATCAATATCTGATCCGATCAGATCTATACTAGCGTCCCCAGCAGTTTAGGGTTCCCAAAAACGCAGTGTTAGCGGGATCAGCCCAGATACCCGCTAGCACCTGCGTTTTGTCCCTCCGCCCGGCCCACCCAAGTGCAGTATCGATCGATCACTGTCACTTACAAGGCACTAAACGCATAACTGCAGCGTTCGCAGAGTCAGGCCTGATCCCTGCGATCGCTAACAGTTTTTTTTGTAGCGTTTTGGTGAACTGGCAAGCACCAGCCCCAGGCAGCGTCAGGTTAGCGCCAGTACCGCTAACACCCACGCACGCACCATACACCTCCCTTAGTGGTATAGTATCTGAACGGATCAATATCTGATCCGATCAGATCTATACTAGCGTCCCCAGCAGTTTAGGGTTCCCAAAAACGCAGTGTTAGCGGAATCAGCCCAGATACCTGCTAGCACCTGCGTTTTGCCCCTCCGCCCGGCCCAGCCCAGCCCACCCAAGTGCAGTATCGATCGATCACTGACACTTACAAAACACTAAAGCATAACTGCAGCGTTAGCAGAGTCAGGCCTGATCCCTGCGATCGCTAACAGTTTTTTTTGTAGCGTTTTGGTGAACTGGCAAGCACCAGCCCCAGGCAGCGTCAGATTAGCGCCAGTACCGCTAACACCCACGCACGCACTGTACACCTCCCTTAGTGGTATAGTATCTGATCGCATCAATATCTGATCCGATCAGATCTATACTAGCGTCACCAGCAGTTTAGGGTTCCCAAAAACGCAGTGTTAGCGGGATCAGCCCAGATACCCGCTAGCACCTGCGTTTTGCCCCTCCGCCCGGCCCAGCCCAGCCCAGCCCACCCAAGTGCGGTATCGATCGATCACTGTCACTTACAAAACACTAAACGCATAACTGCAGCGTTCGCAGAGTCAGGCCTGATCCCTGCGATCGCTAACAGTTTTTTGGTAGTGTTTTGGTGAACTGGCAAGCGCCAGCGGCCTAGTACACCCCGGTCGTAGTCAAACCAGCACTGCAGTAACACTTGGTGACGTGGCGAGTCCCATAAGTGCAGTTCAAGCTGGTGAGGTGGCAAGCACAAGTAGTGTCCCGCCGCCACCAAAAAGACAAACACAGGCCCGTCGTGCCCATAATGCCCTTCCTGCTGCATTCGCCAATCCTAATTGGGAACCCACCGCTTCTGCAGCGCCCGTACTTCCCCCATTCACATCCCCAACCAAATGCAGTCGGCTGCATGAGAGGCATTTTTATGTCCTCCCGAGTACCCCTACCCAACGAACCCCCCAAAAAAGATGTCGTGTCTGCAGCAAGCGAGGATATAGGCGTGACACCCGCTATTATTGTCCCTCCTGTCCTGACAATCCTGGTCTTTGCATTGGTGAATGTTTTGAACGCTACCATTCACTAGTTGAGTATTAGCGTAGGGTACAGCATTGCACAGACTAGGCACACTTTCACAGGGTCTCCCAAGATGCCATCGCATTTTGAGAGACCCGAACCTGGAACCGGTTACCGTTATAAAAGTTAGTTACAAAAAAAGTGTAAAAAAAAAAAAAATATGAAATAAAAAAAAATAGTTGTTGTTTTATTGTTCTCTCTCTCTCTATTCTCTCTCTCTATTGTTCTGCTCTTTTTTACTGTATTCTATTCTGCAATGTTTTATTGTTATTGTTATTGTTATTGATTGTTATTGTTATTGTTATTGTTATTATGTTTTATCATGTTTGTTTTTCAGGTGTGTAATTATTTACACTTTACTGTGCTTTATTGTTAACCATTGTTAACCATTTTTTTGTCTTCAGGTACGCCATTCACGACTTTGAGTGGTTATACCAGAATGATGCCTGCAGGTTTAGGTATCATCTTGGTATCATTCTTTTCAGCCAGCGGTCGGCTTTCATGTAAAAGCAATCCTAGCGGCTAATTAGCCTCTAGACTGCTTTTACAAGCCGTGGGAGGGAATGCCCCCCCCCCCCACCGTCTTCCGTGTTTTTCTCTGGCTCTCCTGTCTCAACAGGGAACCTGAGAATGCAGCCGGTGATTCAGCCAGCTGACCATAGAGCTGATCAGAGACCAGAGTGGCTCCAAACATCTCTATGGCCTAAGAAACCGGAAGCTACGAGTATTTCATGACTTAGATTTCGCCGGATGTAAATAGCGCCATTGGGAAATTGGGGAAGCATTTTATCACACCGATCTTGGTGTGGTCATTTGCTTTGAGGGCAGAGGAGAGATCTAGGGTCTAATAGACCACAATTTTTTCAAAAAAGAGTACCTGTCACTACCTATTGCTATCATAGGGGATATTTACATTCCCCGAGATAACAATAAAAATGATTAAAAAAAAAAATATGAAAGGAACAGTTTAAAAGTAAGATTAAAAAAGCAAAAAAATAATAAAGAAAAAAAAAAAACAAAAAAAAACACCCCTGTCGCCCCCTGCTCTCGCGCTAAGGCGAACGCAAGCGGCGGTCTGTCGTCAAACGTAAACAGCAATTGCACCATGCATGTGAGGTATCACCGCGAAGGCCAGATCGAGTGCAGTAATTTTTCCAGTAGACCTCCTCTGTAAATCTAAAGTGGTAACCTGTAAAGGCTTTTGAAGGCTTTTAAACATGTATTTATTTTGTTGCCACTGCACGTTTGTGCGCAATTTTAAAGCATGTCATGTTTGGTATCCATGTACTCGGCCTGAGATCATCTTTTTTATTTCATCAAACATTTGGGCAATATAGCGTGTTTTAGTGCATTAAAATTAAAAAAAGTGTGTTTTTTCCCCAAAAAATGCGTTTGAAAAATCGCTGCGCAATTACTGTGTGAAAAAAAAAAATGAAACACCCACCATTTTAATCTGTAGGGCATTTGCTTTAAAAAAATATATAATGTTTGGGGGTTCAAAGTAATTTTTTTGCAAAAAAAAAAAACTTTTTCATGTAAACAATAAGTGTCAGAAAGGGCTTTGTCTTCAAGTGGTTAGAAGAGTGGGTGATGTGTGACATAAGCTTCTAAATGTTGTGCATAAAATGCCAGGACAGTTCAAAACCCCCCCAAATGACCCCATTTTGGAAAGTAGACACCCCAAGCTATTTGCTGAGAGGCATGTCGAGTCCATGGAATATTTTATATTGCGACACAAGTTGCGGGAAAGAGACAAATTTTTTTTTTTTTTTTTTTTTTTTGCACAAAGTTGTCACTAAATGATATATTGCTCAAACATGCCATGGAAATATATGAAATTACACCCCAAAATACATTCTGCTGCTTCTCCTGAGTACGGGGATACCACATGTGTGAGACTTTTTGGGAGCCTAGCCGCGTACGGGACCCCGAAAACCAAGCACCGCCTTCAGGCTTTCTAAGGGCGTGAATTTTTGATTTCACTCTTCACTGCCTATCACAGTTTCGGAGGCCATGGAATGCCCAGGTGGCACAAAACCCCCCCAAATGACCCCATTTTGGAAAGTAGACACCCCAAGCTATTTGCTGAGAGGTATAGTGAGTATTTTGCAGACCTCACTTTTTGTCACAAAGTTTTGAAAATTGAAAAAAGAAAAAAAAAAATGTTTTTTCTTGTCTTTCTTCATTTTCAAAAACAAATGAGAGCTGCAAAATACTCACCATGCCTTTCAGCAAATAGCTTGGGGTGTCTACTTTCCAAAATGGGGTCATTTGGGGGGGTTTTGTGCCACCTGGGCATTCCATGGCCTCCGAAACTGTGATAGGCAGTAAAGAGTGAAATCAAAAATTTTCACCCTTAGAAATCCTGAAGGCAGTGATTGGTTTTTGGGGTCCAGTACGCGGCTAGGCTCCCAAAAAGTCCCACACATGTGGTATCCCCATACTCAGGAGAAGCAGCTAAATGTATTTTGTGGTGCAATTCCACATATGCCCATGGCCTGTGTGAGCAATATATCATTTAGTGACAACTTTATGAAAAAAAAAAAAAAAAAAAAAAAAAGTGTCACTTTCCCGCAACTTGTGTCAAAATATAAAATATTCCATGGACTCAATATGCCTCTCAGCAAATAGCTTGGGGTGTCTACTTTCCAAAATGGGGTCATTTTGGGGGGTTTTGTGCCACCTGGGCATTCCATGGCCTCCGAAACTGTGATAGGCAGTGAAGAGTGAAAGCAAAAATTTACACCCTTAGAAATCCTGAAGGCGGTGATTGGTTTTCGGGGCCCCGTACGCGGCTAGGCTCCCAAAAAGTCCCACACATGTGGTATCCCCATACTCAGGAGAAGCAGCTAAATGTATTTTGGGGTGCAATTCCACATAGGCCCATGGCCTGTGTGAGCAATATATCATTTAGTGACAACTTTTTGTAATTTTTTTTTTTTTTTTTTTTGTCATTTTTCAATCACTTGGGACAAAAAAAATAAATATTCAATGGGTTCAACATGCCTCTCAGCAATTTCCTTGGGGTGTCTACTTTCCAAAATGGGGTCATTTGGGGGGGTTTTGTACTGCCCTGCCATTTTAGCACCTCAAGAAATGACATAGGCAGTCATAAACTAAAAGCTGTGTAAATTCCAGAAAATGTACCCTAGTTTGTAGACGCTATAACTTTTGCGCAAACCAATAAATATACACTTATTGACATTTTTTTTACCAAAGACATGTGGCCGAATACATTTTGGCCTAAATGTATGACTAAAATTTAGTTTATTGGATTTTTTTTATAACAAAAAGTAGAAAATATCATTTTTTTTCAAAATTTTCGGTCTTTTTCCGTTTATAGCGCAAAAAATAAAAACCGCAGAGGTGATCAAATACCATCAAAAGAAAGCTCTATTTGTGGGAAGAAAAGGACGCAAATTTCGTTTGGGTACAGCATTGCATGACCGCGCAATTAGCAGTTAAAGCGACGCAGTGCCAAATTGGAAAAAGACCTCTGGTCCTTAGGCAGCATAATGGTCCGGGGCTCAAGTGGTTAAACATGACAGGACGGGTGACAGGTCAGGAGCTGGGCGCATCGCAACCCCGGGTGTGGGACCAGACAGACCACAACACCAACTGCACTCAGGGAATAGTAGGATAAAGATATATGTATCAATATTCGAAAATAGTAAAAAATGGATTGATGAAAGAAAACAGAAAACGGAAAGGAAGAGAGAAAAATGGGGGGAAAGGGGGGAAAATAAAGAAGTTTAGAGGGAAAGGAATGGCACAGTAACAAAATACACATTCTTTGCACTGAATAAATCAAAATACAAAAAAGTGTGAAAAGTATAAACTTTAGTCCTGAATTGAATCAGCATAATATTGACTAAAGATACACAAAAAAAACAAAAACAAAAACTTCAGCCCTGAATTGAATCAGTATTTATCTGACTGAAGGGAGAACAGAAACTTTAGCCCTGAATTTAATCAGTATTATCTGACTAAAGAAGAATAAAAAATAAATAATTGAAAAATGAATAAAAAGGGGGGAAAGAGAGTTTCAGGGGTGTTAAAAAATAAAAAATGAAGAAATTATTTATTCAAAGTTTTTTACAGTAAATAAATATTATGTAAAGGAGTATATATATAAATTATAAAAATAGTATACCACTCTTGCACTGAAAATATTTCAATAGACAAAGGGGGGGGGACCATAGGTCTCAATCCACTATAAATTACTCCAGAAAAGAGGGGAAAAAAAAAAAAAAAAAGGAACACAACGTATGAAAATTGAGAGAAAAAGTAAAACATAAAACGGAGTATGAATAAGATACATGAGAATAGATGGAGTAAATTGCAAAGGATATATATAGATTTGATAGGTGGAATTAGGTCACAGGAAATAGGTGTTTGCCACCCTGGTGTTAAGTGTTAAAAAATGGGGGGTGTGACCTATCCACTGACTTATAAAAAATGCACCAACATGCCTCCATCCCAATTGGGTAATAAATAAAGATAGAGGAGAAAAGCGGGACTTTACGTGAGGCATGTTGGTGGAGATGTAGACTGAATAGTATATGCTAACGTATGTTATCTAGGATGTGTCCTATACATAGTTGTGTTCACAAAGAGTGAACCAAATATAAATAGTATAAAAAGATTTTTTATTTGCATAGGTCCTAGAACCAAATACAGTCATGAAAAAAACATCATATGCAACATTTAGGCATGCAGTAGACTTATTTTTTTCTTTCTTTTTAAACATGACAGGAGGGGTGACAGGTCAGGAGCTGGGCGCATCGCAACCCCGGGTGTGGGACCAGACAGACCACAACACCAACTGCACTCAGGGAATAGTAGGATAAAGATATATGTATCAATATTCGAAAATAGTAAAAAATGGATTGATGAAAGAAAACAGAAAACGGAAAGGAAGAGAGAAAAATGGGGGGAAAGGGGGGAAAATAAAGAAGTTTAGAGGGAAAGGAATGGCACAGTAACAAAATACACATTCTTTGCACTGAATAAATCAAAATACAAAAATAAATATGGGAGGTGTTGCATTCAAGGAAAATTAATGTTTAAAATGAGTTTTCATAGTAATGAAGTGATTTTCTGTATGGAGTCTGAAAGGAAAAAAAAAATCTAGGGCGGAATGTGTTGCATTTGTTACAATATGATTTTTTAAAATAAATCAGACATAGGGACATAACATGGGACATGGCATTACAATAGTGGTTGGTCATAGAGATATTGACAGTTTTTTGGCTTGAGTAGATTTCTCAAACAAATGCCGTTTCATACAATGGGGTTAGATACCATTGTTGTATTACAGTTTGAACAGGCTATTGTCTCTATAGCTACAGTACACAAGTAAGAGATTTACTTGTTTGAGGTTTTTTTCAGCTCTCAAACAAAGAATGACTGTTAGATTACTGTCAGATGTTGGCTTGATTAGACAATGGGTATGTAGATACAGTTTTCAACAGTCTGTTGTCTACACAGCTACAGTAAACAGGTATGTTTTCTGTTGTTTGGTAACTATGGTAAACAGCCTGACACATAAAAGGGGGATTCAGGCATAAGCTAGACACACACACACACACCATCATGCTGTAACATCAGAAGCCACTCATGATAGAAGAAACTTGCCTGATGCTCCAGGAGAATCGTTGCCAATGGAGATCACGAACATAGAGTAACAGAAGATAAGTAACCTTTAAGTGTATTTGTACTGTTATAGACCATAAGCTGTGCTAGGCATTTTGTTTGTTAGATATCTGTCAGTCTTGTATTGTATTCCTAATATTGTAATAGTTTTTGTATGTACAGCATCTTTGTAGAGTAAACAACATTTACACACTGGAGAAATCTCAGTTTCCTTGCTTATACCACAGAGTAACCTTGCTATATAGACGCAAGCAAAACAGGTTGTAAACCCTTTACAACCACTTTATACTACAGGCAAGCCTATATTTAGGCTTACCTGTAGCTGCACTGGATATCTCCTAAACCTGCACGGTTTAGGAGATATCCCTGTATTTGCATGTTCCGTTGTCATCGGCACATGCGCACTTAAGCCAACTGAAGCAATGGCACGTACGTGTCGTTGCTTCAGTTGTACTGTGCTCCTGCGCGCATGCATGGGAGTGACGTCTTTGCAGCTCCGGCCAATCACAGCGCCGGAGCCGCGATACCCGGAAGTAAGTCCCCGGGGAGATGTCAACCACTGGAGCGGTGAAGAAGGACCATTGCGGGGGCTTAGATCTCAGGTAAGTCATTCACAACTAGCTCATTATGCCTTTTATCTTGCAGGGTTTTTTTTTGGAATATTTTTTTTGGTGGTTTACAACCACTTTAAAAACATTTTTAAGGTATGCTGTGTGAATAGGTACACATAACAAATATATGGTGGGGTTTTTTCAGATCTGACTTCAAAAGTGGAAATCCACTTTAAGGGCTTTGCGTGATTTGGGGTGAATACCTCTCGTTCTCCAACCTGCAATATGTTGGAGTTGGGATGCAATGAAATAAATGCAGGAGCTGGGGACAATAAAGTGGTTGTAAAGGCTGACGTTTTTTTACCTAAGTGAACAAATATTGAAAAGCCACACAAAGGCTAGTATGAAAAAAAATATTTAGGTCTATGCTGGACAATAAAGGTAATGTTTCCCAATATTTTCAGAAACATTTTAGCAGCAGTTTACCTGGCCTTGTCATGATTTGTTCTTTAAGCATATCGCATTGTCTATCTGACAGGAGGAGAAAGATTTCAATTGTTTTACACCGTACATTGTATCCCTACAGCATTAGGTGCTCTGTAGAGGGGACCTATTAAATAACTGATCTGGGAACATCAAGAGCTTTGGGCTCTGTTTGTATCACAAGATGTACAGTAGGGATGAGCCGAACACCCCCCTGTTCGTTTCGCACCAGAACATGCGAACAGGAAAAAAGTTTGTTTGAACACGCAAACATCGTTAAAGTCTATGGGACACGAACATGAATAATCAAAAGTGCTCATTTTAAAGGCTTATATGCAAGTTATTGTCATAAAAAGTGTTTGGGGACCTGGGTCCTGCCCCAGGGGACATGGATCAATGCAAAAAAAAGTTTTAAAAATGGCAGTTTTTTCAGGAGCAGTGATTTTAATAATGCTTAAAGTCAAACAATAAAAGTGTAATATCCCTTTAAATTTCGTAGCTGGGGGGTATCTATAGTATTCCTGTAAAGGGGCGCATGTTTCCCGTGTTTAGAACAGTCTGACAGCAAAATGACATTTCAAAGGAAAAAAGGCATTTAAAACTACTGGCGGCTATTGCATTGCTGGTCCGACAATAAACATAGAAGTTAATTGATAAAAACGGCATGGGAATTCCCCACAGGGGAACCCCGGCCAAAATTAAAAAAAAAATGACGTGGGGGTCCCCCTAAATTCCATACCAGACCCTTCAGGTCCGGTATGGATTTTAAGGGGAACTCCGTGCCAAAACCCCCCCAAAAAAAACGGCGTGCTGTCCCCCCAAAAATCCATACCAGACCCTTATCCGAGCATGCAACCTGGCAGGCCGCAGGAAAAGAGGGGGGGATGAGAGAGCGCCCCCCCTCCTGAACCGTGCCAGGCCACATGCCCGCAACATTGGGAGGGTGCTTTGGGGTAGCCCCCCAAAACACCTTGTCCCCATGTTGATGAGGACAAGGGCCTCATCCCCACAACCCTGGCCGGTTGTTGTGGGGGTCTGCGGGCGGGGGGCTTATCGGAATCTGGAAGCCCCCTTTAACAAGGGGACCCCCAGATCCCGGCCCCCCCCTGTGTGAAAAGGTAAGGGGGTACTTGTACCCCTACCATTTCACTAAAAAACTGTCAAAAATGTTAAAAATGACAAGAAACAGTTTTTGACAATTCCTTTATTTAAATGCTTCTTCTTTCTTCTATCTTCCTTCATCTTCTTCTTCTTATTCTGGTTCTTCTGGCTCTTCTGGTTCTTCCTCCGGCGTTCTCGTCCAGCATCTCCTCCTCTGTGTCTTCTATCTTCTTCTCCTCGGGCCGCACCGCACCCATGGCATGGGGGGAGGCTCCCGCTTTTCTCTTCATCTTCTTCTCTTCTTCATCTTCTTCTTCATCTTCTTCTCTGCTTCATCTTCTTCTCTTTTTCATTTTCTTCTCCGACCGCTCCGCATCCATGCTGGCATGGAGGGAGGCTCCCGCTGTGTGACGGCGTCTCCTCTCTGACGGTTCTTAAATAACGGGGGGCGGGGCCACCCGGTGACCACGCCCCCTCTGACGCACGGTGACTTGACGGGACTTCCCTGTTACATCACGGGGAATGCCACAGGGAAGTCGTTATTTAAGAACCGTCAGAAGCAGGAGCCTCCCTCCATGCCAGCATGGATGCGGAGCGGCCCGGAGAAGAAGATGAAGAAAAGAAGAAGAGAAGAAGAGAAGAAGAGAAGAAGAGAAGGAGAGAAGAAGAGAAGAAGAGAAGAAAAGAAGAAGATGAAGAAGAAGATGAAGAAGAGAAGAAGATGAAGAGAAGAGCGGGAGCCTCCCCCCATGCCATGGGTGCAGAGCGGCCCGAGGAGAAGAAGATAGAAGACGCCGCGGAGGAGATGCTGGACAAGAACGCCGGAGGAAGAACCAGAAGAGCCAGAAGAACCAGAAGAAGAAGATGAAGGAAGATAGAAGAAAGAAGAAAGAAGAAGCATTTAAATAAAGGAATTGTCAAAAACTGTCTCTTGTCATTTTTAACATTCTTGACAGTTTTTTAGTGAAATGGTAGGGGTACTTTTGTACCCCCTTACCATTTCACACAGGGGGGGGCCGGAATCTGGGGGTCCCCTTGTTAAAGGGGGCTTCCAGATTCCGATAAGCCGCCCGCCCGCAGACCCCCACAACCACCGGCCAGGGTTGTGGGGATGAGGCCCCTGTCCTTATCAACATGGGGACAAGGTGGTTTGGGGGGCTACCCCAAAGCACCCTCCCAATATTGAGGGCATGTGGCCTGGTACGGTTGAGGAGGGGGGGCGCTCTCTCGTCCTCCCTCTTTTTCTGCGGCCTGCCAAGTTGCGTGCTCGGATAAGGGTCTGGTATGGATTTTTGGGGGAACCCTACGCGTTTTGTTTTATTTTGACACGGGGTTCCCCTTAAAATCCATACCAGACCTGAAGGGTCTGGTATGGAATTTAGGGGGACCCCCATGTCATTTTTTTTTAAAATTTTGGCTGGGGTTCCCCTTAATATCCATACCAAACCTAAAGGGCCTGGTATGGAATTTAAGGGGACCACCACGTCATTTTTTTTTAAATTTTGGTTCGGGGTTCCCCTGTGGGGAATTCCCATGCCGTTTTTATCAATGAACTTTTATGTGTATTGTCGGCTCGGCAATGCATTAATAGCCGCGAGTAGTTTTGAATGGCTTTTTTCCTTTGAAATGTCATTTTGCTGTCAGACTGTTCTAAACACGGGAAACATGCGCCCCTTTACAGGCATACTATAGACACCCCCCAGCTATGAAATTTAAAAGGATATTACACTTTTATTGTTTGACTTTAAGCATTATTAAAATCACTGCTCCTGAAAAAACGTCAGTTTTTAAAACTTTTTTTGCATTGATCCATGTCCCCTGGGGCAGGACCCAGGTCCCCAAACACTTTGTATGACAATAACTTGCATATAAGCCTTTAAAATTAGCACTTTTGATTTCTCCCATAGACTTTTAAAGGGTGTTCCGCGGCATTCGAATTCGCCGCAAACACCCCAAATTGTTCGCTGTTCGGCGAACTTGCGAACAGCCAATGTTCGAGTCGAACATGTGTTTGACTCGAACTCGAAGCTCATCCCTAATGTACAGTAAGTGCATAATGGCTGCAGTGGAAAAATCCTGATTGCTGCATCCTTGATGCAGTCACCAGTAAAATGTATATTACTTAGGCGCCAATCACTCTGGGCTTAAAAAAAAAACACCAGTTCCCTTGGCAGAAAAAAATGCTAATTTAGAGCGTTTTCCTACACAGTTTAGGCGAGTTTAGGAGAATTTAGCATTTTTTCGACCAGAAAGCTCCTATCAAAAATGCAAACCAGAAGAGTTTTCTTTTTCCTGCCTCTAAACGTTGAGCTTAAAATATGCCTGTAATCGTCCAAATGTTCTTGGACACATAGGATAACATTGAGCTGCTTCTACAGGCAAAACACAGCGATTTTTAACCGCATGCCAATGTACGTCGGCAGAATGGCACGGCTGGGCAAATGGGCGTACCCGTATGTCCCTTTAAATTTGCCGCCGTCATTGCGTGCACGCCGCTCCGTGAGTCAGGTCGCGGGTCCCATGGACTCGATCGCCGCGGGGATACCCGCGATCGCCTCACGGAGAGGACAAACGGAGAGATGCTAATGTAAACAATCTCCCCATTCTGCCTAGTGACAGTGTCACTGATCTCTGCTCCCTGTGATCAGGAGCAGAGATCGGTGATGTGTCACACGTAGCCACATCCCCCCACAGTTAGTAACACTCCCCAGGACATACTTAACCCCTCCCTAGCCCCCTAGTGGTTAACCCCTTCACTGCAAGTGTCATTTACACAGGAATCAGTGCATTGGTACAGCACTGATTGCTGTATAAATGACAATGGTCCCAAAAATGTGTCAAAAATGTCCGATGTGTCCGCCATAATGTCGCAGTCACGATAAAAATTGCTGATCGCTGGCATTACTAGTAAAAAAAAATAAATAATAAAAATGCCATAAATCTATCTCCCCTATTTTGTAAACACTATAACTTTTGCGCAAACCAATCAATAAACGCTTATTGCGATTTTTTTTTTTTTTACCAAAAACATGTAGAAGAATATGTATTGGCCTAAATTGAGGGAGAAAAAATGTTTTTTTAAATATTTTTTGGGGATATTTATTGTAGCAAAAAGTAAAAAATAATGCGTTTTTTTTTTCAAAATTGTTGCTTTTTTTTTGTTTATAGTGGAAAAAAATAAAAACAGCAGAGGCGATCAAATACCACCAAAACAAAGCTCTATTTGTGGGGAAAAAAAGGACGTCAATTTTGTTTGGGAGCCACGTCGCACAACCGCCCAATTGTCAGTTAAAGCGACGCAGTGCCAAATCGCAAAAAGTGCTCTGGTCAGGAAGGGGGTAAATTCTTCTGGGGCTGAAGTGGTTAAATAGACCCTTAGAGTTCTATAGTAATGTTTGTAAATCGCACATCATTCCTCCTACACAAAACATCCACAATGAACCTTTAATGCGCAGATGTGAGCAGAAGCGTTAAAAAACCTTATGAGCTCTGGAAGCCAAAGACGAGACGGGGAGCGATGGACTTGTTACCAGTATTGCCTGTGGTCTCCCTGAGGTTGATCTTTTCTGCACTTTCTGTCTTTGTGTGGAGGGGACCATTCTGGTAGAGGTAGAACTTTGTTTACCACCATCCCCACCAAGGGGAACAGTTGTGATATCACCAAATCTCACTCTAAATCTGCTGACACCTAGCAGTCAGAGGCAACAGTCCTGGATCTGTCACTACAGATATACAGCATGAGGCTGTGGGCACAGGAGAGTCTAGGCACAGTCACATGTTTTTTTGTAGGAGGAATTTAGGACAAAAGTTTTTTTTTTCCAGGATACTGTTAGGCATAATTAACATTTCTAAATGTTTCCTATAACATAGCAAATCTCAATTTTTTGAGTTCAGTTCCACATTCATCGCCATAATAAATACATACAGACATTAGAAAAAAATTATAATTTCTTTCCGTGTAATTCTAGAATGCAACAAGTTTGTAGACAAAATAGATATTTCAAGGTTAAATACCTGCTAAGAAGATGCTACATCCAACAACAGAAAATATAAAAGGCACATGTGGCCCACATGCCACTAGCTGGCAATAGCTGCCTAATATAATAATCAGAACAAGTTCTGTGAGTTATTACCAAAAAGAAGCAAAATTACCCACCTGTGGTTGTTCGTACCCTTATCAATATACAAAGTCATAGACATTCTTATGAAATTTTCTGTCATTAAAATGCTGGATGTTGAGATGCTAACAGTATACAAGTTTTTACACACATAAGAAAACACAAGTTTTTCCTTTTAAGTGTCATGGCTTTTTCCTGGGCTTGCCTGTTTTATTATCTTTTAACAAAATTTACTACCCTAAAGCAAGTATACAAAACATATCTTTCATGGATCCCTGTAATAAATCAATTAATGTGTTCCAACGTGACTTTTAATCTTTTATGTCTAAGCTGGCTAAGCCATGGCCTAAATGCATTGTAAATGGCATTTGTTTGTTTAGAAAGTGTACGATAGAAAATTTCAAGAAACTGTAATTTTAAATCAATGTCAAGAGAGCTCTGATCTTCTTGCAGTTGTCTAATCTCTAGACTCTATTGTTTTATCATCATCTTTGCCCAAAGATCAGGCTAATAATAACTTTTTTTCTTAAAGCTGTGAGACAGTACAACTATACAGGTTATAGGGAGGTCGGCCAAAAGGAACGAGAAAGCCCTCCACTAAAATACTGTGAAGTGCAGCTTTGCCTTTTTACAACGGAAGATATTGACATTTAATGAGGTATTTAGTTTCTTGCTTTAGGATAGTGGACAGACAACAGCAAATTATGTGTTCAAGATCCTTTTGTTTTTGCTTTATGATTTAGATAAAAGCAAACCTGTGGCTTTCTAGTCTATCGTAATCAGGTGGGACTTTAGAGAAGTATGGCCAAAGCTTTTTTGGTCATGCTTCTCTTCTGGGTCATAGGCGTGTACTTACCTGTGCTCTCCTGTGACCCAGAATCAACCAACAGTGGGCTAAGGTCTGCTGTAGGCTGACCTCACAGAGCCCTTCTATTAATTTTTACCCCTTCAACTCATGGAGAATTGTTACCTTTTATTTGGTGACTTTTTTTTTTATATATATCTAATTTATAGTGGTTACATTATTTTTAAAAATATTCATTAGATGAGATTTTTCAATAAATAATATTAATAACAGGCCATTTTTTGCGATACTGCACTGCGTCGCTTTAACTGACAATTGCGCAGTCGTGTGACGTTGTACCCAAACAAAATGTATGCCCTTTTTTTCCCATAAATAGAGCTTTCTCTTGGTGTTATTTGATCAACTCTGTGGTTTTTATTTTTTGCGCTAAAAAAAAAAATAGCGACAATTTTTGCTATAATAAATACCCCCCCCCAAAAAATTTCTTCATCAGTTTAGGCCAATGTGTATTCTTCTACATATTTTTGGTATAAAATCGCAAAACGCGTATATTGATTGGTTTGCGCAAAAGTTATCGCGTCTACAAAATAGGGAATAGATTTATGGCATTTTTATTATTTATTTAGTTTTTACTAGTAATGGCGGCGATCTGCGATTTTTTGCGGGACTGCGACATTGCGGCGGACAGATCAGACACTTTTGTGGTGGCGGTGTACTGACTAGAGTAGGAGAGAGATCACTGTTCCTGATCAATTGGAACATCAGATCTCTTTCTACTCCTCTGTCAGAATGATGATTTGTCTGTTTACATTGAAAGACCCCTGTTGTGGCTCTCTGAGGAGCGATCGTGAGGAGCGATCGTAGCTCCAGCCACGTGCATCTGCTCTGGCACTGCACGCACCTTTGGGCGGCATGCATGCGCCCCCTATCGCTCTTAAAATGGCCAATGTACACCTACGGCGATTCGCACAGCCGTGCCAACATGCCGCTGTATAATGATGACCACTGGTCGGCAAGCGGTTAAACTGGATTTTTAGTGATCCTGCACTTTGTTTCATTTGTTTGGTTCCAGCTTGAGAATCCTCCTGCTGATAGCAGTAAGAGTTAATAAGTTAAAGCGGAACTTCACCCAAAAGGGAAGTTTCACTTTTCTTCCTCCTCCAAACTTCTTCTCCCATGCCCATGTTTTGAGTGTCTTTGGGAAGGTGTGGCGGGGCGAATACCTGAACTTTGACAGGTACCAGTCCAGTGGTGGGACTTTAGGGGTCGCTGCAGTTGCATTTGCGACTCGGCCCTTCCGTTATACCGCTGTGGGGGGCCCCCAAGACCCAGCATCCCCCCCTGCACCTCTGGATGGCAGTTTAGAGTGCAGTGGAGAGAGGTGGGAGGAGGTGGAAGGCAGCGATCGGCAGCTCTATGTGCCTGTGTGGGTGGCGGGATCTCCCTGGGGCTTGTAGTACTCTCTCGAGTGTCAGTGTATACAGTGAAGAAGAGAAGGGAGGGGCCTCTGCCTGGGCAGGTATCAGTTTCACTTTCACTCTTCTTGAACACTATTGCTGATGCCCGGGTCAGAGGCCCCTCCCCTCTCCGCTGTATACATTCGGAGATAGAACTACTAGCCCCAGGGAGATCCCCTGCCTGTGGACACGATAGAGCTGCTGATCGCCACCTCCCACCTCCACCAGCCAGGTACAGGGGAACCTCTGCAAGGGGGAGTCAGCTGTTTGGGGACCCTGATGTAAGAGGGGGGCTTTCTGGGGACACTAATGTAAGGAAGGGGCCCTCTGGGGACACTGATGTAAGAGGGGGGCCTCTGGGGACACTAATGTAAGGACGGGACCCTCTAGGGACACTGATGTAAGAGGGGGCCCTCTGGGGACACTGATATAAGAGGGGGGCTCTATGGGGACCCTGTGTAAGGAGGGGCTCTCTGGAGACACTAATGTAAGGGGGAAGGCTCTCTGGGGACACTAATGTAAAGGGAGGCTCTCTTGGGACCCTGGTGTAAGGGGGGCTCTCTGGGGACCCTGGTGTAAGGGGGGCTCTCTGGGGACCCTGGTGTAAGGGGGGCTCTCTGAGGACCCTGATGTAACAAGGGGTTCTCTGGGGACCCTGTTTTAAGGGGATGCTCTCTGGGGACCCTGGTGTAAGTAGGGAGGCTCTCTGGGGACCCTGGTGTAAGTGGAGGCTCTCTGGGGACCCTGGTGTAAGGGGAGGCTCTCTGGGGACCCTGATGTAGGGGAGAATCTCTGGGGACCCTGATGTAAGTAGGGAGGCTCTCTGGGGTCCCTGATGTTAGGAGGGGCTCTCTGAGGACACTGATGTAAGGGGGGCTCTCTGGGGACCCTGATGTAAGGGAAGGCTCTCTGGGGACCCTGATGTAGGGGGAGACTCTCTGGGGATCCTGATGTAAGTAGGGAGGCTCTCTGGGGATCCTGATGTAAGGAGGGGCTCTTTGAGGACACTGATGTAAGGGGGGCTCTCTGGGGACCCTGATGTAAGGAGGGGCTTTCTGGGGATCCTGAGGTAAGGGGAGGCTCTCTGTGGACCCTGATGTAAGTAGGGAGGCTCTCTGGGGACCCTAATGTAAGGGGAGGCTCTCTGGGGACCCTGATGTAGGGGGAGACTCTCTGAGGACACTGATTTAAGGGGGGCTCTCTGGGGACCCTAACGTAGGGGGAGGCTCTCTGGGGACCCTGATGTAAGGGGGGCTCCCTGAGGACCCTGATGTAAGGAGGGGCTCTCTGGGGATCCTGATGTAAGGGGGCTCTCTGGGGACTTATTCTTTGACTGTTTTGTTTAAAGGAGGGAGGATTGTATTGGGAGCACTGAAGTGTCAGGTGTGACTGTGTGGCAATGGCAAATGGTTTACATAGCTCACGGCATCACGGGTCAGGTAGAGGGTACCTTAGCAGAATTTTGTTTAGTGCCCCAGGGAGGTCAGGATTGGCACTGCATCAATGAGATCTGTCTCTTGTGCTGCTGGCTCCTGGTTTAGGTAAAATCTTCCTCCTTTGATGATGCCCCCCAACCCCCGCCCCTTAATCTTCTGGTGTGGCAGAAGTTTAAAGAACTGAGGTACTGGTAATGAGCACTCATCAAGAATGTTCTGCCCTTTTGCTCAGCTCCTCCATTCATAGAAGTTGTACTACTGTACGCTACCTGTAATGGAATTGCACAAAACGGCCCCAATCCTCCTATTCTGGGGCTCACCTTGTTCCTCCTTTTCCCCCATAGCAAGTTGCTTTGTATTGCAGCACATCTGAAGGCTCGATGCTGAGCCATGCTGCCTGCATACAGATGCACAGACAGCGTGGCTTGGCACCACTGGCCCCGTCATTGGTTGCTCATCACAGGATTTGGCTGATAGCAGTAGAAGCTGATGGCTCCCGCTGCCTCAGCAAATCCTGTGAGAGGAAGAAAGCGCCGCTACAGACGGGAAGAGCACTGGATTAAATGAGGGTTCAGAAAAGTATAAGTGGGGGGGTCGGGGTTAGGGGGCAATATTATTACATAAACATTTTTTATATTACTACAGGGAATACCTTATGTCACTGTCTAAACTACCTAGATATACTTTAAAATAAACTATTTATTTGAAGTGGAGCGGTGTGGGTTAAACTCCAGGAGTGGGTGGGTATATAAAGTGGAGCTGTGTTACCATGCAGCCAACCCTTTGATGAAGTCAATCAACGAAACGCATTAGGGTGGACCACATGGCAACCAGAAGTGCTGTCAAGACTCCCACTGGAAGTGATGTGGTAAACGTCACTGTACGAGGACCGGGTGAGATGCCGATCACTTGGCGGGCAATCAGAGGGAGGCTGATGTAATGCTATTTATGTGTACTATCTAATGTTTGCTTGTAAGTAGTTTTTTTATGATCTGTAATAAATCTTTTTATTGAATGGGATTACACTATGTGGAACATTCTTTTGTTTATGGTCAACCTGAGTTAACTAAGGAAAAGGTGGAGAGGAGCTTGTCCACAGGGGGAGCTGCTGAATTGATTAAAACAAGCTTACTTGCCGATCATTTATTTGAGAGGCAAATCCATCTTGTGAATGAGAAGAAGTGCCTGGGAGTGGGTACACTAGTCAGTGGGTGTCACACGAGATTGCCGATGGATTCTGTGTGAGCATTGTCACTGTGGAGCAAGATTCTGTTTCCCATGACTGGTGTGGTGCTCTTTGGACTTTATTATTTCATGGACTTTTACTACATGGACACTTAGATTTATATGTTTGAATTGATTGTTGGATCTCAGCTCTGCTTTACAGACAATTATTGGGGAATGTGGTGAATATGGGCAGTTTATTGTTTACATTTGCATTTATTGTTTATAATTAGGCACTTTTTTCAGTACAGTCTAATAGTAGCACCACATTTTGAACATGATCAGATGCGGATATAAATTGGTAAAGTTTTGCTACCCATTCCATTCAACACAACTGTTGCAAATAAGATGCTGAACTTTAATAACAGTGTTTTCTAGACCCACCAACATTCACACTTGTGTTCTGAGCCAATTAGCTCCAAAATAGCCTAATTGGCCACCAAAATCTCAGTATAAATAGGCACTTAATGTTATTTAAGATGAACTACGTAAGGAAATCCTGAAGCTATAAATTTACCTCAAGTAGTGAAGGGGGAAAGTGGCTTTAAAAGGTGCATAAATTCATAAAATCATTGTATAAATATTTTATATATAAAGTTTATTAATGCCTTTCATCATTAGAAGCACATACAGTAATAAAAGCAAGCCATAATTTGAGAACCTTAGAAGCATATCGAAGCCCTGGTTTAATGAGCCAGCTTACACCTCAGCGCTTTATTAGCACTTGATAAATGATGCAGTGCCATGAGGACCCCCTGCCACAGTATTTACTGGAGAAACACTTTTAATAGTGATTTATAGCCATTTAATAAAGTCAACCTAAGCTGTCTCTCTCTACACAGTCACCAAATTTACCCCTAATGAAAAAATGATTCCCAGCTGTTCCTTGACTTACCACTATGTTTCTTAGCAGTTTATGTATGTTGATATTTAAAGCTGAACTCCAGGAAAACAGCTAAATACACAGATAAATACATATAAGGGAGGTGTTCTACCTGCCAAATGATATGTATATTTGTCCAGCTGGTGACACAGCTCTGTAGTACAGACCTTTCTTGCAGAGCAGGAGACCTGATTTTTCTTTGCTGCAGACCTATAAGTAATACTTATAAATCTTGGACCATTTCCATTGACTGGACAGTAAAAGGAGAAGCAGCAGTCTAACTAATGTCTCTGTCACTTTACTTTCATCACCTATCAGCATGTTTCTTGTTAGCACATGAGCACTGTAGCAAAACTGATTGGCTTCTTGTGCAGCTTCTCACTCCCCAAATCTGATCTCTGCTGTAAAGGAACTGCAGGTGTTTGATACCAAGACAAATTCAGGTACTTACACTGTTTGCATTTAAAAACATTTGATTTTCTGGTTTATTAATTAATACAGAGCTGCATTCATTTGTGTCTTTTATATTTGCCTGGACTTCAGCAATAATAAAACTATCCAGCTGTTGTATAATGCTAGACATGCCCTAAAAGCTCAACATTTTTTCTCAACTTATACCCCTTCATGACGGCCAAAGTTTAGCTAGTTTTTCCTGGAGTGGGTCACCTAATCTTGAGCAATGATGTGGGTACATTTATTGCATTTGCAACCTATATACTGTATCAGTTTTCCAAGCAATGAATAACTTTAAATAACTAAAATACCTACTGACATCTATATTATGAATAATTTATCATTTGCAAAACGTCTAGATTCTTATGAAGTAGAAGTAGAAGTATCCCCTTGGGAATTTGTGCACAGAGGATGTGGAAAGCTAAATAGTCTATGGCATTGGGTGTTAAAATTTTGTCAGAAGGGTACTCTTAACAAAGCACATGGCATGGGGTGGTGACATTTAATTTGTCAGAAGGGTACTCTTTACAAAGTACATGGTAAGGGGTGTTAAAATTTCATTTGTCAGAAGCATACTCCTTACAAAGTACATGGCATGGGGTGGTAACATTTAATATGTCAGAAAGTACTTTTTACCTAGTCTGTGGTATAGTGTTGTAAAAATTCATTTGTCAGAAGAGTACTCTGTCTTATATAGTGTGTATGTATGAATGTGAGTTAGGGAGCTTGGATTGTAAGTTCCTTGCAGGCAGGGACTGATGTGAATGTACAATGTATATGTAAAGCGCTGCATAACTTGACAAAGCTATATAAGTACCTGTAATAAATATATAATATAATAACATTTCTGCCTTATTGTGCTCATTAGCAGATCTTGTTCTCTGCTTCATTCAGGCTAATTGAACTGAAAAAACTCTGCTGCTAAAACATTCACACAGTACAGAGTTTACTCTACTTTTGCCCTCTGGTGTGGATCGGTACAGATCTCCCCTCCCAACTTAGAGTCTTTGCTGATTCACAAAAGGACAGGTTGAGAAACTACTTTTTGTTGAAAATGCGACTGCCTTTAAATATTATTGGGGACCTGCAATGTTTGTAAAAAAACGTGTTTCAGAAACAAAAAGAGAAGAAATAATATTTACTCCAACTACAGTATTTTCTTGTTTTACAAATATTGCAATTGAAAAACTGCAAAGACTCCATGGTGTATTGAATGCTCCATAAAAATTTCATCACATAATTTTCTGACTTTTTTGACCTTTACAACAGAAGTATGGTTTCATAAATCAATTGTAAACGAATGTTTAGCTTAACAAGTACACCAGTATGTCAGCAATTTATAGCAGATTTGTGTTTAATTGTAGCTTTAGCATGTGTAGTGTACCATCCCATTGAGCAGACAATGACCGTGTTTACTGCCAAGAAATTGTACTGGTAATTAAGCAATACATAACTTCGATTCCATACTCGGCTGGAGGTTTAATTTTGGCTTCTCTCTTAGATTCTCGGGGTCACTAGTTTAAGCTCCCACACTGGCTGCACTGTGTAGCTTAATTAAAGCTGGGAGGTTTCATTACATACACATTGATGTGCTTGTAGCATTTTATAACTGTAATCACCATATGTGGATATGTAACCTGTAGCTGAGGTTTCTATTAAGAACGATAAGCCCATTAACATAGTGATGCAGGTAATTAATAATAATAGCTGCAATGATGCTTATAAAAGTAGCAATATATTTTATAAAATATTTAAATTATGCAATAAAATGTTTAGCAAACGTCTGGTGGAAAATTGCAACTTAAAATTTTACCGTGTTTAAGATAAAAGTGCTCAGTGCTTTTTTGCCATTGGCTTGATCATCATGGACCTTTTAGCTGACTAAGAACTTTACAGCCAGTATTTTCTCTGAGCCATGGAAACATCAGCCAAAGGAAGGAACAGGCATTGGCCATAATAACCAATATAAGAGCAATAGACAATATTGCAGCAATTTGATTTTTATTCTAATCAAATGGATTTGCATTTTGATGCCTTAATGCTTATTTTTAATAAGCACTAATGTAGATTTCTATGTGTTTTGGGGTTTGTTTGAAAGGTAATTGACATAGATGAAGTAAAATGCAGACAACGGCAATGCAAAAAATACATACAATTTTGTGTACAAAAGAACATTAAACACATGAAATATTTACAAATAAAGGTGTGAGTAGGGCCTGTAGAACTACCTTTTATAAATAGGGTGCTCTTTGTTTTTGGGAATATAGACTATGGAACAGCAAGCAAAATCAAGCATGAGAGTCGCATCAGAAAGTACTTTAAGTACTTTAGGGAAACCAATATGCAATATTAACTCGAAGTGCATCTTCAACAAAAATATGCTATAGGTTCCATAAGGTCTATGTATGGAACAGTTACTATTGGTTTTGGGAAAGCCCATCAACCATTTGTACTTACAGACCTACCGTAGGTGTTCTCTGAGTTCTGAGCAAGGAAAGACATTAGCTAAATTACAATAAATATCATTTTCGGGCAACATGGTTGCAGGTTGCAATGAACTCATCTAAAGGTTCAAGTTGTTTCTTCACACAGAAGCTTTGCAATCTATGACCACCACTGGGTGGGACAGCATCCTTACAAGTACTGTACTGAGAAACAAAAGTGACATGTACATATGCTGTAGTATCTCACAAAAGTGAGTACACCCCTCACATTTTTGTAAATATTTTATTATAACTTTTCATGTGACAACACTGAAGAAATTACATTTTGCTACAATGTAAAATAGCGAGCGTACACCTTGTATAACAGTGTAAATTTGCTGTCTCCTCAAAATAACTCAACACACAGCCATTAATGTATAAACAGCTGGCAACAAAAGTGAGTACACCACTAAGTGAAAATGTCCAAATTGGGCGCAAATATTGTGTGTGGCCACCACTATTTTCCAGCACTGCCTTAACCCTCTTGGGCATGGAGTTCACCAGAGCTTCACAGGTTACCATTGGAGTCCTTTCCACTCCTCCATGATGACATCACAGGGCTTATGGATGTTAGAGACCTTGCGCTCCTCCACCTTCCATTTGAGGATGCCCCACAGATGCTCAATAGGGTTTAGGTCTGGAGACATGCTTGGCCGGTCCATCACCTTTACCCTCAGCTTCTTTAGCAAGGCAGTGGTCGTCTTGTAGGTGTGTTTGGGGTTGTTATCATGTTGGAATCCTGCCATGTGGCCCAGTCTCTGAAGAGAGGGGATCATGCTCTGCTTCAGTATGTCACAGTACATGTTGGAATTTATGGTTCCCTCAATTAACTGTAGCTCCCCAGTGCCAGCAGCACTCATGCAGCCCCAGACCATGACACTCCCACCACCATGCTTGACTGTAGGCAAGACACACTTGTCTTTGTACTCCTCACCTGGTTGCTGTCACAAACTCTAGACCATATTTACCAAATAAGTTTATCTTGGTCTCATCAGACCACAGGACATGGTTCCAGTAATCCATGTCCTTAGTCTGCTTGTCTTCAACAAACTGTTTGCGGGCTTTCTTGTGCATCATCTTTAGAAGAGACTTCCTTCTGGGACGACAGCCATGCAGACAAATTTGACGCAGTGTGCAGCATATGGTCTGAGCACTGATAGGCTGACCCCCCACCCCATCAACCTCTGCAGAAATGCTGACAGCACTCATACGTCTATTTCCCAAAGATAACCTCTGGATATGACGCTGAGCATGTGCACTCAACTTCTTTGGTTGACCATGGCGAGGCCTGTTCTGAGTGGAACCTGTCCTGTTAAAGCACTGTATGGTCTTGGCCACCGTGCTGCAGCTCAGTTTCAGGGTCTTGCCAATCTTCTTATAGCCTAGGCCATCTTTATGTAGAGCAACAATTTCTTTTTCGGATCCTTGGAGAGTTCTTTGCCATGAGGTCAATGTTGAACTTCCAGTGACCAGTCTGAGAGAGTAAGAGCGATAACACCAAATTTAATACACCTGCTGCCCATTCACACCTGAGACCTTGAGACACTAACGAGTCACATGACACCGGAGAGGGAAAATGAGTAATTGGGCCCGATTTGGAAATTTTCACTTAGGGGTGTACTCACTTTTGTTACCAGTGCTTTAGACATTAATGGCTGTGTGTTGAGTTATTTTGAGAGGACAGCACATTTCCACTGTTATACAAGCTGTACACTCACTACTAAACTCACTTCTTTGTAGCAAATGTTATTTCTTCAGTGTTGTCACATGAAGAGATATAATAGAATATTTACAAAAATGAGAGGGGTGTACTCACTTTTGTGACATACTGTATCTTGAAATCTTATTTTTACATTGTGTCTTGTCTGTAGATTTTATGTTGGGCCAGCATGTTTTTATTTGTTAATCTCAGTTTGCAGCCTGTTCCTTCTATTATAAATGAATAGGTAATGCATTATATTGGGATATTTTAAAATATCTCAGAATGCACTAGCTTGAATTTTACTACAGAGCAACAGATGAAGTGACAATTTTTGGAAACCCCCCCTGTTTTTTTTAACCAAGGAAAATGAAAATCTATTCTAAGTGTATACAAAACAAGTGAATGTGAACAGGCAGATATATTCAACAATAAAAATAAAAATAGTGATGATCAGTTGGGAATTTGAGAAGCCGTAGGAAAGTACTTTCTATAATGTGGCAGGCCCAGCACACACAGTTGTCACTTGAGAGCAGAAAGTTAAAAGACAAAGCTACATCTTGCATCCAGTTTAATTTGCTAAGGCACATTCTATCTCCCGTGCTCTCAAAGGGGGAACACATCTTCTATCACAACCTGTAAACCAGCTCGCTGAAAGATTGACAGCAAGGTGAGGAGAATGCACACCTAACACTTTGTTCAGACAGGCAAAGTTTTAATCACAGCCATGGTGATGAGAGGGTTGCAAGGGCTCACTTTACACATTGCTAACCTAAACAAACAAAACATCATGCCTCCCCCACTCCTGTCCAATTTAAATCATTTTCTCCAGCAGCATTGTTGTTTTACTCTGTGCTCATTGCATTATTTAAAGGGTGGTAGCAAACATACACTGCCTTGCATTGTTTTACATCACTATGTGTAAAAGTGCTCTTTAAAACTGGGTTTCTATAGCCTGGTACATAGGATATTGCATTTATACATTTAGGCAAGCCATACGTGGAGGATCTAATTGTACAGAAACAAAATATCAGAATATTTGGCAACATCCCCTTATATCTACATTTTGGCACTTGTCAGGCAGTTTCTCCACTACTGCCTCGTAACACCAGGTTATCTCTGGTAATCTCATTTTGTAGCTTTTGAGTTTTTTTTATGTCTTTGTCATAAACAACGTTAAACCCAATTAATGCGTGTAGTGCTCGGTCACATAACTTGTGAATATTATTCTGGCCAGTTTAGTAAGTTGCAACAGACCTGCATTATTTCCCTTATAAGATAGAATGTTATGATATATTCAATTATTTTTTTAGAAACTCATTTGGAAGAGATCGGCCTGATGTAAAAAATATTATAAATGCTGCCTTCATTTGGCAATGTGTTTGCTTACATCTTTTCACTGTCCTGCAATACAATAAAATGTATAATACAATTTTTTTTTGATCAGATTATATTTAATGAAATTTTCGATCTTTGAAAAATACAGACAAAATGTACAAAACACGTCACACAGGATGGCACAAATTCAACACCAAAGCAAAGAAAAAAAAGAAAGAAAGGAAAAGTTAAAGACCCCTAAGAAGATAACATATACATAAACAGCAATTGCTAAGGTACAAGTTGGCCTACTCCAATTAGAGGGACATAAACTTAAAGGGGTTGTAAAGGTGTTTTTTTTTTTTTTTAAAAATAACAAACATGTCATACTTACCTTCACTGTGCAGCTCGTTCTGCACAGAGTGGCCCCGAACCTGGTCTTCTGGGGTCCCTCGGCGGCTGTCTCAGCTCCTCCCCGCAAGCATTTACCACCTTCATGCGAGCTCTCTCGCACGGTGGTGAGTGCTTGCGGGCGCGCTCCCGTGATACAGCCGGCGGCTATAGCCGCTCGCTGTATCACTCGGCCCCGCCCCCCGGCGCGCCGCGTCATCGGATGTGATTGACAGCAGCGCGAGCCAATGGCTGCGCTGCTTTCAATCCATCCACTGCAGCCAATCAGCGGCCAGGGTGAGCGGAGGAACAGATGTCGGGAACGCGAAGCTGACTTTCGAGGCGTCAGGTAAGTAAAACGGGGGGGCTGGGGGCGGCGGTTCTGTCAGAAGTTTTTTCACCTCAATGCATAGAATGCATTAAGGTGAAAAAACTTTTACCTTTACAACCCCTTTAAGCCATTGTGACCAAACAGTGTCAAACTTCTTCATTGAATTTCTTAGAAAATATGTATGTTTTTCAAAAGAAATAAGCCTACTGAGGTAAAAAATCTAACAAAATAAAGTAGAAGGGGGTGAAGGGGCCCACTTAAGGGCAAATTGTCTGCAGGCTCTGTTTGTGGCATATAAGGACATAGAAGGAGTGTAAAAAGAAGAGTCAAAGTAGCCCAATAGGCATGTGGTTGTGTAGCATGTAGGCAAGTAGTTCAACAGGAATGTTTACATCCAAAAGCTTATTAAGTGTACCAACCACCCCTGCCCAATATCTCTGGAGTCTGGGGCACCGTCACAAAAGACGTATAATAAGAGTACCTGGATTACCACACCTAGTACAAGTTGGATTGGATCTCAGGCCTATATTATATAGGAATTCGGGGGTTCTAGATACCTTATGAAGAATAAAGACCTGAGTTATTCTGTGTGATGGAGAGAGGGAGAGAGAGAGCTGTGCATGATGTGATAAGCCTAGGCTTTTTACCAGACAAGAAACAGGAAGTGGGCTGTATAAGGTAATTACTGGCAGAAAAAAAATGTTTTACTATCCAAAGTTAAAACAACAAGCGCAGAAGATTTAATAGATGGAAAGATGAAAAAATGGCTGAAGTTCTGCTTTAACTTGACTACAACAGATTTTAAATTCACTGGCCTGTATTTGCCAGCTTTTACCTTGCTACCCTTTTTGTGGATACGTATAGTATTAGCTGTCCACCCGTCATGGGAACGTCTCCTTTTAAAAGGGATTGATTAAAAAAATCATTTATTGGTCCAACAACTATACCACAAAATTCTCTTATGCCACGTACACACGAGCGGTTTTGCTGTCGGAATAAACTCTGAAGGTTTCTCCAAGGGAATTCCACTCAAGCTGTGTTGCATACACACGGTCACACCAAAGTCCGACCGTCAAGAATGCGGTGATGTACAACACATACGATGGGACTAGAAAAAGTAAGTGCAATAGCCAGTGCTCCACCCTTTGGGCTCCTTCTGCTAATCTTATCGGAACAGCATACAGACGAGCGTTTTTTTCGATAGTAAATAGTTCTGTTGGAAAAATATAGAACATGTTCTCTATATAAGTCCGTCTGAATTTTCGACAGAAAAAGTCCAATGGGGCATACACACGGTCCAAATATACGATGAAAAGCTCCCATGGGACTTTTTCTGACAGAAATTCCGCTCGTGTGTACGTGGCATTAGAGCTCTGGAATATATACCATCAGATCCTATTGCTTTATTAAGCTTTAACTAAGCCAGTTCCTCTGCTACCTCTGTCTCTAGAAATCCTGAAAATGAACCGTCATTTCTAGAACCAATATGATTCCCCAACTTTGTCTTCCATTATTGATGTACCACAAAAGGTTTTGGTCCCCTTTCTTAATAGTTTTAGACATTTTCTTGTCATTCTGTGCTTTGGCAGCACTGATAATGTGTTTGGATTCCTTTTGTCTATTTGATATACTTTTCTATTACCCTGTTTCCCCGAAAATAAGACCTAGCGTGATTGTCGGTGATGGCTGGAATATAAGCCCTACCCCCCAAATAAGCCCTAGTTAAAGTCCTTGTAGGTCTAATTTTCAGGGTAGGGCTTATTTTCGGGGAAACAGGGTAGGGCTTATTTGGGGGGTAGGGCTTATATTGCAGCCATCACCGACAATCACGCTAGGTCTTATTTTCGGGGAAACAGGGTAGCTACACTTTCTGTTTCCTTGAATCTCCTACTTTACTATTCTACTTACTTCTACTTTAGTGAACCATATTTTTTTCTTCTATTTATTCTTACTAATTTGCCTGATATATAATCTTGTTGCCTTAAGAATAGCAGACTTTAACAGCTCCCGCAAATTACTGACTTCTGACGTTTTATTTCAACCTTTTAATTTTTTTGAAATGCATCCATTTCAGCAAAATTTGTCCTCTGAAAAAACTTTACTTTTTGTATATAATTTTTCAGTTCTTGTTTTAATATCAAACCAAAGACATTGGTGATAACTAGAACCTGACTGAGAATCTTGGTCCTGAGTTTTGGTGGGTGCTTCAAAAGCTGTGTGCACAAGCACTGTGTATACCTATAAGAATTGATGTAAGGGGAGCCCATAAAGATTATAGCTTTATTATTATAATCTACAGGAGCTTAGACAATCTTGTGTTTTGTATTCTATATGGGATGTGTTATTATGAGAAAACAAGCGCAAACCGGTTTTTACAATTAGAGAAAAAAATTAAAATTGACAAAATTTGTGTTTGTAAAAGATTTTTTTCAATAAAGAAGAAGCAACACATTGTAAATGTAATTTGTGATTTTAAATCTTATTATAGTATCTTATTATAGCCCCCTCCATTATACCCCCAGGGCTTAGTAGTTTAAATTCTTTTTTGAACCTTGTTGAAAAGTGCAGTGATAGAAAGTTGCCATCCCCACACTGTTTTGCCAGTGTCCATAGGAGGAGCTTCTGAAAAACATTTATGATTTGTGATCTTAAATCTTTTTATTTTCCAGGAGCTGACCTCAAGTTCTATTTGTATTCAGATTAGCAACTGCTGTAACTGTCCTATAGTGTTTCAGTGTTCTAGTGTTTCTAGTGTTGACTAGAAAATAAGAGTTGCATTAATGCATAAAGAAATATTTATGACATATTAGTGGGTGACCCAATTTTATTTCTAAAGCCCTGGGCATAATTCATTATCTACCATACAGCAAAATATATTTATGATAATGGATTGTTTTCTAGGTGCTGGTTCTTACAAATGTGACATATATAGAAAGTAAGAAACAAAATAAGCTTGGTACAACACCTCATTTACTAAAAAAATTGAAGCAAGTATTGTTCCAGGAACTGCGTGTTGTTTTAGTCAGCCTTTTGTTAAGTTAGTACTATAGATCTAGAAAATAATATCTGAGTAACATAGACTAGTCTTCAACAAAAGGAACCAGTCACAAAAAAAAAAAAAAATTCTTAAACTCGCAGCAATTTACTAATTGTCTAAAGTAACATACTACTGTCAAACCTTCGGGTATCCAAATACATTTTACAATGTAATTCCACATTTCCTGTAGGAATGGCAATGTAGTACCCTGGCATAGCACAGCGTTAGGTATCATAGGAATGTATAGTAATTTTGCACAAATTTTCAAAATGTTGTTTCTTTTAGTGTCAGCTAAACAAGAAATATAGCATATTAATATTGTTTATTCTCCTTTTCAGCTAACAGGTAAAGCATTAGACTTGTTTTAACCCTTTCATTGCTAGAGTAATTTCTGCTGTTTTTGAATTAAAGCCCTAAAGATTGCATAAAACCCCCAAAACATTACATATTTTCGAAAAGCAGAAATCTTAAAAAATTAAATAGTGATCATTCCATTTTTTTAATTATACATGATATTGGTGCAAAGATTTGCTAAAATATAAAACATGAGGTTGCCCTGAGTAAATGGGTACCCAACATGTCAAACCTAAAAATTTTGTGCCAGTAAAATGGCGACAAACTTCAGTACCCTATATTTTTCATAGGGGATGCTTTGAAAGCTCCTATAGGTCAACACTTTAAAGTTATGCAGGAACTTCGGTACTAAAATGATTGCTCTCACTCAGATGTGCATTGCAATACGTGTATATCGTAGTCAACATATTTGTGCGTAGGAACCCCCGATGTGAGTTTAATGCCGCGTACACACGAGCGGACTTTACGGTGGACTTTGCCCGGCGGACTTTTCGACGTACTTTCCGACGGACTTTCTGAATGAACGGACTTGCCTACACACAATCCACCAAAGTCCGTCGAATTCGTACGTGATGACGTACGACCGGACTAAAACAAGGAAGTTCATAGCCAGTAGCCAATAGCTGCCCTAGCGTGGCTTTTTTGTCCGTCGAACTAGCATACAGACGGCGGACTTTTCGACCGGACTCAATTTCAACGGATAAATTTGAAACAAGTTTCAAATCTAAGTCCGTCCAACTTTTGAGAAAACAAAGTCCGCTGGAGCCCACACACATCGAATTGTCCGACGAAATCCAGTCCGCCGGGCAAAGTCCGCCGTAAAGTCCGCTCGTGTGTACGCGGCATTACGTTCACACATGCGTGTATGTGGGAATGGGGGGAACTCAAAAACAATCTTTTGGGGGGGGGGGTATTTTATATGCTTTGGTGTAACTTTACTATTTTACAATTAAAACATTTTTTTTTACTTACCTTTTTTATCATGTGATTTTTTTTGGTGATAGGTTCTCTTTAAGACCCCTGATGTCTCACCTGTCATCCAATGAATCTAATGTAGTGCAAAGTGCACTGCATTAGATTCTTCCTCAGCCATATAGGATAATGAAAGGGGAACCCGGAATTGGCGGTTTACACTGGCTCAGCAAGAAGAGGGGGAGGAGAGCAGACACATGTCCATTTTGCTCCCTCCCCTCTGTCCGGTGGCACCTGACATGCTAGTCCTGGGTGCACTAATGGGGATGTGGAGCCTGGGATACATGTCAGGGTGTGAACATGGGGGGCATTATAGGCGTTGTTTGGCAGCCACCGGATTGCTTTCATCTGACAGCTGGCAGTCAGCTTGTCAGATACAGTCAGGTCTATAAATATTGGGACACCGACACAATTCTAATCTTTTTGGCTCTATACACCCCCACAATGGATTTGAAATGAAACGAACAAATGTGCTTTAACTGCAGACTTTCAGCTTTAATTTGAGGGTATTTACATCTAAATCAGGTGAACGGTGTAGGAATTGTGCCTAGTGTGTATATGTGCCCACCACTTTGTAGCCTCCCTGACGGTAATCCCGAGTGTGGCTCGGGGGTTAAAATTTAGTCCCATTAGCGGTAACCCCGAGCCACACTCGGGATTACATTACAGGATCCTGGTGCGGCGTTACTTACCTTGTCCCCAGGATCCTGCGATGTCCCCCGCTGTGTCTGTGGGCTCTGTCTCCTCCGAAGCCTCTCCGTGCTAGGCTCCATTCCCTGCGAGCGTCGCGACGCACGGGGGCGGAGCCTGGCGGCAAATTCAAAAGAATTTACAAATCATAACACATACAGTACTGTAATCTTACAGATTACAGTACTGTATGAAATTGTTTCACATCCCTTTTGTCCCCAGTGCTTTGGCCCATGCCCTGCATGCAGTTTTATATGATATATACTGTTCTTTCTGCCTGGAAACTGGAGATTGTCCATAGCAACCAAATAGTGTCCCTTTATGTCAAAAGTGGCTTTAGATCAGCTAGAAAACAGCGATAGTAAATTAGAACACTTGCAGAATTGAGCGATAGTGAATCGTAGGGAAATTTATTTTATTATTATTATATTATTATTTTTTTTAATTATTTATATTTATTTATTATATTATAATTTATGTTTTTGTGTTTCAAACTTCATCATACCCGGGATATCTACTAGACTCTTGTTTGGACAGATTTAAGTGTGTTATTGTTAAGAATTACAGACCTACAATATAAAACGCCAAATTTCCATGCAAAATAATTGTACCGCTTTCAGCACTTAAAATCGGAAATAATCATACCGCCAGGGAGGTTAAAGGACCAAAAATAATGGCACAATTGGCTGCTCAGCTGTTCCATGGCCAGGTGTGTGTTATTCCCTCATTATCCCATTTACAAGGAGCAGATAAAAGGTCCAGAGTTCATTTCAAGTGTGCTATTTGCATTTGAAATCTGTTGCTGTCAACTCTCAATATGAGATCCAAAGATCTGTCACTATCAGCCATCATTAGGCTGAAAAAACAAAACAAACCCATCTGTCACGTTCTCACGTACCTGACCGATGAGCCTGATAGTGCAGAGGAAGGCCTCCCTTACGTATCTGACTTGTGGCCCCTGGTAGAGCACACAGGTGGCACGGGAGTGCAGAATGGTATGAGTGCCTGGCAGGATCAACAGCAGATGGGTCAGATGGCTGGCACAGCAGACAGGACCAGCAGGCTGGATGGATCAGCAGACAGGTGAGCAGACTGAATGGATCAGCAGACAAGTGAGCAGACTGGATGGATCAGCAGACAGGTGAGCAGACTGGATGGATCAGCAGAGAGGTAAGCAGACTGGATGGATCAGCAGACAGGTGAGCAAACTGGATGGATCAGCAGACAGGTAAGCAGACTGGATGGATCAGCAGGCAGGTGAGCAAACTGGATAGATCAGCAGACAGGTGAGCAAACTGGATGGATCAGCAGACAGGTGAGCAGACCGGGACAGAAGCTGGATGGCTGCAGTAGGTAAGTATAGCAGCCTGGAGGAGAGTCTTGGAACATCAGCTAGGCTGGGTCGATAATCAGGCTGGTAACAAAGGTACAAGAGGAGCAGGCAGAAGGAATCGTCAAACAAGCCAAGGGTCAGATGCAGGCGGATAACGGGAACAGTCTCAAAACAAACCGGGTCAAACAGGAGCAGATATCAGATCTTCAGGAAACACATACACAGAGCTGCAGATCAAACAGCAAGGACACAGAGCTGCTGAGGTGTTCAAATAAGGCAGCCTGTTGCCAATCACTGAAATTAGCCTGGACTACGTTAACCCTTAGGTGGCAGATCCATGAAACCATCAGAGAGATAGCAAAAACATTAGGTGTGGCCAAATCAACTGTTTGGAACATCCTTAAAAAGAAAGAACGCACCGGTGAGCTCAGCAACACCAAAAGACCTGGAGGACCACGGAAAACAACTGTTCTGGATGACTGAAGAATTCTTTCCCTGGTGAAGAAAACACCCTTCACAACAGTTGGCCAGATCAAGAGCACTCTCCAGGAGGTAGGTGTACTGTATGTGTGTATGAAAGTCAACAATCAAGAGAAGACTTCACCAGAGTGAATACAGAGGGTTCCCCACAAGATGTAAACCATTGGTGAGCTTCAAAAACAGGAAGGCCAGATTAGAGTTTGCCAAACAACATCTAAAAAAGCCTTCACAGTTCTGGAACAACATCCTATGGACAGATGAAACCAAGATCAACTTGTACCAGAGTGATGGGGAGAGAAGAGTATGGAGAAGGAAAAGAACTGCTCATGATCCAAAGCATACTGCCTCATCAGTGAAGCATGGTGGTGGTAGTGTCATGGCGTGGGCATGTATGGCTGCCAATGGAACTGGTTCTCTTGTATTTATTGATGATGTGACTGCTGACAAAAGCAGCAGGATGAATTCTGAAGTGTTTCGGGCATTGTTATCTGCTCATATTCAGCAAAATGCTTCAGAACTCATTGGACAGCGCTTCACAGTGCAGATGGACAATGACCCAAAGCATACTGCGAAAGCAACCAAAGAGTTTTTTAAGGGAAAGAAGTGGAATGTTATGCAATGGCCAAGTCAATCACCTGACCTGAATCCGATTGAGCATGCATTTCACTTGCTGAAGACAAAACTGAAGTCCCTTAAAAAGTGGGAGGCACATATACAAACTGTTGTAATTCCTGCACTGTTCACCTGATTTGGATGTAAATACCCTCAAATTAAAGCTGAAAATCTGCAGTAAAAGCACATCTTATTCATTTAATTTAAAATCCATTGTGGGGGTGTATAGAGACAAATAGATTAGAATTGTGTCCATGTCCCAATATTTATGGACCTGACTGTATACACAGCAGTGTGTAAAACCCCCACTGTCATGTCCATACGACATACAGACCTGGCAGTAAAAGGGTTAAAGATTAGCTCAAGGTTTGATCCAAACATAAGTTCGGACTGAACTTTGGCTGTTTGTGTGTTTGTACAAAAGCCACATTTTTTTTCCTTTATAAATAGTAATGCTATTTCTACTGCTACTATATATAACAGCTTTCTTCTTGTCAATGATTGTTAAGGAAGCTGTGAGTACAGGAACCCTACTTACTCACATGGGGGGGCTGATATCTGGGTGCCTCCTCATGTTAAATTAGATTTTTTTAAATGCCCCACCCACAGACCCCCACAACCAACAAGCCAGGGCAGTGGGGAAGAAGGGCTTGTCCTCATCAACATGGGGACAAGGTGATTTGCCAGTGGGGACCCTCATGTAGAGGGCATATGGCCTAGCATGGTTCAGGAAGGAGTGGTGCACACCTACCTACCTTCCTGGCCATCTAAGCTGCATGCCTTTTTTGTGTGGGGTCCCCCTTGAACTCTATACCAGACCAAGATCAAGGATAAGGGTCTAGTATGTATTTTCTGGGGGAACCCCATTCCTTTTTTGTGTGGGGTCCCCTATTAAAGCATCCCTCAGACATGTTATTTAACTGCTTAAGGACAGCCCCACGTACATATACTGTGGCAGTGTGGCCCTTAAGAGCAAAATCACGTACCTGTATGTGATTCCGATCTTCGGCTTCTGGGTGCGCGTATGCACCGCCAGAGCCCCGCTCCCGCTGTGGCGGCTGCGATGGCTGCCAGGATACTCACTGGAGGTTTAACCTTAAAGTGGGGTTCCACCCAAAAAACAAAAATACCTGGAAAAATTCTAAAAAACAAAACAAAAAAACATTAGGATATTTTTTTTTTCCACTTACCTCTAAATGCCTGTTGCTAGGTGGTCCCTCGTAGTCTGCCTGTTCCTTTGCCTGGGCTGGTGACATCACTTCCCCCCAGGCACAGGAAGGGCTCCGCTCTGCTCCCTCCCTTCTGTCAATCATCTGGGACCCATTACAGGTCCCAGGTGATTGAGCGGCCAATCACGGCGCGCGGCGCCGCTCGCACATGCGCAGTGGGTGCCAGGCTGTGAAGCCACAGCCTGGCGCCCACAGTTGAAATGCCGGCGCTGACGAGCGGAGGGGGGGGATGAGCGGGGCTTTGATCCCCCGCATCGCTGGACCCAGGGACAGGTAAGTGTCCAATTAAAAGTCAACAGCTGCAGTATTTGTAGCTGCTGACTTTTAATTATTTTTTTTTTTGACGGCCCCCCTGGGTGGAACTCCTCTTCAAACTACGTAGAGGGTTCTTTACTGTAAGAGCGGCAAGGATGTGGAATTCCCTTCCACAGGCAGTGGTCTCAGCGGGGAGCATTGATAGCTTCAAGAAACTATTAGATAATCACCTGAATGACCGCAACATACAGGGATATGTAATGTAATACTGACACATAATCACACACATAGGTTGGACTTGATGGACTTGTGTCTTTTTTCAACCTCACCTACTATGTAACTATGTATGTAACTATGTATGCCATAAATCTATTCCCTATTTTGTAGACGTGATAACTTTTGCACAAACCAATCAATATACGCTAATTGGGATTTTTTTTACCAAAACTATGTAGAAGAATAAACTGATAAGGAAATTTGTTTTTTTTCCCCTTTTTTTGGATATTTATTATAGCAAAAAGCAAAAAAAATAAAGTTTTTTTTCCCAAAATTGTCGCTCTTTTTTATAACACAAAAAATAAAAACCGCAGAGGTGATCAAATACCACCAAAAGAAAGCTCTATTTGTGGAAAAAAAAGAAAACCAATTTTGTTTGGGTACAACGTCGACCGTCCGCGCAATTGTCAGTTAAAGCGATGCATTGCCGTATCGAAAAAAATGGCCTGGTCAGGAAGTGGGTAAATCCTTCTGGGGCTCAAGTGGTTAAAGCATTTTTAAAATTGTTGCTTACACCAAATGGAATTTTTGTAAAACTTTTTATGCTTCGATACATGTTCCTGATGGCCATTGCCCAACTTCCAATGCCATTTGTTTGACAAATCCTTGCATATTAGTTTAGAAAATGGCCAACACTGTTTTCTTTAACATTCATCTCTCAATGACCTCAACACCTGAACTAGTACATTTTGTCAAACTTGCTTCAAACCGAACCCAGGTTCATTCAGCTCATCCCTATCTCCATTTTATTTTCAAAGACTCAGATAAAGTCAGTCACTCTTCAGCAGTGACTCCAGCCATAGACTCATCCTTTTTTAGAGGGCTCAGTCTGAAGTTTCAGCCATACAAATATAGGTAAAAGCAAACGGCTTTATTTATATTTGCCCCACTTCATTGCTGCACTTAAGCGATGGTCCGTCTCCCCCTTTCAGACTGTACAGGGGAACTAGACAGGGATGCCCTCTCTCTCCAGCATTATTTGCCTTAGCTATTGAACCAGTGACTGAGGCTCTTCGCACCTCCCCATTGATCAAAGGTCTACGTATTGGCTTGCTGGAGGAGAGGGTAGCCCTATATGCTGATGACATGCTGCTCTTTCTGAATGACGCAGGCCCATCGTGGCAGGGGGCCCTACAGACTTTGAACTCCTTTGCCACATTCACAGGCCTTAGGGTCAACTGGTCCAAGTCTCTTTCATTTCTGATTGACCAGGCAGCTATATCAACAGCCCCCGGATATTCCGCTACAGTGGGTTGAGATTTTTAAATACCTAAGAGTTCAGGTTTCTGCCCAGGCATCAGACTTCCTCTCCTTAAATTTATCTCCGGTTATATTGGAGGTGAGGGCCAAGCAGAAGGCATGGGAGAGCTTACCATTGTACCTGTTGGGGCGCACCAATTTAATAAAAATGAAAATTATCCCCAAACTCACTTATATACAGTATTTAGACACTCCACAGTGGAGAAGACCATTTACACAGGGTGGTATGGCCTTCCCCGATTGTTACAAGTATTTCCTAGCTACTCAATTGGTAACGGAGGCCTAGTGGCTACACCCTGATTTGTTTAACACATCCACTTCACTGGAGGCTGCAGTAGTTGGAACTTTGGAGGCATCTCAATTCTTGGTCTATAGAGGACCACGAGCCCCCTATGATCTGACCCCTTCCATTCTAACCACACTGCTGACATGGAGGGCAGGACTCCAATGTGAGAGTTATAAAAAAAATAGCCATTTCTCCTAATGCACCAATTTGGCTGAACCCCAACCTGGCTCAAATCCATAGGATCTCGGATACCTATGCCTGGACCAAACATGGCCTTAAAATAATCGCACAAATAGTATCACACAAGTCATTAATTCCCCTTTATCAACTTTCCACTGTATATAATATCCTCAATTACTATCACTTTAGGTATATGCAACTCTTCCATGCCTTTGCAGCTTAGTTTCCACGGTCCTCCTGCATGGTTGTCCAGTCAGGATTGGAACGGGTGCACCGAAGGGAGTGCAGTGAGAAGCCTGCTTCACACCTGTATTATCATCTGATTTTTGCATCACTACCATCCCTGGACGGGCTCCAATTTCGGTGGCAACGTGATATTCCTGCTCTGGACAATGATGACTGGAATGACGTTTGGGATTTCCCTTTTAAATCTTTGTTCTCCATACGTGACCACCTTGTGCAGTTTAAAATAGTTCACAGAGCATATTTTACACCCCACAGGCTTCACATAATGAATGCGGATGTCTCACATCCGCATTCATATTGGCAAGAGGTTTTAGCTCTGATTGATCTGGTTGCCTCTATTTCAATCCAGCCCTCGATGGAAGTATGTCTATTGGGACTGGTTGAAACTATTGTGCCAACTGTTGCTAAAAGAATGTTGATCGGGATACTCCTTTTCTATGTCAGGAAAAATATAGCTATGCAGTGGAAGAAACCCTCCTCTCCATCTCTGTCTCAATGGAAGCATTTAGTGAATGACCGTTTCCCCCTATACAAAGATACATACATGCAATGGCGTCCCTAGGGGGGACCAGAGGGGGCCCTGACCCCCCCAACATTATGCTGTGCCCCACCATGTGCCCCCCCCAATTAAAAAAAATTTTTTTTTTTTACAAAAAATTAATGTCTAAGAGGGAAAGAGTCCCCAGTCAGCTCCTGCGGGTGATTCCTCCCCCCTCTCTCTGCTTGCTGACACTGCATAATGCGAACACTCACACAACCACGGCCGCCCGATCTGCTCCTTCACCTGCATCCTCATTGGCAGGGAGAAGAGCGAGTTGCAGGAAGGACTCCACCAGGACTCTCAGTTACTGAAAAAACAGACTACTTTCTCCCATCCTTAGGACAGGAGAACCAGCCTGTAAATTCCAAGAGATGCCAGACCAGAGCAGTCAATAGCAGGGGCAGGACAGCAAGAGGAGGCTGAGAAACCCCACAGTGGCAGAACGCCAGGGCCCGGAGGCAAGACAACCTTTGCAACCCTGATAGTTCTCCCACTGCTTTGGATCCTTATATTTTCTTGGTATGCTGGTGACATATATCTCTTGTTTTCTGCCACCCTGGGGGACCCCAATACAGTAGGAAGGGAGCTTACTGCAGAACATGTGAAAAGGCTGTTGTGGGGTCGTAGTAAAGGGCCCCAGTATATATTTATATATCTATATCTATATCTTTATCTATATATATATATATATATATATATATATATATATATATATATATATATATATGTATATATATATATATATATATATATATATATATATATATATATATATATATCTATATAGATATAGATTTATATATATATCTCTATCTATCTATCTATCTATCTATCTATCTATCTATCTATCTATCTATCTATCTATCTATCTATCTATCTATATATATATATGCATTTTATAGTTGCCCCCCTACTTTTGTCCCTGTCCCCCCCATGTCCCCCCCATGTGCCCCCCTAAATATGAAAGCTGGAGACGCCACTGCATACATGAACAGGGGTTGTCCTAAGAAATATGACAAGATATGGCGTACATGGTTGGCTGTACCCTCAACACCTTGAGTAATTCAATAAGTTAATATCCCTCTGTATAGATCTGTTGTCGTGGATAATTCTAACTACCCTTACTAGTTGTCATCTTTACTATTGTGTCTGTTGGAGGATAACTTGTGTTATTAAAATGATTGGCACCGCCAAATCTGGGGTTGTCCTCAGTCCCCTTCCACACTTCCAACTATATAGTTTTATATGATTGTAAGAAGCATTCTCAAGCAGTTGTTCTACTGATTGTTTCTGTGTTTAGCTTACTAAATATGTTTTGTTTTTGGGTATCAAAAAATTGAAATAAACAGATTAAAAAAAAAAAAAAGCAAACAGCTTTGGTGTGCTCTCTCTTTTGAAAGCCTTTAGTGCTGTGACAATCCTTTGTGTTTATTTGTAAAACAAAGATTGTAGTGTATATACAGTAAAATACATGGTTGTAAAAATGTTTAATATATAAAACTGAAAAGATTTACCCAAAACCATTGTAATTTCCTTTTAAATAAAAGGCAAAAATATCTCAAAGAGTGTCAGAATGAAGCAATTTCTTCAGTGTTTCAATTTGTTGTAAAACACTTAATATACCTTATATGTGGCAGCTTACCGTAGTTCATAGACACTTAGTTCATAGAGTCATCCACTGATAACCGACTAAATCTGGCCATGCACAACACCTTCCAAATACTTTTAGCAAAGAATCAAAATCCTAAGCATTTAAATTGACCGTTCAAACCTGGAAAAAAAAATCTGATCCCTTTCAATCTATAGCCCAGTTCGGTCTATAAAATTCAGGTGGACAATCAAACTTGTTGGTGGTTTCAGGCAACCATTTCAATTTCATGTTTGCTTCTTGAGTTGATTTAAAAGTGGTTGAAATTGCCTTAAGGTTGCCAAATATATAGCCAGTTAAGATTAAGAATATGCTAACCTCCTAGTGAAAATAATTAGACACCAATAACTAATTGAGCAGAGTAGTTGTGTCTGTTCAGGGGTTGTGTTGAACAACTGTAGATAGACTGCTGCTCCTCACACTTCTAATCTTCAGCAGAGTTTGCATAAAAGGGAATTAGGATGGAACTGAATAGCTATTAAAATTGGAAAGTATAAGGAAATCTGTGTAATTAATGAAACAGTAATGGATTGAGGCACAGGCAGGAAAAAATATCAGAGGTTCAATAAATAAAGGTCAACATTTTTTCCTTAAAGCCCAGCTACAGCCAAACTTTATTTTTTAGTTTTGAGCGGGGAACACATAGAACCCCTGTTATTTTTTAAATTTAATTTTATTTTTTTCTGTGTCCCCATTGTGGTACATTCTCCTACTTCCCAGTGAATGCACAGACTGCAATAAAACAGGTTTCGCTGTAAAATGGGAAATGATTAAATCATTTGTCTAGGTATTATTACTATCATGTTACACGAAGGTACTTGTAGTTCATTCATTCAGAGAACTCTGTAACATATTCCAAAGATGAACTTAGCCATTAAGACTAAAGGTGATGGAAAATTAAAAATTTTAGATTGTTACAGTTGATTTGATTGTAGCCGTATTAGTGCAATTGTGACAGAGAAAATTGAGTACTGTCCGTGATACTTTTTTATTTGCACTAACATACAATTTTTCAGGACAAGCTTTCGGGGTATGTTCCCTTCTTCAAGGTCCAAGCAGTACAGCTTTGAGGGCCTCATTAGCCTCCCTAATCAGCCTGAGAGCTGCCTCCTCCACGTTATTCCCCTTCCTGGCCCTTTTGGTTGGAAGGCGGAGGGGAGGGACCTGTGATTCTGTGAGGCTCCTACTGGGCCCGGCCACCTCCTGGCTGCCACTTACCCCCACCACCTCCTGGCTGCCACATTCCCCAGCCTCCTCCTGGCTGCCACATTCCACAGCCTCCTCTTGGTTGAGGCTTTCCTGTGTATGAAAAAGGGACATAGTTTTAGTTTATTGTTCATCAAATACACACAATTTTCAGCTCATGACTGTTGCAAATTGAATGTTAATAAATAGAAAAGACTATCATTCTGACCCCAGCATTTTTCATTCTTGTCCCAAACCATTTTGGCTACTACTGTCTATTGATATATAAAAAACTTTATTATAATTACACCCTCACCACCAGACCCAACTTACTCTAATTCCTCTCCCTCCTTCTCCCCTCCCTTTCTTCCTTTCCTACGTTTACTTTCCTCCTTCTTTGGGACTCTCTTGTCCCTACCTTTCTGGTAACATACAGGGCCTTAAAATTCTCACCTAAAGGAATTCACTGGTAGACCTTACCCACCCACCGGAGGCTCAATATACATCCCGCAGATATTATTTATATTCCATCCTTGGGATGGCACTGCTTTCAGGAGGGCACCTCCTGTATTGCCTTCCGCAAGATATCAAACGTCAGTTACTAGGTTCCGGGTTTCGCACACGGGGGTTTTCTGCACCCTCCTACAGAAAGTTCCCATTGGGGTGGGGCGTGCGGGACACCCTGGTTAGTCCCCCTCGGGATTTAAGGAGGCGGGGTGGGTCTACTGGTGAAACTCAAGACCCCGCATAGGTACTCTATGTTTTGTTATACTATCTTTTCTTTTTTTCTGTTCCCTGTATGTGGCTATAGTGAAAACCTTTAATGAGGTTTTATAATGAGAAAAAGTGGGAATTGGTACTTCCACATTCCCTCACTACACCGCATATGGTTTTGTATATTCTTGAAGATATGTACGATTGCTTTGTCTATTTTTACATGCTTGTATACTGCTCTTTATACAAAAATAATAAAAATATTTGAAATAAAACACTTTATTAAATCAGCAATTAGATCAATAATAACATCTATTTCACATCATTTATTTTACGACAAGAAATATGCTTAACAATGCTATACCTCACTCAAGCCTGGCTACTCCACTTCTTCCTGGCTGGAAGGCCCAGGTTGGACGTCAGAATCCTCAGCTGGGGTGGAAGGAAGTGTGGAAGGAAGGGTTGAGAGGGATTCCCTGGCTTGAGTCTGGTCTGCCAGAAAATGAAGTCTCTCATAGTACCACATCCTGGGGACATAAATGTCATCTGCTGCTGCTCCTGATCTCATGGATTTCTGGACCTTAGTACGCTCACAATTATATGTGCTCCTCAGGCCACCAATTTTTTTTTAAATAGGGGATGTCTGCCGTGGGGACCTGCAGTTTTACCAACTCCAGCAGTTTCTCCATCGCTGCCTGCCTCTTTATTTTGTTATTATAATGCAGGTGTTTCACCTGCCACAGACAGGGCAGCTCCCTGTATTTCTCAATGAATATTGGGAGGAAGCTGTGGTCTTTGAACCCATCCATTTTCTCTGCAAGACACAACACAAGACAAACCCTAATGTCAGCCGAAACTCTCCTAATCTTGACCCAATATAGGCCTCAATCTATAAGCAGTATAGGCCACTGATGCACCAAGTTAAAATTGTACCTTCGTTTTAATGATCGTCGCTTCTGCTACTCCATCTTCCGCTACTCCGTCTTCCGCTCACAGATTGTACATACGACGCATGCTTGTTATGCTTTATATACACTGCGCCTGACATTCTTTCTAGTTTATTCCCCACCCCTTCTCTTTCGGTGCAGTGGGTAGAGAATATGGCGGAGACACAGCAGGTGCATGCAGAGGAGAGCAGCGACGGCGAAAACCTGGAGCCACGAACATCCCGATCCCGGAGGAGATTTAATTCCTCAAATATGACCTTTGTAGAGATGGTGGAGATGGTGAACATCTTGAAGAGGGCCGACTATGATGGGAAGCATGGACCTTACCTAAACCCAAATGTGAGAAAGGCCAAGATCATGACTAAAGTTGTAAAGAGTCTGCACAGGAATTTTGGGGTACGACGATCCAAGGATCAATTGAGGAAATGCTGGTCAGACCTGCCTGAAATTGAGGGAGCACGATCAGTACAGAAAGATCAGGGAACTGCTTCTAAAAAGTAAGTACTTGTCGTGTGTTCCTATTATTATTATTACTTGCATGCTGCTCCATGTGCTTTTCTTTACTGTTGTACACTTTAAATGGCAACTTTCATGGGCACAGTAATCGGTCATAGGAAACATCGTTTGTTCACCCACTTATAAGATGTTTTGGGCAGATGCAGGTTAACTACATTTGTATTAACCTCCCTGATGGTTTTCCCGAGTGTGGCTCGGGGTTACATTTCAGCACCATTAGCGGTAACCCCGAGCCACACTCGGGATTACATTGCAGGATCCTGGTGCGGTATACTTACCTTGTCCCCAGGATCCTGCGATGTCCCTCGCTGTGTCCGCGGGCTCTGTCCTCCTCCAAAGCCTCTCTGTGCCAGGCTCCCTTCTCTGCTAGCATCGCCACGCACAGGGGCGGAGCCTGGCGGCAAATTCAAAAAAAGTAAAAATTATAACACATACAGTACTGTAATCTTACAGATTACAGTACTGTATGGAATTATTTTACATCCCTTTTGTCCCCAGTGCTTTGTCCAATGCCCTGCATGCAGTTTTATATTATATATACTGTTCTTTCTGCCTGGAAACTTGAGATTGTCCATAGCAACCAAAAAGTGTCCCTTTACATCAAAAGTGGCTTTAGACCAGCTAGAAAACAGCGATAGTAAATTAGAACACTTTCAGAATTGAGCGATAGTGAATTGTGGGGAAATTTATTGTATTATTATTATATTATTTTTTTTTTAATTATTTATATTTATTTATTATATTATAATTTATGGTTTTGTGTTTCAAACTTCATCATACCCGGGATATCTACTAGACTCTTGGTGGACAGATTTAAGTGTGTTATTGTTAAGAATTACAGACCTAGAATATAAAACGCCAAATTTCCATGCAAAATAATTGTACCGCTTTCAGCACCTAAAATCCGAAATAATCATACCGCCAGGAAGGTTAAAATAAGTTTGTTGTCTAGATGGGTTTGTAACTAGAATGAAATGGAAAATTGATTCAGTGTAAGGTGAGGACACTCAGCAGCTGTTTACACATCTGGACGCAGGAGCACTAGTGTGGGAATCCAGAACAAACCTTTTAGGGTATCCCACACAGGTGCTCCAGTGGATACTTGGATACTAGGGGTGTCTCCATGTGTGAAACTTGTACAAAAAAGGTAGGTATTCCAGGTTTAGAAAGGAACTAAAATCTTCTTCAGCTTGGAACTCTGCCAAAACAGAGAATTGGACGACACTTCCAAGCAATGTTTCATATTCCTATTTCTGGCCTCAAATATCTGTATGCTAAGTATACCTTTTTTTATTTATTTATTTATTTATTTTTTTTATTCACATAGGGTAGAAAAGACTCGGGACATCTGAGGACACCAGGGACCCCCACCTCCTAAAGAAGGGGAAATCCCACAACCACAAGCAGAGGATGAGGAGGGAGACGTTTATGAAGTGGGTGAAATTGTCACCACAACAGGTGAGTGTCTGAGACCACAGCTTTAGGTAATAGATGGATGCCTGCATATTTATAATACATGGTGTGTTTTTTTATGCATTTTTAGGTGATGTGGATGTTGTGGAAGAAGAATCTCATTTCACAAGTGAAAGTGCCCAGATCCTCATCAGGGAGATAATGGGGTGCAATCGTGATTTAGAAAGTATAAAGGAAAACATCAATGATGTTCAACAAAAAATGAAGAACATCATTGATGTTTTAGGCAGAATATAAAACACACAAAAATTGTACCGTTTTATTGTGTATTTTTGCTTTTAAAAACAAGTTTTAAAGTATTTTAAAAGCCACATTTTGAAGATGCACACGGTGTGTCAACATGTGCTATCTGCCATCACGGGATATCAAGGTACGCGTTTTGTGGGTACAACCCCTTCCTCGCAACTCAAGTAGGTGAGAGGAAGGGGTTGCACCCCCAAAACACGTCCATTGATCCTCCATGATGGGAGGTAGTACATGTTGACATTAGGCAAGGGATCAGGAGGGAAATCCCCATTTTGAATCCCAATTTGTGTGCATCTTCAACATTTTTCTTTTACAGGGGTGACATCACCCCCTGATGAAGGCAAGATCAACACAGTTTGGACATACTAATGTATGATATTGCCTTCACTTTATCAAAGTTGAACTTTGTAAGTTCCTAAGTTGTTTATGCTATGTTTTGAAACATGCCTGTTTAGACAAAAAAAGGCTATTTCTAATGTGACAATAATGGGACATAGTTTGATGCATTTTTTCTTAAAAAGTTATGCAATATGCAGCATGCCATAACGATATGATTGATTTTATATTCCGCCATGTTTATTGCAGTGAGGAATAGGTGAAACCAGCTGGCCATTATTCCAAAGGCATTTTCCACCACTCTTCTGGCTCTGGCCAGCCGGTAGATAATAACCCTCTGCTCCGGGGTGAGGGTCCTCATCAGGAATGGACGCATCAGGTGTTCATCCAGACCAAATGCTTCATCAGCAACAAAGACAAACGGGAGTCCTTCCACGTTCTCTTCAGCAGGTGGCAATCCCAAGCCACTATTCTGGAGCCATCTGTAAAATTTGGTCTGGGCGATGACTCCACCATCCGACATCCGGCCATTCTTCCCCACGTCCACATACAGGGACTCATGTCGCCGACACCACCGCCAACAACACAATACTATTAAACCCCTTATAGTTATAATAGTATGACCCCGAGTTGGGGGGTGGGATGATGTGGACGTGCTTCCCATCTATTGCCCCTCCGCAGTTGGGAAAGTCCCACCACTGGACAAACTGGAGTCAAACAAGAAAAAAAAATATTCTTTTTGCACATAAACATTGCAAGCAGATTAAACACAAACATTCTTGGCCAAAATCAGTATTAACATTTATTTGAAGGAGTATTTAAAGACAAAAACAGAAGGTCCACTTATCAGATGCCTCACCCCAACTGATGGCCCATTGTAAAAATTTTAGGGGGGGAGATGTTTTGGACAGTTAACCCTCTCCACTTCATTGAGAGCTGAATGCATACATAATGTGTGTTACTTTGGTCAGCCCCTCCTTGCTTACATTATTGGCAGCCCACTGGACAGGTAAGAAGTGTCATAATACAAATATATAAATACACACTGTACAAATTGAAGCACATTTTTACATTCTGCAAATACCTATCAAGATAATAGGAGAACAAAACTTTAAACAGTACCATTTGAAAGTATTCAGGCATGCCCTTGGACTACATGCTTTGGTGAATTCATCCATAAATATGGCCGCAAAAGAGTTAGGTATAGTGTGTATGTCAGTCAGCAGATAGAGGATTGGTATCGGTTGACTTAGCGGTTGGGGGGAGGGAGGGTTCAAAATGATTTTGAGACCCCAAAAAAAAGCCTCTGGCACTCTGCATAAATTTAGGGTATGTTTAGGGTAAAGCACTGCTATGGAGCTGCCAAAATACATTGTTAAGTTACTAGACTAGGTGTATATGGACTCGGGATAGCATGCCGGGGAGGTTAGTGAAGGCAAATATGCATGAAGGACAAAAAAGTTTAAAAGCTTCCAGCATGCATGAGAACAAAGGGGACATTCACAGCATATTACAATCATGGTAATTAGGGAATGATGAAAGAAATACTATACATTAGCAAACATTAACTACATAGAATGTGATGTTAAAGGAGAAAACTTACCTTAATATAGTCCTTCTGCAGGACCTGAATGATGGCAGAACAGGTCTCTGGAATAATGATCCCCAGAGCCTGGGGGGAGATGCCTGTCAAGAACTTGATGTCCTGCAGACTTCACCCCATCGTCAAGTACCGCAACTTGGAGATGAGCATCTGCTCGGGGGTGATGGCTTGCCACATGAAGGAGTCCTGCCTGCTAATATAAGGGGACAGCAAAGCCAACAAACAGTGATAAATGGGGTCCGTCATCCAGAGATAATTCCTGAAATCGCCAGGATTATTCCCACGGATCTCCCACAACAAAGGCATGTGAGAGAATTGGTCACACTGGAGCAACCAATTCTTCGTCCATGAACTCCTCCCCACCCTGTTCATGGACTGGGCTTGGGTCAAAGGAAGAACCCCAACATCAAGCCCCCGCACAGCACGACCTTTACGACGAGTACATAACCGCAACATGGCTTCAAAATGGTCGGCTGGTCAGAACGAACTAACAGAAAGCACTGAAAAACAGAAAGGCCTGGGAAGAGCAAGCTGAAAATCAGAAACAAGCGGACAAGAACGCACTGAAAACCAAATAAGTACTATAATAATAATAATACGCACTGACAAACAAATGCGAACTGACTACACGCATTGAAGAACAGATATGAACCCACAAGTGCAAACTGAAGAGCAGTAACAATCTGAAAAGCATGAGTCTGAAAAGCGTGAATCGTCTCTCACCAAACTTCTACTAACGCGAGATAAACATGAGATTAGCAGAAGGAGGCCAAAGGGTGGCGCACTTGATTTGAAACTTCCCTTTTATAGTGCCGTCGTATGTGTTGTACATCACCGCGTTCTTGACGTTTGCAATTTACGACCAACTTTGTGTGTATGCAAAACAAGTTTGAGCCAACATCTGTCAGAAAAAAAACATGGATTTTGTTGTCGGAATGTGCGATCGTGTGTACGCGGCATAAGGGTCAACTTACTTCACTTTCCACTTCTTTCCTGTTGCGTCTACAGCAAATCTGTTGCAAACCGGGCAAAGATTTTATCCATTCACTACTTTATCCCAAATAAATAAAAGAGGCTATAGATATACTTAAAGTGGATGTAAACCCGAAATTTTCTTATTTTTTTAATATCATACTGTACAGTATAAGATTTCCTATCGATTGACCCAGTCTTACCACACAGAGTTAATCCATCTCTGAGCCATCCTCTTTTATTGTTCAGTGAGATAAATCTTGACAAACTGAGAAAAACTTTGTCAAATACTCCCCCTTGCTGTGAGTGACAGGTGATTTACATATCTCATGCACTAGCCTAAGAGACATGCAGTATTTTTAAATTCCCACCCCCCACTCCTTTCTTCAGCAGCTCTGCAAGGATTGGCTGTTCCACCCCTCAGCATGATTTGGCATGCTGAAGTCATGTGGTTACTTTCCTGTCTTTTCACTGGATGTTAGAGATCATAGCAGAAATTTAGTGTTAGAAACACACAGGATTAAAGGCATATTAACAAGGGGAGTGTAGAGGTGGGCGGAGAGTCTACTGACATCACGACTCCACCCACCGAGCTCCAGACAACAGACCCACCCACAGAATCTTCAGTTTTTCGGGTCTCATAACAGACAGAGGGGAGACATTTGACAGGTAAAGATACATGCAGGAGGCATGTATATCCTTATAGATAACCCCTATGGCAGTAGTTTAGAAAGAATGGCATTGGGTTTACATCCACTTTAAGGCACATGCCACATCCAGGCAAACTTTCAGTTCTAGGTAAAGCTACAGTTCGTTGAAAGTTTTGCTCTCTCTCTGTTGACGTCAACTTAATTTAGTGTAATCTCCTAAATATATGCTACCCATTCTACAGTACTAGTCTTTATTGGAAACTCTCAGTTTTAAAATCCTGATGTGGCAGAATATAAAATACATAGAATGATATATTAGAATGTCCGCATTACTCATGTATCTCTCTAAATCGTATAAAACCTCCTAAACGTTTGTGTCATGAGAAGCACTGTTTCATTTAGGCTCAGAATATGTAAAGAACACTCAGTAGAAATCATTTGGAGTCTTACCAAGAATGATGATGAAACAAACATTTGTAGAACTGATAGAATACATTTTTGGCTCCAAGATATATAGAATGTTTGATTTTTTTGGTATTATTAATAACATTGCAAATTCCTCCCCGTGAGAAAATGTCTAATAGACCCAACAAAAATAAACAAGAGCACATTAGAATTAGGAATATGTCTGTGCCTTTTATAAAGTATAATATTATGTGTAAATATATTTTTGTGTTATGTAGGGATAGCTAGTTTGGATTTGCATAATGAAAGAATATTTGAGACTTCTTATGCTCTATCAAACCTATTTGTGTTTGCACACACGCACACATACTATAATATATACATATACTGTATATCTATCTATCTAGATATACAGTATCTCACAAAAGTGAGTACACCCCTTACATTTTTGTAAATATTTTATTATATCTTTTGATGTGACAACACTGAAGAAATGACACTTTTCTACAATGTAAAGTAGTTAGTGTACAGCTTGTGTAACAGTGTATATTTGCTGTTACCTGAAAATAACTCAACACACAGACAATTATGTCTAAACTGCTGGCAACAAAAGTGAGTACACCCCTAAGTGAAAATGTCCAAATTGGGCCCAAAGTGTCAATATTTTGTGTGGCCACCATTATTTTCCAGCACTGCCTTAACCCTCTTTGGCATGGAGTTCACCAGAGCTTCACAGGTTGCCACTGGAGTCCTCTTCCATTCCTCCATGACATCATCATGTTTGGGGTCGTTATCATGTTGGAATACTGCCCTGCGGCCCAGTCTGTCTCACTACCAGTGGCCCCCGAGCTGGAGATGTATGAGAGGCCTTCCTCTACATGTCAGGCTCACTGACCAGGTACGTGACACACAGGGGGTTATTTACTAAAGGCAAATCCACTTTGCACTACAAGGAAAATAAAAAAACAGCATTTTAGCTTACACATGATTGGATGATAAACTCAGCAGAGTTTCCTCTCATTTCAGATGTTCCACTCAGATCTACAGCGACTGCACCTCCAAGTGCACTTGCAGTGCACTTGTAGTGCAGAGTGGATTTACCTTTAGTAAATAACCTCCACAGTGTCTCAAATCATTTTAGGCTTCAAAACAACTGTGACCCCAAAGTATTTACTTTTTGCTGGATTGATAAAGTTGAGAGACACCTGAGAGGCACAGATAATAGGATTTTTATAACAGCTTACCTGTAAAATCCTTTTCTTGGAGTACATCGCGGGACACAGAGCCATAGTAGTTACTATGTGGGTTATATAGGCCACCTTTAGGTGATGGACACTGGCACACCCTAAGACAGAAAGTTCACTCCCTATATAACCCCTCCCATTACTGGAAGTACCTCAGTTTTTTGTAGCAAAGCAATATACGTGTATCAAAAGAGGGGAGGGACCTCTATGTCCCATGATGTACTCCAAGAAAAGGATTTTACAGGTAAGCTGTTATAAAAAAAATGTTTCTATTTTCTTTATCGTACATCATGGGACACAGAGCCATAGTAGTTACTATGTGGGATGTCCCAGAGCAATGAGGCACAACAAAAGTAGGGCACCGTCAGACCAGAGGACCTATACTGCAGCCTGCAGCACACTGCGCCCAAAGGCAATAACCTCATGCCTTTTCTCATCCACCTGATAGAATCTGGTAAATGTATGGACTGACGACGAAGTTGCGGCCTTGCAGATTTTAGCCATGGAGGCTTGGTGATGCACTGCCCATGAAGCACTAACAGCCCTGGTGGAGTGCGCTTTGATTTGAAAAGGTGTAATCTTCCTCTTCAAACCATAAGCTTGAACAATTACTTGCTGAATCCACTTAGAAATAGTAGATTTTGATGCTGCCTGTCCTCTTTTAGGACCTTCAGGCAACACAAACAAACCATGCGTTTTTCTAATCTGAGCAGTCGCATTCAAGTAGACTTTGACTGCTCTCACCACATCAAGAGAATGTAGCGACTTTTCTTCTGTAAAACAAGGTTCTGGAAAAAACAAAGGTAGAACAATATCCTGGTTTAGATGAAAACCTGACACTACCTTCGGTAGAAAGTTAGGATGAGGACGCAATACTACTCTATCCTTGTGAGTAATTAAATATGACTCTTTACAAGAAAGAGCAGCCAATTCTGATACCCTTTTTGCAGAAGATATGGCTACCAGAAAAACTAGCTTCCTTGTCAAAAGGACCAAGGGAATATGCCGTATCGGCTCAAAAGGCTGTTTCTGTAATGCCGACAGAACTAAATTCAAGTCCCAAGGGTTCAGGGATGACTTAACCGGTGGATTAATTCCGTGTTACCCCCTGTATAAAGCTACGGACCAAAGAATGCGAAGCAAGTGGTCGTTGAAACAATACTGATAAGGCCGAGACCTGGCCTTTGATAGTACTCAAGGCTTCATCTCCAACCCTATTTGTAGAAAGGCAAGGATTCTTCCTATGACATACTTTCTGGGATGCCAACCCCTGGATTCACACTAGGAAACATATGCCTTCCAGACTCTATAATATATGATTCTAGAGGCTGGCTTCCTTGCATTAATCAAGGTAGATACCACTGAACCTGATAGCCCATGCTTCTTCAGAATGTGGGTCTCAATAGCCAAACCGTTAAATTTAGCATTTGTAAGGTAGGATTTAATACTGGTCCCTGCGAGAGCAGGTCTGGCCGTGGTGGCAGGGTCCATGGGTCCTCTACCGCCAACTTTATGATCTCTGCATACCAAGATCTTCTGGGCCACGCCGGGGCCACAAGAAACACCGACTTCCTTTCCTGCTTGATCCTGTGTAGAAGTCATGGAAGCAGCGGAATTGGAGGGAATGCATAAATCAGTGAAAACTGATTCCACGGGACCACCAAGGCATACGTTCCACATCATAGCGGATCCTTTGTTCTTGACACAAAGTTGTCGATCTTCTTGTTGAACCTGGATGCAAACAGGCCTATGTCCGGGATCCCCCATCTCCAGCATATTACCAGGAAGATATCGGGGTGAAGGGCCCATTCTCCCGGGAACAACTGCTGGCAACTCAAGTAGTCCGCCTGCCAATTTTCTATTCCTGGAAACATAGGCGTGCGCACAGGGTGTGCTGGGTGTGCCCAGGCACACCCTAATCACCCTGTGCAGCAGAGATTCCCCCTACTGCCTTGGCTCCCCCCTCCTTCCCTCTGCAGCACTGCCGGCTTTCCTCCTCTTCTGCCAGCTGTTGCTGCAGGGATTTTTTAGGATGAGTAAGGGAAGGGGCCAGTAAATATGTATTTATCAGCCACTTCTCTTTCTGAATGAACATTGTGCGTGATCGGTAGTGTGTGTTTGAGCTTTGGGGTGCACACCCTAATGCAATAGGCTGTGCACACCTATGCCTGGAAAGAAGACTGCCGATAGGCAAGGTACATTGTTTTCTGCCCAAGTTAGGATATGATTCACCTCTCTCTGGGCCGCATGACTTCTTGTGCCCCCTTGGTGATTGATATAGGTCACTGCTGTGGCATTGTCGGATTGGATCCTGACAGGACAATTCCGCAACCTGAATGTCCAGGCCCTCAGGACTAAGCGAGCTGCCCAAATCTCTAGAATGTTGATGGGCAAAGTAATTTCTGATCTGGACCATTTCCCTTGGACAGTCGCCTCTTCCAGGACTGCTCCCCAACCCAAAAGGCTGGCATCTGTTGTTACCACCTTCCAGGTAACTGGTAGGAAGGATTGTCCCTTCTGCAGATTTTTGGTTATCAACCACCAACCGAGGCTCCGGCGCACCTTTGGAGACAGACTCATTGGGAAATCTAGAGCTTGGACCTTCTTGTTCCAAGCCAATAGGATACTGATCTTTGCCTGGGGCAAGACTACCTTTTTCTGGGCTGTATCTGTGATCAGACCCAAGTATTCTATTCTCCTTGATGGTTTTAAGGAAGATTTCTTCAGGTAGTTGACTGTGGTGACCATACTTTGGTCTGAGCTGGCTACTGACTGGTCTATCAAGAGCAGATCGTCTAGGTAAACTATATTCGTTATACTTTGGGCCCTTAATCTGGCCAGAGGAGGGGCCAGGACCTTTGAAAACACCCAAGGTGCAGTAGCTAGACCGAAAGGCGGACCTACAAACTGAAAATGAAGATTTTCTACCTCAAAACGTAGATATTTCTGGTGAGCGGGGAAAATAGGCACATGGAGGCAGGCATCCTTGATGTTGATTGACGCCAGAAGTTCTCCCCCTTGTAGGATGGAGACAACTGATCAGATTAACTCCATGCGAAAAGAACAGATATTCAGGAACTGGTTTAGATCCTTGAGATCTAGAATGGGTCTGACATCACCATTTGGTTTTGGCACCGTGAAAAGGTTTGAATAAAACCCCAACCCCTGCTCTTCCATGGGGACCACCATTATTTTTTGAGACAAAAGATGGTCCAATGCTTGAAAGAGATAAAGAGCAAGTAAAAAGGCGCAATGTGCAGATACCTTAGAGCGTAGTGCTCAATAGTCCAAGGACATGGATGGGAAGGAGTATGTATGTACATGTATGTACACTTGTAAATATATAAGACAGTCCGTCAAGCAGGGCAGCCACCAAGAAACCAAAAGCGAGTCCCAATGAGCCAGGATAAAAACAAGGAAGAAGGGCGCCTCTGAATATATATCATAAAACAATTTATTACAATAACATTATCCAAGGGGATACTGTTATTGTAAAGGGGAGTAGTGTTCAGGTCCATGATCTGGGCTGAGAAGATGATGTGGGACTGTAGGTCACAGCAGTTCCAGTGTGGCTGACACTCCATCAAAACCAGGCAGAAAGAGGTGGGATGGCTGAACACAGCACCATCCAGTATAGTTCAATATTTCTGGCAAATGCCTATAACAGTCCGGTGGGAAGGGAAGAGACAATCTGGTGCTGGCAGGGGTGTCAGTGAGGGGGGAAGAATGGATGCCAGGACGGATGGCCGAGCCGTGCTGTGTCTCCACAGCGTTCGTACTGCCTCAGTGTAGTGGAGGGAGACACGGCCGTGTATCCAGATGAAAACGAGGCTTGGAGAACAAACACCGTGACGTCATCAGCATGCAACGCGTTTCAGAACTGGCAGTCTATAGGTGGGGAAAATAGCCTCATTCCTTTCTCAAGCATAGAGACTCAAACCACAGGGGAGATTATTATAGGCAGAGCGAGGGGTGGGGCCAGAACATACATAGAGCAACGGACAGGGAGAAGGGAAAAACAAAGGGGGCCAGTGGAAATGTGGAAAAGGGCAATAAAATGCGGACACAATAATGGGGAGATGTGGTAAAAAGGGGGCAGTAATATACAGACATAATAATGGGGGAGTAAAATACATAGAAATATATAAACAAGCACTATAATATAGACACAATGCTAGAGGAAAAAATGTATGGTGCATATGAAAAAGAAATGCATACATAAAAAAAAAACTATATTGAATTAGTAAAAACAGTATGGATTCATTTTCAGGTATAAGCCACTGTATTGCCGATACCATTAGAAAAAAAAGGGGGGGGGGGGTGTTTAAAATCATTAGCGTCAAAGGGAAAAAATCGGTATGTAGTTGATCAGTTAATAAATAACAATTGGACAAAAAATAATAAGTAATAGATATATATACACAAATAACAAATGGCACATAAAAAACCTAATAGGAAATGTAATATGATAAAAGTTTAGAAAATAAATGAAACCATGGGCTAAAAGGAAGGGGGGAGGGGAGGGGAAAAAAAAAATAAAGACCAATAGTGGGTGTATAAACAAGGGATAAATAGTTCTAACCATGATGGGGTAGGGTGCAAAGATATGTGCATATGCCTACATACACATATCAGGCAACCAGGGATAAGGAGTGGGGAGGGAGGGAGAAGAAAGACAAAACAAACATAAAGTAAAGGATGGGGGGGGGAAGGAGGGGGGGAAAGGGGGGAAAAAGAGGGGGATCAGGGGTCGTAGGTCTTAGCAACAGAGCGTGACATCACGCTGCCTCCAGAGTGACCAATACTTACTGGGAACACGTGGAGCGAACCCGCCACCCCATCTATTAAAAAGAGAGATAAAGATAATGAAACCTGCGATGAAAGTGACAAAGATAGGCATGTAAATATAAATTATAGGAGGAAATGATATCATCAAATTACATAAAATAAAAATAACAGATATAATGTAGAGCATAAAGACTATAGTACTGTGGCTATTTCTATACCTTCATTTAGGCCACCAGGCGAGAGAACATCAAGGCAATATATCCAAAAAGTCTCTCTCGCGCATCATTTTTTGAAACGTTCGGCCTGGGTCATTGATTTAGGTATTTGTTCAATAACCCAAACTTCAAGACCGATAGTGGATTTTTTATGGTGCTCAGCAAAATGGCGAGGGACACTGTGCATATCTTTGCCTCCCTCAATGAGTTGTCGATGCTGGCCGAACCGTTGTCTCAAGGGGCAAATGGTTCGTCCTACATAAGTCAATCCACAAGGGCATATACAACGAACTTAGATGAGCAGTTGTAAAACTGATCTAGTGGGTATGTTTTACCTTTAGAATGAAAAGACTTTTTGCCATGTTGGACAAATGAACAGGTTTTGCAGCGAGTCTTTTTACATTGGTACATGCCCACCAAGGGTATGATCGTGGTGGGATTGGGAAAGGTTTGATCAGACGGAAGTTTACTCGGAGCAATTTTATTTTTCAGAGAGGGGGCTTTACGGTAAGTGATCCTGGGTATTGGTGCAAGAATAGTTTTAAGGAGGGGATCCTGCTGCAGGATGTTCCAATGTTTATTTAAGATGTTTTCCATTTTTTTGTATTGAAAATTGAAGGTAGTTATGAATCTCATAGAATGGTCTGTTTTGACTTCTCTTTCTTTTTTAGTCGGTTTGCCTTTAGAGTAGAGATCGCAAGCTTGATCAACCAACTCTTTAGGGTATTCTTTATCAGCAAATTTCTTTTTTAATAAGATGCTCTATGTATCGTAATCGGTATCTAGGATACAGTTTTGTCTTAAGCGACAAAACTGGCCTCTAGGTATATTTTTAGTCCATTTGGGGTAATGGCAACTTCTGTAGTGTAAGAAGGAGTTACCAGCTGTGGGTTTAGTATAATTCTTAGCAATGACGGTATCACCCACATGGCTCAACTCCAAGTCCAAAAAAGCCAAACCACTGGGATCAGAGGCATGTGTGAAAGATAAACCGTAGGGGTTGTGGTTGCAATGATCAACAAATGAAGGAATTAAATCAGAAGGGCCGTCCCAGATTACGATTAGGTCTTCAATGTAGCGGCCGAAAAATACAATATGTGCTTTGAGTCTCTATGCTTGAGAAAGGAATGCGGCTATTTTCCCCACCTATAGCCTGCCAGATCTGAAACGCGTCGCATGCTGATGACGTCACGGCTCGGCGCCGGCCTGTGTTTGTTCTCCAAGCCTCGTTTTCATCTGGAAACACGGCTGTGTCTCATTCCACTATACTGAGGCAGTACGAATGCTGTGGAGACATAGCACGGCTCAGCCATCCGTCCTGGCGTCCATTCTTCCCCCCCTCACTGACACCCCTGCCAGCACCAGATTGTCTCTTCCCTTCCCACCGGACTGTTATAGGTGTCTGCCAGAAATATTGAACTATACTGGATGGTGCTGTGTTCAGCCATCCCACCTCTTTCTGCCTGGTTTTGATGGAGTGTCAGCCACACTGGAACTGCTGTGACCTACAGTCCCACATCATCTTCTTAGCCCAGATCATGGACCTGAACACTACTCCCCTTTCTTTCATGTGAGTGGATACTGTTATTGTAATATATTGTTTTATGACATATATTCAGAGGCGCCCTTCTTCCTTGTTTCAATGCTTGAAAGAGAGACTTCTTTTTCTCTGGATCCTTGGGAACGTTTGATTTGACGGGAACTCTCGGAATTCTAGTTTGTACTCTAGAACTATTGAGGAAATCACCCATCTGTCTCGACACTCTTCCTACCAGACCTTTGAGAACTGCAGAAGTCTTCCCCCCACTCGAGCGAGTGGGGGCGCCTCTTCATAAGGAGCCTTTAGTATTTTGTTTTGTAGGTTTCCTCCCCCAGGACTTCTTTTGTCCCTGGGGTTGACCCTGAGGTTTACCTCTTAAACCTGGCGGCGGAGGCCGTCGTGACTGCCTGGAGACTGATGCCCCTGACACTGGAGAAGGAGCTTGTTTAAATGAAATACTTTAACTCCTTTTCTTAACTGGCAAAAGGGTACTTTTTCCACTAAAATTTTTTTGGATGTATTTATCTAAATCATCCCCAAACAGCCGTTCACTGCGGAAAGGAGAACTAGCCGGGAGTTTTTTGCAGGGCGCTTCGGCTGACCAATTTTTCAACCATAGGATTCTACATATATGCATTAGGCCAAGCGTAAGGCCTGAAGAATAGAATCTCTCATAGCGTCAATTGCAAAGCATAAAGCACCTTGTAGCTTGGCTAAATCCTGAGCTTGCTGATCAGGGATAACCTTGAGCACCTGTTTAAACTGGTCTTTCAAGGATTGACATACACCAATTGCTGCCACCGCAGGTTGAGCCACTAAACCTGCCAAAGAAAATGCGTTTTTTAAGAGGAATTCCAATTTTTTATCAAATGGATCCCTAAGAATTTGAGCATTGTCTACCGGACAAGTTAAACTTTTATTCACAGAGGATATAGCATCATCAATTGCTGGTATCTCCCATTTTTTAGTGAATTTTTCCTCCATGGGATAAAGTGCTGAGAATTTTTTAGGAGGAAAAAATGCTTATCTGGGTGATCCCACTCAGAATACATAAACTGTTCCAGCAAGGAATGGACAGGAAAGGCATGCACAGCTTGAGGAGGCTTTAACGAACCCAAACAAGATGTGGGCTTACCAACCAACTCAGTTAAGGGTAACATAAATGTGGAGCGGACCATTTCAGTAAGAGGTTGCACCAGCAATCTTCCAGATTGTGAAGCTGAAGGAGGTCCTTCCGCAATTGACCCCTTCAGAAGAGGGGTCATCAGCCTCTTCACGGTCCCCTGAGGGAAATTCATCTTCTTCCACCCCTAGATCCTCTGTCTGAGGGTCCAGGTTAGTGTAAGGGGACCTGTCGCATTTTCTCCCACTCTGGGAAGATGCGATTAAAGCCACTAACCTTTCTTCCAATCCCACCAAAGCTGAGGAAAAAACTTCCTCAGTAATATAGACAGGGGCTACAGTGTTGGAAACAGTTGCAACATTTGATGGCCCCAATGGCTCACTCTGACCATCCACCCCAGATCTTTCAGGGGAGGATGACATTGTAGAGATGAGACTAGGGACATTAGAGCCTGAGGGAGACTCCTTTAGGCCCTTTTTTGGGGTGTTTCTACCTCCCCTTCTGACCATAGCCCGATGAACCAATGCAGAGGTACCGCCAGAAGAAAAATGCACCCACTGCTTGAGCAAATAGTCCAGTAACTGCCACTGCTATTACCACTTACATGCCCCCCTTCTTCTCTTGTGTCCCTCCGTCAGCTGCAGTCTGCAAAATGGAACTTTTTAGTATGCAGTCCCACGCTGGATGTTGCCGCACGCCAACGCCGTGCCAAACCACGCCCCCTCCATCTTCCTACCACGCCCCCCTCTTTTTAAAAAAAGACTGTTTCCCTCACGAGACTGGGCCTCCGATCCGATGGGATCAGCGTGTGTGATGGGGGGGTGGAGAGGAGGAGAGCAGGTGACAACCACCGTGCTGAGGCGGTGGAAGAACAGAGCGGCATCCGCCGTTCGTTTCTGGGCTTCCCCCTACCTATCCGGGAGAGCTTCTGCCCAGGTGGGGGGTGTTTTTAGAAAAAAATCACCCCTCCAACATCTTACCGAGGCTTGGGACTACTTAGCCGGAGGAAGCCTGTAGCTTCTGTGGACACAGAGCGAGGTATGGAAGCAGGAACAAGGTACGTGCTAAATACAGCCCCCAGTGGTGACTTTAGTCATGACATCATTTACTTTCAAAGGAGAAAATCCATAAGAAAATGTAAAATTCCTTAGGAACCTTCACTTACCTTATCCCGCTGCAGGGATTTTGTGGTAAAATCAAACAGACCCAATCTTCACCCCTCACAGCCGGCTCCATTAAAAAAACCTACAAGGACCGGGCCCCTTTTTATGGGGGGAACCACACCCCTGGACCCATAAAACATCCCACCACGAAGCTTTATGGCTGAAAAAACCAAAGCACTGGATTCCGGGGTCCACCTTTCTAAAAAGAGAAGCGTTACGGGCTAAACCTTGTTTCTTCTGCCACGAGGCCTGGGTATCATTTAATTTGGCCTGAAAAGACACTTTGAATGGATCCGGCTGCATAGCTTGGCCCAGCAAAGGAGTATTCCAGTGGAGCTCAGCATAGCACATCTTTACTCCTGACCAACACCTAAGACACTGGCAAAAAAAGCTGAGGTACTCCCAGTAATGGGAGGGGTTATATAGGGAGTGAACTTCCTGTCTTAGTGTGTGCCAGTGTCCATCACCTAAAGGTGGCCTATATAACCCACATTGTAACTACTATGGCTCTGTGTCCTGTGATGTACGATAAAAAAATGAAAATAGCGGTTTCAAAAAATGAAAGTAAATGGATCCTTGAACTTGACTCTTTGACCCCAATGGGGTTAAATATAGACATACTGTAGATCTTTTACATATCAAATATTATAATATTCTCTATCCAACAGGTTTTATTTGTTTTTTTATATTATTCTTGCATTCATTTTTAGTGTGTATCATAATTTTTAAACTGTACAGTCGTTTATGGATTTGTATATTTTGATGTATTTATTTGGAATAGGTATATTTTATAGTATGATGCACAATTTTATATGTTAACAGTAGGTGTTGCTAGTGCGACTTGTAAGGACTATTAGCCAATTACCGGTAATATACACCTGTTTTAATTAGTTCATATGGAGCATTAGGCATCGGATTTCCCTTTATAATGTATTCCGCCTTTGTAGTTTATTTAAGTGACTAGGATACCATAGAATGATTTAGAGAGTGTCCCAAGTTACAACATGGTGGTTTGGGTATAGACGGTGGTCCCTTTAGGTATATAAAGAGGATGGTGGCTGAAAGTCCTAGCTTCAGAGGCTGTTGAATTTTGATGATGAAACGCTTAGGGCAGTACTTACGGCTGACGACATATCTGGGAGCCTGAAGCATGTGGCAGACATCTTTTGGAGAGGGCGCTTTCTGTGTTTTTGAAGGCTTAAGACAATTTTAACCACTTGACCTCCTAAAGGTTTTACCCCTTTATGACCAGGGCATTTTTTCATGACTGCACTACTTTAACTTGCAATTGGTCATGCAACACCGTATCCAAGCATGTTTTCCTACAAATAGAGCTTTCTTCTTGTGGTATTTGATTAACACTGGGTTTTTTATTTTTTGCTAAATAGATGAAAAAACAATTTTTTTATTTAGTTTCTTTTATAAATTTTGCAAATAATCTTTCTTCATAAATTTAGGTCAAAAGTTGTCTTCTACATTTCTTTGGTAAAATTAACATAAAGCAGTGTATATTATTTAGTCTGTGTGAAAGATTCTACAAACTATGGTATATGTGAAAATTAATCAGTCCTGATGTACTGATGGCCTATCTCATTTCTTGAGGCCCTAAAATGCCAGAATAGTACAAATACCTCACAAAAGACCCCTTTTTGGAAAATAGTCCTAGATATCTAATAAGAGGCTTGGTGAGTTTTTGGAGTTGTAATTTTTTGTCACCATTTTTTGGAAAATGTCGAAATTAAATAAAAAAATTAAATAAAAAAATATTTTTCCACTTATTTTTTATTACATACTGTCACCAGTGCAGTACAATGTCATCATATGACTGGTGGTGGCATTGATCAGGAATACTGACTAGTGACATTTCAACATTTGTTTTCTTTTTTTTTTCTTTTTTTTTTTACATTCTCTCATCAGAGTAGTTCAGTGTCACCACTGACACTGTGCTTCTCCTGGGGGGGGTGGGGGGAATTTGGATTTTTTTCTACACTATTATTAGCTGGCATGAATGGCTTTCATTCTTGAGAACTTGTTTACCATTGTGATCTATGATTGGCTGCAGCTAATCACATGGTACATGATGCTGTGATTGGCCCAGGTATCATGTGATAGCTGTGGGCAAATCATAGCATCACAATAGTAAGAAAAACAATCATGAATGGAAGCCATTTTATGACAGCTAAAACTATTGCTTGTAAAAGTGATCATCAATGTTATCAGCAATAATAGTGTAAATAAACCCTGATCACCCCCCCAGAGTAGTACAGTGTCACAATGTAATCATGTGACTGCTATGACCAATCATAGTTATCATATAATACTCCGGCTGCTCACGGTGGCTGGGCACCAATGCACCAGTACGTCGCTGAGCCAAATACCAAAGATGCCTTGGTGGTACATTATCTCAAAACTCGCAAAAGGTCTTGGATGCCTTACAAAAATGTTATTCCTCCCATCATAAGGCCTCCCCAGATGCTGGACCGGAGAGGTTTTCTACTTTTTTGGCAGACCTCCTGATTTTCTCCTTGTCTTCCCAGCATCGCAATCATTTAAAAGCCCCTATCCCAGAGGGTAAACTTTTGAAAGCTATTGCTCAAACCTGTCTGGGTTCAGCCCCAGGACCTGATGGGTTCCTAGGCCTGAAGTAGCGTCTGTTTAAAAGAGTTGTAAATGCAGAAGGTTTTTTATCTTAATGCATTCCATGCATAAAATCTCCAGTACATTTTAGTCGACTAAAATCTAATGGGTTTAGTTAAATTTGAATGCATTATTTAAGCATTTCTCTATAATTGCCGAACTCATATACCGTATATATTCCTGGAGTTAAAATCTAATAACATGTTATTATTTATGATATTAAGGTTTAAACATGCACTACAGACACAGACTTAGCCACTGTGATATACAAAATCTTTATAAATAAATCCAAGTTTCATAAACTAACAAAAATATTGGTTTTTGACAAACAGAAGTGCAACTTTAGCCACTTAATGACCGAGCCTCTTTCTGAAATTTGTTGTTTACAAGTTAAAAACGTTTTTTTTTGCTAGAAAATTACTTGGAACCCCCAAACATTATACATTTTTTTTAACTCCCTAGAGAATAAAATGGCGGTCGTTGCAATACTTTCTGTCACACTGTATTTGCACAGTGGTCTTTTTTTGGGAAAAATACACTTTTTTTAATTAAAAAATAAGACAACAGTAAAGTTAGCCCAAATTTGTTTATATTGTGAAAGATAATGTTACGCTGAGTAAATTGATACCCAACACGTCATGCTTCAAAATTGCGCCCACTCGTGGAATGAAAGGAAAAATCTCCATAGGCGACATTTAAAAAAATCTACAGGTTGCATGTTTTGAGTTAGAGGAGGTCTAGGGCTAGAATGGGCTACCGATCGCGGTGATACCCCACATGTGTGCTTTGAACACCGTTTTCATATTTCATATTTTAAAAAAAAATGGTGTCACTTTTATTCCTATTACAAGGGATGTAAACATCCCTTGTAATAGAAAAAAAAGCATGACAGGACATCTTAAATATGAGATCTGGGGTCAAAAAGACATCAGATCTCTTATTTACACTAAAATGCAATAAAAAAAAAAAAAATTGTCATTTAAAAAAATAATTGAAAAAATGGCCTTTTAGGAGCTGTGGGCGGAAGTGACGTTTTGACGTCGCTTCCACCCTGCATTGTTATGGAGACAGGTGGGGGCCATCTTCCCTCACTCGTCTCCATGCCCAGCAAGGGTGAAGATCCGATCACCCTCTCCCGCTGCCGATAAAAGTGATCTCGCGGCGAATCCGCTGCAGAGACCACTTTTATCTGAAACCGGAACGCTCACTGAAGAAGAGGATACTGGGGTTATGGCAGCTAGCTGCTGCCATAACAACGGTATTCCTCTTCAAAGTACCAATGTATAATGACAATGGGCGGCCCGGAAGTGGTTAGAATATAACCCCTCCCAAAAAAAAACTATAAACTCTATTGGCTGTAATGCCATTGCACATTGTACCTGAATATATTACCATCATTAAATATCAAGGAAAAAAAAATAAGAAAAGACTTTTTCTTAATTTATTTTCTTTCAGCAGCTTAGTAGATGCTCCCTACTTATTCTTATGTGGCAGTGCAATACATGTTTAACTACTTCCGGACCAGCCGCCGCAGTTGCACTACGGCAGCTTGGCTCCCCTACGTAAACTGATGTAATTGTAAGTCGGCCGCTTAAAGAGGAATAGAGGGCATGCGCCGCGACGCTGGAGCCGATGCAGTGATGTCCGCCTGCCACCCGCGATCACTCCACAGAGAGACAAAAATCAATGTAAACAGACAGATCCCAGTTCTGTCAGGGGAGTACAGAGAAATCCTAGTGATCAGGAACAGTGATCTCTCTCCTCCTCCAGGCAGTACACTCCCCCTACAGTTAGATAACATCTCCTTAGGGAACACTTAACCCCTTGATCGCCCCCTAGTGTTAACTCCTTCCCTGCCATTTATACAGTAATCAGTGGCTATTTTTAGCACTGATCGCTGTATAAATGTCAATGGTCCAAAAAATGTGTCAAAAATGTCCAATCTATCCGCAGCACTGTCGCAGTCCCACAAAAAATTGCTGATTACTGCCATTACTAGTAAAAAAAATAAAATAATAAAAATGCCATAAATCTATCCCCTATTTTGTAGATGCTATAACTTTTGCGCAAACCAATCAATATACACTTTTTTTTTAACCAAAAATATGTAGAAGAATACATATTGGTCTAAACTGATAAAGAAATAGTTTTCTTTAAAAACAATTTTGGATATTTATTATAGCAAAGTTTTTTTTTCAAAATTGTCAGTCTTTTTTTGTTTAACCACTTGCTTACTGGGCACTTAAACCCCCCTCCTATCCAGACCAATTTTCAGCTTTCAGCGCTGACGCACTTTGAATGACAATTGCGCGGTCATACAACACTGTACCCAAATGAAATTTTTATTATTTTTTTCCCCACAAATAGAGCTTTCTTTTGGTGGTATTTGATCACCTTTGCGGTTTTTATTTTTTGTTAATAAAAATGTAAAATGACCGAATTAAAAAAAAAAATTATATTTTGTTATAAAATTAAAAAAAGGTAATTTTTCTCCTTCATTGATGTACGCTGATGAGGCGGCACTGATAGGCAACAATAGGTGGCAGTGATGGGCACTGATGGGTGGCAGTGATGGGCACTGATGGGTGGCAATAATAGGCACTGATCGGTGACAATAATGGGCAGCACTTCTAGGTGGCACTGATTGGCACCACTGGTGGGCATTGATAGGTGGCACTTGTGGGCATTGATAGGTGGCACCTGTAGGCATTGATAGGGGACACTCATGGGCATTGATAGGTGGCACTGGTGGGCACTGTCAGATGGCAATAGCAGGTGAAACTGGCAGGGGGTACTGGTGGAATTATTGGGGCAGAATTGCCTCTTCCTTTTCAGGACCGATGTTCCTTGCTGATAAGCCGGTGATTGGCTTTTTTTTCTCCTCGCGCTTTCAGCGTGAGGAGAAAAAAAACGATCACAGAGCTTTTGTTTTGATCATGTGATCAGCTATCATTGGCTGACAGCTGATCACATGGTAAGGGGCCGGGACCAGCCCCTTACTCGGATCGATGATCACCCGAGTTTCAGTGACTCTGTGATCACAGCGCGCTTCACGCGCACCCTGTCATATGACAGCCTCCCGGGAATTCAGGTCCGCGCTGTAGCCGTCATTCGGTTATAACGCGGATGTCAAGTGGTTAAAGAGCAAAAAATGAAACCCGCAGAGGTGATCAAATACCACCAAAAGAAAGCTCTATTTGTGAGAAAAAAGTGCACAATTGCATGTCGCATGACCATGCAATTGTCAGTTAAAGTGACGCAGTGCCGTATCGCAAAAAATGGCCTGGTCAGGGAGGGGGCAAATCCTTACGCTCCTTAAGTGGTTAAACTTTAATGTGCTATTAATATAGGCTAGGAATAGAATTGTGTTACCAATTTAGAAAAGGCCAACAGAGGGCGCCAAAGAGATTGTGTGAATGAGTGTAATGTGTGCAACTGCATAGGAATGGGAAAGGCTTGATGGGAGGCTGCATTTCTCAGCCAATACAGCAAGCCGTTAATGTCAGGGGATTGGGGCTTTAACAGACAGGTGGGTAAACCTCCCTCCCTCATGTTCATTGTGTATTTGCTTGTTGATGAAAATTGGAATTGACAGTTTTCTTCAATTGACCTCAATTTGATCGTATTTTCGCCACTGAAAACGTGCAGGTGATGAAAATTGGGACAAATATTTTCCTTGACAAAATTAATACTGGCTCTATCACCTTAATTACCCATCCATGTTCAGATGCTTGGATTTAGAGCTTCCAAATGGTCCCTGTTTGATCTCTCATGATTAGGGCGCTTGCATTCAGTTAAAATTACAATCTTCCTGAAGGTGTTATGTCTCTTTAATTCTCTAACTATAGTGATCAACTGACCTGACTTGCTCTGATTCCAATCTCACTTGATCAAGTATATCTGGGGCCACCTAACAGGGCCAGGACAAGGGGTGGGCAGGAGGGACAGCTGCCCTGGGCACTGTGGTATCATGTGAGGTGGGGGGTACCGCAAGGAGATTGGGGGAGAGGGGATTTGTGTTTGGAAGGGGGGATTTGGGGGGCGGCAGAGCGCATATATTGCTCTAGGAGTGGACATTTTGGGGGGGTGCAAAGAGTGGTGATCTAGCGAGATTTGTTAGGATGGTAGGAGGAAGCTTTGTGCTAGGAGGGGTAATTGGGGGGGATTTGGAGTGGGGGGGATATGTGTACAGGAGGGGATATTTTAGGGGTAGAGATGTTGTACTGGGAGGGGTGATTTTTTGTGGGGGGAAGGGGCATTTGAGCTGGGGGATTTGGGGGATGGGGGGAAAATTTGTGCTGGGAGGAAAAATTTCAGCAGGGGGTGGCTTTGTACTGGGAGGAGGGGGAATTTATGCTTAGGGGAAAGCATGCAGATAAATGCCTTGTTTTTTTTTGGGGGGGGGGAGGGATTTTTGCTGACACACAATATTCATACATCTTCAGGGGCATGGTTTGGCATGTTCACCCTGGGCTCTAGATGTCCTTGTCTCGGAACTGCCAGTGGGGACATAGATTTGCGAAGAAGATCTTACATGCTCTTAGAACCCAGGGTGGGCTGGGAATCCTAAATTTGTGGCTGTATTATCAAGCAGTGCAGCTGACACAATTATCGGTAGTTTACTCCACTCGTGAAAAACCAGATTGGGTACAGATGGAAAAACAAGCTATCCGACCCTTTACTGTGGACTTTGTGACGTGGCAAACCCCTAGGGCCTGCTCTGTGATTATGCCCCCCACATTATCTCATTCTTTAGTGCTGTGGGACAAATTACGGACTCATGATAATTTCATATCTCAGTTTAACATGACGCCATCACGCCCTGTTTAGCGTGCACACAGACCCACCCACCAGCCCTGGGGATTTTGCTCGCTCGTTGGCGAGGCTCTCTTAACAGACCCGGGAAGTGGATGACGACCCATACCGCTCACAAGCGGCACTCCTCAATTTATCACCACGATCCTCGATCGTTACTGCATGTATCCCGCCAACAGATGGATGATATATAACCTGCTGAGCTGTATGGAGATGGTTTGAGAAGGATCCAACTGTCCTGCCTGCCTGTTGCATACCGGTGTCTACGGAGTGGTGAGATCGAATCCGTTTACTCCCCACATGGGACTGTTACGTTTATATGCAAATGTGTTTCTCCCTCCCAATTAGCACCAATGCTGTGACTGATTAAAGTATCCATTCAGGCACACTCCCATCTCCACTCATTCACAGCTCTCTGAATAGGACATCATTCCTATATCACTGGCTACCCAGTTCATCGCATTCAATTCTACCTACTGTAGTCATTCATCATTGTAGCCTTGGTAGCAGGCTATTCTCCAATCCTGGTGTTATTATCCTGCTGGTGGATCCCCATCATCTACGGCTGCACGCACCTACCACCCTGTTACATACAGACATTATGTGCACATACTGAGAAGATCTGCTTCCTCTCTTTTGATTAGTAGTGTGTATGTGTGTGTCTAGTGGTGGCCATCTGTGTTTTGTCTCTAGACAACGTTGTCTATTCTATTCATTGGTGACGGTTTTTTGGTTTATTATTAATCACATTGTTTGATTTTTGATTGGTGTACATGTGAATCTTTTTCAATTAAATTTATTTATATTTTTGCTATTTTGCTTGTTCCTCATTGATGAATTCTTTATGGGTGGAATTGGTACCCAATTCCATTTTCTTTTCCCTTTGTTTTTTTTATACGCTCGGTCAACTCAGAGGAACACACTCATCTGCACGCCTTAGAGCCCTGGGTGCCTGCAACTAGCTTAACACATACAGGTGCTGTTAATACTCTATCCTCACCTGTTGCTATTAATACTGATTTAAGCAAAGTTATTTGGTTCATTTATTTCTTTGTTGTTTCTATATCTCAATTTAACACTTGACGCACATATTTAATAACCTCATATTCCTTCCAGGTATAGACGCTAGGGTGTTTAAATAGTGGTTAGATAAAGAACTTTATAGAATTGGGCTACTTTACCCCAACCGGACCCTTTACCTTAGTCCACTGTGTATCTAAGCTTGACTTACCACAATCTGAATTTTTTCAGTTCTATCAAGTTTCTCATTTTTTGAAACCCCTATGCCCGGTGGGGCAAGAAGGCCCCCCTTTTTCCCTGTATGAAAAATGGTGTAATGCTGATAAAGGGCAGAGATGAGGAATCTCACTAATTTTTGGTTTGTTGTTAACTTCTCCTGTAAAATTATCTTACATGGTGCACTGGGACAGGAATTTGTCATCTGATACAACATTGGAAGAGTGGCACACTCCGTTTTCCAAGGTATTGTGAACATCCCTCTCATTGAGGCAAATCTTAAAGTTCTTACGCAGTGGTACCTTGTCCCGGCCCACCTAGCTAAGATGTATGGGGGCTCATCCCCATGGTACTTTCATGGCTGTTCCATGATGGGAACCATGTGTCATATCTGGTGTTATTGCCCCTGCTTCACGGGGTATTGGAATAGGATTTTCACGATGCTCCGTAAAACCATCAATCAACATCCCCAATATGCTCTATTAAAATAAGCTATTCCTGGCTTTTCCCGTAGTCAACAAAGACTAGCCTCCTTTATTGTTTTAGCAGTCAAATGTATGATTGTGGAAAGGCTGTTTGTGTCTTTTACCCATACTAAACACAAAGTCTCATGGATTATCATTCATGAGAAGCTAGCGAGTGTGCTAAATGATAAGGTCAAGCATTTTTAAAACATGTGTTCACCTTCGGTGTCGTATAAGCACATTCAATTGAAGGACTGAGTATTGTCTCTCTATGGTCCTAGAGAACCCTAGGTCTCTTTTCTCCTCTTCCTTTCCCTGCTCTGACTTTCCCTTATCTCCCTCTTTTTTTCTGACTTCCTCCTATTTCGTAGGTACTTTGCCTCTTGGTTTGTAATATAAAGCAAGGGGCCTTTTGCTCCACCTATGTTGAGAGATCAGGCGGACTCAGTTTAATTTGATATCCTTCAATTAACAAAGGAATAGCCCTTGGGACTTTGTGTGAAGTGTGCACAGTAAGCCAATAAAAATGACAAAGATAAATGCAATAAGAACATTTATTATGAAAAATGGTAGTACATATATACATACCACAAAAAATAATAAATAATAAAACACATGTAAAAAGTTTGGACTAATGGTGGGAAGGGCCTAGAAAAAGAAAATCCCATACTCAACAATCGGCAAAGCCAAATTGCCTGGACCTGAATGCACCAAAGGCGGCGTCACATGCATGGCAGAGGAGCTGAGGGGACAGATCCAACCACAACCCCAACCAAGGGACAATTGAAGAGCAAACATGGCATGGGTGATGATGTGGGACCTTATAAGTCCTGTGTTATCCATCCAGGTGAGGCGATAACATACAGTATCTCACAAAAGTGAGTACACGCCTCACATTTTTGTAAATATTTTATCTTTTCGTGACAACACCGAAGAAATTACACTTTGCTACAATGTAAAGTAGTGAGTGTGCAGCTTGTATAACAGTGTAAGTTTGCTGTCCCCTCAAAATAACTCAACACACAGCCATTATTGTCTAAAACGCTGGCAACAAAAGTGAGTACACCCCTAAGTGAAAATGTCCAAATTGGGCCCAATTAGCCATTTCCCCCCCTCTGGTGTCATGTGACCCGTTAGTGTTACTGCCTGGTCTGCCTGGAGCTGAATTCACCGAAGGCGGCGGCTGCACATGCATGGCAGGGGAGCTGAGGGGATGTATCCAACCGCAACCCCAACCAAGGGACAATCGGAGGGCGGACATGGCAAGGGTGATGAGGTGTGACCTTAGAAGTCCTGTGTTATCCATCCAGGTGAGGCTATGACATAAATGTATGTATTTCAGTCAATTACTGGAATAGCAAATTGAGCATAAACAATAATGTACTTTTTTTTTCTAGTAATCAACTTAAATACATACATTTACAGTATCTCACAAAAGTGAGTACACCCCTCACATTTTTGTAAATATATTATTCCATCTTTTCATGTGACAACACTGAAGAAATGACACTTTGCTACAATGTAAAGTAGTGAGTGTACAGCTTGTATAACAGTGTAAATTTGCTGTCCCCTCAAAATAACTCAACACACAGTCATTAATGTCTAAACCGCTGACAACAAAAGTGAGTACACCCCAAATGTCCAAATTGGACGCAAAGTGGCAGTATTTTGTGTGGCCACCATTATTTTCCAGCACTGCCTTAACCCTCTTTGCCATGGAGTTCACCAGAGCTTCACAGGTTGCCACTGGAGTCCTCTTCCACTCCTCCATGACGACATCATGGAGCTGGTGGATGTTGGAGACCTTGCGCTCCTCCATCTTCCATTTGAGGATGCCCCGCAGATGCTCAATAGGGTTTAGGTCTGGAGAAATGCTTGGCCAGTCCATCACCTTTACTTTAAGCTTCTTTAGCAAAGCAGTTGTCATCTTGGAGGTGTGTTTGGGGTCTTTATCATGTAGCCCTTCGACTCAGTCTCTGAAGGGAGGGAATCACGCTCTGCTTCTTTATGCCACAGTACATGTTGGCATTCATGGTTCCCTCAATGAACTGTAGCTCCCCAGTGCTGGCAGCACTCATGCAGCCCCAGACCATGACACTCCCACCACCATACTTGACTGTAGACAAGGCACACTTGTCTTTGTACTCCTGACCTGGTTGCCGCCTCACACACTTGACACCATCTGAGCCAAATAAGTTTATCTTGGTCTCATCAGACCATAATACATGGTTTCAGTAATCCATGTCCTTAGTCTGCTTGTCTTCCTCAAACTGTTTGCAGGCTTTCTTGTGCATCATCTTTAGAAGAGGCTTCCTTCTGGGATAACAGCCATGGAGACCAATTTGATGCAGTGTGCGGCGTATAGTCTCAGGACTGACAGACTGACCCCCCACCCCTTCAACCTCTACAGCAATGCTGGCAGCACTCATACATCTATTTCCCAAAGACAACCTTTGGATATGACGCTAAGCACGTGCACTCAACTTCTGTGGTCGACCATGACGAGGCCTGTTCTGAGTGGAACCTGTCCTGTTAAAACGCTGTATGGTCTTGGCCACCATGCTTCAGGGTCTTGTCAATCTTCTTATAGCCTAGGCCATCTTTATGTATAGCAACAATTCTTTTTTTCAGATCCTCAGAGAGTTCTTTGCCATGAGGTGCCATGTTAAACGTCCAGTGATCAGTATGAGAGATTGAGAGTGATAACACCAAATTTAACACACCTGCTCCCCATTCACCTGAGACCTTGTAACACTAACGGGTCACATGACACCAGGGAGAGAAAATGGCTAATTGGGCCCAATTTGGACATTTTCACTTAGGGGTGTACTCACTTTTGTTGCCAGCGTTTTAGACAATAATGGCTGTGTGTTGAGTTATTTTGAGGGGACAGCAAACTTACACTGTTATACAAGCTGTACACTCACTACTTTACATTGTAGCAAAGTGTAATTTCCTCAGTGTTGTCACGAAAAGATAAAATATTTACAAAAATGTGAGGCGTGTACTCACTTTTGTGAGATACTGTATGTTATAGCCTCACCTGGATGGATAACACAGGACCTATAAGGTCCCACATTATCACCCATGCCATGTTTGCTCTCCGATTGTCCCTTGGTTGGGGTTGTGGTTGGATCTGTCCCCTTAGCTCCTCTGCCATGCATGTGACGCTGCCTTTGGTGCATTCAGCTCCAGGCAATTTGGCTTTGCCGATTGGTGAGTATGGGGTCTTCTTTTTCTAGGTCCCTCCCACCACTAGTCCAAACTTTTTACATGTGTTTTATTATTTATGATTTTTTATAGTTTATTTTTTAGATATGTTTTTCATGCATCGATCCCTAAAGAGCGAGCTATGTCTCGCGAAACACATTGGGTATTCCAGATGTTATGCATATCCATGTTATTCCATATGTACCATTGTAACCTATAACCATGTGCTATATTATATCGGCTTAGCAATTGTTTATGCTACGCATGTATGTATGTACTACCATTTTTCATAATAAATGTTCTTATTGCATTTATCTTTGTCATTTCCATTGGACCACTGTGCACACTTCACACAAAATCCCAAGGACTATTCCTTTGTTAATTGTTGTATATTAGGGATGGAGGTGTGTCACTGGTGACCCCAGTCCTTTTTTTTATTTAATTTGATATCCTTGTTTATTTTCATGTTTGACAATTTAGTGAAAAATAGCTGTGATATATCTGTTGCTTTTTTCTGCTATGACATGCTATGCTCTGATATCTTATAAGTGCAGACAACAGATTTTTTTTTTCTGACATTATTGGATGTGGTTGTATTCCATTCTCTGTACCTGTAAAATGTATTAAAACCTGCAATAAACACATTGAACAACAGATGGTAGAAGTCAGCAGAGCTTCATCTCATTTGCTAAGCTAAGGAAAAATTCCCATGCAAATTAAAAATTCTCTTGCAAAGGAAAAAGCCTATCACTTATACAATGTGTATAATTCACCTAAAGAGAATTGTGTTCCAATCCACACAGCTAAAGTTATACTATAAGGGCTTGCTTATATTGGAAGCAGTTATTCAGAGCATGGTTGACAGCTAGGCAACTGGGAGGCAATATTTTACATGCTCCGTACCTGATTTAACCCCTAAAATCTTGCACCACTGCACCTCAACTGCATGCAGAGCACTTGGTTGCAGGGTAGTTGCAGCATGGCCCCATTTACTTGAATGGGTCCAATTTGGCAATGGTATTGCCCGCCAAACCTGAGAGGGTATAATTTTTGCTGCTGCGGGAGTACAACTGCCTCTGGCCAATGGGTTTGGTTTAAGGGGGGCTATAAAACCTTGGCAAAATGCCTATTTTTCATCCCCCCATCCAGTCTAACGTGTGAAGGAGCCCTAACTGTTACTCTTTAATTCTTCAATTTAAGCTAGAATATAAAGCTCTGTTTTAAGACTTTGTTGGCAGACAGAAGTGGTACATGCACTGTCAATTGTTTCTTGTCTTATTGAGCAGAAGCTGTTCAATGTTGTGATGGTGTGCAGTGTTTGTTACCACCCTCTAAGATGGTACTGAATGGTCCAATGCTAACATAAGTATCAGAATTGACATTTGGCCCATTTACATACATCCTTAAATTTGCATACTGACAAAGTTCTTTACATCATATATTGATCACATTCACAAATACTTCTGAAAAAAAACCACAAAAAAATATTTTAAATGATCATTCCACTGCCATCCCTTGCCTTCACAACATGGCAATGCTTTCCCCCTAAACATTTTTTAAAAAAGCTTCTGGATGTTTTTGGAATCTGCATGTGCAGTCACATCCATGATGACAGATATTAACTTGCATTCTCTATTTAAATGGTACTCAGCACTCCTGAGAAAACGTCAGTGTTAACTTTGAAATTGACATTCATGTAGAATAATTTATCTATTAAAAACCTTTGGTGCATTAAACCATAGAAGTAAGTGTTTCTGCAAAGAAAAATACGTAAGACGTGAGTAGTAGAATTTTATTGTAATTCATGCACACAGAGTACTAGTTTGGATGCGGCTATTTATGTCTACAACTTATAAATGCTCCACAAATATCTTTTTTACCCAATTTATCTAATTTACATTGCCAACAAAATATTGTTTTATTCAATAGAAAATTCAGTCTGTAATTTCCATATTACTTAAAGCAAACCAGGGCAACGTGGCAGGTTTATTTCTTACCCTGCTTCACCTGTTGGTTGTACTTCTCTTTGAAGTTCCAAGATCTCTGTGAAGTAACTGGTATATTCAGGTATGGGGGAATATGGGACTCTCTCTTCTGCTTCCCATGAGTTTTGGATACCTAAGTAGCCAACCATCAGACGTCAATTGACATGGAGCTTACACAGGGCATTATCATTTATCTCAAGTAGATGAACTGTTTGGCAAAGAGGCAGAAGAGGTTTCGGCCAGATGGACCAAGTGTAAGTAACGCCCTGGGGGGATCAGGGCAAGGTCCTTCGTTCACAGAGGACTGTATGTACAGCCGTTGCATGTTTTGTGTTACACTCTTTATGTGTGTGCACTTTTTTTGGCACCAGGTGAAGTTTTTGGGAGTGTGTACACACACCATGGGCTTTAAAAAAAAAAAAAAAAAGGTTTGGCAAAGAGGCATATAGCAAAGTACTAGCAACAAAGATTGGGGGATTTTAAGTGATCATATTACTTTACCCTGAATGTTTCACTTTGAAGTAAAACTGTGGCCAGACTATTGTAAAATATTCTTAACAAGCCATTAGGAAGCTGTAAAGCAATCTCTCACTCACCTCTGTAATTACAGCCACTGTGAAGTAAATCATCCATACATTTCACCATAGAAGCCCCAAAGTTGTTTAACGTAGACTTATGGTCTCCCTTTAAAAAAAAAAATGTGCTGCAACACTTAATTATAAGTGCATCTGCACTTACAGTTTTCTCTCAGCCTCCCTACGAAGTACTATAGTTATCTGTTCAGCCTGCCAATGAAGTCCACTTAATGCAGCTTCCTGTGCTGATGTGGCAACAATGCTGCACTGCTTCTAAATTCAGAACATAATTGACATTCCCATTTAGGCTGTGTCTGCTTGAACTACAGTGGGAAGAAAAAATGTTGTAGGAGCCATGCCTATTAGCATTTTCACTGCTGATTCACAAGCTTGTAGGTTGTCAATCAACACCTGGCCACACCTAGTCATACCCACTCTAGTCAGGGAAGGAAAAGGACGTTTTTTGTTTACTTTATGAGGCTTGTGCATGCCACGGTAATTGGATTTGGTACATGTTTGGTACTTGTCAGTCTGTGTCAGTCACAGTCATTATATTGCTAATGGTGCAGCAGTTAGATAGCAAATACTATCATTTTCCCATTTAGGAAAAATATACCCCAAGGCTGCCATAGACACAGACCCTTTACAATGCCAACATATCTAACAGTATGGAAGTATGTTGATACCCATTAGTCTACATATCTGTGATAGACATGCTCAATAACCAATAGCAGAAAGGTAGAAGGAGGATGGGAGGGGTGCAGTAGGAATAAGGGGGGGGGGGGGAGAGGGTGAGGAAGAATGGAATGGTATCAAGAGTCCCTGTTTGGATCTGGACCCTGAAGGGTTTATTTACTAAAGCTGGAGAGTGCAACATCAGGCTCACTTCTGCATAGAAACCAATCAGGTTCTAACCTCATTTTGTTCAATTAAGCTTTGGCAATAAAACACGGAAGCTGATTGGTTTCTATGCAGAAGTGAGCCTGATTTTGCACTCTCCAGCTTTAGTGAATAAATCACTGAGAGTCTAATCAAGCCAACCATATATTTTCAAATTTTGACTTTAGTAGGTTAATTTGTATAAGGGTAACACAGTATAAATAAAATTTCTCCAGGAATTCAGAGTAGGAGGGGTAGAGAGTTTCCAACGCAACAGAATTTCCTGCATTGCATAAAAAATGACATAGAAAAGGAACTGTTTAAGATGTTTGCTGACTACCACATCCTCCATCACACCCAGTATGATACCTCTTGTTTCAAGGTAAGATCACAGATATAATTTTGAGTGTCAACCACCAAATCCCAGAATGGACAGATAAGAGGGCGTGACTACACCATATGTATGAACATAACAATGGAAAAGTTCCACCTAATGCACATACGGCTCAAAGCAGGATAAATATTTGACAGTTTCTGAAGAATATAATATATGTGGTTATAATGTCATCCCAGTACTCTTTTTAAAGCTCAGGAATATCCTTCCTCCACCCCACATAGGTCCAGGTCAATTTAAAGGATGAGCTACTGAGAGGCAAAGACAGAGAGAAGACAGCTGCTCCCCCATCACACTCAAGGTAAGCAAACGTTCAATAGGACTAGACTACAGGTTAATAGTTTTAGGAAATTGAGCGCTGACAATGTGCTGAGACTGCAGGTATAAAAAAAGTACAACGTATTGGATAAAGAATATTTAGACTTCAGTGCAGAGAAGGAGCATATACTGCCTTGAGAAATAAAATGCTTTAGAGTCTTATGCCGCGTACACACGACCGGACTTTCCGTCAGAATAGACTCTGACAGTTTTTCCGACCGAGTTCCGATAGAGTTCCGCTGAAACAGACTTGCCTACACACAATCACACCAAAGTCAGATCATTTAGAACGTGATGACGTACGATGGGACTAGAAAAAAGGAAGTTCAATAGCCAGTAGCCACTAGCTGCCCTTGCGTCATTTTTGGTCTGTCGCATAGCATAAAGACGAGTGGTTTTCCCGATAGGAACTGATTCCATCGGAAAGATTTGAAACATGTTCTATTTCTAGGTCTGTCGGAATTTTAGAAAGAAGAAGTCCAATGAAGTCCACACGCGATTGGAACGTTCGACGGAATGATTCCCTCTGACCTTTTTTGCCTGAAAGTCCGGTCGTGTGTACGCAGCATAAATCCCCTGGCCAGCCCACATCCACGGGTTTAGGATCTGATAGAGATGGGGGAGATTACACCATAGTGGAAGATGGGGTGAGTCTGCTCGATAAACTCCCCTAGCCTGATTCAACACTCAAATCATCATTCGCATAAAACAGGTAATACACAGTTTGGCTCGGGTCCTCAGAACACCAAATTGCACAGAACTGTGTAGAAGCCTGGAAGTGCTGCCTTGAGAGATACCACTGGATTGTAAGTGGGCTGGAAGAACCAATAGCGTACTGTGACCAGCACAACCTCCCAGTAATAAAAATGAAAGTTTGTCCTCCTTGGGACAGGGTTAATTGGAAGGTCATCTAGCTGGGGGTCCTTCCAGCCCACACAAATTAAACCATAATTCCATCCAATTTGTAGAAATGGTCTTTGGTTATTGAAATTGGAGTATTTCAGAAGAAGTAAAGGAATTTGGGCAAAAAGACCATTTATATCAGATTTACTCTATCAACTGAGGTTAACGGAAGGAATTTACATGAGTTGCATTTTCATGTAAAATGGGCAATCAGGAGGTAAATATTCTTATCCAAATAGGAATGAAGTTTCCTACTAACACATACCCCCAAGTAAGTGAATTCATCCAGCCATTGTAATGGTGTATGCGTTATAAGTTTGGAGCTAGATGGATGGATCTTAAACAACACAGATTTTTCCCAATTGATGTGAATTCCAGAATAGTGGCCATATTGTTCAATAATATCTAAAGTTGATTGCAAAGAGGAGGATGCATAAGCTAGGTAGAGAAGGGAGTCATTGGCAAATAGATCCAGGGTAAAGTGGGCAGCCCTGCCTCATTCCTCTACACAGAGGGAAAGGAGCTAAAAGAGTACCATTTGTATGCACTTGGGCCATGGGGCAAGCATACAACAATTTATGCCAGGAAATGAATTTAGGACCAAACCCAAAACTATCCAAGACCAGAGGTATTCCCACTCAACAGAGTTGTATGCCACTACCCCAGGACTGACTGTCTGGTGTAACCAGCACTGTATGTGTGTAACCCATCCCTGGCATGAACCCAGGCTGATCTGGTAGAACCAGTGCTTTAAGAACAACATTAAGGTAATTTGCCAGGATTTTAATTAGCAATTTAGCGTCCACATTTAACAACAAAATAGGATATTAGGAAGTGCATAAGTCAGGGTTCTTGACAGGTTTTTGGACCATTACAATCACTGCATCACTCAGAGACAGGGAGAGAGACAGCATTTAAGGAAGTCAGTAACACTGAGTGGAAGTGGGAAGTCAACTCCTCTGCATATGTTTTGTAGAATTCTGCTTGAAACCCCTTAAGGGTTCCATTACTTAGGTAATAACAAATGGGTACAACCGAGTCCAACTGGCACCTGGGTCACAAATTCTCAAGGGACCACCCTGACCCTCCAACACAGGAGGAACTCAAGAGGAGAGCCAGTTGTACTGGCAGGAGTGTCAAAAAACACTGACAATAGACCTACATAACTTCAGGGTTGAGCAACAAGCTCAGAACTTTAGTAGGTCAGTACTTATGGCAGGCATCACAGTCCTGGGTACTTAAGGACAATAGCAAAGAACAAGCGCATAGCATATGACCCAGTATGCCCTTAGGGTTGCTCAGTGACAGAAACAACAACAGGAGGGTTAATAAGACTTGCAAATAGTATTCAGCCAGGTGGCTGCTTTTTCAGGTGAGGTAATGAACCAAACCTAGTCCCTATCCTGAACTCCTATGCCCCGTACACATGTTCGGACTTTCCGACAACAAAACCGTGAAATTTTGTTTGAAGGTTATTGGCTCAAACTTGTCTTGCATACACACGGTCACACAAATGTTGGCAAACAATTACAAATGTGGGAACGTGGTGACGTACAAGACATACGACAAGCCGAGAAAAAGGAAGTTCGATAGCCAGTGCGGCTCCTTCTGCTTGATTTCGAGCATGCGTGAACTTTTGTGCGTCGGACTTGTGTACACACGATCAGAAATTCCAACAACAAAGTTTTGTTGGCGGAAAATTTGAGAACCTGTTAGCCAACATTTGTTGGCGGAAAGTCCGACAACAAATGTTCGATGGAGCATACACACGGTCGGACTTTCAGCCAACAAGCTCACATCCAACATTTGTTGTTGGAAAATCCGATCGTGTGTACGGGGCATAAGTTTTGGGAGGAGCATGCTGTACTACAGATCCTTGGAGCATAACTTGGCCCAGGCATGATCAAAGGATTTTCTCTGATGCTGTGTCTCTAGGAGTAGTCAGGGAAAATGAGGAGCTTGGTGTTATCAAAACTGCCCTTGATTGTGAGCTTCACGAATCACCAACTCCAGGTCCCTGAAGTTCAGAATCTTAACCACTTCCCCCCCGCCATATAGCAAAATGACGGCGCCGTGGCAAAGTGGTTTCAATATCCTGACCGGACGTCATATGACGTGATCAGGATATTGAGCATCGCAGCGATCGTTGTTGCGGTGTGTCAGTCTGACACACTGCAACTCCGATCTAGGTTAAGAGTCTCTGACAGAGACTCTTTACCACGTGATCAGTCGTGTCCAATCACGGCTGATCACGATGTAAATGGGAAGAGCCGGTGATTGGCTTTTCCTCACTCGCGTCTGACAGACACGAGTAGAGGAGAGACTATCGGCTGCTCTCCTGACAGGGGGGGGCTGTGCTGATTGTTTATCAGCACAGCCCCCCCTCGGATCCCGCCCAGGACCACCAGGGAAGCCGCCCAGGACCACCAGGATGGCCACCACACTGGACCACCAGGTATGCCCCCTAGACCCCCAGGGAAATACCAATATGTGTCTAGGCAGCTGCCAATCAGTGCCCACTCCAATGCCTACCACTGCCAGTGCCACAAGGGATGCCTATCAGTGCCTCATATCAGTGCCGAGTATCAGTGCCCATCAGTGCCCAGCAATGCCGCCTATAAGTGCCTATCAGTGCCCTGCAGTGCCGCCTTTCAGTGCCCATCAGTGTCGCCTATCAGTGCCCATCAGTGCCAACCAGTGCCACTCAGTGTCACCCATGAGTGCCCACCAGTGCCGCCTATCAATGCACATCAGTGCTGCATATCAGTGCCACCCATCAGTGCCACCTACCAGTACCCATCAGTGCCGCCTACCAGTGCCCATCATCAGTGCCCGTCAGCGCCCGCTTATTGGTGCCACCTCATCAGTGCCGCCGTATCAGTGCCTGTCAGTGCCACCTTATCAGTGCCCATTAGTGAAAGATAAAACTTACTTATTTACAAATTTTTTTAACAGAAACAAAAGCAAAACTTTTATTTTTTTCAAAATTTTCGGTCTTTTTTTATTTGTTTAGCAAAAAATAAAAAACGCAGAGGTGATCAAATACCACCAAAAGAAAGCTCTATTTGTGGGAACAAAATGATAAAAATTTAGTTAGGGTACAGTGTAGCACGACCGCGCAATTGTCATTCAAACTGCGACAGCGCTGAAAGCTGAAAATTGGTCTGGGCAGGAAGGTGTATAAGTGCCCTGTATTGAAGTGGTTAAAGATGAAAGTGTGAGGAGGGGCCCCCAGTGGAGCTTGGGCAGAGGGAATGTGATGTGCACGGTCCACTGTAAAGAACTGTGAATACTTAGCCTGTGGCAGGAGAGATTTAAGCAGGTTCTTAGTGAAGGAAACCGGCTTAGAGCCCTTAGAACCCTCCGGGAGTCCAAGATCGCACCATTTTTAGCTTCTTCAGCTCCAGATCCAGATATTTCACTGTAATTTTCAAGGTGTGAAGGTCCGCTGTATGTTCCCACTGTACATCTTCCACAGTGCAGACACAGTTTTCCACTTTGGTAATACATTTACAGAAAGTATCTAGGTCCCTCCAAATCAGACCAATTTCAGTGTGCACATGGTCAGTTGTAGCTGTGAGTGTAGCTTGACAGCTGGTGATAGCTTGCATTAGGGTGGAAAAGTTAGGGGATCCGAGGAGGCAGGCTACAGCCACCCATCTGTCTGCAAGGCCATGCTGCTTGTAATGGTGGAGGGATCTCCTGCCAAGTCCTGAGCATTTGCGGGATCACCAGGGATGACTTATCTACCTCTGGTTATAACCCCAGTGCCACCGAGAGAAGGCTAACCAAACAGGGTAAATTAAAGTTATCTTGCTCTGATAGAGCAGCTGAACTGTGGACCAGAGAGTGGAGCATGATGGAAAGATGTCTGCTCCCTGTGTCATCTTGGAAATCCCAGCAAAACATCGTAATTTACACTTTTTTGGCTGGCAACAAATAGTTAAAAGATAAATATATCATCTATATAGTTGATTTTCTGGAGTTCCACTTTAAAGACCAGTTTTACTCCCTTATTTTATCATATGTATATCATCATATCATCATAATAAGCATGTGCGGAACTCTAAAATATCAGCACCTTGCAAAGAATAGGTATTCAATAAAAAGCATTTAGAAATGTTTCTGTTTTTCTTCTTTCATTTTGCAGTGCTGGAATTTTAATAAGTGTATTTTGTTCAAGACTAACAATTTTTTGGCCCTTTACTAAACTGATTTTAAATGAAACACATTTTTACCTGGCAACCCTTGTTGGTTTGCATGGGTAAGAAAGCATGATTAAAAGGATGTGCTCTGTTGTGTAAATTCAGGGTTTAATTCCAACTCTCTTCTTGGTGAAGGCCAAAGATGAAAACACAGCAAAGAATTTGTTCTGTAGTGGTATAAAATTACCTGTAAGCCTGTAATGAAAGCTTTGACTCACACTAATGGAGAACACTTGTTGAAGTCAGCAATTAGTAAAGATATCAATATTTAAGAAACATTTTATTCTTTACCTTGAAAAGGGGGTCAGTTTATCTATATTAACAGCAGAAAGGATGACAAAGGATTTACATTATCTTTTGTGCTCAACCTGTATATAGTGTCCTGTACTCCGCTTGCTGAAATAATGAGGTACCTGTCTTCATCTGAAGAAGATGGATGTCAAATGGTTCTTAAAGTGTAAAGGATATAAAATGCATAGAATGTGCAAGATACTAAGCACAGATTATATTGCTGTAATGTGTATTAGTAGATTCTTAATTTCCTATTAATTGAAAAAGACATATTGACTTTAATTAGAGTCATTTCACAGGAACTGTCAATTAGCACTTGTCAAAGTCGTTAATTCTGAACAGAATTCTTTTAATTAGGGTCTGCTTTTCCTTTACAGTGGAGGCCAATGGAAAAGCATCATTTTTCTAAGAATTTCGAGTTACTGCAATATACACCAGCTAGTGTCACCTAATATTAGGTGCCCATATGGATTTCATTAGGAAGATGACATTAGGTTTGTTTCTTTGGCATGTACAGAGGAGGTATGTGACTAATGATGAGCCATCCGTATAATCAATACAAAACTGTTATTAAAGGCATTTTTACCCTTAACTTTGATTAGGCCTGCGATGTGCAGCTACATGCAGCACAGAGCACATACCAGGCACGGCTTTTATTACATTTGTTTAATCACTTGCCGACCGCCGCACGCCGATGTACGTGCCTTTTTTGGCGGTGGATATCGTTGTTATGGCAGCAGCTAGCTGCCATAACCCTAGTATCCCCGTTTTTGTGCGGTGGTCGGCTACAAAGTAAAAGTGGTCTCTGTGGCGGACTCACCGCGAGATCACTTTTATTGGTGGCGGAAGAGGGCCCCCTCCCGCTGCGATCCGGTGCCCTCCGCCGATTACCGGAGCCATCGGTAGCGGTGGAGGCGATCACGTCTATCCCCTAGCTGTGCCTGGAGATGAGTGAGGGGAAGATGGCGCCCACTCATCTCCATGACACTGCAGAGAGTAAGCGACGTCAAAACGTCACTTCCGCCCATACGTCTTAAAAGGCATATTTTTTTCAATGTCATTTTTTAAATTACTTTTTTTTTATTGCATTTTAGTGTAAATATGAGATCTGAGGTCTTTTTGACTCCAGATCTCATATTTAAGAGGACCTGTCATGCTTTTTTCTATTACAAGGGATGTTTACATTACTTAATAGGAATAAAAGTGACACAATTTTTTTTAAACAGTGTAAAAATAAATAAAATCATATAAAATAAATAAGAAAAAAAAATAATTTTTTTTTAAATGCCCGTCCCGACGAGCTCGCGCGCAGAAACAAACGCATACATGAGTAGCGCCCGCATATGAAAACGATGGTCAAACCACACATGTGAGGTATCGCTGCGATCATTAGAGCGGGAGCAATAATTCTAGCCTTAGACCTCCACTGTAACGAAAAACATGCAACCTGTAGAATTTTTTAAACCTCACCTATGGAGATTTTTGAGGGTAAAAGTTTGACGCCATTCCACGAGCAGGCGCAATTTTGAAGCGTGACATGTTGGGTATCAATTTACTTGGCGTAACATTATCTTTCACAATATAAAAAAAATTGGGCTTACTTTACTGTTGTCTTATTTTTTTATTCAAAAAAGTGAATTTTTTCCAAAAAAAGCACACTTGTAAGACTGCTGCACAAATACGGTGTAAAAAAAAGTATTGCAATTACCGCCATTTTATTCTCTAGGGTGTTCGAAAAAAAAAATATAATGTTTGGGGGTTCTAAGTAGTTTTCTAGCAAAAAAAAACTGTTTTAAACATGTAAACACCTAAAATCCAAAACGAGGCTGGTCTTTAAGTGGTTAAAACTTGGCAAATTCTGTAAAGATTTTCTTTATAAGGAGAATATTATTTGTCTGCGCTTTTATTCTGTTAAATGTGCAAAAAAAAATAATGTTTTAAAAAATAATATTTTAAAGGCTAAATTTACCTTTTTTTTTTTTTTCAAAAATCCAGCTCCCCTATGTACCAATATACCAGTAATGTAATTCAGTTGCAGAAAAATACAAGCTTTCTTTGATTTTGAGAACAAGGCCTTACCTTAGTTCTTGCTGTGTTTCTTAGAAATCTTCATCACATCCTGACATTAGATGTAGGATGGAGAAACCAGTAAGACACAGGAAGGAGTTTACCAGCTGACTTTATTAGCACACCTTCACCCATCAACTATGTTTTCACCAGTAGCAGTGTGTCCATTAAGGGAGCACCCTGTCTCCAGCCACCCCCTCTATGACCAATGGATAGATTCATGATTCATAGCTGCCACCCCCTATTCAGGCATCTGTCCCCTTTTTGGGCGCCGTGCACCTGAATTACAGCAGGGGGGTGTTTTTGAAGCACCCATTTAGAGCCATAGGCTCTAATAGGCATCAAAAAAGGTGACCCACGAGCGCCATGCTTGGCGCTCGCGGTTCACCTAGGTGTGTTAGAAAAGGGAATGAATATTCGCTTTCCTAACACTGAACCACCTCTCCACCAATCTGGTGCTCGGGTCTGTTACCCGTCATCTGATTGGCTGAAATGACAGGCACTGTGATTGGACACCTATCAGGAGGAGAGGATGGGAGGGGATGCATGGAGGACACCGCTTGACACCATCCCCCGCTACCCCACTGGGACAGGGTAAGTGCCGGGCAGATGGCGAGCAGGTGGGGGGGTCACAGTGGCAGCATTCGATGGGCATAGTGACAGCATTTGATGGGGCACAGTGGCAACATTTTATGGGCACAGTGGCAGCATTCGATGGGCACAGTGGCAACATTTGATGAGGCACAGTGGCAACATTTGATGGGCACAGTGGCAGCATTTGATGGGCACAGTGGCACCATTTGATGGGCACAGTGGCTGCATTTGATGGCACAGTGGCAGCATTTGATGGCACAGTGGCAGCATTTGATGGGCACAATGGCAGTGTTTGGCAAAGTGGCAGCATTTGATGGGCACAATGGCTGCGTTTGATGGGCACAGTGGCTGTGTTTGATGGCACAGTGGCTGCGTTTGATGGGCACAGTGGCTGTGTCTGATGGTACAGTGGCTGCGTTTGATGGCACAGAGGCTGCAGTTGATTTTTTTTCAGAATTTTTCAGTTGGTTTGTGCCCCCCCAAAAATTTTGAGCACCAGCCCCCACTGGTTTTCACAGCATCCCTGGCATCTCCCCATATGTGCATTTTGCTGGCCTCCCCAGTGGCTCAGGCCACATCCTAGACTCCCTGGAGCTGCATGCAGCCCACGGGACACCCTTGATGTAGTGCAAAAGCCTGCCTGATTGGATACAGGGTGATTGGATATATGGTGTGTTCAGTTATAATATAGTATTGGTACATCTAAAGGAAACTGTACAGAGATTGTACAATCAGATTGTATAGTGTATGGCCACTTTTATACACCTAAAATTACTTAACTGTGCTTTCAGTGTTTTAACTATTAACGGCACACCAAACACAGAAGCAAAAGTACATTTTGCCACAAGAAAAACAAGTGACAATTGCAGCAGTAAATAATGTGAAACTTGCACCACGCCAAAATGTCCCATTAGCTACTTTGCCACATGTAGCGCAGCCCATTAGAATCAACAGGCTGCCCTATGCGTGTCACTGGAAAAATGAGCCAAAAAATTTGCGCTTCCTTACTCTAGGTGTGAATGGGGCCTGAAAGTGAAATAGGTGTGTTTACATAAGAACAATGAGGCTCCATTCACATCTGTGTGTTTTTGAACAAATGGCAAACCACACAGAAAATGCATGCTTTGCATTGCATTTTAGAAACATGCTGCCAATGTGCATCGTGCTTGTGTTATCGTTACATGTTAAAGTTACCCAAGTTTGGCAAACGCACCAGAAACTGCGGTAAAGCTCTATGCATCACTCAAAAAAAAGTTCAGCAGCTTCTCCGGGGTGATTGTTGCACGTAGGGCAGTCCATTCAAGTGAGTAGACTGCCCCATGCTTGACGAGTAAATGCAGATTAATCTTGGCTTACTTGTGTTATCATATCATATCACTTGACAATAGAGTACCTAAATTGTTGCAAGTTGTTTGACCTGAGAGGGAGGAATCGCAGAACCTCCCCAGGTATGGAATGTAAATTAATTTATCTCTTACTTCTAAAGGTTGATGTTGCTAGCTGGGTGTGGTAAAAAATCCCATCAAACATTATATAAGTCTGTGGATAGAGCAGACATTAATATTCAAAACAGAGCACTCTGTAATACTGACTCATAGGCCAGAGGAGACCATTTTAAACAGTGATGGCGAATCTTGGAACCCCAGATGTTTTGGAACTACATTTCCCATGATGCTCAACTACACTGCAGAGTGCAAGAGCATGATGGAAAATGTAGTTCCGAAACATCTGGGGTGCCAAGGTTCGCCATCACTGATCTAAGGGAATTGCTTAAATATAAATGGTCAGATAGGTATTTTAAACAAAGGAATTAGTTCAACCACACATTATATGAAACATAAGTACTAACTGACCATGATAAATTGTTAGTAAATGGATACATGGATAATGAAAGCACAAGATTCCCGTTAATGATCTTGCAATGCTGCTATCACCTAGATAATCATGTAATGAAAAGCCTGTACAAACACTGGATGAAAAATTGCTTCATTTATGTAGTATTCATTATGTCTTAACAAACAAATTCTGTATTTTTTCTACCTACTAGATAATTTTGAGAAGCCATTTTCAAATGGAATACAAAGCTCAAAACATGATGGATGTGGCTTCACTTTAAATTTACATCCTGTTTATGATCATGACAAGGCCATGAGTTTCCTATTTTGTCAGTTTTGAGAAACATATTCTGGGAAGATTCTAACTGTCTGCTGCAGTGTAACATCACCTCTACAGCAAGTACCTTGTACAGATTTTCCAGCACTGCTAAGTTTGATAGGTTCATAGTCATGCATCTTAATAAACCTGACATGTGCAGAACGTAGACAAAGTGTGTGAATATTTTTGAAATCTTCTCATTATACCTGTCACCTCTAAATACCTGTGTCATTTTTACAATGCTATTAGAAATGTCACACCTATTGTCCTATTTTAATAAAAGAAATATATGATCAAGTCTATCAACACATACAGTTCTGAGATATACAGATATTTCTACATTGGCACAGTACCTAGATTCTTGTCATAATGGTAATCTATGTGGATAGATAAATCGTATCACCAGTGTGTTTAGTGCTTTTATCCTTCAATGTTTCAGTCCTGGCTTTGAATGGCAATCTTCTACAATTTAGCAGTATCATTGGCTCTATCCCCTCTGACAGCGTAGTGCCACATGTAAGTACCTAAAAAAGCCTCTTAAAGTCCTGGGGATCCATTCACATTTCTTCAGGTCATATCGAATGCCACATAATGGCAGCTGAACACCTTTGTTGTGTTTTGTATTGTTCTGAGAAATATTTTGTTCATGTGCACCTTAGGTAAGTCATGCACGGTTCGAATCTTGTCCGGTTCAGCACAAAGGATTCGAACCTTGTATGGGCAGGTTGAATGTACCAAGTTAATCAATCAATATAGCCTCTAGCAATAATCACTGCCCTCTCCCAGCAGGGATGGCTCCCCCCCAATGGCTTGGCAGGAGAGATTCCTGCATCAACACTGTTGTGGTTGCAGGAAAGACATTTGCTCCGTATATGGCTGGCCTTAGTTTAAAAAGTTAGTAATAAATTAATTGGAGCAGTTGCAGATTAGCGTTAAGCCACTCATAGACAGCTCAAATCGTGTAAGGGCAGGCTGAATGTACACAAGTTGCTCGATCGATCAACATGGGGACAACCAGCCTGCCGGATTTTAAATGCGATTATCAATAGCGACTGTTATAGCTGATAGCATTACTTACTGTGTTCTCCCAGTGGGGACAGCTTCCCCTGCCCCCCTCCCAGGAGAACACAATGGCTCAGCGAAAGGGATTCCCGTGGTTGCAGGCACAAAATTCGCTCCATTGCTGCACAGAAGGGCCTTGACAAGGCTGTGTGGCTTCAACACTTAGTTGTAAATATATACAACTAATACCCTATTTTAACCAGTTAAGGACTGGAAGATTTCCCCCCTTAATAATCAGGCCATTTTTTGAGATACGGCACTGCGTCACATTAACTGATAATTGCACGACGCTGTACCCAAGCAAAATTGACATCCTTTTTTTTCCACAAATAGAGCTTTCTTTTGGTGGTATTTGATCACCTCTGCAGTTTTTATTTTGTGCGCTATAAACAAAGAAGCCTGACAATTTTGGAAAAAAAAAAAATATTTTTACTTTTTGCTATAATAAATATCCCAAAATTTAAAAAAAACAAACAAATTTCTTCATTAGTTTAGGCCAATATGTATTCTTCTACATATTTTTGATAAAAAACCTAAATAAGCGTATATTGATTGGTTTGCGCAAAAGTTATAGCTTCTACAAAATAGGAGAGATATATTTACAGCATTTTTATTATTAATTTTTTTTCTAGTAATGCTGGTGATCTGCAGTTTTGATCAGGACTGCGACATTGCAGTGGACAGATCGGACACTTTTGACACTTTTTTGGGACCAGTGACATTTATACAGCGATCAGTGCTATAAAAATGCACTGATTACTGTATAAATGACACTGGCAGGGAAGGGGTTAACACTAGTGGTGATCAAGGGGTTAAATGTGTTCCCTGGGAGGTGTTTCTAACTGTAGGTGGAGTGGACTGACTGGAGGAGGAGAGAGATCATTGTTCCTGATCACTAGGAACAGCAGATCTCTCTCTAATCCCCTGTCAGAATGGGGATCTGTTTGTTTACAACAACGGATCCCCGTTGTGGCTCTCTGTTGACCGATCGCGGCCGCTGGCCATGCACTTCGACTCTCCCATGGTGCATCGAGCACTTGTGCACACCTCCGGCGGCGCGCGCGCACCTGCTATAGCTCCTAAAGGAGCCGACGTATACCTACGGCAATTTGCGGGAACAAGCCAACCTGCCACCGTATAATGACAACGGCTGGTCTACAAGTGGTTAATTCAACTTGCTAAAACAGTGCAGTATTTCCTTCTTTTTGCTGACATGTACAGTGCAATGGTAATACCACTGCAACATTTGCAATGTAACAGCTGGGTGTGCAAATGCATTTAGTGCACACAAAGTGTATTTACATAATTATTATTATTATTTTTTTTATTATACAGGTTTTATACAGCGCCAACAGTTTGTGCAGCGCTTTACAACATGAGGGCAGACATTACAGTTACATTACAATTTGATACAAGAGGAATCAGAGGGCCCTGCTCGTTAGAGCTTACAATCTAAAAAGGAAGGGTCAATTGATACAAAAGGTAATAGCTGTGGGGGGATGAGCTGATGGAGGAAGTAAAACAGAGTTAGTTAGAAGCAGGATAGGCTTCTTTGAAGAGAAGGGTTTTCAGGGATCGCCTAAAGATGGATAGATTAGGGGACAGTCGGACAGATTGGGGTAGGGAGTTCCAAAGGATGGGAGAAGCCCTGGAGAAATCCTGGAGGCGAGCATGGGAGGAGGTGACAAGGGAGCTAGAGAGTAGGAGGTCTTGGGATGACCGAAGAAAGCAGCTTGGTTGGTATTTTGGGATAGGTTAGTGATGTAGCTGGGGGCAGAGTTATGGATGGCTTTGTAAATTATTGTTAGTACTTTGAATTTTTTTCGTTGGGTGAGTGGAAGCCAGTGGAGGGATTGGCAGAAAAGGGTGGAGGACACTGAATGGTTGGTAAGGTGGATGAGTCTTGCAGCGGCATTCATTATGGACTGAAGGGGGGATAGTCTATGTAAAGGTAATCCAATGAGGAGGGAGTTGCAGTAGTCGAGGCGAGAGATAACCAGGGAGTGAATTAGAAGCTTGGTGGTATCATTAGTTAAAAAGGGGCGTATTCTGCAAATGTTGCGGAGGCTAAGGTGGCATGATTTGGACAGGGATTGTATGTGGGCCTGAAAGGACAGTTCAGAGTCTAAGGTTTCCCCTAGCACCCTGGAATGTGGGGACGGACTGATCGATGTGCTATTGATCTTGACAGAGAAGTCAGGGGAGGGGGCACGTGGGTGAGGAAACATTAAGAGCTCTGTTTTAGATAGATTCAGTTTGAAGAAGTGGTTTGACATCCAGGTTGATATGTCTGTTAGTAGATCAGTGATGGGGTGAGATGAGGGGCAGAGAGATAGATTTGGGTGTCATCAGCATATAAATGGTAGTGAAAGCCATGGGAGGCTATCAGCTGACCCAGGAAGGATGTGTAGATTGAGAATAGTAGAGGTCCAAGGACAGAACCTTGGGGGACCCCAACGGTAAGAGCAGGAGAAGAGGAGGTGGAGTTGTAAGTGACACTGAAGGTGCGATGAGATAGGTAAGATTTGAACCAACGGAGAGTGCAGCCATGGAGACCAAGCAAACTGAGTTTTTTTTTGAGGAGGGGGTGGTCAACTGTGTCAAAGGCAGCAGGTTTTGGCTGTTAGTAAGTTGTTTGTGAGTTTTAGGAGGGCAGTTTCTGTGGAGTGCTGTGGGCGAAATCCAGACTGAAGGGGATCAAGAAGGTTATTCGCAATGAAGTGGTCGCTCAGTCGGTTGTAGACTAAACGTTCAAGGAGTTTGGAGGAAAAAGGGAGTAAAGAGATGGGTCTTAGGTTGTTAAGATTGGTGGGGTCTGAGGCCTTTTTTGGTATGGGAGTGACTAGCGTATATTTTAGAGGGTTGGGGAAGATGCCAGTAGAGAGTGAGCGGTTGAAGATATGAGTTAAGGAGTGTAGTATTGAGTCAGATGGTGACTGTAGTATTTGAGAAGGAACAGGGTCCAGGGGGCAGGAGGTTAGGTGGGCATTAAAAAGAAGTTTAGTGACTTCCTCTACAGTAGCTGGGTTAAAAGAGGGAAGTATTGATTGTGCAGGAGGACAAGAAGTGTAAAGTGAGGGAGATATCTGTAGAGTGGAGATCTTGAGACGAATTGTCATTTTGTCATTTTGTCTTATTTTTGAAGTGATTAGCAATCTCCTGGGCAGTGAGTATGTTAGTGGGTGGGGGTAATGGAGGACGAAGTAGAGTGGTAAAGGTAGAAAAGAGTTGATGGGGACTGCGTGAGAGGGTGTTAATGAGAGTGATAAAGAAGGTCTGTTTGGCAGTGTGCAGGCAGGAATGGTATTTTTGGAGGGCAGATTTTTATTGGCTGAAATCATGCTGTGACTTAGTTTTACGCCACAGACGCTCAAGAGCGCGACTACGTTTTTTGAGGCTTCTGGTATTGTCTGTCTGCCAGGGTTGTAGCGGTCGGGGTCTGATTCTGTGTGTAGTGAGGGGGGCCAAGGTATCCAGGGTGGATGACAGTGAACTGTTGTAGATAGAAGTGGCCAAGTTGGGGCATGACAAGGATGATATTTTGTCATAGAGACAATCTGTAGCAGAAAAAAGAAGAGAAGGATTAAGATGGTGAAGGTTTCTACGGGTAATAGTTTGGTAGTTGGAAGGCAAGGAGGAGGCAGACAAGGAGAGAGTGAAACTAGTAAGGTCGTGATCAGAGAGAGGAAAAGGAATGTTGGAGAGGTCGTGCGGAGTGCATAGGTAGAAGAATATGAGGTCAAGGCAGTTGCCAACAGAGTGAGTAGAAGAGCTTGTCCATTGTTTTAGGTCAAAAGAGGAGGTTAGGCTCAGCAGCTTAGAAGTAGCGGGAGTGTTAAGATTAACAGGAATATTGAAGTCACCAAGAATGATTGTTGGAATCTCTGAAGAGATAAAGTAGGGTAGCCAGGCAGAGAAGTCGTCAAGGAAGTTTAATACCGGTCCAGGGGGCTGATAGATCAAAGCAATTCTCAATGAAACTGGAGAAAATAGACGAATACAGTGAGCTTCAAATGAGGAGAGGGACAGAGAGGGGGGTGGATGAAGAACCTGAAAAGTGCTTTGAGGGGATAGGAGGATTCCACTAAGCTGACACTTACACAGAATTTAGCAAGCAGATCTCTGTTTCAATTAAAGGTGGAGGAAGAGGTGGTTGAGCTGACACATACACAGAATTTAGCAAGCAATACACAGAATTTAGCAAGCAAACATCATTTGTGCATTTGTATCATTTGTGCATTTGAGGAATATATGTAAAAAAAAAAATATGTGCCTGGAGTTTTTCGCGACATCAGACCCAAAGGATAAACTACAAGTATTTATACAGTATCTCACAAAAGTGAGTACACCTCTCACATTGTTGTAAATGTTTTATTATATCTTTTCATGTGACAACACTGAAGAAATGACACTTTGCTACAATGTAAAGTAGTGAGTGTACAGCTCGTATAACAGTGTAAATTTGCTGCCCCCTCAAAATAACTCAACACACAGCCATTAATGTCTAAACAGCTGGCAACAAAAGTGAGTACACCCCAATTTGGACATTTTCACTTAAGGGTGTACTCACTTTTGTTGCTAGTGGTTTAATGGCTGACATTAATGGCTGTGTTGAGTTATTTTGAGGGGACAGCAAATTTATACTGTTATACAAGCTGTACACTTACCTCTTTACATTGTAGCAAAGTAGGGAAGGGGGGGATTGAACAAGGGCTACTCCAAAAATTGCCCTCAATCGCCAGTGATGGCTAGGACTATCATGGTACCCAGATATACAGTAGAAAATTGATAAAAATAGGGTTTATTACAAAATATACAAAAATATATACACAAATTACAACAAGGAGAAAAAAGTAATTGTTGCAGAATTCCATGTAACACTAACAATAGAATTAATAACTGTAGAGCCCCCACAGATATGTAGAGGCACAGTGATGTAGGTGTAGACGTGAACCTCAACAAGTTTCGCAGCCAGGGGGAATGAATGAGGAAGAAGAAGGGGAGAGGAAAAAAGAGACAGAGGAAACCCACACCCTTGAAAGGCACAAAGTGCAAACGAGAGTAATGAAAATAACCAACCCAATAGTATGATTGAATTAATATGGCACCCAGAATTATGCTAAAATGCTCAGGAATGGTCCAAGAAAAGGGTATTGCAAAGGTATAATCAGCACCACATGAAGGTGCCTGCTGATGGAATTGGTATGAGAAGATCTGAAAAAGCAAATGAATTAACAAATAGTTAGTCCAGGACAGTGATAGCTAGAAAGCTTCCCATAACCGGCCAGAGGTGTAAGGTTAAACAGCACTCACCCAAGGGAAGGGAGCAGTAACTAAAGACCAACCAACACATGGCAGGAGAGGGAGATAGGGCACCCGATATTGGATCGCAGGTAATAGGGAGCTTACTTTCCTGAGACTGCATAATTGAAAATCCCGGGTGTTTGCTGTCACACAGAAGGCGGCCGGCAGGTCGCCTTAAAAACCCCCAACCCGGATATACGTGCAAACGCTATAATATGTCATAGCGCTGCCATCACCGGGTCCGTCTCTCCCCACTGCACATGCGCCAGTGTCAAAACGCATGCGCGGAGAGCCCTCAAATGGATGACGCAGACAGCATCACAGGAGGGAAGAGAGGGGAGGACCAGTCTCGAAAGGGAGACCGCCGCTACCTGGAGAGACGTATGCCCGTCACCAGGGGGAGAATGAACTCCTCAAGCCGCTGATATTATTGGAGGGTCATGCTGTTGAAAGTAAACACATAAAGAGCAATGTAAAAAAAGAGTTATCAAATGGCCAATGTACCAAACAGAAGGAAGACGGCGAAAATAACGCCTCACCTCCGGAGTGGGACATGACTGCCTGGTTATTAGGAAAAATTCACCTACTCACCTTTTCTGTTTCTTCTCACTTCCCTCCCCTTTCTTTTTTTTTTTGTTTTATCCCCCTTGTTTTTCCCTCACCTTCTACCCTCTCAACCCCTTTCTTCCCCCCCTTTCCTTCCTGCTTTCTCTTCTTCCTCTTTTTCATCTTGACTCCTCCTTCCCTTCCCTTTTTTCTCCCCGTCCCATCTGCACTTTTCATTCTTCTTACTGATGCAATTGCTCTGTGCTGAAACCCACGTTGTATTAATTTATGATTCTTATCTATATTTTTAGTCCGTCCCAATAGCCCCCGTGTCCGCCCCCAAGGGGATCACCCGTTCACGGGTGTCTCAGGTTATGCCGTCTGTTGCCCAAACGGGCCTCCATTGGTGAGTCATGCTGGACCTTGTTTAATACTCCAATACAAATGTGCTTTTGGCAATACAGCTTTATTTCAGATTTCTATGATAATGTAACTTTGCAATTGTATTATTTATAGATGTTTTGGTTGACGCCTCCTGAGGAAGCGGCATTGGCCGAGAAACTTGTTGAGGTCCACGTCTACACCTACATTACTGTGCTTCTACATATCTGTGGGGACTCTACAATTATTAATTCTATTGTTAGTGTTACATGGAATTCTGCAACAATTACTTTTTTCTCCTTGTTGTAATTTGTGTATACATTTTTGTATATTTTGTACTAAACGCTTTTTTTTATCAATTTTCTACTGTATATCTGGGTACCGTGATAGTCCTAACCATCACTGGAGATTGAGGGCAATTTTTGGAGTAGCCTTGTTTAATCCCCCCCTTCCTTACTGTACTATTACAGGATGATAGTACCCACTACTATTTACCTCAAGAACTTATAGAGGCAATACTTTTCCATTGTAGCAAAGTGTAATTTCTTCAGTTTTGTCACATAAAAATATATAATAAAATATTTATAAAAATGTGAGGGGTGTATTCATTTTTGTGAGATACTGTATATAAACAAATCATATTATAATATCTACAGTAATGTAAGTGTTGCTAAATACTCTTTCATGCAGCTATGTATAAAGCTGGCCATAGACGGATCAAAATCGAACTGGACGAATATTACTCCATCTCTGGGCAGGCTGGTTGTACCGAAGTTGATCTATCGATCAGTACAACCAGCCTGTTGTTTTTTTTTTACAATCAATGATGGTGGTTATAGTCTCCAGCAGTGATCATTGTATTCTGATGGCAGGGAAACCTCCCACTGTCCGAATACAATAGCACAGACTGTGTTGATGGAGGAATCAAGACATTTCTTTCTTTGAACCCATGGATAAAATAGTTTTATCAATTAATCCTCATCAGAAGCAAACATAGTCCCTGTTGATGGGGGAATCAAGCATTTTTTTTCCTTCAATCCATGGTTGAAGGCAAAAAAACTGAATAGTCTATGGCTTGCCTAAGATATGGATTCCTGCTTTTAGTCAATATTTTTAAAAATCCAGCTAAAGAGGGAGGACTAGGTATATTTTATCAGGAAATATGTTTCATGTAAAACAAATAACTTTCACCACTTTCACAGCTACAGCATTGCAAAATATTTATCTCATTATGTTAGTTGCATAAAGGGCAAAATAACTCTTATAACTTTTTTAAAGTCACTTGCCCTTTAATAGGCATCCTCCGCTCTTAAGTTGAAAGTCAAAAACAGACAGTAGCTATTTCCTAGGGCTGAAAGAGTGTCAAGTTGACCTATATCAGATAAAGGATTACAGAGATTAGCAACATGGATACTTAATAGCTGACCTCTTGCTTCCAAAGAGGATTGTAAAGAGGATTATTTGATAAAAATATTTTATTCTATGTATGCTCATCAAGCTTTGCTTATCATATCATGAGGCCGATTAATGGAACAATAGCATCCAAGTCAAAATCATGTACATTTTCCTATCTACCCCAACTTTTACATACATTCTCTTAGCAAAACTAAAGCAGATGATTCTTGAGTCACTTTGAATAATTTATATGAGATATCAGCAAACAACTTTGGGGTTGATTTACTAAAGGCAAAACCACTTTGCACTACAAGTGCACTGCAAGTGCACTTGGAAGTGCAATCGCTGTAGATCTGAGGGGAAGCTCTGAAATGAGGGGAAGCTCTGCTGATTTTATCACCCAATCATGTACAAGCAAAAATGCTGTTTTCTATTTTCCTTGCATGTTCCCCTCAGATCTACAGCGACAGCACTTCCAAGTGCACTTACAGAGCACTTGTAGTGCAAAGTGGATTTGCCTTTAGTAAATCAAGCCCAATGACTTTACAGGAAGAGATATTTACATTTGTTGTTTTTAAAGCTAAGGCAGACCATACATGTAAAAAATGATTGCATGATATGGAAATTTTCAGTACCAGCTGTATGATGAAAAACATTATTGAAATAATGGATCCTGTGTTCATTTTGCAGTGAATAAGAAGGTTTGTACAATATGGCCTGATTGCTAATATACAATAAATATACACTATATTACCAAAAGTTTTGGACACCTGCCTTTACACGCACATGAACTTTAATGTCATCCCAGTCTTAGTCTGTAGGGTTCAATATTGAGTTGGCCCACCCTTTGCAGCCAGAACAGCTTCAACTCTTCTGGTAAGGCTGTCCACAAGGATTAGGAGTGTGTCTATGGGAATGTTTGACCATGCTTCCAGAAGCGCATTTGTGAGGTCAGGCACTGATGTGGACCAGAAGGCCTGGCTCGCAGTCTCTGCTCTAATTCATTCCAAAGCAAGTTTGGGTTGGAGGAACTTGACTGACCTGCACAGAGTCCTGACCTCAACCCGATAGAACACCTTTGGGATGAATTAGAGCAGAGACTGTGAGCCAGACCTTCTCATTCACATCAGTACCTGACCTCACAAATGTGCTTCTGGAAGAATGGTCAAACATTCCCATAGACACCCTCCTAAACCTTGTGGACAGCCTTTGCAGAAGAGTTGAAGCTGTTATAGCTGCAAAGGGTGGGCCAACTCGACGGGGGCGTGACTTCCGCTGACACGATCGGATGTGAATAGCGGGAGCTTCAAGATTAGCCTGAGAATCCGTCAGGATCCTGAATAGCACCTGTGACTAAGACCCAAAACCCGGAAACGAATGCTCTCGGTGGCGGGATGAACAGCAAACACTCGACAGTGGATCGCCTCAAAGAGTTTGCAAGGACAGACAAGCAGGATGGTGGGTGAAGCCCCTACAGACACGGAGTGGCGGACCACCAGCTATGGAAGTCCAGAAGCCCTGCATGCCCCAGCCTGAAAAGCCTGAAAAGCATGAAAAAAAGGAGAAGCAGCCCAAGCTGTCACTGGAACAGATGAACTCGCAGCTAATGGAAGCCATCCAGCTAAGTAATGCAGCCCTGACAGGTAAAATGGATGAAATTAAAATTGATATCGGACTGATCAGGCAAGATATGCATAGTATGAGAGATAGGATGGCAGAGGTGGAAAACAGGATATCTTTATTGGAGGATGCTGTTAATCCTATACCTAAAAAAATAACAAAAGCAGAAAAACAGATTGTTATATTGCAACAAAAAACAGACGATTTTGAGAATCGGATGCGCTGCAACAATTTAAGAATAGTTGGATTGCCAGAGAAAGTGGAGGGGTTTAATCCAGGGGACTTTATAGAGAAATGGTTGAAAAACACATTCCCAGATATGTAGGCATCAGCAACATTTGCAGTTGAGAGGGCGCACAGGGTGCCTGCAACAATGCCAAAACCAGGGTTCCCCCCCAGACCTTTGCTAGCACGTATGTTGAACTGCAGAGATAGAGATAATTCTGCAGAAGGCAAGACAAAAAGGAGAGATTCACTATGAAAATAATAAACTCAATATTTCCAGATTTTTCTTTAGAGTTACAAAAGCAAAGAGCAACGTTTTATGAGATAAAAAGAAAACTGAGAGAAGCAGGAATTGAATATTCTATGGCATATCCAGCACGACTGAGAGTGGAGGAAGGGGGAAAGACTATGTATTTCAGTACACCGGAACAAGCTAGAGAATGGATGCGGACTATTAAACCTACATCTAGATAAGGGGAAAAGTAGGCTGCTGAGGAAAAACTTCCAGATAAAGACGCTACCGAGAGGACTAATTCATATTGGAAGTGGGGGTGGGGGGGAGGGAGGGGGAGAGTTAGGGAAAAGTTGTTTTTTTTTTTATGTGAAGTGGGGTTGTTTTTTTTTTGCTGTGAAGGGCATGGATAGATTGCACTGGATAAAAGAATTGAGAGTACACTGATAGAGCATGATTTTTATAAGTGTTAAATAGATATTATGATTAGATAAGGAGTACACATAAGTATTGGGTATAATAAGGTTGAGGGGGGGTGGGGAGGGATGGGGGAAATGGGGAAAAGTGGGGAGCTGAACACAAGAGAAAGGAATAACGGAAACACCGAAAACACAAGAAGACACGTATGAGGGAGGGGAAATAGGTGACACATCTGGGTTTTTTTTATTTTTTATTTATCCCTTTTCTCTCTTTTTGCCTTATGCTCCCCCTTCGCCTGCCTTTGCCCCACTATTCTTAGGATGGTGGGGTGGGTCGGGAAGCAGAAAGGCTGAAATTGATATGAATTACCTACATAAGAGCAGATGCAGTATGTCGGTAATGCCCTAAAAAAAATTTTGTGTAAGAAAGTTGAATGGATGAGGGGGGAGGGGAAAAGAGAATGTAAGAGGAGAATGGTCACAAAGAAAAGAAGGAATCAGGTTTCCGGGTTAAGGAAGGAAAAAGCAGGAAGAAAACATGAGTAATCAGTGCACTTTTTTTTCATGGTATGTGAGAGGCATGGGTACACAATTAAAATGAATACAGGTTTTTACAGAAATTAGCAAGGTACAAGCTAAAATAATTTGCATTCAAGAGACACATTTAGTTAAAGAAAGACTCAATTTTCTAAAAAAGCCCTGGATTCAATGATCAAGTCATTCATGCCATACAACTTTTTCAAGGGGGGTTTCCCTTATTGTGCATCAAGCGGTAACGTGGGAATGCATCAGGGTAAAGAAGGATCCGGAGGGGAGATACGTTTTTGTATTTGCCCTGGTGCATTCACTGTTATTATGGGGATATATAGCCCCCCACCTGCTACAATGAAAGTATTAAAAGAGGCAATGATATTTATGTCAGAATATCCAGACGCACATGTTATATGTATGTATATGTTAAATCCAAAATTGGACAGGTTTGGAAAAAATATTCAAAGGGGAATGGTGGGGTCTAAGTCCTTGGAAAGGTTTACAAGCAAAGTTGGATGGTTTGACCTGTGGAGGATTAGAAATCCAGATACCAGGGCATATTCTTGGCATGCACCAGGGAGGGGGTGCATGTCTACAATTGACCTGGTGATGGGAAATGAGAAGATACTCCCAATGGTGCAATCTGTTAAATATATGTCCAGAGGGGTGTCTGATCACTCTGGGTTGGTTTTTGAGTTAAAAATGGGCTCTAGAGGAAGGAGCCCTGGGTATAGGATTCAATCCCATTGGTTGACCCAGATTGGACCAAATGATATAATACCAGACCAGATGGTAATGTTTTTGGAAGCCCATGGGGAGAGAAAAATGGAAAGGGTGCTCTGGGATACCTTTAAGGCGTATTTAAGTGGGATAACTAGATCTAAAATATCATGTATAAAACGCACTAATAGACAGGAAGAGGAGGAACTGGCAGAGAGATGCGCACAGGCAGAAGCTGAGTTTGTAAACAACAGTATAAAAATCAACTCAAAATCAAATCAGTTAATGCCAAATGTAAGAGGTTCCAGCAGAAACAAAAACATTTTGAGCAAGGACACCAATTAAATAGGATTCTAAACTATTTGATAAAGCAAAAGACAGCATCATTCGTGATTTCAGACGTAAGAAATGAGAAGGGGGAAATGGTGAATACAGAAGAGATACTTATGAGATTCCAAAGATACTATGTCAATATGTATTCTTCAACATTGACTTGCAATGGAGAAGAGATAGAGAAATATCTAGAGGACTTAGAATTTCTTAAACTAACAAAAAGAAGGGTTGGAGAAAGAGACTGAGGAAGAGGAAGTGTGAGAGGCTATTTTTTCTATGGGAAAGGGTAAATCTCCAGGACCGGATGGTATACCGCTGGAAATGTACCAGCGACATGCAGAGATATTGGCACCAGCACTGACTAAGATGTATAGAGAGGCATTTTCTCAGGGAGAGATGTCTCAGTCCATGTATGAAGCAATAGTAATATTAATACGAAAACCAGAAAAGGACAGATCCGATTGTATGTCATATAGACCAATTTCTTTGCTGAATATTGATTACAAGATATTGGCAAAAATACTTGCAAAAAGGCTTAATGGAGTAATCCTATCATTTGTGTCGGAAGATCAAACAGGATTTATGCCAGGGAAATCTACCTCAATAAATATTAGAAGAACACAATTTATTGTACAGCTGAGGGAGTTTATTCCGGAGACAAGTGCCTTGGCATCGTTAGATACGGCCAAGGCATTTGATTCCATAGAATGGGAGTTTCTACAAATAGTGCTGAAAAAGCGTGGTTTGGGGGAAAAATTTAGGAAATGGGTAGGAATATTATATAAGCAACCTTGCTCAAATTTATTAATAAAAGGAATATTATCGCCTAAAATTATATAGGGGAGCAAGACAGGGCTGCCCAATGTCCCCTCAACTATTTGCCCTTGCAATTGAAGCATTGGCAAATAGATTTAGACAATCCAAAAAGTATAAAGGGATTAAATTGGGGGAAAAGGTGGAGCACATAGAGTTATATGCAGATGACATCATATTGTATATGGAGGATGTGCATACCTCCCTGAGAGAGGCAATGAATATAATAGAAAGATATGGGATATTTTCAAGGCTGAAGATAAATTGGCAGAAATCTGCATTAATGCTGCTTGGTCCAGGTAATGGTTCAAGACTCCAGACCCCACTAAAAATAGTTGAAACATTCAAATATTTAGGAGTAAATATTACCCTGGATCATACCGACTCTATAAAAGCTAATATCCTTCCTGTGGTAGAATATATTAAGAGAAAATTGGCAATATGGGTAAAATTACCAATATCAATTGCAGGAAGAATACAGTTGATAAAGTCCATTGTGCTTCCTAAGTGCCTGTATATGTTTGCACATTCCCCGGTAAAAATACCAAAACAGATATTTAAAGATTTAAATTCTCAGATGACTAGGTTTATTTGGGCATATGGTAGAGGTAAATTAAAACTTAACACGCTACAGAGACCCAAAACAGCAGCAGGGTTGGCGCTCCCGGATTTATACTTATATTATCTGGCAGGGCAACTGAAACGCTTAAGTAATTGGGTAAAACAGGAACAAAAAACAAGGATAGAGGAATATTTATTAAGTAAGATGCAGGTAGACGATCTTCTGGTGGGATTAGAAACAACTGACTTGAGGAGAGTGGGAGTTAGAATTCCCCTTCTAAAACTGGCTAGGACAGTTTGGAAGGAGGCAAAAAAATGACGGGATATGCAGACATCCCACCAGAAACTGCCTTATTGAATAACCCGACATTTGTGCATTTGGAAAAATATGAGGTAAGTAATTTTTGGAAACAGAATAAGGTAACACGCATTGGTCAGTTGTACGATAAAAATGTAATGTTGTCCTATGAAAACTTGTGTAAACAATTTAATTTAACAAGCAAACAGTTTTATAGATATTTGCAGTTAAGGCAGGTAATACAGGTACAGTTTAGAAATAAGGAATTAAAAATATCTAAATACCCCCTTATAGGTATTTTGAGATCACAAGGACCAAAGAGATTGGTATCCAAATTATACTCACACCTGTTACAGAATAAAATAAGAAGGGAACCGCTGGGAGTAAGAGATAAATGGCAGATAGCTGTTCCAGATATGAGCGATCAGGAATGGGATGAAGTCTGCTCCTCCCACTTGAAAGTATCCCCAGTAGGGATGAGCCGAACCCCCCTGTTCGGTTCGCACCAGAACTTGCGAACAGGCAAAAAATGTGTTCAAACACACGAACACCGTTAAAGTCTATAGGACAAGAACATGAATAATCAAAAGTGCTAATTTAAGGCTTATATGCAAGTTATTGTCATAAAAAGTGTTTGGGGACCTGGGTCCTTCCCCAGGGGACAAGGATCAATTCAAAAAATTTTTTTACAAACGGCCGTTTTTTCGGGAGCAGTGATTTTAATAATGCTTAAAGTGAAACAATAAAAGTGTAATATTCCTTTAAATTTTGTACCTGGGGGGTGTCTATAGTATGCCTGTAAAGGGGCGCATGTTTCCCGTGTTTAGAACAGTCTGACAGGAAAATTACATTTCAAAGGAAAAAAGTCATTTAAAACTACTCGCGTCTATTAATGAATTGCCGGTCGGACAATACACATAAAAGTTCATTGATAAAAATGGCATGGGAATTCCCCACAGGGGAACCTCGAACCAAAATTTAAAAAAAAAATGACGCGGGGGGTCCCCCTAAATTCCATAACAGGCCCTTCAGGTCTGGTATGAATATTAAGGGGAACCCCAGCCAAAATTTTTTTAAAAATGGCGTGGGGTCCCCCTCTAAACCTATATCAGACCCTTCGGGTCTGGTATGGATTTTAAGGGGAACCCCGCGCCAAAATGTAAAAAAAATGGTGTAGGGTCCCCCTAAAAATCCATACCAGACCCTTATCTGAGCACGCAACCTGGCAGGCCACAGGAAAAGAGGGGGGATGAGAGAGTGGCCCTCCCTCCTGAACCGTACCAGGCCACATGCCCTCAACATTGGGAGGGTGCTTTGTGGTAGCCCCCCAAAACACCTTGTCGATGTTGATGGGGACAAGGGCCTCAATCCCCACAACCCTTGTCCAGTGGTTGTGGGGGTCTGCGGGCGGGGGGCTTATCGGAATCTGGAAGCCCCCTTTAACAAGGGGACCCCCAGATCCTGGCCCTCCCCCCTGTGTGAAATGGTAAGGGGGTACAAAAGTACCCCTACCATTTCACAAAAAAATGTCAAAAATGTTAAAAATGACAAGAGACAGTTTGCGACAATTCCTTTATTTAAATGCTTCTTCTTTCTTCTATCTTCTCTCTTCCTTCGGTTTCTTCCTCCATCTTCTTCTGGTTCTTCTGATTCTTCCTCCGGTGTTCCATTCCTGCAGCTTCATCCGCGGCGTCTTCTTATCTTCTTCTCCTCGGGCCGCTCCACATCCGTGATGGCATGGAGGGAGGCTTCCACTATGTGATGCTTCTCCTCTTCTGACGGTTCTTAAATAACGGGGGCGGAGCCACCCGGTGACCCCGCCCCTCTCTGATGCACGGAGACTTGACGGGACTTCCCTGTGGCATTCCCTGTGATGTCAGAAGGGGGCAGGGTTAGGTAAAGGGTGACCCCGCCCCCTCTGACATCACGGGGAATGCCACAGGGAAGTCCCCATGCATCAGAGGGGGCGCGGTCACCGGGTCTCCCTGCTCCCCCGTTATTTAAGAACCATCAGAAGAGGAGAAGCGTCACACAGCGGGAGCCTCCCTTCATGCCATCATGGATGTGGAGCGGCCCGAGGAGAAGAATATAAGAAGACGCCGCAGATGAAGATGCAGGACGAGAACACCGGAGGAAGAACCAGAAGAACCAGAAGAGCCAGAAGAAGAAGATGGAGGAAGAAACCGAAGGAAGAGAGAAGATAGAAGAAAGAAGAAAGAAGAAGCATTTAAATAAAGGAATTGTCAAAAACTGTCTCTTGTCATTTTTAACAATTTTGACAGTTTTTTTGTGAAATGGTAGGGGTACTTTTGTACCCCCTTACCATTTCACACAGGGGGAGGACTGGGATCTGGGGGTCCCCTTGTTAAAGGGGCTTCCAGATTCCAATAAGCCCCCCGCCCGCAGACCCCCATGACCACCGGGCAAGGGTTGTGGGGATGAGGCCCTTGTCCCCATCAACATGGGGACAACGTGTTTTGGGGGGCTACCCCAAAGCACCCTCCCAACGTTGAGGGCATGTGGCCTGGTACGATTCAGGAGGGGGAGGGCTCTCTCGCCCCCCCTCTTTTCTGCGGCCTGCCAGGTTGCATGCTCGGATAAGGGTCTGGTATGGATTTTTAGGGGGACCCCACGCCATTTAAAAAAAAAATTGACACGGGGTTCCCCTTAAAATCCATACCAGACCTGAAGGGTCTGGTAAAGATTTTGAGGGGGACCCCACGCCATTTAAAAAAAAAAATTTGGCCGGGGTTCCCCTTAATATCCATACCAGACCTGTTATGGAATTTAGGGGGACCCCCACGTCATTTTTTTAAAAATTGTGGTTCGGGGTTCCCCTGTGGGGAATTCCCATGCTGTTTTTATCAATGAACTTTTATGTGTATTGTCGGACCGGCAATTCATTAATAGCCGCGAGTAGTTTTAAATGACTCTTTTTCCTTTGAAATGTCATTTTGCTCTTGGACTGTTCTAAACACGGGAAACATGCGCCCCTTTACAGGAATACTATAGACACCCCCCAGGTACGAAATTTAAAGGAATATTACACTTTTATTGTTTCACTTTAAGCATTATTAAAATCACTGCTCCCGAAAAAATGGCCGTTTTTAAAACTTTTTTTTGCATTGATCCTTGTCCCCTGGGGCAGGACCCAGGTCCCCAAACACTTTTTATGACAATAACTTGCATATAAGCCTTTAAAATTAGCACTTTTGATTTCTCCCATAGACTTTTAAAGGGTTTTCCGTGGCTTTCGAATTTGCAGCGAACACCCCAAAATGTTTGCTGTTCGGCCATGTGATGTGGTATTGTAGCAATATAGGGAGGTACTGGCAGCAGGTGGTCAGGAAACTGGAAAAAGTTATAAATAGATCTATCACGGGTACGATTGAACTTTGTTTGTTGGGTGTATTGGAAGAGAAGGGAGAGAACAGAGACACTAGGACGTTTTTGCGGGAAGCGTCATTCTTGGCAAGAAAACAAATAGTAGAGAAATGGATTCAGCCAGACCCACCGACATTAAATCAATGGGTAAGAGCAGTAAATCAGACCCTACCGTATGAGAAGATATTGTATGAACAAATGGGAAATGTGCAGAGATATGAAAATATATGGGGAAAGTGGAATAGATCTTATTTTACAATAGATATGGGAATACCTGAAAATAGAATATAAAAGTGACTATAAGTGGTTGAGTGAGAATGGAAGGAAGTGGAGAGATTCGTAGTAGAATGAGGAAAAAAATTGTGGATTTATTTATATAGTAAAGAAATAAAATGTAAAGATATGTAAACTAACATGTATAGAAATTTGTAATAAAGAGGTTTGGAAAAAAAAAGAAAGGGTGGGCCAACTCAATATTGATTCCTACGGACTAAGACTGGAATGGCATTAAAGTTCATGTGCATGTAAAAACAGTCCCAATACTTTTGGTAATATAGTATATGTATATGTAGTGTATATACAGTATATATAGTGCCTTGAAAAAGCATTAATTTTATGTGATAGACCAACACAAAGTGACACATAATAGAACTGGAAGGAAAATGATAAATGGTTTTTAATTTTTTTTTACAAATAAATATGTGAAAAGTGTGGCGTGCATTTGTATTCAGCCCACCTGAGTCAATAGTTTGTAGAACCACCTTTCACTGCATTTACAGCTGCAAGTCTTTTTGGGGATGTGTACCAGTTTTGCACATCTAGAGAGTGACATTTTTGCCCATTCTTCTCTATAAAATAGCTCAGACTCTGTCAGATTGGATGGAGAGCATCTGTGAACAGCAATTTTGAAGTCTTGCCACAGATTCTCAATTGGATTTAGGTCTGGACTTTGACTGGGCCATTCTAACATATGAATATGCTTTGATCTAAACCATTCCATTATAGCTCTGGTTGTATGTTTAGGGTTGTTGTCCTACTGTAAGGTGAACCTCCGCCCCAGTCTCAAGTCTTTTTCAGACTCTAACATGTTTTCTTCTAAGATTGCCCTGTATTTGGCTCCATCCATCTTCCCATCAACTCTGACTAGCTTTCCTGTCCCTGCTGAAAAAAAGCATCCCCACAACATGATGATGTCACCAGCATGTTTCACAGTGGGGATGGTGATTTTGCCTTATGAGTTTATGTGAAATCTCCATTAATAGCTGTAAAATATTGTAATTCTGAATATATATCATTTAGATTTGTATCAATGTGGATGGGTTAGATAGCTTTCCAGAAGGCCCTTTTATACAAACAAGTCGGCGCCTAAGCTTGTGTACAGGGCCGGACCGGGATACTGAGACATTTCCCGGTAGGCTGCCTGCCCTGGGGCCACTTTGGATCTATGGCTATGCTGTGGCTGCAGCACAGCGGGAGACCGCTGTGTCAAGGAGCTGTGAAATGTTCAGCCGCGCTATGAGAAAAGTCCCGCCCTCCTCCTAGACCAGATTGTGTGATAGACTCAGTGTTCTATCACAGGAGCCGGTCTAGGAGGAGGACGGGACTTTTGTCACAGCACGGTCGAACATGATTTCACACTCAGCTCCGTTACACATCGGGAGATGGCAACTGTGCATAATTCATGCACTAAGGCTACAACGATGGTGAGGCTGTAATGAGGGCACAGCGAGGCTGCAATGAGGGCACAGTAAGGCGGCAATGAGATGGGCACAGTAAGGCTGCAATGAGGGCACAGTAAGGCGACAATGAGTTGGGCACAGTAAGGCTGCAATGAGGGCATGGTGAGGCTGCAATGAGGGCCTGGTGAGCCTGCAATGAGGGCACAGTAAGGCGGCAATGATAGGCACAGTAAGGTGGCAAAGATGGGCACAGTGAGGCTGCAATGATGGGCAAGTGAAGCTACAATGATGGGCACAGTAAGGCTGCAACGATGGTGAGGCTGCAATGAGGGCACGGTAAGACGGCAATAATGGGCACAGTAAGGCTGCAATGAGGGCACGGTGAGGCTGCAATGAGGGCACAGTAAGGCTGCAATGAGGGCACAGTAAGGCGGCAATGATGGGCACAGTGAGACTGCAATGATGGGCATGTGAAGCTGCAATGATGGGCACAGTAAGGCTGCAATGATGGTGAGGCTGCAATGAGGGCACGGTAAGGTGGCGATGATGGGCAGGGTGAGGCGGCAATGATGTGCACGGTGAGGCAGGAATGATGGGCATGGTGAGGCGACAATAATGGGCATGTGAGGCTGCAATGATGGGCAGGGTGGTACTGCAATAATGGGCATGTGAGGCTGCAATGATGGGCATGCTGAGGCTGCAATGATGGGAACAGTGAGGCGGCAATGATGGGCACAGTAAGGCGGCAATGATGGTCACAGTAAGGTGGCAATGAGGGCATGATGAGGCTGCAATGAGGGCACAGTAAGGCGGCAATGAGATAGGCACAGTAAGGTTGCAATGAGGGCATGGTGAGGCTGCAATGAGGGCATGGTGAGGCTGCAATGAGGGCACAGTAAGGCAGCAATGATGGGCACGCTGAGGCTGCAATGATGGGAACAGTGAGGCAGCAATGATGGGCACAGTAAGGTGGCAATGATAGGCACAGTGAGGCTGCATGGACTGGCACAGAGGCTGCATTTGATGGGCACAGAGAGGCTGCATTTGATGGGCACTGGTGAGGCTGCATTGATCTATTGTATCATGTCCGCAGTCTCTGACCATCTCTTGTATCATGTCTGCAGTCTCTGACCATCTCCTGTATCATGTCTACATTCTCGTAACAACTTTAGTATCATGTCCTCAGTCTCTAACCATCTCCTGTAATATGCCTGCAGCCTCTGACATCTCCTGTGCCATGCCCGCAGCCTCTGACATCTTGACATCTCCTGTACCATGCTGCTCACAGCCTCTGACCATCTCCTGTAATATGTCAACAGCCTCTGACCATCTTGTGTACTATGCCTGCAGCCTCTGACCATCTCTTGTAATATGCCCACAGCCTCTGACCAGCTCCTGTACCATGCCCACAGCCTCTGACCATCTCCTGTACTATGCCCGCAGCCTCTGACATCTCCTGTAATATGCCCACAGCCTCTGACTTTCTCCTGTACCATGCCCACAGCCTTTGACCATCTCCTGTAATATGCCTGTAGCCTCTGACATCTCCTCTACTATGCCCGCAGCCTCTGACCATCTCCTGTACTATGCCCCAGCCTCTGACCATCTCTTGTCTTATATCATGTCTGAAGTCTCTGAGGGAGTCTGGAGAGGAGTCAAGAGTGGGAGTGCCGCCGGGATGGGGGTCATGAGAGAAGTCAGACATGTGAGGACTGTGGAGAGGAGACTATAGGAAAACCAGAGCCACCAAGCTGGAGCCAACTGACTGATCCCTGCACGGTGCACATAAGAGGAGGTCAGTGACAGCACTGCCAGGCCAGTCTGAGGGGGGTCACTGATGTAAGGGGGAGAGTGAATACAGTAATGTAAGGGGGCACCGATATAAAGGTTTTCCCCTTATATCAGTAACCCCCCTCTTACCTTAGTGTATTTTCTGCCGAAGGTGGTCTCTGGTCACCAGAGTCCCCATCCCCCCTCACATTCCCAGAGTCCCAGGTGTCCCCCTTGATGATTGCTTCACTTTTACTACTTATAACTGAAATTTGCTGTTTTATATAAATATATTCCTAGCCCAATGTGCTTTTGTATCTGTCTTATCTATATATATTACGCTCTTCAAATGTGCTTTAAAATGCATGGTTTTCTTTTTATGAACAAGAAAATAATTACATTGGGCTGGTATAATAATGCTATGGGGCTGGTATGAAATTATTTCCAGGGCTGGTTTTATTCCCGTCTGGCCCTCCTTGTGTATCTAAACAATGGAACCCAAACCTCTTTGTTTTACAAATATTCACTTCAAAGGATCCCTTGTTTAGATATGCAATGAGGGTGGCCAGCCCATCATGAATACTTAATTTCCCTAACTTTAATATAGTTAAAGATGTAGTTTTACAAGTGACAAGTATGAAACTTACTTTAAATGTGTCATTAGTAGGTAACATTGTGTGTCCTTCAAAAACCAATATTTTCTTGATATGCTTCAGTGTAGGGTTCATTCCAAACTCTACTCCGTAACTGCAAGAAATGATTCTGAGGCCTATGCAGCTCTTGTTTTGTTGGTATACCTATTTCCATGATTATATTCATATTCTATAAGACCATTCTACAGATATTCATTAGTAAAGACATTAATGTTAATATAGGTGTTTGGAGTGTTAGTTATTCAGTTCACAAAGAGTATGAAAAGACTTTAATGGAACACATAGATTTTATTCTTTCTTTAATTCACACCAAATAATTACTGGGAAGCTAAAGGGAGCTACATTTAGTGCATGAAGTGATGAAATGCAGAATTTCAAATGAGAAACAAGCCAAGAATGAACTCATAAAAGAAATCACACATCATGCTGAAGATCCCAGTGGAAAATGAAGAAAAACTCGATAAAGTGCTTGTTACATGAATACATTTTCTTCATAATTTCTACAGAGGAAATTCCTAAGGATGATTACCATGTTGTTAATATATTCAATTCCATTTAAATATTAATTTAGGTATTAGATTCAGGTCAACTAAGTTTCTAGAAAATGTATTGATGCTAATAGGTTATTTAGAAAGATTTAAATATCGAAGAGGTGACATGAGGAACAGCACTTTAAAGTATTTTACATGAACAAAAATGATATAATCAGTTGTCCCATTTCACCAAAGCAGAGCACGACATGAAAGAGGAAGCTAAAACTCATAGTACTTTACCAGTGGATAACTTGTATTTCATTTTAAACCATTTTAAAGGTTAACTTGCATTTAATTTTATTTAAATTCAGTTTCACACAGTTTCAGCACTAACCACAAAAAATTATTGTGCACAAATCAAGTCAAAAATGGGTATATGAGCTCTTTTCTGTTTTGCCCTCCCTAGGCAGAAGGCCAATATCAGAGTTGAGCAGAGTGTTTTTGGCTAAGTTGTTTTTGCTATGAAATGATAGATTTTGCCATCTACGACATTTGACCAAAGCGGAAACCCTTAGTTTTGTTCTCTGAGCTCCTTAGGCAAAAATATTTTAAAGTATTTTTTTAAAGCAGCAAATGTGAAATTCACTGCAGGTTAATCAATTACTCTTATTTAAAAACATGCACCAGGAAAATACACCTGCAGTAAATGTTTGGAAAACGTGGTATTCACTGTTTTGGAAATATACCACTTTTTTCTTTGTCTAGACCAGCCTTTCTCAACCCGGAACTCTAGGGTTCCTCCAGAGGTTGCTAGGGGTTCCTTAAGCAATGAGCAACTTTTTCCTCCCAGTTTAGTACCCACTATCAACAATTATCTTTTTAGCTATCTAATAGGATCAAATTTGACTGGTTCAGCAAGGTTGACTTCTGTACAACCAGCCTGTCAGCCTTTTCCTGATCAATCAGTGATGCTGGCTATAACTGGCTGCACCGATCATTGTTTTCTGTTTGTGCTTGTGCACACATTTTTTGAGGGAACTCAAGAGGTAGGTTGTTCTAAACATCTTGGAAAACTAACCACAGATCTTCTGTGGATGTAGGCGACCTAAAATCTTTCTGTCTCTTCATGTAATTCCAGGCAGACTTGATGATTTTGAGATCAGGACTCTTGGGGGGCCAAACCATCACTTCCAGCACTACTTGTTCTTCTTTATGCTGAAGATATTTCTTAATGACAATGGCTGTATGCTTTGGATCAAAGTCCTGCTGCAGAATAAATTTGGGGCTAATCACACGCCTCCCTGATGATATGGCATGATGGATAAGTATCTGCCTATATGTAACATGTTAGATATCTAGGAATATTATTAGGGCATACTTTTTATTTAACATTAAAAAGGTATCTTTATTATTAATAGTTTTACAAGAATTTTTGATTTTAAGTCTTGATATATTCATTCGCTAACTTGACTAAAAGATTCACCTTTTACATTTGCTAGGAATTTTTTAGAATATTGAAAAAATGTTATTGAAAACATCATAAAAATTAGAAAAAAATAGAAAATGGTCTTGGTCATCTAAGGTGAAAAATGTTAGCTGGCCCATGGAAGAGAAAGGGTTAAACAACTAGATAGGTGTTATATATAGGAAACAGTCTTTGCCATATTTATTAGCTAATTACATGTAACACTAAAGGGAAACTTACCTGCCTTGTAAAATGGCCCAGGGAACATTTTCCCCTTTACCAGCAATCCCTGTCTGCTCATTGTCTGCAACTTTTCTCTGTATGTATATTCAATGCTGAGTAAATAAGAATGCTAAGTAGCAAACAAACAGAATATACACTCCCGGATACATATATGTACAAGATGTACCTGTGACGATGGCAGTCTCAAATCCCACTGTTACCATTAAGATGTGACAAGCCAGACCCTGCAGAGATTTTCAGGTTTGCGGGTCAACAATCTATATGCCAGTAGACTGAGAATGATCATTACTGAGGTTGGTTAATTCTGCAGATAACCCTTTTTAAACACCCAAACAGTAGCTGTTGCCATGAGACACACACACACCATTCACAGTATCTGTTGTAGCAATTCCGATCTTTAAGAAATGCCCACCAGACAGGCATACAAAATATATGATAGCTGTCCTCAAAGAGGCAAAGCTACTTTAATTTTTGTTAAAGTAACTTTAAGTTCTGATTTGAGCATTTTGATAGCTTAGCAATTTGAAAACATTGTTTTGATGAAAAGGAAAAAAATGCAAAAAAGCATTAACAGAAAATTTTGTGGATCTTTTAAAGAGTGTCACAGAGCCATTACCTCGCCCAATCAAGAGAGGCGAAGAATGAGATTGTTTTTCTAACTTAAAATATTTCTAGATGCTCATATTTCACAATCCGAAATAACTGATATAATATAATCAAGATTTGATAGATATCAAACATGATATTGCTCTTATGTCTATACTCATGTAGATGTTTGTTATGAATGTAACTGTGATTATGGATTATGTGTAGAGTTTTGAAGAGCTCAGAGATGAATGAAGAGGGCACTGGCAGTTTCAAGTCAAGTAGAGCCAGACTCCAAATGTGAATAGATTCTAAATAATTTTATGACAGCCAGTTATGAATCTCTGGCTTATTGGAGGTTCATGGCTGTTATTAGCTCTTTGGTTTCCAAGACTTCTTCTAAGTATGGTTTACAATGGGCATGTTTAGAATTGTTTAAAGTATTTGCAGACCCCGCTAGGTTCAGTTTTTACATTCCAACCTGACATATTTCGAACTGCTTATTTTCTAGTGTGGGGTTGTTTAATCTTGTATGTGGCTTTATAAGTTGTTGTCCCTTGTGCCAATGCAAACATCAGATTTAAATCTAACCTCTGTGTGGCAGACTTGCAAATTTTGGTGAATGAGTGGCACTGTGCTAAGTATGAATCTACATTCTTCTTATACAGTTTGTGGCTTATCAGGCCTTATTATTGTCGCAGTACCTTTTAAAACTTTGAAAAATCAGTCAGTGGAATTTTTAGCAAACATACTGCACAATATTAATGATGCTGCCCACTTCTCATTGGTAGCTGTATTTCAAACCATGAATTACATTAAGGCCTATAACAGCAAAACATTTTTGCTATTCTTTACCCTTATTATCTAAACATATGGTACACTTTTGAAGGACTAATTTGCACATTGTTACATCTCTCACTTCTAAGCTGGGGTTCCGCCATTATGTGGAGTCCACATGACCGCAGCCCTACCTGGTTCTGGGCATTGGTGAGTGCATACACAAGAAAAGGTGGCCCAAATGCAGGGTGAGAGGACTCCATCTTCATGCTTGTTTTCCTTTCAAGTAAATTTAAAGGGACCTTTTTACCACTTCTGACTTTTCTAATTGAGCATAGTTTTGGAAAGGGAAGAAATGATACTCACCGTTGAGTAACCTCAGTTGAAACCTCAGTTGAACAAAACCAAATTTAACCTTTTTTGAGTTCATGATAAGCATAAAAGTAAGTTGGCACACTTTAAATAGTTAAAATGAGCTTTAAGGACAAACTTGTGTGGACTTAAAGTGGACCCAAACTCAAGAAGTGAAGAGATACTATTTTATAGGGAATATCTAGAACTGTTAACTGTGCCTTGGCATTACCCTGAGAAATGTAAAATTTCTTTGGTATTCCTCCTGAAAAATGGCAGTGCATTTCCTTGTTTGTAAGGTTTCCTAGCCTCATAGCGTTATATCTGCTAGTGTCATGTGATTTTGAGTGAGATTTATTGATAATACTATTATGCTGCTCTCTATTCTCCATGCTGCAGCACTGACCCAAGGAAGCAAAGCCCTCTACTCTGATCAGTTTGTGATGAGATCTCCACTGTGTAGATATTTCCCCTACCTAACACACCATGTCTACCACCACATTCAAACCTTCCTATTTTGACCAAGTTATCACAGAGAAGGTTGTTACATTTTTATCTAAGGCCCACCTAATAACGTATCTCCTGGACCTTGTTCCCTCCCAACTACTCAAGTCACCCTGTTGCTTCATTCTACATTCTCTAATTCAAATCTTCATACTCATCCTCTTTACTGGCATCTTCCCCACCCCTCTAAAGCATGTACTGGTCACCCCCATACTCGAAAGCACTCAATGGACACCACCAGTCTGAACAACTTAAAACTCATCTTCTTGCTCCTGATTACCTCCAAACCATCTTGGCTACCACAAGCTAACACCTTTTTCTCAACCTTCTGTCTTTTGCCCACAACACTCCATGGAAACTGCTCTCCCAAAACTCACTAATGACGACTAGTCTGTATGCGCACTCTTAGACCTTTCTACTGCCTTTGATACAGTTGACAACCTGTTCCTCCTAAAAAAAAACACCATTCCCTTGGCCTCCAAGACTCTGCTCTTTACTGATTCTCCTCTTACATATCTCAGCACACCATCTGTGTAACCTACAACTGTATGTCCTCCTTTCATCTTCCTCATTCTGTAGAGATCCCCCAAGGCTCTGTTCTCAGACCCCTTTATTCTCTATCTATACCGCTTCCCAGGGTCAGTTGACAACTTTCCATGGCTTCCAATTCCTTCTCTATGCTAATTACATAGTTACATAGTTACATAGTAGGTGAGGTTGAAAAAAGACACAAGTCCATCAAGTCCAACCTATGTGTGTGGTTATGTGTCAGTATTTCATTACATATCCCTGTATGTTGCTGTCATTCAGGTGATTATCTAATAGTTTCTTGAAGCATTCAATGCCCCCCGCTGAGACCACCGCCTGTGGAAGGGAATTCCACATCCTTGCCGCTCTTACAGTAAAGAACCCTCTACGTAGTTTAAGGTTAAACCTCTTTTCTTCTAATTGTAATGAGTGGCCCCGAGTCTTATTAAACTCTCTTCTGCGAAAAAGTTTTATCCCTATTGTGGGGTCGCCAGTACAGTATTTGTGAATTGAAATCATATCCCCTCTCAAGCGTCTCTTCTCCAGAGAGAATAAGTTCAGAGCTCGCAACCTTACCTCATAACTAAGATCCTCCAGACCCTTTATTAGCTTTGTTGCCCTTCTTTGTACTCGCTCCATTTCCAGTACATCCCTCCTGAGGACTGGTGCCCAGAGCTGGACAGCATACTCCAGGTGCAGCCGGACCAGAGTCTTGTAGAGCGGGAGAATTATCGTTTTATCTCTGGAGTTGATCCCCCTTTTAATGCATGCCAATATTCTGTTTGCTTTATTAGCAGCAGCTTGGCATTGCATGCCATTGCTGAGCCTATCATCTACTAGGACCCCCAGGTCCTTTTCCATCCTAGATTCCCCAAGAGGTTCTCCCCCCAGTGTATAGATTGCATTCATATTTTTGCCACCCAAATGCATTATTTTACATTTTTCTACATTGAACCTCATTTGCCATGTAGTCGCCCACCCCATTAATTTGTTCAGGTCTTTTTGCAAGATTTCCACATCCTGCGGAGAAGTTATTGCCCTGCTTAGCTTAGTATCGTCTGCAAATACAGAGATTGAACTGTTTATCCCATCCTCCAGATCGTTTATGAACAAATTAAATAGGATTGGTCCCAGCACAGAACCCTGGGGAACCCCACTACCCACCCCTGACCATTCTGAGTACTCCCCATTTATCACCACCCTCTGAACACGCCCTTGTAGCAAGTTTTCAATCCATGTACTCACCCTATGGTCCATGCCAACGCACCTTATTTTGTACAGTAAACGTTTATGGGGAACTGTGTCAAATGCTTTTGCAAAATCCAGATACACCACGTCTACGGGCCTTCCTTTATCTAGATGGCAACTCACCTCCTCATAGAAGGTTAATAGATTGGTTTGGCAAGAACAATTCTTCATGAATTCATGCTGATTACTGCTAATGATATCATTCTTATTACTAAAATCTTGTATATAGTCCCTTATCATCCCCTCCAAGAGTTTACATACTATTGATGTTAGGCTAACTGGTCTGTAATTCCCAGGGATGTTTTTTGGGCCCTTTTTAAATATTGGTGCTACAGTGGCTTTTCTCCAATCAGCTGGTACCATTCCAGTCAATAGACTGTCTGTAAAAATTAGGAACAACGGTCTGGCAATCACCTGACTGAGTTCCCTAAGTACCCTCGGATGCAAGCCATCTGGTTCCGGTGATTTATTAATGTTAAGTTTCTCAAGTCTAATTTTAATTCTGTCCTCTGTTAACCATGTAGGTGCTTCCTGTGTTGTGTCATGAGGATAAACACTGCAGTTTTGGTTACTGAAGCCCCCCGATTCACTCGTGAATACTGAGGAGAAGAATAAATTAAATACCTTTGCCATCTCCCCATCCTTTGTAACCAGATGTCCTTCCTCATTCTTTATGGGGCCAATATGGTCTGTCCTCCCTTTTTTACTGTTTACATACCGTATATACTCGAGTATAAGTCGTTCCGAGTATAAGTCGAGGCCCTAATTTACCACAAAAAAATGGGAAAAACGTATTGACCCGAGTATAAGATGAGGGTGAGAAATGCACAGCTACTGTAAGTGGAAAAGAGGGTCAACAATGCCCATTTGCAGCATCACTGTGCCCATTTGCATGCCTCACTGTGCCCATTTGCAGCCATAGGTACCCTGAACTTCAAACTCGGTAGTTAAGGGTTCCTAGATGCCCCCTAGCTGCAGCCAAAATTTGGGGTCTCTTAACCCAAAGGGTCCCGAAATGACATTGCTGCAGATGGACACAGTTGACCGAATTTGGGGCCCCAAATCTCGGGGCCACTTAGTGCTAGGAACCCCAAATTTGGTGTGCAAACCCAGTGGAACTAGCACCATAAAATTTCCAAAGCTGGGGTTTTTAGCTTCAAGTGGCCCTGAGATACAGGGCCCCAAAAATCAGTTCAGAAAATGTCCACTGGGTTTGCACACCAAATTTGGGGTTCCTAGCACAAAGTGGCCCTGAGATATGGAGCCCCAAAGTCGGTTCAGAAAATGTCAAGCACTTTTCTGCAGCAGAGAATGACATTTTCCGAACTGACTTTGGGGCCCCGTATCTAAGGGCCACTTAGTGCTAGGAACTTCAGCTTTGGATATGTTATGATACCAGTTCCACTGGGTTTGCACACCAAATTTGGGGTTCCTAGCTCCAAGTGGCCCTGAGATACGGGGCCCCAAAGTCGGTTCGGAAAATGAAATTTTTTGCTGCAGAAAAGTGCTTGACTCGAGTATAAGTCGAGGGGGGCACTTTCAGCACAAAAAAATGTGCTGAAAAATTCGACTTATACTCGAGTATATACGGTACTTAAAGAATTTCTTGGGATTTTTTTTGCTCTGACATCAAAATATATTTCTCTGCTCTTCAACTCACCCCTTCTGTCTCCTCATGCATCACTATATTACTAACAGACATATCAGCATGGATGTCACACCACTTCTTCAAACTCACTCTTTTCAAACCCAAGCTTGTAATATCTGCCATCAAGATCAATGGCACAACTTTTAGTCTCTCCCCTCATGCCAAGGTGGTAGAGATGATCCTGGACTCTAATCTCTCCTTTCAGCCCCACATCCAATCACTGTCCAAATCGTGCCACCTTAACCTCCATAACATTTCCAAAATTTGCCAAAACTCGCCTTGACTATTGCAACACCCTCCTCATTGGCTTACCTTTACACAAACTATCCCCCTTAATCAAATGTATTCGTCTTACATACTTCTTAGTCTACTACTCCTCTTTACAAACCCATTTACTGGCTTCCATTTGTCCATTTCAAAAGGCTAACAACATTTAAACCTATCCACAGCTCTACCTCAATCTACATCTCCAAACTCATCTCAAAATATTATCCACAATTTCCCCTATGTACTCAAAACTTCCTGCTCTCTAGCCCCTTCATCGGCTCCTCCAGTGCTTGCCTCCAGGATTTCTCCTGAGCCTCTCCTATTCTCTGAAACTTCCTATCCCAATCTGTGAGGCTATTTCCTACTCTGTCTGCCTTTTCAGTGAAACCTTTCCCATCGTCACCTAAAATTTTTCTCTGTCAGCTCATCTCTCACAGGTACTACCTGTTGTATATTTGCCCCTCCCTCTATATTGTAAGCTCTCATGAGCAGGGCCCTCCTAACCCTTTCATCTTAAACTGCATTGTAAAGGTACTATCCCTCTTTATTTAAAAAAAAATACTGCACAAATGGGTGGCACTATATGAATCCTGCATATCACATATAATAATGAACACCTCCAAAATAAGGTATATAAGGATCTTCACCAGCACCCTTAGTTTAGTGATAATCTTGTCCTTTATTTACATAAAGTAACAGGCATCAAGGGCCAATGTTTTGGGACCTCACATGATGCCTTTTTCAAGGCAGAGTGATGCACTAACATGAGACATAGAGCCAACAAGCAATCAGAAACAGACACATCACAAAGCTGTGATGTAAGAATGACACCATAGCCCCTCCCACACTAAAAGTTAACTCCTTTGTTTGTGTGTTTGTGTGCATGTGTTAAATAATTAGTCTAGTTGAAAAAAGACACAATTCTATCCAGTTTAACCAACAGAGAAAAAAACAAAACAAAAACACAAACCAAAACACACACACAAATAGAAAACCTCCATATACACAATCCTACACCCACAATTGATCCAGAGGAAGGAAAAACCAAGCAATCAGAAACAGACACATCACAAAGCTGTGATGTAAGAATGCCACCATAGCCCCTCCCACACTAAAAGTTAACTCCTTTGTTTGTGTGTTTGTGTGCATGTGTTAAATAATTAGTCTAGTTGAAAAAAGACACAATTCTATCCAGTTTAACCAACAGAGAAAAAACAAAACAAAAACACAAACCAAAACACACACACAAATAGAAAACCTCCATATACACAATCCTACACCCACAGTTGACCCAGAGGAAGGAAAAAACAAGCAATCAGAAACAGACACATCACAAAGCTGTGATGTAAGAATGCCACCATAGCCCCTCCCACACTAAAAGTTAACTCCTTTGTTTGTGTGTTTGTGTGCATGTGTTAAATAATTAGTCTAGTTGAAAAAAGACACAATTCTATCCAGTTTAACCAACCGAGAAAAAAACAAAACAAAAACACAAACCAAAACACACACACAAATAGAAAACCTCCATATACACAATCCTACACCCACAGTTGATCCAGAGGTAGGAAAAAAAAACAATAAAGCATGATCCAATTTTAACCAGTGGGGTAAAAATATCCTTCCTAATCCCCCCAAGAGGCAATTGGATATTCCATGGATCAACTTTACCTGTAAATGTTAGTATACAGTTATATTTTGTGCACTTGGGAAAGAATCCAGGGCTTTTTCACAATAATCTACTGAGCTGGCCAGAACCAGCTCTTGAGGGCATTTATTCCACATTTCACAGCTCTTACTGTGAAGAAGCCTTTCTGTAATTGCAGGGTAAATCTCTTTCCCTTCAGACATAAAGAATGCCCCCTTGTCCTTTGTAATGACCTTAAAGTGAATAATTCCACACCAAGTTCACTATATGGACAACTTATGTATTTATACATGTTAATAATACCCCCCCTTTAATTTCCTCTTCTCAACAGATAATAAATGCAGTTTAGCAATTATTTCCTCATAGCTGAGCTCCTCCATGCCTCATCAGTTTGGTTGCTCTTCTCTGCACTTTCTCCAGTTCCCCGATATCTTTTTGTGAACTGGCGCCCAAAACCGAACTGCATATTTAAGATGAGGTCTGCTAATGATTTGTACATGGGCAAAATTATATAACTCTTTCTGCAATCCATACCTCTTTTAATAAAAGAAAGGATTTTGCTCACTTTAGAAATAGGAGTTGAGAATTGCATGCTATTATTAACCAGTTGCCGACCACCGCATGCTGATGTACGTCGTCACAATGGCACGGGCAGGCATAAGGGCTTTCCTGTACGTCCCTGCCTGCCCACGGGGGGGGTCCGATTGGACCCCCCGGTGCCTGCGGTGGTCGGATTCTCGTCAGGAGCAATCCGAGGTGAGGGGGAGGCCACTCATTCATGGTCACCCCCTCACGCTCGCTCCTGGCGAATGAAATGCTTCCTCGGCTTCTGTAATGTAAACAGAAGCAGAGGAAGTGATGTCATCTCTCCTCGAGCCGGATTTTTCGTTCCGGTGCCGAGGAGAGAAGACATCAATGTGAGTTGCACCAACACTACACTTCCAGTAGAACATGCAGGCACACTTTTCACCCCCCATCACCCCCCAGTCACCCCCCGATCACCCCCCTGTACCCCCTGTCACAGTGACACCAATAGCAGTTTTTTTCTGATTATTGCATTGGTGTCAGTTTGTGACAGTTATAAATGATAGGGCAGTTAGTGGTAGGCCCCTTTAGGTCTAGGGTACCCCCCTAACCCCCCTAATAAAGTTTTAACCCCGTGATCACCCCCCGTCGCCAGTGTCACTGATCGCTGTATTAGTGTCACAGCTGACGCTAGTTAGGGAGGTAAGTATATAGGTTCGCCGTCAGCTTTTTATAGTGTCAGAGACCCCTATATACTACCTAATAAAGGTTTTAACCCCCTGATTGCCCCCTAGTTAACCCTTTTACCAGTGATCACCGTATAACTGTTACGGGTGACGCTGGTTAGTTCGTTTGTTTATTATAGTTTCAGGGCACCCGCCGTTTATTACCTAATAAGGGTTTAACCCCCTAATTGCCCAGCGGTGATATAAGTTAAGTTTTAGGGACTGCGTCGCCCCAGGGAGCGTCAGGTTAGTGCCAGTACCGCTAACACCCACGCACGCAGCATACACCTCCCTTAGTGGAATAGTATCTGAACAGATCAATATCTGATCTGATCAGATCTATACTAGCATCCCCAGCAGTTTATGGTTCCCAAAAACGCAGTGTTAGCAGGATCAGCCCAGATACCTGCTAGCACCTGGGTTTTGCCCCTCTGCCCAGCCCAGCCCACCCAAGTGCAGTATCGATCGATCACTGTCACTTACAAAACACTAAACACATAACTGCAGCATTCGCAGAGTCAGGCCTGATCCCTGCGATCGCTGACAGTTTTTTGGTAGCGTTTTGATACAGTCGCTAACAGTCAGGCACTTTTTTGCCTGTGAGTCTCACTAGTGTACCACTAAGTTTAGAGCCCAAAATGGCAAATCAAAGGTACACTAGTGAAGAGGCCTACACGTTTCTGAGCATGACAGATAGTGAAGAGGAAGTCACTCATCTGTCAGATTCAGGCTCAGAATATGAACCAGTAGACAGCAGTGGCTCCATGACAGATAGCTCTGACAATGGAGTTGTGGTCCCTGCCAAGGTCAGGCGTACCAGACCCCGAACTTCTTCTTCTGCTGTTGAGGTGCAAGAACCACAGGGCTCTCATATGGAGCAGAGAAGTACTAGCGCCGCTATTCCTTCTGGTGAACTGGCAAGCACCAGCGGCCTAGTACACCCTTGTCGTACATCCAGCACTGCAGAAACACTTGGTGACGTGGCGAGTCACATAAGTGCAGTTCAAGCTGGCGAGGTGGCAAGCACAAATAGTGTCCTGCTGCCACCAAGAAGATGAACACAGGCCCGTCGTGCACATAGTGCCCTTGCTGCTGCATTCGCCAATCCTAATCCTAATCCTAACTGGGAACCCACCACTTCTGCAGCACCTGTACTTCCCCCATTCACTGGCCAACCCGGCATTCATGTGGAAACAGTCGATTTTACGCCGCTTGATTTTTATTCACCGAAGATCTCTATAGATCTATTGTGGACCAAAGCAATTTGTACGCTGGTCAACACATCGCCACTATTCCCCAGTCCTCCCTTGCCAGAGATTGGAAACCAATTACGGTTTCTGAATTTAAGATCTTTCCGGACCTTTCCCTCCTCATAGGCATAACCAAAAAGAGTGAGTTGCAGTCATATTGATCACATAGTTACATAGTAGGTGAGGTTGAAAAAAGACACACGTCCATCAAGTCCAACCTATGTGTGTGATTATGTGTCAGTATTACCTTACATATCCCTGTACGTTGCGGTCATTCAGGTGATTATCTAATAGTTTCTTGAAGATATCAATGCTCCCCGCTGAGACCACTGCCTGTGGAAGGGAATTCCACATCCTTACCGCTCTTACAGTAAAGAACCCTCTACGTAGTTTAAGGTTAAACCTCTTTTCTTCTAATTGTAATGAGTGGCCCCTGAGTCTTATTAAACTCTCTTCTGCGAAAAAGTTTTATCCCTATTGTGGGGTCACCAGTACAGTATTTGTAAATTGAAATCATATCCCCTCTCAAGCGTCTCTTCTCCAGAGAGAATAAGTTCTACGCTCGCAACCTTTCCTCATAACTAAGATCCTCCAGACCCTTTATTAGCTTTGTTGCCCTTCTTTGTACTCGCTCCATTTCCAGTACATCCTTCCTGAGGACTGGTGCCCAGAACTGGAAAGCATACTCCAGGTGCGGCCGGACCAGAGTCTTGTAGAGCGGGAGAATTATCGTTTTATCTCTGCAGTTGATCCCCCTTTTAATACATGCCAATATTCTGTTTGCCTTATTAGCAGCAGCTTGCATTGCATGCCATTGCTGAGCCTATCATCTACTAGGACCCCCAGGTCCTTTTCCATCCTAGATTCCCCAAGAGGTTCTCCCCCCAGTGTATAGATTGCATTCATATTTTTGCCACCCAAATGCATTATTTTACATTTTTCTACATTGAACCTCATTTGCCATGTAGTCGCCCACCCCATTAATTTGTTCAGGTCTTTTTGCAAGGTTTCCACATCCTGCGGAGAAGTTATTGCCCTGCTTAGCTTAGCATCGTCTGCAAATACAGAGATTGAACTGTTTATCCCATCCTCCAGATCGTTTATAAACAAATTAAATAGGATTGGTCCCAGCACAGAACCCTGGGGGACCCCACTACCCACCCCTGACCATTCTGAGTACTCCCCATTTATTACCACCCTCGGAACTCGCCCTTGTAGCCAGTTTTCAATTCATGTACTCACCCTATGGTCCATGCCAACGCACCTTATTTTGTACAGTAAACGTTTATGGGGAACTGTGTCAAATGCTTTTGCAAAATCCAGATACACCACGTCTACGGGCCTTCCTTTATCTAGATGGCAACTCACCTCCTCATAGAAGGTTAATAGATTGGTTTGGCAAGAACGATTCTTCATGAATCCATGCTGATTACTGCTAATGATATTGTTCTTATTACTAAAATCTTGTATATAGTCCCTTATCATCCCCTCCAAGATTTTACATACTATTGATGTTAGGCTAACTGGTCTGTAATTCCCAGGGATGTTTTTTGGGCCCTTTTTAAATATTGGTGCTACATTGGCTTTTCTCCAATCAGCTGGTACCATTCCAGTCAATAGACTGTCTGTAAAAATTAGGAACAACGGTCTGGCAATCACCTGACTGAGTTCCCTAAGTACCCTCGGATGCAAGCCATCTGGTCCCGGTGATTTATTAATGTTAAGTTTCTCAAGTCTAATTTTAATTCCGTCCTCTGTTAACCATAGAGGTGCTTCCTGTGTTGTGTCATGAGGATAAACACTGCAGTTTTGGTTACTGATGCCCCCCGATTCACTCATGAAGACTGGGGAGAAGAATAAATTCAATACCTTTGCCATCTCCCCATCCTTTGTAACCAGATGTCCTTCCTCATTCTTTATGGGGCCAATATGGTCTGTCCTCCCTTTTTTACTGTTTACATACTTAAAGAATTTCTTGGGATTTTTTTTGCTCTCCTCCACTATGTGTCTTTCATGTTCTATCTTAGCCGTCCTAATTGCACCCTTACTGTCACGTACCTGGTGGGTTGTGAGCCTGAAGTGCAGAGAAGAACCTCCCTTACAGCTCCCACTCCTGTTCCTCTGGAATGGAGACAGAAGGCCAGGAGTGAGGAGTGGTATGGGTGCCTGGCAGGATCGACAGTCACCGGAAGTTCAGGAGTGGTGACACCCTCTGGGTCCAGAAGCTGAAGAGGACGCTGAATCGCAGAGAGGTTCCGGAGTCACAGCAGATAAGGAAGCAGGTAAGTAAGCAGGTAAGTAAGCAGGACTGGAACCAGGAACAAAGCAGCAGGTAGTAGCCTGAAAGCTGGACTGGAACCTGGAACAAGCAGCAGGTAGTAGCCTGGAACACTGGACTGGAACCTGGAACAAGGCAGCAGGTAGTAGCCTGGAACACTGGACTGGAACCTGGAACAAGGCAGCAGGTAGTAGCCTGGAACGCTGGACTGGAACCAGGAACAAGGCAGTAGGTAGTAGCCTGGAACGCTGGACTGGAACCAGGAACAAGGCAGCAGGTAGTAGACTGGAACGCTGGACTGGAACCAGGAACAAGCAGCAGGTAGTAGACTGGAACGCTGGACTGGAACCAGGAACAAGGCAGCAGGTAGTAGACTGGAATGCCGGACTGGAACCAGGAACAAGGCAGCAGGTAGTAGACTGGAACGCTGGACTGGAACCAGGAACAAGCAGCAGGTAGTAGACTGGAACGCTGGATACAGGGGTCAGACTGAAGGGTGGTCAAACAAGCCAGAGGTCGGTATCGGTCGATCAGCAGAGGTACCAGGGACAACACAGAGGGATGGTCAGGCAAGCCAAGAGGGTCTGGTGCAGGCGGATAGCAGGATGGTCTAACAGGAAGCCGGGTCAGATAGCAGAGTACACAGGTCAGATCAGGTTAAGGCACACGGAACGCTGTAGAGCAGACAGCGGGGATGGAGTGTGACAGGCCGGTTTCTATAGCCCGCCTGGCACTAGCGGGAGTGCGCGCGCGCGTGCCCGTGCGTGACAGCACCCATGAACGCGTGCGCATGCGCAGTGGAACCCGCGGCCGTGTCCCCCTGCGTCTGGATCGCTGATTATTGGCAGGATCTTCATGACATTGCCCCCCCCAAGGGGCAGCCTCCGGATGCCCCTTTGAAGGAATTTCTCCGGATGGGCTCTTTTAAAAGATTGTAAAAGATTTTTAGCATGAATATTATCCTCGGGTTCCCAAGAATTTTCTTCTGGGCCGAACCCTCTCCATTTTATCAAAAATTGATTTTGGTTGCCTCTTCTCCTATGGTCCATGATAGCCTCCACCTCGAATTCTTCCTCCCCATCCACCAAAATTGGATCAGGAGGATCCGTACTTCGGCCTGGAAATGGGTTAGAAACAGAGGGTTTGAGTAGAGACACATGAAATACTGGATGCACTTTTAATGAATCCGGAAGTTCAAGTTCGTATGCCACCTCATTAATCCTTCGCTTAACAGGGAATGGGCCAAGGAACTTGGGACCCAATTTCTTTGATGGACAGGCCATCCTGAGATTTACTGTAGATAACCATACCTGGTCCCCGGGTGTAAGTAACAGCTCACCTCGTCTCTTCTTATCAAAAGTTGCTTTATTATACTCCTGGGTCCTGGTCATGGTCTCCTGCAAAACTTGATTGTTGGAAGTGAAGAAGTCCAGCCTCTCCTGAACTGCGGGTACTGTGCACTCTGGAAGAGAATTAGGCAGAAAAGAAGGGTGGTAACCATAATTTGCAAAAAATGGGGTTTGTTTGATAGCGGAATGAATAGAGTTGTTGTAGGCAAACTCGGCCAATGGAAGAACAGAAATCCAATCATCCTGGGCAAATGAAGAAAAACAGCGTAAATATTGTTCAAGAGTCTGGTTTGTTCTCTCTGTTTGCCCATTAGTCTGGGGGTGGTAAGCAGATGAAAATGAGAGTTCAATCTTCAATGTTTTGCATAGAGACCTCCAGAATCGGGAGGTAAACTGTACCCCCCCGATCTGAAACGATATTAGCTGGTACCCCATGGAGCCTGATGACTTCTCTAATGAATGCCTGTGCCGTCTCTGTAGCTGAGGGAGTGCCCTTCATTGGGACAAAGTGGGCCATCTTCGACAACCGGTCTACTATGACAAAAATTGAGGTGAAACCCCCAGCCGGAGGTAATTCCACAATAAAATCTATAGAAAGCATCTTCCAAGGCCTATCTGGGACAGGTAATGGCTTTAGCAAACCCCATGCCTTGGTCCTGTGCCCCTTGTTTCTGATACAGGTGGTACAGGATTCAACAAATCTCCTACAATCATCACGTAACTGAGGCCACCAAAAGGTACGCTGTACCAGATCAGTAGTTTTAGCCACTCCAAAATGCCCAGCAAAAGCATGATCATGACAGAGTTCTAGTACTGAAACTCGTAGTTCTTCAGGTATAAAAATCCTATTCTCGTGCCATAATAACCCATCCTTAACTTGGAGTTCTGGCCTAATGGAAGACCCCAATTCTGCGGAAGCCTGCTTAATCCGGGAAAGCAAATCTCCCTGAAGCAAAAGAAAATTCCCCGGGGACAGAATGGTGTCCGGAGGGGAAACCTCTTGGGGCTTGTGAAACATCCTGGATAGGGCATCAGGCTTGGTATTCTTGGAACCAGGGCGATAAGTGACATGAAAAGAGAACCTGGAGAAAAAGAGGGCCCACCTGGCTTGGCGTGGCTTCAACCTTTTTGCAGACCTCAAATACTCCAGGTTCTTATGATCTGTAAAAATTAAGACTGGATGAGCGGCACCCTCTAGCAGATAGCGCCACTCCTCCAACGCGGATTTAATAGCCAATAATTCTCTGTCACCTACATCATAATTTCTCTCTGCCGTGGACAATTTACGAGAGAAGAAGGCCACAGGATATAACAGGGCCTTAGTTCCCTGTCTTTGGGACAACACTGCCCCTACCGCAATTTCGGATGCGTCCACCTCTAGTACAAATGGCAGAGAGGAATCTGGATGTTTTAGTACGGAAGCAGAGGTAAAAAGGCCCTTGAGAGTCTCGAAAGCCTTTTGAGCCTCAGCAGACCAGTGGAAACGAGTACCCTGTTTAGTTAGCTGTGTGATGGGTGTGATGATGGCTGAAAACCCCTTAATAAATTTGCGGTAGAAATTAGCGAATTCAACGAATCGCTGGATCCCCTTTTTATCTGTTGGGACTGGCCAGTCTAGTACTGCAGTGATCTTTTGGGGGTCCATCTTAATGCCCTTGCTGGAAATGATTAACCCCAAAAATGGAATACTTTCCTGTTCAAATTCACATTTCTCAGCTTTTGCATATAGACCGTGTTGTTGAAGCCGGGCCAATACACTTCTGACGTGCCTGCGATGGGATTCAAGGGAACAAGAGAAAATTAGTATGTCGTCTAAATAGACGATAACAAACAGATCTAGAAAGTCTCGTAAAACATCATTGATGAAGTACTGGAATGTAGCAGGAGCATTGCACAGCCCAAACGGCATCACAAGGTATTCAAAATGTCCATAACGGGTACGAAAGGCAGTCTTCCATTCGTCTCCGTCCCTAATACGAACCAAATTGTAGGCTCCGCGGAGGTCAAGCTTAGTGAATATGGTAGCTGTCCCAAGTCTTTGGAACAGCTCTGGTACCAGAGGAAGAGGGTAACGGTTCTTTACAGTGATCTTGTTCAGCTCACGGTAATCTACACATGGTCTGAGGGTCTTGTCTTTCTTTTGTACGAAGAAGATACCTGCACCTGCTGGAGACGTGGATGGACGAATGAAGCCTTTCTTTAGATTCTCATCAATATATTCTTTTAAAGCCCCTTGTTCCACTTCCGTTAAAGGAAATATTCTTCCAAAAGGTATCTCGGCACCGGGGAGTAATTCGATAGGACAGTCATAGGCCCGGTGAGGGGGTAAGACCTCTGCCCCCTGCTTGCTGAATACATCTAAGAAATCATGATATGCAGAAGGGATGGAAAGGTGCAGACTAGGATCTGTGTTTAAACAGAGCAAGGTAGGATTCTTCTGAGTGTCCTGAAGTTTACAAGACTGTTGGCAATATGGGGAGGAAAAGGTAACCTCACCTGTGATCCAATTAATGTCAGGATTGTGGGCCTGTAACCATGGCATGCCGAGGATTATGGGGAACATAGGTGAAGCGATGATATCTAGGCGTAACAGTTCTTGATGAGAATTGGAGATGGAAACGGGTATTGGAACAGTCTCTTGGGTAACAGGCCCTGATTTAATGGCCGTTCCATCAGCTAGATGAATGGAAAGTCCATGGGTTTTAGGCAACAGAGGTATCCGGTGTTGGGTAGCAAAAAGAGAGTCCATGAAACAACTGCAAGCTCCAGAGTCAATAATGGCGCCTATTTGCAGGGTCTCTCCTGGAAGCTGTAACAGGAGAGAGAGAGCAAGGTGAGTAGTGTTCTTAACCAGAGGCACAGCATAGTCAGAGGACAGAGATAGGCACTTACGGAGTTTAAGGGGACAGTTCCTGACATAGTGCCCAGGTTCCCCACAATACAGGCACAGATCTTTCACTCGACGACGTTGTCGTTCTTCCTGAGTAAGGGAAGGCCGCAGAACCCCTAATTGCATTGGCTCAGGTGGGTTAAAAGTAGACATTGGTGGTGCTGGTGATGTATGATGGGGCACTTTAGGGGTAACCCAAGTTGGGCGAGAGGTTCCCATAGCTCTCTCAGTCCTTCGTTCTCTTAGACGTCGATCGATCTGGATGGTTAGATCGATCAATGCGTTCAAAGTCTGTGGGGTACCCACCCTGGCCAATTCATCTTTCAGAGAGTCAGAAAGTCCCATTCGAAACTGATAGCGGAGAGCCGCATCATTCCAATTCGTGTCTACACTCCACTTTCTGAATTCCGCCACATAGTCTTCTGCAGCCCTGCGACCCTGCTGAAGGGTGTGCAAAGCCGCTTCTGCAGTCACGGACAGCTGGGGGTCATCATACAGCTGACCTAGTGCGTCAAAGAAGGCAGACAGATTAGTCAAGGATACGTCCTTTTGCTCCAAGAGGCGGTGGGCCCAAGTTTGGGGGTCACCAGAAAGCAGAGAGATTACGTAGCCCACCTTAGTAGCCTCAAGGGAAAAGGTACGTGGCTGAAGAGCAAAGAACAGTTCACAGGAGTTGCGGAAAGCTCTGAATTTGAGGCGATTTCCGGAAAAATGTTCAGGCGTCGGGACCTTGGGTTCTGGAGGGAGCATCACCACTGTTGAGGAAGGCCCGACTGAAGGAGCAGAAGTGGAAGGGACACCCTGAGCCCCAATGGGATTAGACAAGGTTAACACTCGTTCCTCCAGCCTGGTGTATCCTTGCTGCAGATTCTTGACTGCTTCAGTCAATCCTGCCAGGTGTGCACAGAGTTCCTCCATGGGAGACGTTCCCTGCTCAGGCTCAGACATGGCTGTCTGCTACTGTCACGTACCTGGTGGGTTGTGAGCCTGAAGTGCAGAGAAGGACCTCCCTTACAGCTCCCACTCCTGTTCCTCTGGAATGGAGACAGAAGGCCAGGAGTGAGGAGTGGTATGGGTGCCTGGCAGGATCGACAGTCACCGGAAGTTCAGGAGTGGTGACACCCTCTGGGTCCAGAAGCTGAAGAGGACGCTGAATCGCAGAGAGGTTCCGGAGTCACAGCAGATAAGGAAGCAGGTAAGTAAGCAGGTAAGTAAGCAGGACTGGAACCAGGAACAAAGCAGCAGGTAGTAGCCTGGAACGCTGGACTGGAACCTGGAACAAGCAGCAGGTAGTAGCCTGGAACACTGGACTGGAACCTGGAACAAGGCAGCAGGTAGTAGCCTGGAACACTGGACTGGAACCTGGAACAAGGCAGCAGGTAGTAGCCTGGAACGCTGGACTGGAACCAGGAACAAGGCAGCAGGTAGTAGCCTGGAACGCTGGACTGGAACCAGGAACAAGGCAGCAGGTAGTAGACTGGAACGCTGGACTGGAACCAGGAACAAGCAGCAGGTAGTAGACTGGAACGCTGGACTGGAACCAGGAACAAGGCAGCAGGTAGTAGACTGGAATGCCGGACTGGAACCAGGAACAAGGCAGCAGGTAGTAGACTGGAACGCTGGACTGGAACCAGGAACAAGCAGCAGGTAGTAGACTGGAACGCTGGATACAGGGGTCAGACTGAAGGGTGGTCAAACAAGCCAGAGGTCGGTATCGGTCGATCAGCAGAGGTACCAGGGACAACACAGAGGGATGGTCAGGCAAGCCAAGAGGGTCTGGTGCAGGCGGATAGCAGGATGGTCTAACAGGAAGCCGGGTCAGATAGCAGAGTACACAGGTCAGATCAGGTTAAGGCACACGGAACGCTGTAGAGCAGACAGCGGGGATGGAGTGTGACAGGCCGGTTTAAATAGCCCGCCTGGCACTAGCGGGAGTTTAGGGAAGTTGGCTCTTTTGAAATTCAGTGTCTTTGTATTCCCTTTATGTTTCCTATTTGTGTGATTTATACTGAAACTAATTGACCTGTGATCGCTGTTACCTAAATTGCCCCGTATTTCCACATCTGTGATCAGGTCTGTATTGTTGGTAATCAGTAGATCCAGTAATGTTTTATTTCTAGTTGGTGCGTCTACCATCTGACCCATAAAATTGTCCTGCAAGACATTAAGGAACTGGCGAGCCTTAAATGAATGCGCGGTTCCCTCCACCCAGTCTATGTCTGAATAATTAAAATCCCCCATTATGATAACACTTCCCATCCTTGCTGCTAATCCAATTTGTGATAGGAGATCCGTCTCCACTTCCTCCTTCAGGTTAGGGGGCCTATAGCATACTCCCAGTATTATTTTCCCCTTAGCTTCATCCCTTTGGAGCTCTACCCATAAGGATTCCACCTCCTCTCTAGCTCCCTCAGTGATGTCATCTCTCACATTCGCTTGTACATTATTCTTGATATATAGGCATACCCCTCCCCCTTTTTTACCCTCTCTATCCTTGCGGTATAGGGTATACCCTTGAATGTTTGCCAGCCAATCATGAGAGCTGTTGAACCAGGTCTCTGAAATTCCCACAAAATCCAAATCCTCCTTGTACAGCAGTATTTCTAGTTCACCCATCTTGTCTGCCATGCTCCTGGCATTGGTGAACATGCCACATAGTTTAGACCGATCGCATATTGTCCTCGTATTGGGTGTTTCAAAATTGCAACAAGGACTTGCTACTATACTCACCCTGTGTTTTTGTGCTTTGGTTAACCTACCACTAATGCCCCCAACACTACCCTCTGGAATATCATCCGCGCTGGCTATCATTGTCTCTGGACCCTCCCCCCCATCGCCTAGCCACTGACCCAATTCACCATATGCCCGTGTTCTCTGCCTCCATGACCAGGGCACGATACAAGCAGATTTTGTGGTTCATGCACTTCAACAACAATGAACTCTGTCGTCCTCGTGGAGACCCTGGATATGATCAGCTCTACAAATATTCGGCCCCTCGTAAACCACTTCAACCAACGTTTTGCAGACTTGTTTACTCCCCATCAAGTTGTCTGCATTGATGAGTCCCTGATTAAGTTTTCTGGCCGCTTGTCATTCAAACAGTACCTTCCCAGCAAGAGTGCCAGATATGGGGTCAAGATGTATAAGCTCTGTGACAGGGCCACAGGCTATACATGTAGTTTTATGGTTTATGAGGGAAAAGATAGTCACTTAGAGCCGACAAACTGCCCTGACTACATAGGAAGCGCTGGCAAGATTGTGTGGGACTTAGTGTCACCCTTATTCGGAAAGGGGTACCACTTATATGTGGACAATTATTACACAAGCGTGCCACTTTTTAGTCACCTTTTTGATCATCAGATTGGAGCATGTGGCACCGTGCGATCTAATCACCGGGGCTTTCTGTGACAGGGCCACAGGCTATACATGTAGTTTTATGGTTTACGAGGGAAAAGATAGTCACTTAGAGCCGACAAACTGCCCTGACTACATAGGAAGCGCTGGCAAGATTGTGTGGGACTTAGTGTCACCCTTATTCGGAAAGGGGTACCACTTATATGTGGACAATTATTACACAAGCGTGCCACTTTTTAGTCACCTTTTTGATCATCAGATTGGAGCATGTGGCACCGTGCGATCTAATCACCGGGGCTTTCCCCAGTGGCTTGTAGATTCCCGTCTTAGGCTGGGGGAGAGAGCCTGCTTGCAGTGTAATAATTTGCTTGCTATGAAGTGGAGGGATAATAAGAATGTTTTCGTTCTTACCTCCCTTCATGCAGACACGACGGTTCAAATTACTATGGTGACTGGTGTTGTGGAGAAACCCCTCTGTGTCCACGAATATAACCAAAATATGGGAGGGGTGGACCTCAACGACCAGTTGTTGGCGCCGTACCTAATTGCCCGTAAGGCCAGACGCTGGTATAAAAAAGTATCTGTGTACTTATTTCAATTGGCTTTGCTGAACGCTCATGTGCTATACAGAGCTTCAGGACAGACTGGATCCTTCCTTAAATTCCAGGAATAGATCGTCAGAGCCCTTCTGTTTCCAAACGGTGCTCCACCTCACCTTCCCAAATGCAGTAAGCCGGCTGCATGAGAGGCATTTTCTTTATGTCCTCCCGCTTACCCCTACCCAACAAGCCCCCCAAAGAAAATGTTGTGTCTGCAGAAAGCGCGGATATAGGCGTGACACCCGCTTTTATTGTCCCTCCTGTCCTGACAATCCTGGTCTTTGCATTGGTGAATGTTTTGAGCACTACCATACACTAGTTGAGTTTTAGCTTAGGGTACAGCATTGCACAGACTAAGCACACTTTCACAGGGTCTCCCAAGATGCCATCGCATTTTGAGAGACCCAAACCTGGAACCGGTTACAGTTACAAAAGTAACAGTTATAAAAAAAATGTAAAAAAAAAAAAAAAAAAAAAAAAACAAAGTAAAAAAAATTAAAATATACAAAAAAATATAAAATAAAAAAACCAAAAAATAGTTGTCGTTTTATTGTTCTCTCTCTCTCTATTCTCTCTCTATTGTTCTGCTCTTTTTTTACTGTATTCTATTCTGCAATGTTTTATTGTTGTTATGTTTTATCATGTTTGCTTTTCAGGTATGTAATTTTTTTATACTTTACTGTTTACTGTGTTTTATTGTTAACCATTTTTTTGTTTTCAGGTATGCCATTCAGCTGCAGCGCGGATTTATTTATCTTGACAGCAACAGCGTTTGCTCCCATGATACATAAAGCCGTGACTCCAGCGCTATCGGAGGTGATTTCACCACCACAGCTAAGAAAAAGAGCATATATGCCGAAGCATCTTTTGGGGCAGATGCCCCCATGCTTCAGTATATATAAATGGTGCATGTATGCCCATCATTAGAAGTAGGTGGATGAAGGGAGGTATTCTAATGGTGGGCATACCCACCGATCAATCTCTTTTTTTCGTTCAGCCCACAGGCTTCATGAAAAAAAAGATTACAATATATTCCCAACAAGGACCAGCAATGTGCTGGTATGTTGCTGAACTTTGAGTGGTTATACCAGAATGATGCCTGCAGGTTTAGGTATCATTTTGGCATTATTCTTTTCAGCAAGTGGCTAATTAGCCTCTAGACTGCTTTTACAAGCTTCCATGCTTTTCTGTGGCTCTCCTGTCCCAACAGGGAACCCAAGAATGCAGCTGGTGTTTTGGCCAGCTGACCATAGAGCTGATCAGAGACCGGAATGGCTCCAATCATCTCTATGGCCTAAGAAACCGGAAGCATTTCATGACTTATGCCGCGTACACACGGTCGGACTTTTCATCTACAAAAGTCCAACGGACGCTGATGGACTAAAGCTGGCTGGTAATCCGATCATGTGTGGGCTTCTCCGGACTTTCAACGTACTTTTTTAGCCTCAAATCTGACGGACTTTAGATTTGAAACATGCTTCAAATCTTTACGTCGTAACTACGCCGGACCCAGAAATCCGCTCGTCTGTGTGCTAGTCCTACGGACAAAAACCCACGCTAGGGCAGCTATTGGCTACTGGCTATGAACTTCCTTATTTTAATCCGGTGTACGTCATCACGTACGAATCCGTCGGACTTTTGTGTGGTCGTGTGTAGGCAAGTCCGTTCGTTAGAAAGTCTGCCGCAAGTCCGCCGCAAGTTCGCCGAAAGTCCGCCGGAAGTCTGTCGGACAGGGTGTCGGACTTTTGTAGACGAAAAGTCCGACCGTGTGTACGCCCCATTAGATTTCGCTGGATGTAAACAGCACCATTGGGAAATTGGGAAAGCATTTTTTCACACCGATCTTGGTGTGGTCAGATGCTTTGAAGGCAGAGGAGAGATCTAGGGTCTAACAGACCCCCATTTTTTCAAAAAAGAGTACCTGTCACTAGCTATTGCTATCATAGGGGATATTTACATTCCCTGAGATAACAATAAAAATGATAAAACAAAAAAAAAATGAAAGGAAAAGTTTAAAAATAAGATAAAAAAGCAAAAAAAATAAGAAAGAAAAAAAAAGCACCCCTGTTCCCCCCTGCTCTCACGCGAAGGCAAATGCAAGCGTCGGTCTGGCGTCAAATGTAAACAGCATTTGCACCATGCATGTGAGGTATCACCGCGAAGGTCAGATCGAGGGAAGTAATTTTAGCAGTAGACCTCCTCTGTAAATCTAAAGTTGTAACCTGTAAAGGCTTTTAAAGGCTTTTAAAAATGTATGTAGTTTGTCGCCACTGCACGTTTGTGCGCAATTTTAAAGCATGTCATGTTTGGTATCCATGTACTCGGCCTAAGATCATCTTTTTTATTTCATCAAACATTTGGGCAATATAGTGTGTTTTAGTGCATTAAAATTTAAAAAAGTGTGTTTTTTCCCAAAAAAATGCGTTTGAAAAATCGCTGCGCAAATACTGTGTGAAAAAAAAACACCCACCATTTTAATCTGTAGGGCCTTTGCTTTAAAAAAAATATATAATGTTTTGGGGTTCAAAGTAATTTTCTTGCAAAAAAAATTTTTTTTATGTAAACAAAAAGTGTCAGAAAGGGCTTTGTCTTCAAGTGGTTAGAAGAGTGGGTGACATAAGCTTCTATATGTTGTGCATAAAATGCCGGGACAGTTCAAACCCCCCCCAAATGACCCCATTTTGGAAAGTAGACACCCCAAGCTGTTTGCTGAGAGGCATGTCGAGTCCATGAAATATTTTATATTGTGACACAAGTTGCGGGAAAATGGGGTCATTTGTGGGGGTTTTGTGCCATCTTAGCATTTTATGGCCTTCAAAACTGTGATAGGTAGTGAGGAGTGAAATCAAAAATTTACGCCCCCTGGAAATCCTGAAGGCGGTGATTGGATTTCGGGGCCCCCGTACGTGGCTATGCTCCCAAAAAGTCCCACACATGTGGTATCCCTGTACTCAGGAAAAGCAGCCAAATGTATTTTGGGGTGCAATTCCACATATAGCCATGGCATGTGTGAGCAATATATCATTTAGTGACAACTTTTTTTTAAATATTTTTTTTTGTCATTATTCAATCACTTGGGACAAAAAAATAAATATTCAATGGGCTCAACATGCCTCTCAGCAATTTCCTTGGGGTGTCTACTTTCCAAAATGGGGTCATTAGGGGGGGTTGTACTGCCCTGCCATTTTAGCACCTCAATAAATGAGATAGGCAGTCATAAACTAAAAGCTGTGTAAATTCCAGAAAATGTACCCTAGTTTGTAGACGCTATAACTTTTGTGCAAAGCAATAAATATACGCTTATTGACATTTTTTTACCAAAGACATGTGGCTGAATACATTTTGGCCTAAATGTATGACTAAAATTGAGTTTATTGGATTTTTTTTTATAACAAAAAGTTGAAAATATCTTTTTTTTTTCAAATTTTTTGGTCTTTTTCCGTTTATAGCGCAAAAAAGAAAAAACCGCAGAGGAAATCAAATACCATCAAAAGAAAGCTCTATTTGTGGGAAGAAAAGGACGCGAATTTATTTTGGGTACAACATTGCATGAACGCGCAATTAGCAGTTAAAGTGACGCAGTGCCAAATTGTAAAAAGTGCTCTGGTCAGGAAGGGGGTAAATCCTTCCGGGGCTGAAGTGGTTAAGATTATGATCTATTAAAACACCTAGATTCATCTCCACTATGAATTCCCCCAGTTGTACTCCTAGTATGTATGATGAAAGCATATTTTTAGCCCTCGAGTTTATGACTTTACATTTATCAACATTAAACCTCATTTGTCACAGTCGCCCAAATAAAAAACAGTGCATTGAGGATGGCTTGTAACTTGAAGACATCCTGTAAGGACGTTATTTCACTGCATAGTTTGGTGTCATCTGCAAAGACTGAAATGATACTTTTAATCCCGAACTTTATATCATTTACAATTATAATAAAAAAGTAAGGATTCCAAAACGGAACCTTGGGGTACATCACTGATAACCTGTGTGTGTTTAATCAAGAATATGCCTAAATAATTGTCCCTCAATGCAGTATATGTGATATATGTAAACAGAGCCTCCAAATTGGATTACCTGTGTTTATTAAGAAGGTGATTTTATATAGTGGCTGCTAGAAAATCATGTCCATAGGTTGCCATTAGCAACCACATGTATGGATTGCCATTAGCAACCATTTTGGTGCAGGGGGAAATTACTGCTATAGATTCCCTGCCCTTTTAATAATTTGCATGCCCCCTGTTGCCTTGCAAATGTCCACCATTGTTATGGCAACATATGTGGTGCATGCACTTCTAATGCCCACCACGGTAGGTAAAGTAAGATGCAAACGAACTGTTGTCATGTGCTTACGCTAAAAAAGCTGCCTAAACGTGCATATAGAAGGAGGAGTGTAAAACATGTGTGGCAATAGAAAAGGTGTTGCAATATCAGAGTATACACATGCAAACACATCTGGCTAAAACCATCATGAGGGGGTTCTATTTTTTAACCTCCAGACAGTGACACAGTGCAGAACAATTATAGTGCATGAAGTGATTTTTGTGCAAAACAAAGCCTCTTTTCTGTACAATAGAATGCTGTCATGCTCTGTTCCCAGGATGATATCTGTGCATCCACCATGTGAAAGACTGTAAACACTCTGCACTCACCAGATATAGTTGACTCACCTACCTTATAATAAGGAAAGTCTGCTGGGCTTGTAGGTCTTTTTTTGGGAGACCTATCCCACTGCGGTGTCCTCCGGTGGCTCCCACTGGTACAGATTACCTCCAACGATGGTTCCAGAGCTCCAAAACCCGGTTATACAGGTATGCAATGAACGGAGAGAAAGCTCCTCATGGTGTAAAATCCTTTAGTGATTTATTCATTATAAGGCATTTTACAGGGTAAAAAAAATGGAAATTAGTTGTGTAAAACTAAAGGTAAAAAAGGACAAAACGTCACTTATAAAAACGGCCTCTATAGATTAAGAGTCTCTCTAGGCCAGAAGTGATGCATGGGAGAGTCAGCATGATGTGTTTTGTCATCTAAGTGCAATGTTATACAAAAGCAGCCTCTGCTGACCTTTTGTTAGGGTACAGCTTCTTGAGTTCACCCAATAATGTGATGGCCAATTATGTTTATGAAATGTATTTTTTAGTTGTAAAACCAAAGATTTCCTAATGTAAAACCGTAAATAATTTTATTTCTTTAACCACTTGAGGTCCGGGCCATAGCCGAATGACGGCCACAGCGCGGAACCTTAATTTCCGGGAGGCCGTCATGGGACGTCCTCCCCTGTGTACGCACACTGCGCGCACCCGATCCCGACCCCTTACCATGTGATCAGCTGTCAGCCAATGACAGCTGATCACATGATGTAAACAAAAGCTTGGTTATCGGTTTTGTTTTCTCCTCACGCTGACAGCGTGAGGAGAAAAAAAAGCAGGTCACCGGCTTATGTTAAAGGGACATCGGTCCCAAAGAGGAAGGAGGCACATATGCCTCATCTGAGCCTACCAGTGCCATCTGTCATTGCCACCTGCCAGTGCCCAGCAGTGCCACCTATGAATGCCCACAAGTGCCACCTATGAATGCCCACAAGTGCCACTTATCAATGCCCTCAAGTGCCACCTATCAATGCCCACAAGTGCCACCTATCAATGCCCACCAGTGGTGCCAATCAGTGCCACCTAGCAGTGCTGCCATCAGTGTAAGCAATCTGTGCCCATTATTGCCACCCATCAGTGCCCATCATTGCCACCCATCAGTGCCCATCACTGCTACCTATCGGTACCCATCAGTGCTGCCTCAGCAGCATACATCAATGAAGGAGAAAAATTACCTGTTTGCAAAATTTTATAACAAAATATAAAAAATATATACTTTTTTTTAAAAATTTAGTCTTTTTCAATTTTTTTAACAAAAAAAAAAACTGCAGAGGTGATCAAATACCACCAAAAGAAAGCTCTATTTGTGGGGAAAAAATGATAAAAATTTCATTTGAGTACAGTGTTGTATGACTGCGCAACTGTCATTCAAAGTGCGACAGCGCTAAAAGCTGAAAATTGGTCTGGACAGGAGGGGGGTTTAAATGCCCAGTAAGCAAGTGGTTAAAAACAATCCAGAAAACTTTCCTTGAGTGGTGTCACCACCAACACTAGTGAAACCACACAGCATTGTTTTACCAAGCTGCCTCTGGTCGCAAATTCAGACCGCGTGAAACAGACTTGGGTATGTGTGGTGACGCCATGTCCAATCCCTCCCCTACGCGTTTCATCATCCAACATCCACCTGGGTGGAAAGCCCTTTTTATGCTATGAAATCTTTTTCTTTTCCTTTGGATTGGCTTGATACTGAGTTGGTGATGGAGTGCTAATGATGAAAGCTTCAAAGAGGGATTAGCTGAGTCTGGATAAGTACATCTGTATGCGCTTTTTGCTGGTCACATTTGTTTGCCAGCATATTAATCTGGTGAGTGTTTTGACATAATTGGTGGTGGAGCGCACTAGTGGAGAAGAAGCATGAGAAATAGTGGATGATTATTACTACAGAATTAAAGATAATCCTAGCACTGTCACTGTTTTCCATGGGACACTTTATTGTTAAATTTTTTTTAAATCTTTTTATTTATAGCACTGGGTACTTTTATAAGAGTTTTGCACTTTATTGGTGTTTTATATATTTTTTGATTTTTGAGTTTACATTACATGTATCTATTTTTGGATTTTATGTTAACACGTATTTCTTGTAATAGCGCTATCCACTGGATTCCTAATTTGTCTCAAAAGATCTCTGTGGTGCAGTTCTAATTCAGTTAATATTTAACCCATTTCACCAATGTACATATTACATAAGAATATTAGGGTTGTAATTACATAAAACAGCAGTGTCATGGAAAGTTGAACATTTAAAGCTTAACTACAGCTGTCAGGAGAATCGTGTGCGCAGCTGTGCGTATGAATGTGCACGCAACATCGCAAAGTGGTCGTCAGCTTCTGTGACCTGTGATCTGATCTTGTGCTTATGCAGTGCAGTGCTCTCACTCAAACAAATAAACCAACAAATGAGTATTTTTTCATAGTGCTTTATAAACCATAAATCAATATATATATATATATATATATATATATATATATATTATGTTTCCAAATGCATATTTTCTTGTGTCCCAAGTCATACAACTATGTGCTTTGTATGCTCAAAAAGTGAAAAAGTGCTCTTAGTAAAATGTCCACTGTGCTCTCTGTTTTTGTGAGCTACGCGTGCTTTCCACACAACCCCTTCATGAACCTCACTCACGGGACTACTGGACTCACTGGACTATATGTGACCTCCTATAAAATTAAGAAGTTATAAAATGTGCTTTGAAACTTGCAATCCAGCTCCTCCATGTTTCTCCTGCGCCACTCTCTTTGCAGGATATCATCATAAAAAAACACCTTCAGCTATCTCGATAAATCCAAATACATATAGCCAATAAGTGCACTTGAAGGTCATGAAAGATACATATAGCCAATATGTGCACATGAAGGTCATGAAAGAATCAGCCCTTTTGATGGCTACAAACACCACCACTTGTGCTCCAATATGGTGTGCACTCCAAATAGTGGAAATGACAACACTGATGTGGCCGCCCAATGCTTTGTATTCGTAGGATGTCTTTAGGGATCTATCCTACCAATGAAATGAGTGACAAATTTCTTTCCTTTCATGAATGAACACAGTGAGTGATCAGTACCAGTCGCTCCTGTGTTCATTCATAATTAAAGCATATTATATTTACCATGCTTCAGTTTGTGAATGAACAAGAAGCCGCTCTGTATAGAGTGCTTTCTGTTCATTTACTGTCCAGTGCAGCTAAGTTCTGCAGAATAAGGGTCTCAGAAATCTATCTCCTCAGTCCTTTCCTCTGTCTCAAGACTGAGAGATTAGAAGTATGTTTAGATCTCTTATGTCACTAGCCAATGTGGTGAAGCTCTGCTGATTTCCATCATACAATCATGTGCAAGCACAAATTAAGTTTTTTTTTAAATTGTCCTTGTACCTGATTGGGTATTCTTTAACCTCCCTGGCGGTATGATTATTTCTGATTTTTGCGCCTCAAAGCGGTACAATTATTTTGCATAGAAATTTGGCGTTTTATATTGTAGGCCTGTAATTCTTAGCAATAACACACTTAGATCTGTCCACCAAGAGTCTAGTAGATATCCCGGGTATGATGAAGTTTGAAACACAAAATCATAAATTATAATATAATAAATAAATATAAATAATTAAAAAAAATAATAATATAATAATAATAAAATAAATTTCCCCACGATTCACTATCGGTCAATTCTGCAAGTATTCTAATTTACTATCGCTGTTTTCTAGCTGGTCTAATGCCACTTTTGACGTACAGTGACACTTTTTGGTTGCTATGGACAATCTCAAGTTTCCAGGCAGAAAGAACAGTATATATAATATAAAACTGCATGCAGGGCATGGGCCAAAGCACCGGGGACAAAAGGGATGTGAAATGATTTCATACAGTACTGTAATTTGTAAGATTAGAGTACTGTATATGTTATGATTTTTACAATTTTTTGAATTTGCCACCAGGCTCTGCCCCCTGTGCGTCGTGACACTTGCAGGGAACGGAGCCTGGCACAGAGAGGCTTCGGGCAGAGGACAGAGCCCGCAGACACCGCGGGGGGACATTGCAGGATCCTGGGGACAAGGTAAGTAACCTGCACCAGGATCCTGAGATGTAATCCCGAGTGTGGCTCAGGGTTACCGCTAATGGTGATGAAATTTAACCCCGAGCCACACTTGGGAATACTGTCAGGGAGGCTACAAAGTGAATCTTCACCATATTTACTAAGCTATGGTGAAAATGAGTGCAACTGTACTTGCAAATATGCACAGCTTATTTACCTTTAGTAAATAATTCCCAACGTGATATATTTTACAGTTCAGAATGAAACCCAACAGGGGTATCTTCTATCTCCATTAATATCTATCCCTACCTTGGCGCCATTCCTATCTTGATCCTAACATAAAGTGCTTCACCACAACTAAAAGGGAACATAAAGCCTCCACTAATGATGTGTTGCTGTTCCTCACAGAACCCTGCACCATGTTCCCTATTATTATACACGTTCTGGAGGAATTCCAGGGTCTAATTTAAAAATTAACTATAGCAAAATCTTTTCCCTAAGCATAACCCTTCCTGTAGGCATGCCTGCAGTGTGATGACAAAATTTCCCATTTGTGTGAAAGCCTGATGTGATCACTAGGGATGAGCTTTGAGTTTGAGTCGAACTCATGTTCGACTCGAACATCTGCTGTTCGCCAGTTCGCAAACAATTTGGGGTGTTCGTGGCAAATTCGAAAGCCGCAGAACACTCTTTAAAAGTCTATGGGAGAAATCAAAAGTGCTAATTTTAACGGCTTATATGCATGGTATTGTCATAAAAAGTGTTTGAGGACCTGGGTCCTACCCCAGGGAACATGTATCAATGCAAAAGGAAGTTTTAAAAAAGGCAGTTTTTTCGGGAGCAGTGATTTTAATAATGCTTAAATTGAAACAATAAAAGTGTAATATTCCTTTAAATTTCGTACCTGGGGGGTGTCTATAGTATGTCTGTAAAGGGGCGCATGTTTCAGTCTGAACAGTCTGACAGCAAAATGACATTTCAAAGGAAAAAAAGTCATTTAAACCTACTCGCGGCTATTAATGAATTGTCGGTTCGATAATACACATAAAAGTTCATTGATAAAAACTGCATGGGATTTCCCCACAGGGGAACCCCGAACCAAAATAAAAAAAATGCGTGGGGGTCCCCCTAAATTCCATACCAGGCCCTTCAGGTCTGGTATGGATATTAAGGGGAACCACATGCCAAAATTTTTAAAAAATGGTGTGGGGGTCCCCCTAAATTCCATACCAGGCCCTTCAGGTCTGGTATGGATATTAATGGGAACCCCGTGCCAACATTTTTTAAAAAATGGCGTGGGGTCCTCTTAAAAATCCATACCAAATGTATCAATGCAAAAGGAAGTTTTAAAAAAGGCTGTTTTTTCGGGAGCAGTGATTTTGATAATGCTTAAAGTGAAACAATAAAATTGTAATATTCCTTTAAATTTCGTACCTGGGGGGTGTCTATAGTATGCCTGTTTCCCGTGTTTAGAATAGTCTGACAGTAAAATGATATTTCAAAGGAAAAAAGTCATTTAAAACTACTCGCGGCTATTAATGAATTGTCAGTCCGACAATACACATAAAAGTTAATTGATAAAAATAGCATGGGAACCTCAAACCAAAATTAAAAAAAAAAAAAAACTGCGTGGGGGTCCCCCTAAATTCCATACCAGGCCCTTCAGGTCTGGTATGGATATTAAGGGGAATCCCGCGCCAAAATTTAAAAAAAAATGGCGTGGGGGTTCCCCTCAAAATCCATACCAGACCCTTCAGGTCCCACCCCCCCATGTGAATTGGTAATAGGGTACAAATGTACCCCTACCATTTCACAAAAAAAGTGTCAAAAAGTTTAAAAAACACAAGAGACGGTTTTTGACAAGTCCTTTATTAATTTCTTCTTCTTTCAGCTTCTTCCTCCATCTTCTTTCTTCTGGTGTTCTTTCGGTGTTCTTCTTCTTCCTCCATCTTCTTCTTCATCTTCTTCTTCTCCGTCTTCTTCTTCCTCTGCTCTTCTCGTCCCGCATCTTGCTCCAGGCTTCTTCTCCGCTCCGTCCGCACGATCCGCCTCAGTGGGAGTCTTCAGCCGTGTGACCCTCCGCTTCTTCTGACACTTCTTATATAACGGAGGGCGGGGCCACCAGGTGACCCCGCCCTCCTCTGATGCAAGGGGAATTCACGGGACTTCCCTGTGGCTTTCCCCGTGATGTCAGAGGGGGGCAGGGTCACCCGGCGGGCCTGGTACAGTTCAGGAGGGGGGCTGCTCTCTCGCCCCCCTCTTTTCCTGTGGCCTGCCAGGTTGCGTGCTCGGATAAGGATCTGGTATGGATTTTTGAGAGGACCCCACGCCATTTTTTAAAAAATGTTGGCGCGGGGTTCCCCTTAATATCCATACCAGACCTGAAGGGCCTGGTATGGAATTTAGGGGGACCCCCACACCATTTTTAAAGAAATTTGGCACGTGGTTCCCCTTAATATCCATACCAGACCTGAAGGGCCTGGTATGGAATTTAGGGGGACCCCCACGCATTTTTTGATAAGGTCTCAGATGTGAATGGGGAGTAGGTGTGTTAAATTTAGTGTTATCGCTCTCACTCTCTCATACTGGTCACTGGAAGTTCAACATAGCACCTCATGGCAAAGAACTCTCTCTCGGATCTGAAAAAAATAATTGTTGCTCTACATAAAGATGACCTAGGCTATAAGAAGATTGCCAAGACCCTGAAATTGAGCTGCAGCACAGTGGCCAAGACCAGGCCTCGCCATAGTCGACCAAAGAAGTTGAGTGCACGTGCTCAGCATCATATCCAGAGGTTGTCTTTGGGAATTAGACGTATGAGTGCTGCCAGCATTGCTGCAGAGGTTGAAGGGGTGGGGGGTCAGCCTGTCATTGCTCAGACCATACACTGCACACTGCATCAAATTGGTCTGCATGGCTGTCATCCCAGAAGGCAGCCTCTTCTAAAGATGATGCACAAGAAAGCCCGTAAACAGTTTGGGGAAGACAAGCAGACTAAGTACATGGATTACTGGAACCATGTCCTGTGGTCTGAGGAGGCCAAGATAAACTTATTTGGTTTATATGGTGTCAAGTGTGTGTGCCAGGTGAGGAGTACAAAGACAAGTGTGTCTTGCCTACAGTCAAGCATGGTGGTGGGAGTGTCATGGTCTGGGGCTGCATGAGTGCTACCGGCACTGGGGAGCTACAGTTCATTGAGGGAACCATGAATGTCAACATGTACTGTGACATTGAAGCAGAGCATGATCCCCTCCCTTTGGAGACTGGGCTGCAGGGCAGTATTTCAACATGATAATGACCCCAAACCCACCTCCAAGATGACCACTGCCTTGCTAAAGAAGCTTAGGGTAAAGGTGATGGACGGAGAGATGCTGATTGTTTTATACACTTTCTAATGTGTTTTTAATAAAGTACTACCCAGGATTTTACACTATGTGAGCCTGGTGCTCTGCCTTTCTTAATTTGTGGGGACCCTAAACGGTGAAATATCTGTCCATGGAATATCTGTCCATGGAGGCCCACTGGAGGATCATGGATTACACAGTGAAGTTTCACCCACACAAGTGTTTTCTGACTTCTCTGCACAGAGAGTCACACAAGCTCTGTTAAGCATACATGCATGTTGGGTGAAAGGACAAGTGGTGTTTTCCCCTCCACTTATCTACTTAGACTTGTTGCCTATGACCCAGGGCACCAAGAACTCTCTAAACCATTTAGGGGGATCAACAACTGAAAAGTTACTTGCCCACTTGGCATGCTTTTCAGGTTCCATTAATAAGCGTGATCACTGTTGAGCATGATGGGTAGCACTACTATATCTTCACAGTTCAACCAGGGCCAATATTCAAATTCACGGCCATCTTCAAAATGACTCCCTCATGCTTAGCTACCACAGATCTACCACAAATTCTAGCATACCCAGGCCCTCACAAGTTTCTTTTCAAATAGTTTTTATTAGGTTTTCAACAGTATATTACAAAGATTACAGAACATAAACATAATGGCCATCCAGATAGCCATTGCTGAGTGCCTTAATACTTTTAGAAAAACATGTAACATTGAGGATCCTTCAATATAGGAATCAAGTGGCCACAGTACAACTGGTTCCCACTTGGTAATGGCGCAGCCGCGCACTCCCGGCACCCCTAAAGGGAGCCAACTGTGGCACAGGGTACACGACAGCACCCACCGCACTGTGGTTGGTTTAACCACTGACCCCTTTAAATTGACAAATTCACTGTTCCAGTTTGGCATATCCAAAGATTATAACAGAAAACAAACTAAAATAGTAAAGATGTAAATTATGTACAGAGATGTCAGAGAAGTACTTACCGAGGCCGAGATGCTGAGAACGGTTCACCCTTGCGACTAAGCGCTGTCTGCCCCCTGGAGGTGGTACAGGAAATGGATGGCACAAAGAGGCACAGGCTACCAATTTGGCAGGAGTAGACTTGTGTGGTAGACCTTGCAGGGATGAGCAGCTGTGCAGAGACTGGCAGATGGGATGACTTGTTGAAGAAGAGTAACAGAAAGTCCAGAACCAGGCTGAGGGTCAAACACAGAAGATCTGTAAATTCAATCACAGGCAGAGGTATGGTGTCTGGGAGACACAAGTCCAGGTCACAAGCAGAGGGTCAAGGCAAGGAGACAGGAGGCAGATTCGGGTCACAGGCAGAGGGTCAAACACAGGAGACAGGCGGAATCCGTTTAACAGGCCGAGGGTCAGGTCCAGGAGAAGAGCAGAAGAGTCAAGATCAATTAGGGTCACAGCAGGCAATCAGGTACAGGTAACAACAAAAGGAAGAGTCCTAGTATTAGAGTACCTAATATACAGGGTGACTCTGTAGGTACTTAAAAGTCATTTGTGCCAACGTCCCTGATAATCAGTTGGAGATATCAAGAGACTAAGAAATGCTATGCTATGTATGTCTAGATCTTATGTGTTTTTAAATAATGTCTTGTCTATTCTTTTTGTGTGCTTTTTTGTATATGATAAATAAAATTTAACCCTTTTTTTATATACGTTGTGTAGCTCACTACAGTTGTGCCTTTAAAGTCCCAAAAATTTCTTAGTCTCTTGATATCAGGTACAGGTAACAGGATCAAAGTATTACAGGAAGCTGAAGATAAACCAGCAATTTGTCTGAGCACAAGAGCAACTTTTATAGGCCAGCCCAAGGGTCACATTGGGCGTGCGCCAGTGCGCATGCGCTGGAGCGCCGGGCCGTGAATGTGCACGCACCGGAGCGCCAGTCCGCCACGCATGTGCGCAAGAACACGGCCGAGGCGACTGGAAGGATTATTCTCCTGACAATACAAGTGGTCAGTCTACCATTAATCACTAGGATAGCACGTTGTCCATGCATCCCAACAAGATAGGTAGGTTATAGTTTCTTATGGCGAAATATTTTTCATATGTGTGTTGTAATTTAACTCTGTGAATAACTTCAGAGACATTAGGAGCCATTGTAGATTTCCATTTGGAGGTGATGGTTAACTTTACTGCTATTAAAACATGGGTGACCAGGGGCTTACTTTAAATTTAAACATCAAAACATCAGTAAATAACACTAAGTGCTTAGTTGTCAAAAACTCAAGCACAATCATGTTTTATACAATAACAAAGTCCCCCACTGGTCCGGGGGTGACATAACCACAAATATGGGCTCAAGACGGGAGGGAAGGGAAGCTCTCTTGCTGACTGACCAACAGGCACCTGTAACAAGGTAGCTGCCCCTTATATAATGAGCCCCATACCTTCCAGCCAGAATTTTCCACCACACCTGACTGGACACCTTTACCTGAGCACCCAGGTGTGGGGGAAATTTAAAGGGACAGTACACCGAATATTGCCATATCACTTTAACTAATTTTAAATACAAAATTAGCTGGTTTAAGCAGACGGCCGCATGCCCATGCATATGTGACCAAACATTGGTCCCACTTTGAGCATGGTATGTCTGGTATGTCTTTCTGAAAACTTTATTAAAACTTTTATAAAAAAACAAAAAAAATCCAAAAAAAAACCACAGCATTTGTTGTATTCCTTTTGGTCTATTTAGAAATCCCATAGTGTTCTGGGGATCCCTTATCATGTATCAAATGTTTATTTGCAAAACAAAGATAATAAATATCTAAAACAGCAGTTTAAAAACGTTGCCGCATAGTAGCTATTGTAGTGGAAATGATATCAGCATGATTGCTGTTATTAGTGGGAATTATGTGCTAAGAGTTGTTGGTGAGGTACAAAGTACATCAATAGATGGCTCTAGTAAGGTGGTCATTGTGGCTCCTACATGCACACTATTGCTAGTTTATGAGGAAAAAAGGTGGGTGGGTTGGATAGCTAAGATTTGTGAGGAGACGGGAAGCTTCAAGTGGACCTGTGGGGGCAGAAATATAGAATCTGACATTGTAGATTCCAGAGCTATAATCCTATTAATTCTAGCCTGGAGAAAGTATGCAAAATTGAAGTTCATACTTTCTTTGGCTGCATGTTTGTTCCAGGTCACTTACTCACTGCATAGTTTATTCAGTATGAGTGCTAACTGTACCTTTAAAAAATCTGCAGTAGTAGCTGCCATATAATTCTATCCTCAGGTTCAGTTTTAGCTCTGTCAGCTGCCCTGTTAATCCAGCCCGGTTTGTTGAAATCATTAACAGTATTTTTTACATGCCGAAGAAATGTCAGCATCAACTTACCCAACCTGTTTATTACAAGTGGATTTCAATAAGCAATGCTCTCTTCACTGAACCTTAAAAGAAGCATTTGAAAAATATAGGATGCATTTGCAAGCTGCAATATATGACATGCAGACTTGGCAGGCTGCCTACTTTAAACTTAAAAGATTGTCATTCAGGGAAAAATAAATTTCTCTAACTAGACAAAAGTCAATGTTTTCATGTTTTACTACAATCAAACTGATATGCTTGACAATTTAATGCCTTAACACATAAAATATCTGTGGATAATCAAAATTACCTCAATCAATCATAACCATAGAGATTTTTTCATCTCCTTTACATAATGCCCATACAGATTAGCGTAAGACGTTTAAGAAAGAAAAAAAAATCCTGATGTTTCATGCATTCAGACATATTTTATATTTGTGTGCATTTGGAGATAGTTAAAAACCATATGCCATCCAATTTTAAACCTTTGTTTTAATGTTGTGTTTTATTTAATTTTATGTATATTTTATAGCCTTCTTGCCTGTCAAGAAGATGCTGAAATCTGTTGGCATCCACGCTGAAGACATCATTATGAAAAAACGCTCAAGGCTTTTTCAAAGTGGGTGCTGAGACAAGACATTTTCTTTTTTTGACTCCAGGGGTTGCTAATAGGAGCCCTTATTGAAGGCTATTGTCGGGTCAATTGGTAGATAGGCAGAGCGCCCTGAGGACTTTTCAGCAACTCTATCAGGTAGCTTCTTAAAATAAATAAGAAAAGGAAAGATTTACATAAAAAAAAAAAAAAATGGACTGTAAAGAGAGAATGAATTACGGGTAGTGGAAGACTTGACAGGGCTAATTTTAATATGTGACAGGTTGAATTCAGCAAAATTTGCCACTGATCCTGATGAAAAACTTCATACAGCTTCATTCTTGTATCTATTAAGAGATGTCTTGGTGTTCCTACAACCTGAGAACAAGTTCACTAGGGCATGTGATTCTTCTTCCTCCATAGTAAAAATTGATATGAACTCTTTCAAACCACTTCCATATAATTACCCAGAAGACCCAGTTAGGAAAGACTATATCTTTGGAGTATTCCTTTATCTTTTCAAATAAAAAAGTTATTTTTTTCTCTCTCTCCCCCTTCTCTTTTGTTTCTTTGATTACTTCAGGCCTTGTAATCAAACTAAGCTTAGTTTCAGGGCCCTTGGGGCAGCATATCTCAGCTCCTGTCAAGCTGCGTTGCAAAACAATCAATCATGTTCTCGCACTAACTTGGCGGAAGTGCCACGACAAGAAGAGTGCGATCCTTTGCTCTTGCCATGAAGTCTCGGTGACAAAAGTTTTTTTTTCTTCCTCCATACAAGAAACTGACTGCATTTGGGGTTATGAATATGCAATGACTCTCATTAGTATTGAAACGCAGGAGCAAGAGCTGACATCCCCCGCCACTTTTGCTGCAGCAGAGTCGTCTAATGAATTGTCTCACTCTTTCACAGGCACGTTTTTTTTTTCTGTTGTGGCTCCCAGTTCCAAGGGGAGTCACCCGGTTTGAGAATACCATTGACTGTGGAAATTAATTGCTGAGGACCTCTCTTGATTCTGCTAAACATTGTTGAGACAGTGTTTAAATTGTCAAAACAGAAAAGCGTTAAACTCTGCATGAGGCAAAATCTTCATAAAGCAGAAAACCCTAAAATAGATATATAGCGCACGATAAGTCATACAAAAATCTGACATCCTACTGGTTTGTTTATTAGACGGCTGAATGGGGGGAAAAACTGAGCCGAGAGCAACTTTCTTCAAATGAATGGGCTGCTAACACACAGCTTTTCTCTGAGTCTTTTACTATTTTAATTCTCTTTTTGTGTCCTTGGTCCTCTGCCAAATATTTTAAGGCTAAGACAAGCAATCTTTCATGAATAAGTTACAGATAACGGTATGCTTTTCAAACACTGATTAAGATATTCAGGCGAAGTGATGTGTATTGCATAAAGAGATACCAGATACATTCAGGACTAGCTGGCGGTTTTTTTTTTCAATGGAAAATGTTGTGTCGATTCTTTACTGTCAGTCTTAAAATTAGAAGCTTTCTTGCTGTGTGATCACAAAGTACAGAATGATAAATGAGGTAGAAAAAAAATTGTATTGGGGTATAATGAAATAAGATTAATAGATAATACATTATATAAACCAATGTGATTGGGATTATTGTGATTTCAAGTGAGCATTCATTTATAACATAACAATTTAATTGTAAGTAAACATAGCTTTTTTTTTATGCTTGGGAAATCTTCCCTTGCCATTTGTATATTACAGTTCAATTCTACCAAGAACCTCCCTTATCATGGTATTGTAGGTGGTCCTTTGCTTAGCTGACACTGTATAGAAGATACAAGTCATTGCAACACCAAATGAAAACCAAGTTAGATATATAATGTCCAGCACTTCCCGTATACAGGCAGTCCCTGGGTTACAAACATCCGATTTACAAACGACTCCTACTTATAAACGGAGGGGGACAACAGGAAGTGAGAGGAAATTATTATTATTATCATACAGTATTTATATAGCGCCAACAGTTTACGTAGCGCTTTACAACTTGAGGGTAGACAGTACAAATACAATACACTTTGATACAGTAGGAGTCAGAGGGCCCTGCTCCTTAGAGCTTACAATCTAAGAGGGAAGGTCAAGAGATACAAGAGGTAATAACTGTGGGTGATGTGCTGATTGAGAAGATAAATGTACAGTTGTTAGGTGGGGGCCAGATAGGCTTCTCTGAAGAGATGAGTTTTCAGGGATCGTCCGAAAGTGGATAAAGTAGGAGAAAATCGGACGGATTGGGGTAGAGCATTCCAGAGGATGGGGGAGGCTTTGGAGAAGTCCTGAAGGCGAGCATGGCATGAGGTGACAAGGGAGTTTGAGAGCAGGAGGTCTTGGGAGGAGCGAAGAGAACAATTAGGTTGGTATTTTGTGACTAGGTTAGAGATGTAGCTGGGGGCCAGGTTGTGGATGGCTTTGTAACTTTGTAAGAAATCTACCCTTAGGAACGGAAATTCACTCCTGTAAGAGTTATCATGAGAAAAAGACGTCTCCACTGAAGCTTTATCACCAATCCTTAGTTCCACAACAACCCAAAATATTCAAAATCCAAATGTCATAGAGACAGAAAGTGAGGTGAAATCTTATGAACAGGGGCACAGACAGCAAAACAAATGTTACAGGGGTGTTAACCCTTCCCTATGCAATCCAAAAAAAGTAAACTTTTTTTTTTTGGCTGGAACTACACTTAAAAAATGTACCTGTTCTGACTTACAAACACCCGGGGACTGCCTGTACAGTGGTGGAATGGAGAATATATAAAGTACATGGTTGTACCTCACTACTGCTCTGTATAAACCAAGGGTGTTGAATTAGGATTCATGTTACATTCATTAGAATTTTCCTAAAGCAAAGATACAAATCTCATGTTTGTGCTATTACTTAGATGCTTTACATCAAGGGACTCCATTAGATCATAAGTTCCTCTTTCACATCATAGCCTCCCCCTTTACCTCACAGTCACCTTTACATTACAGCCCCCCCCCCTTTAAATCACAGATCCTTATTTACAACACAGGCTCTGGTTTTACATCAAAGCCCCTGTTTACATCACAGTCCCTACTTTACAGCAGTGTCCTCTGACCCCTTCACATCACAGTTCCCTAAAAGCATAGAAGAAAACAGAGGGTGTATAGGCCTAGTGCATCATCCTCAATAAATGTCTTTAATAAATAAAACAGAGGTAAGTATCATACTCACAAACAAATGCTTGAATCATAGCTCATCATAAAAGTCATGTGCTCAAATCCATGTAGGAGTATCCACATCACATAGGACTATCTTGCAGAAACATAGGCTAACGCATTTCAAGGTTTACCTCTTACTCAGAGGCTTTGACATTTATTGAGGATAATGCGCTAGGCCTACGCGCCCTCTGTTTTCGTGTTATCGGCCCTTAACAGTCTTTGGAAGGCAGCGAGGTGTGCATTATCCACTCAGATGTGTCAGAAATTGAGATTATAATTGCATTGGGGCTCACGGCATTCCACAGGAGATTGATTATTGTGGTTTTTGAAGTATCCCCTTTACATCAGTATCCTTATTCCCCCTCTCCTTAATGTCACAGTCCCCCCTTCACATCACAGCCCCCCTTTCACATTACAGTCCCCCCTTTACAGCAGTATTCTCAACCCACTTCACAGCCCCTTATTTACATCATGGTCGCCTCCTTTACATCACAGTCCCCTCCCTTACATTACAAAGAGAGAGCACAGAACAGACCTGCAGCAGGTCTGGATGGAGAGCAAGAGCTGCCAAACATTTCATGTTAAAGTGGAGTTCGAACCCCTTCTACAACTTTATCTTAAAGGAATGACAACCCCTCCACCACTCGATTTTGGATAGTTTTTTTCTTTTCCTTACTTATCTTTTATGAAGTACCTTGTGTACTTCTTCCCCAGCATCACCCTGGCTCAGTGCGTCATGTCCTCTTCTCCCCTGCTGCCTTCTGGGACCTTAGTGTGTCCCAGAAGATGACGGGGCCATTTAAGAAGTGCCGCGCGACTCGCACATTGGCAGTAGGAAACCGGCAGTGAAGCCTTAGTTGGTATGGCGGCGCCTGCACCCAATCCGATGGACCCGATCCAACGGGCTCCCTGGACAGGTAAGTGTCCTTAAATAAAAGTCAGCAGCTGCAGTGTTTGTAGCTGCTGACTTTTAAAGAAAAAATTTTGCAGCTGGAACTCCTATTTTAACCAGCAGAAGATTGGTTGCTTGGACCACCTTCTTTTTTAGACCTGCCACACATCCTAAACTCTGCTCTAATGTGAGCATGACAGTGGCAGCAGCTGTGGCTGGACTGGGGGAGGACAGCAAGGCTGCTAAATGGCATCGCCCTGGTCCAGATATGATTGGTACTCAGTGATCCCTGTTATAAACTGTTGTGTACATTTGTATTTGGCTGCTGTATACACCATACTACATGTTATATATGACACATTTTCCAAAATATAAAATATACGTAATAAACCACAAAAAATGTAAAAAAAAAAAAACTGTGCTCAGATTAAACAGTGATTAGTTCATTAGAACTCAGCAGCCAACACAAAGTTTTAGATACTAAAACGTATACAGACTGACAATCCAAAGAGTGTAGCGCTAAATATAATTAAACTCAAAAAACATCTGCAATGTATCCTAAAACTAATATAAAGTAATATCAGTATAAGTCAAAATTATATCTGTGCTGTTTGTACTTTACTTTATACATGACCATGATAAAAAAACAAAGTGTTCATCCATACACAATACAAGGTGTGAGCAATCTTATCCAGATAACAACAAAGTCCAGCAAACATACCCTCTCCTTTAACCCAAAACACTGTGAAGCTAATGTGGTGCAAATATATTCCACTATTCCACTCTCCAGGGTTCCACCAAAGCTTCCAGTAAGGACAGAGAGCAGAAAAACACACACTGCTTATCGGAGATCCATGGCCCTCTAACGTAATGAGTGGCCATAAGCATTTGCGGGATCTATCCCAGTATTTCCAAGAAGAGATTGCTCCCAGCTTCCTAGCTGACTCTACTCACAAGGCAAGGAAACATAAGAAGAAACCAAACCTCTTAGTGCAGTACAGTAAAAAAAATGTAAAAAAATCTTTATTTAAAAAACAAATTGTGCACTCACATTAAAAACATCTTGGTTTAAACATCACATGAATAGCTGCAGGTAAATTCATTCCCAATCCTCTGGCTGGTGTCATCGTGTGACAAAACGTATAGGACAGAGCCTGATGTTACGTCATCACGCACATCGGCCGCCTGCAGGAGGACTAGGATCAGAATTGAATTTAGCTTCAGCTATTGATATGATGTTCAAACCAAGATGTTTAATGTAAGTGCGCAATTTGTTTATAAATAAAGCTTTTTATTTACTTTTGCAGCTCTGTGAGTGGAGTGGTAGGAATCTGGGAACAATCTCTCTATGGAATTATTGGGAAAGATCACACAAACACTTATGGTCGCTCATTAAATTAGAGGGCAATGGATCTCCAGTAAGCAGTGTGTGTTTTTCTGCTCTCTGTTCTTACTGGAAGCTTTGGTGGAACCCTGAAAAGTGGAACATATTTGCACAACATTAGCTTCACAGTGCTTTTTTCTTATCATAATAAGATTGCTCACAAATTGTATTGTGCATGGATGAACACTTTGTTTCTTATTATTTATTATGTGAAAACACATGTGGTTTTATGGCCATGTGAGTGAAACCTTCTACTGATATTACTTTATATTAACCACTTCAATACAGGGTACTTTCCTGCCCAGGCCAGTTTTTAGCTTTCGGCGCTGTTGCATTTTGAGTGACAATTGCGCAGCCATGTACCAGGTTGCACCTATATAAATTTTTTTTAAAAAAATTCACACAAATAGAGCTTTCTTTTGGTAGAATTTAATGACCTCTGGGTTTTTCAGTGTTTGCTAAATTTTTTAATAAAAACCCACATTTTTCTTCGTCTCTGTTATAACATTTTGCAAATAAATAATATTTCTTCATAAATTTAGGCCGAAATGTATTCTCCTACATTTCTTTGGTGAAACTAACCCAAATCAGTGTTTAGTATTTAGTCTGTAGGAAAGTTTTAGAGTCCACAAACTATGGTATAAATATCTGAAAATCGATCAATTCTGATGTACGGACACCCTATCTTACTTCTTGAGGCCCGGAAATGCCAGGACAGTACAAATACTCCCAAATGATCCCTTTTTGGAAAGTAGACAATCCAACGTATTTAGTAAGAGGCATGGTAAGTTTTTTGAAGTTGTAATTTTTTTGTCACAATTTTCTCATCTATTTTTTTACATACTGTCACCAGTGCAGTACTGTGCCATCATATAACTGGTGTGGTGGTGGTCAGTTTATTTTATTTAGAGATTCACTATTTGAATTGTCACCATGAAATATACATTGTGCTGAAATGTATGTAATCTGTTATCTATTCCTTTTCCTTCAAATCACTAGAGTTTAGATTAGTGGTTCTCAACCTGGGGGTCGGGACCCCCTCAGGGGTCGAATGACGATTTGCCAGGGGTCACCAATCCTGGGATGTTCCTGAAGCCTGCACCGCTCTCCCAGCCTTTTCGCAGCCGCTCATTCAGTTCACGGCATGGCTGGGGGGCAGAGACTAGAGGTCAGCTGACTGGTGAGGAACGTGAAGTGGGAGGGGCTGGAGGAGACCCTATCTCCTGATTTTGGCATAGGTGTCACTGTTGCGAGACATCACAAAGTTGGAGACACGATGAGTAACACTACCTGTGAGTATAGTTGCCATTAAAAGTCTGCACTACATTTCTCGGATCAGCAGAAGACCTTGATCAAGAGCACCTAATTTGGCTGATCAGAACTCCCCCCAGCACTGCCACTGATCCCACTCCCCCACCAGCTCTGCCACTCATCCCAACTCCCCGCCAGCACTGCCACTCATTCCATTCCCCCCACCCATCACCAAGGAGTAAGAGAAGGAATAAAAATAAAGAATACATGGAAGGGAGAGGAAAAGAGGGGGAGGAACAAAGAAAAAGCGAGAGAAAGAACAAGAAAGACGGCTAGAGAGAGGGATGGGGGAAAAAAAACGATATAGAGAGATAAAAGGCAAAGAAAGGAGAACAAAGAGAGTGGTACATCCTAAAATGTACCATAAGGGGTTTTATTACTGTACAAGTGGGAGCGCTAAATGTCGGTGGGATAAGGGTGCAAATTACTTGTCTGGCCCTGGGTGCTGCCAACCCACGCTACGAAAATTATTTTTCTGTTAGGGGTCCCGACAACTTGGGAAATGTTATCAAGGGGTCACAGCACTGGGTAGGTTGAGAACCACTGGTTTTGATTATGTAAATATAAACAATCCACTATGAACCGAAATTAACACACTTATAGCTGCTCATTTATGTATGTATGTGCAAAGAAATCATAAGAATTAACATCTCTTATTTGTTCCCTTTCAGTCATTGAAATATACCATGGAAAGCATTTAGTCAAATTTTGTTTAAAGCGGAGGTCCGCCCCAAAAAAATTAAATAAAAAACCAGCAGCTACACATACTGCAGCTGCTGGCTTTAATAATAGGACACTTACCTGTCCTGGAGTCCAGCAATGTCGGCACCCCAGCTGATGTTTCCATTAGCTGTTGGGTGCTGCCGCCGCCATTGCGGGTAAGGTTTCCGGCAGTGTAGCCTTTCAGCTTCATCCTGGGAACCCTACTATGCATGCGTGGAGCCCATTCCTCTCTCCTACTTGCCCAGCGACAGGGGAAGGAGGAGGAGGGAGCCCCAGTCGTGATGTCAATAGCCGCAGTTGAGGCTCCGGGAAGTGGGAAGGATACTTGTCAAAGACAGCTATCCTGTCTCTCCTTCCCCCTGAAACGTGCCAATTGTGGCACCGGAAGGGGGAGGAATCAGATGAGCGGAAGTTCCACTTTTGCGCTTTAAGTGCAAAAAACAAAACAAAACACCATGTTGTTCCTGACAGAAATCAAGTGTGTCACCATAAGGAATATGTTACTGGAAGGATCACCATGTGAAAAAAAGAGAAAATGAAGCCTGAAAAAAGAAAAGTAAGCCACTACATCTAAGAACTGGTAAGCTGCATGTATTACACTTTTGTTCTTGGGTTTAGATACACCTTTAAGCAACAGTATCTATAGTCTTAAGTTTGCCTCATTCATGCTTTCTGTGAAGTACAAAACAATGCCCTGTAATTCATGGATGGCCATTCCATATGTTTACCAGAGGTCTCAGAATAGTGAAGGACATGATGACCTTACACACAAATGGAAAAAAACCTCCATCTGTCTTGAATTTTGAGCCTACCTTACCCAGTGCACACTTATTCTGACATCCTCTCATCCCTTACTCTTGTTAATACATGAGTATGTTGTACTAATCATTTCAAGAGGTTGGATAACAACGTGAATAAATTATTAATACTCTTGCTAATAGGAAACAGCCACCACCTGGTGGTAATGTGGGTTGATTTCCCACGGCTGGCACAATCTGCAGAGTTAGTATACTGTCCTTGTGGAAATAGAAAATGTCGATTTTCTCTGGGGGCTCTGATTTGCATACTGGGATTTTTTTTAAGGAAAGTCAGAGACATAAAGGCATTGTCCCAGAGCAAAGTATCTAAGACAGAGATGAGACACTGCTTTCATCTATAATCAATGAATTCCATTCGAAATCAAATTTATTCTATTCAAAATTCGAATTTTGAAAGATGGTTATATTTTTTCCATTCCATTCTATTCTATGATTTTTCTATTCTATTCTATTCTTTTCTATTCTATATTTTTCTTTTCTATTCTATTCAAATTCATTCTTTTCAAAACTCAAATGTCAAGTTTTTTTTCTTTTCTATTCTATTCTTTTCTATTCTTTCTATTCTATTCTATTGTTTTTTTTATATTCTATTATTTCCTATTATTTAATTTTAATTTTTTTCTTTTCTATTCTATTCTTTTCTATTATATTTGAATTAAAATGTATTCTATTTAAAATGCGAATTCTGGAAGATGATTATATTCTTTCCATTTTCTTTCTATTTATTCTATTTGAAATTCAAATTTCAAATTTCAGAAGATGGTTATATTCTTTCTATTTTATACTATTGTATTCTTTTTTGTATTCTATTCCTTTATTTTTTTTTTGGTTTTTTTGTCTGTTCCTTTATTTTCTATTCTTTTCTATTATTTTATTTTCTGCTCTATTGTTTTATATTCTATTATATTCTTTTCTATTCTATTCCTTTATTTTCTATTCTATTATATCTTCTTCTGAAATTCAAATTCAAATTCACTTAAGAAAGTATTCAAATTCAATTAGAAAATGATTCGAATTAGATTTGAAAAGTATTCGAATTTCATCCAAAATTTTTCTTTCATTATTTCGGATTCATTTAAATTTGTTACTATTGTAATTTGGAAATTTACATGGTTCTAACAAAGGCCATAAGAGATATGGAAGGTAAACATAAACAATCTTTAGCGATGGAAACAGCCACAGCTTTACTTGATTTAAGGAAAAAACTACAGTCCATTTTCAACTTTAAAGCCCAAAAGATACTTTTTTCAAGAAAAAGGTTCTTTTACGAACACGGAGACAAGTCAGGTAAATTTTTAGCAAAAGCATTAAAGGAAACTTTATTATCTACAAACATAATGGCCATCAAAACCAGACAAAACCAAATAACTAATGATACCCAAAAGATCGCCCAGCGATTTTAAGAATATTACACAGATTTATACAACTTATCCTCCACTCATAAACCTAAAGACCTTATAGGATCCAAAGCAGAAATAATTCGCAAGTTCATTATAGATAGTGACCTACCCATTCTAAAAGACATAGACACACAAACATTAGAAAAACCGATAACAAAAACAGAAATGACTGAAGCCATTAAATCCCTTAAATTAGGGAAAAGTCACGGTCCAGGCGGCCTAACGGCCCATTATTACAAAACTTTTTCCGACATTTTGATACCACACCTCCTTAAAACATTGAACTTCCTAAGGAATCCACAGGCTATTTCTGAGGACTTTTTGAGAGCTCACATAACAGTATTGCCCAAACCAAATAAAGACCCCACAGACTGTGCTAATTACAGACCGATTTCCTTACTGAACATAGATCTGAAAATACATACTAAAATACTAGCAAATCGACTAAGACCATTACTAAATCAAATAATAGGACCTGAACAGGTGAGATTCATGCCAGGCAGAGAGGCCAAAGATAATGTGACCAAGGCCATGAATCTCATTCATAAAACACACATAGATAAATTTGAAGGCATGATCTTGGAAAATAAGGATATGGCTGTGGCGCTGTTCCTTTTTATGTCCTAAGTGATCTAAGGTGTTTTGCTATATTCACCTCTATTTGAGTGGATAATGATGGTGATTCAAAGGAAAATACAAAACTCTAACGTGATGTAGAATAAAACAAATAAGCTAAATAAAATAAATAAAAAAATTAAAACGAGGTCAGACAAAGTCACATCAGCTTGTGACTATTCTGACCCTATATTGAAGTGCTTATGTGATAAAAGGTGCTTGTATGCTTCACAGCCTTATTAAGTCAATAAGGAGGGGTGGAGAGAAGGGGGGGAAAAAGGGAGGGGAAGGATACGAAGGAGGGAGGGAAAAGAGAGGGGGTGTAGGTGAAAGGATGGACAACGTTGAAATTGTTCAAATAAAACAGAATTAATTTAAAACCATTCAGTTAAAGTGCGCATGTGCATATACTAAAAATTGATTAACGTGAAAGTCCTCTCATCACACAATAATAATTAGTGCAGTAATCTTTATTCTTGTTTCCTTGTTGGTAATATTCTTAGTTTCATTAGTGCCAGTGCTATTACGATCTTGTGCTCTTAATGTGCAAACACTCACCAGCTGTCTTCACGCCTGCTGGGGTATCAGGCAGTCACAGTCATTGCCACTGTGCGGCAGCTCCTGGCACTCTCAGGATCGTGGTGATATTTCACATAAAAAGAGAGGGGATGCCCATAGCGTGAAACCGTTTAGAAGAATTTTATTTCAAAAATGAACAGAGCGGTACTCACATTTAAAAAAAGTTCATATATGCAAAAAAGTGAAATCCAGGTCGTCTGCTAGCAATCCTGTATTGTTTGGGAGACGCAGATTAGGCCACTCCTACGCGTTTCATCATTGGACATCTACGGGAACGAGAGATGATCTTATCAATCGATGCGGAGAAGGCCTTCGAACGGGTGTCATGGGACTTCCTATTTGCTGTATGCTCACATATAGGACTAAAAACACATACTATATGTTAACTTGGATAAAGACGTTGTACTACAATCCAACAGCCCAAATTAAAATAAATGGAACACTATCTGACAAAGTAAGGATTCATAATGGGACAAGACAGGGAAGCCCATTGTCACCCCTATTATTCATTCTCACCTTAGAACCACTAATTCGCATTGTAAACCATTTACCCAACATTCATGGTTTCGATATCAAAAACAAAACATACGAATGTGCAGCATACGCTGACGATTTACTATTTTTCATATCCCAACCACACATCACTATGCCCAACCTATGTAACGTATTTTCCCAATATAGCTATATGTCAAACTTCAAAATTAATTACAAAAAATCTGAGGCATTGAATCTGACACTTCCAGCAACCACTTTAAACAACACAAAAAACAACTGCAAATTTAAATGGGAAACAACATCTCTCACATATTTAGGAATACAATTAACTCCCAAACTAGATTTGATGTATAAAGCCAACTTTCAACCACTCTTACAAAAGATCACCAAAGACCTAGAGAAGTGGACATTGAAATATTTTTCATGGTTCGGTAGGGCAGCCATAATTAAAATGACAGTCTTACCCAGAATACTATACTTTTTCCAAACAATACCCATATTACTACCTTCAAGCTTCTTTAAATCTTTACACACTATGCTAAGAAAATTCCTTTGGGCCGCCAAAAAACCCAGAATTCGTTTAAACCTACTAACTATGAATAAACAAAAGGGGGGCATGGGTTTTCCTAATTTTAAAAATTATTATCTAGCCGCACACCTAACTAGAATACGAACACTTTGCAACAAACAGTATATGTGATTTTTTTCGATACATAGTTGCGGATTTTACACATTATTAATGATTTACTATTTTTAAATGTTTTTTGCACATTAATGCACAATGGTTTGATAACCACAGTTTTTATACACAGCACCACTTGGCACTTGTCACTTTATATTTACTAATTAGTAGATTTATATATACTATTGTCAACACATGTTATATAATGGTGATGATTTAAAATTTGTGTTACTGCTTGCACACATAGTTGAAAATTCCCTTTATCACTAAATAAGGATTTTTCACTAATTACATATATATGGATATATTGATTTTTGGGAGTTTCATATTATAACATATTTTTTCACTTCTAAGAAGCGATTATATCACACACTAGAGCACTTGTTAATTTTACAGCCACACCCTTTGTTCTAACACAGCGCCACTCCCTATACTATACTTTGAAAGCTAGAGTATTTCCAAATAATTTATCAATATAACAATAGGTCGGATACGAAACCACCTTGGTGGCCTTACCAGTAAATGCTCTATTATTGAAGTCAATTATTCACTGTTATATGAAACGTATGTACAAATGTTAATATGATTGTACTAATGTTATTTTCAAACATTAATAAAAGCTTTTTGTTTAAAAAAAAAAAGTAATTCGGAAATTTGGATACATCTGAATTTCCAAATAACAAAAAATTAGTTTGAATTTCAATTCAGAATGAAATGAACGGCACATGTCTACTAACAGTGGGCAAGAAATCCTAAAGGAGACCTCCTGTGCCTGTAAGACAGTAGTTCTCAACCTCAGTCCTCAAGTACCCCCAACGGGCCATGTTTTCAGGTTTTCCTTTACTTTGCACAGCTGCTTTAAATCAATATCAATGACATAGTATTGATAAAAGCTTTTTTATCTAAGGGAAGTTCCCAAAACATGGCCCATTGGGGGTAATTGAGGACTGAGGTTGAGAACCACTGTTGTACATGTACCAAGGTACATTAGCTACTACTTTCCCCAATGTTTCCACGTAAGAGAAAACTAGAAGAAGAGACAATGAAGAGATGAAGAGGGGGGGGACTAAGGTAGAAGAAGAAAGACATGTAGAAGAGAGAGGAGATAAAAAAGAGAGCTGGGGAGAGAGACTGCTCCAGGGAGGAGGAACCCATGACATTTATGCACAGGTAGCAGTAGGTCTAAAATACACTATGTACTCTCCGAACCCGAACGGTAAGTCATGGGATGTTCCCCATACAGTTCAAGTTAGCCCCACATCAGAAGGGTGCAACATCTCATGGTATGCAGAGGTGCATGTAAATGCTGTTCAATGGTACAAAGTATTACAGAACTTTTCTTCCCTGTTATATTTAGAGACGTCATAAGGCTTTCCATGTCCCTGGTCACAGGGAGACTGGAGGGGTAATTGGCTGCTTCCATAAAGCTGGAATACATGCCTTGACGCCTTTTAAGAGGTGGATTGTCAAAAAAGAGTGGTAATGGGAAAAGGTCACTTTATTAGGATGGAATAGATAGTTTATGGGGTGCTGACCCAGATCTTCTCAGGTATGCTGTAGGACTAACTGCTTGACACTCTCCCAGAATGGGCGAACCTTCAGACAGCTCCAAAAGATATGCTGTAAAGAAGCCTCTAAGGAGCAGTGCGAACATTGATTAGATATTTGTGGGAAAATGCTATGTAGAACTCCCTGAGCCTCAAACAATTGTGAAAGAATCTTGTATCCCTGCTCCTGAAATATGTTGGCAATGCGCACAGTGTGTGTAAAAAGAATAGCTTTCAATCTGTGCAGGGGAGAGGGTCATACCTTGCTCACTCCACCATTTCTTTATGTAAGGAGGAATGTAACCTGGTGGGGAAGAGTATAAGTGTTTGTACAACTGAGACAGTAAGTGTCCCGAACATGGCCTGTTCTGCTGTATGAACGAGAGGGATAAAGAGCCAGAGGAGTTCACAAAATGAAGGAGCCAAAATGTATTGTGCTCTAGGAGGCAATCTATATGTTTACAGTGGGGACAGAAAGTTTTCAGACCCCCTTACATTCTTTACTCTTTGTTATATTGCAGCCATTTGCTAAAATCATTTAAGTTATTTTTTTCCCTCATTAATGTACACACAGCACCCCTTTATTAACAGAAAAACACAGAATTGTTGACATTTTTGCAGATTTATTAAAAAAGAAAAACTGAAATATCACATGGCCCTAAGTATTCAGACCCTTTGCTCAATATTTAGTAGAAGCACCCTTTTGATCTAATACAGCCATGAGTCTTTTTGGGAAAGATGCAACAAGTTTTTCACACCTGGATTTGGGGATCCTCTGCCATTCCTCCTTGCAGATCCTCTCCAGTTCTGTCAGGTTGGATGGTAAACATTGGTGGACAGCCATTTTTAGGTCTCTCCAGAGATGCTCAATTGGGTTTAAGTCAGGGCTCTGGCTGGGCCATTCAAGAACAGTTACAGAGTTGTTGTGAAGCCACTCCTTCGTTATTTTAGCTGTGTGCTTAGGGTCATTGTCTTGTTGGAAGGTAAACCTTCAGCCCAGTCTGAGATCCTGAGCACTCTGAAGAAGGTTGTCGTCCAGGATATCCCTGTACTTGGCCACATTCATCTTTCCCTCGATTGCAACCAGTCGTCCTGTCCCTGCAGCTGAAAAACACCCCCACAGCATGATGCTGCCACCACCATGCTTCACTGTTGGGACTGTATTGGACAGGTGATGAGCAGTGCCTGGTTTTCTCCACACATACCGCTTAGAATTAAGGCCAAAATGTTCTATCTTGGTCTCATCAGACGAAAGAATCTTATTTTTCACCATCTTGGAGTCCTTCAGGTGTTTTTTAGCTAACTCCATGCGGGCTTTCATGTGTCTTGCACTGAGGAGAGGCTTCCGTCGATCCCTTCTGCCATAAAGCCCGACTGGTGGAGGGCTGCAGTGATGGTTGACTTTCTACAACTTTCTCCCATCTCCCAACTGCATCTCTGGAGCTCAGCCACAGTGATCTTTGGGTTCTTCTTTACCTCTCTCACTAAGACTCATCTCCCCCGATAGCTCAGTTTGGCCGGACGGCCAGCTCTAGGAAGGGTTCTGGTCGTCCCAAACGTCTTCCATTTAAGGATTATGGAGGCCACTGTGCTCTTAGGAACCTTAAGTGCAGCAGAATTTTTTTGTAACCCTGGCCAGATCTGTGCCTTGCCACAATTCTGTCTCTGAGCTCTTCAGGCAGTTCCTTTGACCTCATGATTCTCATTTGCTCTGACATGCACTGTGAGCTGTAAGGTCTTATATAGACAGGAGTGTGGCTTTCCTAATCAAGCCCAATCAGTATAATCAAACACAGCTGGACACAAACCATCTCAAGGATGATCAGAAGAAATGGACAGCACCTGAATTAAATATATGAGTGTCACAGCACAGGGTCTGAATACTTAGGACCATGTGATATTTCAGTTTTTCTTTTTTAATAAATCTGCAAAAATGTCAACAATTCTGTGTTTTTCTGTCAATATGGGGTGCTGTGTGTACATTAATGAGGAAAAAAATTAACTTAAATGATTTTTGCAATTGGCTGCAATATAAAAAAAGAGTGAAAAATTTAAGGGGGTCTGAATACTTTCCGTCCCCACTGTACTTACTAGACTCTAATGCCGCGTACACACGGTCGGACTTTTCGTCTACAAAAGTCCAACGGACGCTGACGGACTAAAGCTGGCTGGTAATCCGATCGTGTGTGGGCTGCTTCGGACTTTCAACGTACTTTTTTAGCCTCAAATCCGACGTACTTTAGATTTGAAACATGCTTCAAATCTTTACGTCGTAACTACGACGGACCCCGAAGTCCGCTCGTCTGTATGCTAGTCCTACGGACAAAAAAACGACGCATGCTCATAAGCAAAAACTAAACGGAAGCACTCGGTCTAGTAAAACTAGTGTTCGTATTGTAGGTAGCACATTCATCACGCTGCAAAATCTGTGATCGTTGAATGCAGCGCATTTTATTTCTTCTTTACGAATGCTCTAAAGAACGAAGGTGTTTTGCTGTTCATAATCAGAGTTCTCCCAAACTGATTTCTGAATTCTTTTTCTCTTTGATCTCATGAATGATATAGTATGCTTTTTATAAACAATGTTTCCATACTAATAATACTTTTTTCCCTTTTTTTTTTTTTTTTTTTTAGGTTTGTAAAGTTACCACAAAGAACCCATTATTCTTTTTTTTTTTTTTTCTAGTGATTATTTTTTAATTTTTAGATAAAGTTAACCCAAAGCACCGTTTTTGTTTATGTATATATTTTTTTTTCAAGACTTACCACTTGAACATTCTTAACATTAGTAATGTATTTTTGGTGTGTTTTTTTAAAACTCAATGAGATTGTTGTCCCTTGTTAATTTAACATTGTGTGTAAAATCAATGATTTAAAAGAAAACACATAAAAGTCTTTTGCTAAACTCA